>JACSYO010001636.1:1410000-2010000 GCA_016806645.1 Ophiodon elongatus
CCCCCCCCCCCCCAGGTTTCCATGTGGCCGGTGGCTCGGTAAGGGCGTGGACGACGGCAGCCTGGAGAGGGTCCTGTTCGGTGAGCTGGCGGTGCCCAGCGGAGAGGAGGATTCTGGGAGAGGCTGCCGTACACCCCCGCTGCAGCGCTCCCCGTCCCAGACCAGACGCATCAGCATCACGGCGCAGTCCGGTCGAGGATACAGTGAGTGTCTGCCATGCAGCTCTGCTGAGGCCCCGCTGTAGACCCTCTGATTTACATAGCCGGCCCCCCAGTCCCACTCAACATGATGAATTACTTACTTGTTATTTTAAGAAATTTAACAACAACAAAAACTTAACCAACTCATTTCTAACTGACTTAGAGTTTTGTCTCTATTTCCTATAATTAGCACCAAACTACAATTAGTTATTATGCAGACCCATTAGATAAAGCGTTAGTTACACCACAACATGAAAATAAAGTTTCAGTAGGCCGTCCAGAGTTTGGCTCCAGAGTAATTATAGACTTTTGAAAAAGCCACTTTAAGGGACAGTTCACCCCACATCCAGACTCCATACATGTCCTCTCCTCTGTCGTGCTGTTTATTAATGTAGATAGCTGTAGTGTGATGTCTCACTCCTCTCTGATGTAATGGAACTCGTGGACACTTGTGGTGCTCAAACCCAGCAGCAAAGTCTCTTTCAGGAGTTCATGACCGGTTACTGAAGGTCATCCACACATCTTGTACTGAGCAGTTTCACGGAGGGACTATTTGTTTCTGCCCAACTACACCTGCCAACCGTATCACTGCGCAGAAGGATGCGTGCTTGTGACAGCGCCAGATGTAACATTAGTGGTGTCCTCCTCCACTGAGCTGTAGCATTGGCTAGCTCAGTGGTGCGAGGGGAGCTAGCAGCAGCGGTGATGCGGATGGCGGGTGTAGCGCGGCACAAAAAAATAGTTCCTCCATTAAACTGCTCACCGGGTCTGTGGAGCATCTGGAGTGACCGGGTCAGACAGCACTCTTTATGTTTGACGTAAACAGAATACATAAGGGAGCATTTTCTAATTATTACTATCAATTAGTAATTCATCTTTTAGGACGGGATAAGGAAACTGAATTAGGTGATGTATGATTTATTTTGAGCTTATTAATCCACCATTTAAATGTTAATTTTCAAAAAGAATATTTTTTTGAAATGTATAAGTTATTGATTGATAATGATTACAACACTGGAGCGGTCTATAATTATTCCAGTAGCTGACTTCAGAGCTCTGTCAGGAATGGAATGAAACTAAACTCTTGACCTTAAAGTCTACAAATACAAATGAGCCTGTAAAGTAGTGCGTGTCCTGTTGACGGTGTCTTATTGAGGTTATGCTCTTAATGGTCTTAATCTCTCCTTGACCAAATCTATGGCTCATCTATGGCTCCACTCGTTGATTTAATCCCACTAAGAATCACACAAACACACCACTTTAAATCTTTCCATTCACTGGTTTCTTGGAAACGAGTGATTCCGCATGACGAAGCCTGAAGAAGGACGAGGAGGGGGCCGCCCCTCCTCGTCCTCTGCTTGTATATGAACGTGGCCGTTTTCTTGATTCCAGAACCGACTTCAGCCCAGATCCAGGAGGCCATCGGGGACGCTGTGACCAACATCGTCAAACACTTTCACAAGCCCGAGAAAGAGGTGAGCCTCCTTCTCAGACTCTCCCACGAATGAGCTGATTTTTATTATCTGAATCACTGCTGTACTTTCTCTGAACATCAGCAGACCGCGTGGATTTAATTCTCTCCGTCTCCACCTGGCTGAGTGCCTTATGTTTCACTCAGTGAAGTGCCGGTCTGATGGCCGTCCTGCAGATGTACAAACGGCTCCGGCCTCACTTTAAGTGCCCTGTGTCAGAGGAGTGATGGAGTAAAGAGCAGAGTGATGCCTGCGGCCCTGAAAGAGGCCGTGAACCAGACATCATTGATTCCATGTAGTCACAGGCTGTTTGTCCTGCCACACTACAAGACTACAAGGACTACAAATCCCACAGGGAAAAGATTTACTACATCAACAGTTTTATCAGACGTGTCGTCCTCTCTTCTAAGTCTGAAGAAGGGGTGGTCACATGACTAAGAACAATCACCAGGAGTTAGCAGGGACATCTCATTTAGCGTAGCTTAGTTTTGAGTAACTTTTGTTAGCTTTAGTCGTGTTCGATGCGAGCGAAGACGGTAAAACAAAGGTGTTCTCCGTGAAAAGAAGAAATTCAAGTTGGCGCGTAGTGAACCTCATCATGTCAGCGTTTGGTAAAGAACAAATCAGCAACTGCCCGCTAATGCTATTGTTCTCAACTTGTTCCCGCACAATTCACAGGCGTGTAATACCGCGGGTGAGGGGGAGTGTATGTGGAGGGGACTGATGTGTGTTCTGTCTGTGTGTCCTGTGCTCGTGTTCCCGGGTCGGGATGCAGAGAGGCAGCCTCACCGTCCTGCTGTGTGGAGAGAGCAGCTTGGTGGCCGCTCTGGAGCAGTTCTTCCATCACGGCTTCAAGTCGGCGCGCCTCTTCCAGAAGACGGTGTTCGTGTGGGACTTTGTGGGTGAGTGTGGAGGGACGGGGCCGCCTGCTGCCGAGGGCAGGAGCTCCTTAATGTTCATTTAGTCTTTCTGTAGTCCAATGTATTAAATCAGTTTTTGCCAATGTGTGTGGAGCACCATCGTGTGAGTTTTTTTTATGTATTTTAGTTCAGAGAAGTATAAAATATAAACGTAAAACGGGAGCTGCACGCTGAAGAGTATTTTAGGACACAAAGAACACTTGTGAACGTTGTGCTGGAAACACGTCCTCCCCTTCCCTCTGCAGAGAAGGCCGTCGCCTACATGGAGTCAGCTGACCAGATGGGAGACCTCCAGGAGACGGCGGAGCCCCTGGGGATGACCTGTCAGTCACTCTGCCACTACGTCAACGCCATCAACTCCACCCCCAGGAACATCGGCAAGGACGGCAAGTTCCAGCTGCTGGTGTGCCTCGGAGCCCGGTAGGTTCTACTGAGGGTCATTAGAACGCCTGCTCTCTAATTCTGTAATGTGAAGCGTGTTCACCAAGAACATCAGCAGGAATTATGGTTTAGAAACTGCATTTCAAGACAATATGCAGCTTTTCTAGTAGGAACTCTGATATTCAAAGATTTACACACACAAAAGAGTTTATTTACTTTATTCAATGAACAGAGAGACAATTCATGATCCAATATGTCCTATGGCCATCCATTCTATTTGGACATAAATAGTATGAGTCATATGAGTGTTTAGGATCCAACCACAGAACAGAAAGCCCTTGTGATAAATAACCCGTGTGTGTGTGTGTGTGTGTGTGTGTGTGTGTGTGTGTGTGTGTGTGTGTGTGTGTGTGTGTGTGTGTGTGTGTGTGTGTGTGTGTGTGTGTGTGTGTGTGTGTGTGTGTGTGTGTGTGTGTGTATTTTGGCGGCCCTTTTTTCTACATAGTTTGCCTTTTAATAATGTTTGATTTCATCATACATGTCAGAATCAGTTGTCGATAGGCGAGCCCTCAAGTCTCTGGAGGAGACGTTACAGCTGAGGCCACAGAACAACGAGTCTAGTGATCAGGTATCGTGTGCTCTACATCCTCCTGCCTCCCGCTGTACAAATGTTGTCTCCTGTTTGTTGTGCAGAGACCGCCTGCTGCCCCAGTGGCTCCCCCTGCTGGTGGAATGCCCGGTGATCCCGCGGATGTACGAGGACACGGCCTTGCTCCGAGACCGCACCACCGTCAACACCCTCATCGGAGTCCTGGAGACGCTCCACGACTTCCCCGTCACACTGGAAGCCTCGCTGGTCAAAGGCATCGACCTTTAACCTTTAGCTGCCCCCACCCTTCCACCTTGAGCCGATTGGCTCTGGGATGAGACACATGACCAGGGAAGGAGGAAGTGAGGGACACGAGACGTTTGGTAACCAAAGCAAAAAGTTCCACTGCTTCCTGTGAGAGGTGGAGGCTTTGGATCGCCCATCAGCCCGGATGCAGTATTATTGCCCCTCCTGGGGCTCTGAGAGACCCTTTTTAATTCAATGACAACCACTGCGTCATCATGTTGTAGTTCATGAACTACAAATCCCAATCACATGACATTGCTGCGTATTATTTTCCAGAACATACCATTCGTTCCAGGTCGATTACCTTCCATGGAGCCACCTGTTGCATTTTTTCATTACACTTAAAATCTACTTGAAGCACCATAAAGCTCGCTGTGATCCCTCGTAGTCTTTTATATGTTTCTTATAAAACACATTCCAAGAAAAGACCCAAACAATGTGGTAGCATCTGAAGACTTTCTGACTTCCCGACCCTGTGGCTCTTAGCTTCAAGCCCATCGGTTCCGACTGGAAACAGCCCGCAAATATATGTAGTTTTTTGAAGCTCAATAACTTCCTGGTCACTTTAGTTTTTAACAAACTACTGGAACAGTAGGAAAAAGTGCATTTGTTTGGGACTATTTTCAGCGGCGTATTAATCCACATTTGGTGCTCCAGCACCAGTATTTGTGGCAGCTGTTTGTGCTCCAGTGTGCACAGATCAGGAGCTCTACGGCTCAGAGGAAGAAGAGTTTGGGTCATAGAAAAATATCAAATACCTCCAGACTTATTCTTTAAAATGGGCCAACGTGTTATGCTGAAATAGAAGAGCGAGCTGATGTTCAGCTGATGTTTCTGCAAGGTGATTTTAAATAGTGTACTGAAATGAACTTCAACAGTGGCGGCTTGGAGGAAAGCAGTTTCACAGAAAAGAACAAAGAGTGAAGCAACATCCAGTGACATACGGGGGGAACCTTTACACTGTAGGCAGCAGCAGCCCTTTCCCCATGTGCTGGCCCTGGCCCAGGGGCCCCGGGGCCCTGGGGCCGCCGGTAGATCCAACTAGACACACTGTGAGAGATTCATTCTCCTCGCCTGCATCCGGCGTTAGCGAACCTCCGGGATATGGGAAGAGGAGACCGGCCGATCACTGACACTCTGGAACCAGGACCATGGCCGACCTGCTGATCACGTCTTGTTGTGACCTTCTGCCCCCACCTCGTTCTTTGAGCTCGCTCCACCTGTGCCGCGGATGGACACGGACTGATCTCAGTGATGAGTCGGGAGCCGGACCCTGTATGGACATTCCTACCGAAGTGTGTGTGTGTGTGTGTGTGTGTGTGTGTGTGTGTGTGTGTGTGTGTGTGTGTGTGTGTGTGTGTGTGTGTGTGTGTGTGTGTGTGTGTGTGTGTGTGTGTGTGTGTTCATGCTCATGCTTTGGTGCATGCGTTTGCCTGCGTAGATTTGTATGTATTCCAACTTCATGTTTTCAAAGTGATCACCTGGTTACTGCTGTTTACTGTAACTGTGTGTGTGTAATTTGTGTCACAAGTTAATTCATGATTTTCTAACAGTTTGCCTAATATCGTCACTTCAATAGCAGCTGAAATAATCCACACCACGCTCTGGACTCCAGGTCCACTCAGTAACCGTAGCAACACTGGGTCATAGAAGAGCTAGAGAGAGTTGCCGTTTGGTCCACTTATGGAACACAATCCAAGATCTGATTTCAGTATTATAATCCAAGTCATACTTACTGGGACTTGACAATAATAAAGTACAGAATATTATTCCTTTTTTGCTGAAAGGACGTAGATAATAAAAAGGACTGATTAGAAGTCGTGATATTACGACCTAAATGTTAAAACTTAATTCCCGCTCTGCTGGAATGCAAAAGGACCTCTATCAGAGAAAATGGGGAAGAACATAATCTTACGCCTAAATTTATAATATTCAGTCTTCTATTCAACCCCGCCTCCTTCAAACACACAAACTGCATACTCTTTTTTTTTAGGTGGAAACTCTAATAACAGTTTTTTCCTCAGATGTTTTTTTGTACACCGATAAAACTTTTGCTGCATGAGAGATTTTACCACTGTTGCCACTTCCTGCTGTCTGAAAGAGTCCCGTCTGAGGATCCGTGTAAATACTCTGCTTAGTGCATGTTGACATGTAGAGCTGTTTATCGTCACCCTCTGAGTGTTGGAGGGACACAACGTGGACACGTGTACGACCCTGTCGGACCTCGTAGTGTTTATGCTCCGTTTTGAATGTCTCGATTTCATGTATTTATTAATTTAATGTTAATCCGTGACGGCAGCGCTGGTATTTTAAGGCCGATGTGGAAGAACTGGACACGGTCCGGTCTTTAAGCCAGTAACCACTAATTCCACTTCCTGTGTTTTTGACCATGTGTGAACCCTCTGCTCTCCTGCTGCTGGGCCCACGATGCCTCACCCACAGGACGACCCGCGGACTCCTGTCTCCAGGACGGAGTAGTGGGGCAACAGATTGTTGTGGGGCAACAGATTGTTGTGGGGCAACAGATTGTTGTGGGCGATGTGAGACTCAGACTACTGCACACTCTGCTGACTGCCTGAGCACAAGGGGAGGCGGCTCGGCTCAAGCATGGAAATGCTACTGACGGGGACTGAGCGTCCTGCTGGTGGCACGAATGCCACCGGACAAATAGTCTAAGACTGACTTCTGTGTTCTGATATTTATTATGAATATTTCAATAAAAACAGTGTTAAAAGTCTTTGCGTGTTTGTCCATAAACTCCACGTATCATGTATGAACAGTGTGTCTATTAGACATGTCCTTCCTCAAAAGGGACTTAGTTTGTCAGAAACTCCGACCCGAGGTAGAACAAAATACAACCGTGTTTTTTCATAACTTTGATATTGATGGTCGCAACAAATATAGCATACAGCAAAAAGTGATCAAACAAATCAAAGTACTGACACCCCAAATGGGGGGAGAGGTGACAGTTATTAAGAGAGAGGTCATATAGTATGCCGTATCTCATGTCATAAATTAATTTTATAGTATAGTATGTGAAGTCTCCCAACACATAACCTACAAAGTGTATTTCTAGAGTCCATCTAGTGAATCCACTATCTATCATCGGCGTCTCGCCACATCTCCACCTGTTATTATTTCTGTCCTTAACTGGGGAGTTATTCATCATGGGACTATTTAGGTGGAATGGACTGATGGATCACTGGGCTCGGGGTACAATTTGTGAACATTGAGCTTATTGTGTCTGAGTGTAAGCGATAACCCCACGGCTTTTGTTTGCTGTAT
Organism: Ophiodon elongatus; assembly: GCA_016806645.1. Lineage (NCBI taxonomy): Eukaryota > Metazoa > Chordata > Actinopteri > Perciformes > Hexagrammidae > Ophiodon > Ophiodon elongatus. The sequence goes on from JACSYO010001636.1 coordinate 1,417,154, forward strand.
GCCGTTTAAGTCAGATGTGATTTATTTAGATTTATATTAATATATGGTGGTATACATAAACACTCTTTTGAATCTTTGTCATGCTTACTGAAATAATAGTGAGGAACCCACAGACCCGTCTACACCAGACATCAGCTCCACCTGGTCACTTAGATTTAATGGATGCTTTTACCCACCAGGTTATTAAGTTAGGTCAACAGTTACAACCATAAACTCATGTTTACAATGTTTACTGAAGGAATAAATCAAGAGAGAAGTAGAGTCGTTTTCTCATTGACTCTATACAACCAGAGTCGCCGCCCCCTGGTGGTCAGTAGAGAGAATGCAGCTTTAACATCTGCATTGGCCTGATGTGATCAGCCCCACGGACTAAAGACAAGCGGACAGTCCTGAGAGTCTGCTGGGATCAGCGTTTTATTAAACAATCCATTTTAACGGAACAATTGTCAGTTCTATTTTTTTGTGGTATACTTCGGTCAACTGAGTTGAGTTGAGGTTAGTGGGTCCCTGAAATATAGTGCAACACAATAATGCGTTCATACGACGACTTACTGAACAGCTGATCCGTCCCAACTTATGGTATTTACAAAAGAAGATTAATGCGAATGACGGACGTTTGACAAACTCCCCACCAGGGAGGAGCTACTGCCCGGGCCAGGAGGCCCTGAGGTTGAGGAGGATCAACACGTCACAGGCAGCCAAGCAGTACACCCCCAACTCGTTCAGCGCAGACTCTGGGGGGGGGTCCCCTGCCCCGGCCCAGTCGGCCCCCTCCTCGTCGGACTCCCTGAGGAGGTTCCTCAGCAGAATGGCAGAGCCCACGTTAAGAGACAAGACGATGCACGCCTCCTTAACGCTGTGGGGGGATAAATGAATATTTTGTAGTAATAACTTAGATACAAGATTGAACTTGGTGAAAGTGAAAAATAATATGAATATATAATATGTTGATGGCGCACACACACACACACACACACACACACACACACACACACACACACACACACACACACACACACACACACACACACACACACACACACACACTCTTACTGCTTAAAGAAGTTCTCAGGTCTCTTGCAGTAGTGACCAAACAGAGGAAATAGATTCCGGGTCATGTCGAACTGAAGCTGAGCCGCTCCTCCTTCACTGAAGTGATTGGACAGGATCACCTGACGGAGATACAGGACATGTTCAGCCGGTTCCACTGGAACTACATAGCAAGACAAGCCCATGTTTTTAAATGAGTCAGGAAGCACTACCCCCCAACCGGGGCCTTCTTGGGGTCCTGCTTGTTCCCCCCAAAACCCTTTCTACACCTTCTTTTCTCTTCTATATGTGTGCCAGCCTGACTGTATCATATCTACTTGGTGGTGTATTTGGATATGCTCTCTCCAAACACCAACAGTCCGCTCTTACGTCCTGGTAGAGGACGCTGTCCAGTCTCTCCGCTAGGCCCTGCCAGGCCAGTTGGAACAGAGCAAGACTCAGGACCTGATGAAGGTTCAACAATCTGTCCCTCACGCACAGCATCATGGGACACGCTGAACTGGACAGGGTCATGGTGGACTGGTCCTGCTGGGGCGGTAGGGACAACCACCTAGAGACAAGACAAAGGAAAGTGTGACGTGTGTGTGTGAACCAGAGCTGTGGGAGGAGACCATGCAGGTAAAAGCTGAGCTGTAACACGGGTTCACAATGTCACTGCTCCGAAGAGCTGGTTGCCAGTTTCTCAAAATGGTTGCCAATGGCAACCTGTCATCCTTGCAACGTTGACTGTCAAACGTTCAGCTCAGATCTGAGTCAAAGATCACCCCAACATTTTAGGGTTTTTCAAGGGAACTGGATTCTGCTTTCAAACCTCTCACTAAGGTTTCTGCTTGATCCTGGTTGAGCTGAAGAAAGTGGTGGCACATCCAGACCTGAAGGTCTCCAACACATTTAAGGGAAAACTACCTCTCCATTTAGGGGAAACTACCTCTCCATTTAGGGGAAACTACCTCTCCATTTAGGGGAAACTACCTCTCCATTTAGGGGAAACTACCTCTCCATTTAGGAGAAACTACCTCTCCATTTAGGGGAAACTACCTCTCCATTTAGGAGAAACTACCTCTCCATTTAGGAGAAACTACCTCTCCATTTAGGAGAAACTACCTCTCCATTTAGGAGAAACTACCTCTCCATTTAGGAGAAACTACCTCTCCATTTAGGGGAAACTACCTCTCCATTTAGGGGAAACTACCTCTCCAGAGACAGACAGGAGAAAAGGCTCCACGTCTGCTGTTGAGGAGGAGTCTCGTGGAATAAAGGTGTCCTACCATGATGAGTCCACCAGGGGGCAGCAGCAGATCACTACACAGCATTTCTTCTTTCTAACCGAGTCATTTTTAAAGAGCAAACTTCACATTTTCACCACAAGTCTTCTGACATACTGCAGAGAGCATGGTTTTGGTGCCATCAGGGGAAAATATGAAATGACCAAATATTCAGTATATACAGTAGCATAACGACTAATCATAAGTTTAATAATTACCCAGACACTAAACGCAGAGGTAGTGTCACTGTGTGACAACAAGCTGACGTAGCTCAGACTAGACGATGAAGTGCTTGTTGTATTAATGTCGTGTTTGTCTGACAGCAGGTTGTGACAGAATGAAAAAGGTGTGACTGTATTAAACAGCTGGTCTCCTGGTATGCAGCCAGACTCTCTTTATGAGTCACCAGCACAGAGACAACACGGAGAGCCAGGTCTCACCTGTCCTGGCCGTACGGTTTGGCCTTTTCCGTGATTTCTCTCATGGTCCATTCCAGCATCCTGCCCATCATGTCTCCCTTCAGCCGATCCAGCAGCGCCAGCAGGCCCTCGAACAGCGAGCCCTCCAGAGAGGCCAGGCGACCCACCTCCATCACCCCGAGGCCTCCCAGCACCACCTCCTCGCCAAGAGAAACCGCCGCCTGCTGCAGCTGCAGGAAGAACTGAGGAGGGAACGAAGGGTGAACACACAACCCTCCTGTGGCCGCTCTGTGGCCGCTCTCTGGCCGCTCTCTGGCCGCTCTCTGGCCGCTCCTTTCTCTCATGTTTCAGTGACGGCACAGAGCACAGAGAACAGAGAACAGAGAACAGAGAACCGAGAACAGAGAACAGAGAACAGATTTCCTTTTGCAGGCCAGGTGTTGAGCACAATCATAGGAGAGTAGAACACAACGTTTCCGTGCTCATCAAGCCCTGTTTGGTTTGTGACTCACCACATTGTCTCCCCAGTCTCCCAGGATGGTGGAGATGTAGTTTACAGCATTGAGGATGGCACAATAACGGGCACCCAGCGGGCAGCGAGACTCCTCCTTCATCACCTGACAAAAACAAATAAAGCTATCAACCACCTGTCATTTCTCTCTCTTTCTCTCTTTAACAGTTCTATTTGATTTAAAAGGGCTGTCTCACAGCCTGAAACAGAGCACTTTAAAATATCCAAACGACCCTTTAAATTTAAATTTACCAGCAGACAAAAATGTATAATAACCCCATCACATTTATGCCAGAAACAGGGTGGAAACTTCCAACCAGAGAGGGCGGTGAAACAGATTTCCATCTTGCTGCTGATTTAAATGAAATGTATGTCATTGCTCTGACAAAAAAATAAATAGTTATGAGGGGTCCACTGTGAGGAACATTCATTGAGAGCAGTTCTGGTGTCTCATGCTCCATCACTTCTTCAATCAGGAGTTAAGTGATGAAGGAAAGGGTTAAGTAATGAAGCACTGGAGAGTTGTTCCTTCACTCACACCAGAGTCTCTGTCTTCGTTACCTGGGTGAGTCGGATGCGGAAGTCGTCCACCAGTTCTCTCTGTAGCCCCAGAAACTTGAGTTGTGCAGAAGGACAGGGCAGGGCCCGGTACCGCTCTACAGAGCACAGCAGGAGGATGAGAAAGGAAAAGACTTGATCTCAAAAGGTTTTATATGCTCCAACATAGCCCTGTGACGTTGTTGGCACCTTGTAAAGCTGTGGAGTAATGCTGCCATGAGTGGATCCCGTTCTGTGTGCATCTGTGTGCATCTGTGTGCATCTGTGTGCATCTGTGTGCATCTGTATGCATCTGTGTGCATCTGTATGCATCTGTATGCATCTGTGTGCATCTGTGTGCATCTGTATGCATCTGTGTGCATCTGTATGCATCTGTGTGCATCTGTATGCATCTGTATGCATCTGTATGCATCTGTGTGCATCTGTGTGCATCTGTATGCATCTGTATGCATCTGTGTGCATCTGTGTGCATCTGTGTGCATCTGTGTGCATCTGTGTGCATCTGTATGCATCTGTGTGCATCTGTGTGCATCTGTATGCACAGGAGGACGCACAGTCGCATCATCCTGGCAACAGTTTCGCACATATCAGCATTTGTTGCTGTGCCTGTAAAAGGCAGAGAAGAAGAAGAAGACCTGCTTCTTGACTCATTCTTAGTGGATGTTCTCCGTAGAACCTCAGATAACATTACTGACAGAGACAGAACCTTAATGGAGGTTAGAGGGTGGAGAGGCAGTATACACCTGTTTACTGACCCTTTATTTAGTGGCAGCCCCCCTCCCCCCCCAATCCAGAAGAAAACTTAGTGCGTTGTGTTCCAATACAATGCCACTGTAATCTCTCTAGCTACGACAGAATGAAGATGTGTGCTTATCACATTATACAATTTACATACTTTTCCTTTATTCTAAATTGAAAAGATGGGAAATGAAAAACAAGCACCTGCTGTATTACATGTATGTGTTGAATGCTGTGACAAAATAAAAGTGTTGTGACAGCGACTGAGCCGAGCCGAGCCGAGCCGAGCCGAGCCGAGCCGAGCCGAGCGCTCTCACCGGTGATGACCTGCAGAAGAGTCATGAAGGTCTCGGCACAATCCGGAGCCTTCAGCTCGTCCATATCGCTGATGTCTTTGTACTGAGAGCTCCACGCACCCTCAGCCGACAGCATGGCGTCCATCTTCTCCACTGCCACTGTACACACACACACACACACACACACACACACAGAGTTTCTATGGGATTGTATATAGTGTGATGTCAATCCGTTTTTCCAGCCTCCCCCTTTTGTCCACATGGGTGAGCGCGCAGTAGTTATTAGTATGTGTAGTAAAAGTATGCATGAAAGAAACAACTAAATGAGCCTATACCCAGAGTGGGTGATGTGACATAAAATGTGGATGGAGAACTGTAAAAAGCAATGCAATACGCATTCACAAATGTTTTCCAGAAGCAAAGCTAAGCACTGTAAAAAAAATTAAAAAAATAAAAATAAAAAAAAATCATAAATGCATCGTCATCGGTACAAGCACTCATCCATTGCCACCGAGTTTGGAGTGTAGACGGTGTAGTAAAATTGCCACGGTCTCAATTTAATACAAATACAAACTGCCGTAATAACAATGGAATAACTCAAATATGCTTTTGACTATTAGTCCCACCGATGAGTGACACTTACTCTTCTTTTCCACAGTGAGCCATTTCTGAAGGGTTGCGTCTTCGAGCAGGAGGTGGAGCAGACCGGGCAGCGCCGCAGGGTACGACTGGTTGCTCCGCAGCTCCTTCTCGAACTGCAGCACCTCCTCCACCAGGTGGCAGAAGAGCACGTCGTCGTACAGCAGCCTGGAGGCGTCGCTGGCCACCTTCTCCTGGACCAGACACAGCAGGCCTCGCCACAGCTCCACCTGCACAAGCACAAGCAGCCCTTACTGTGCCAGAAGTATACCTGTCTGGGCTACTTACCCAGAGTAGGGAGGCCCTGAGAGGCCAGTGAGACATAATGATGTCATGATCCATTTTCTAAGTCTTACTTGTTTTCCCTCCTGTGTTTATGAGTTAAGAACAGGTGGAAAAAGATTTTGCCAGGATCAAGTTTCTAAGTTCCTTAAAACAAATTCTGTGAAAAAGGTGGAGAAAACGTTTTGCCAGGGGACAAAGTTACTTTTTTTCAGTCTGTGAAAACCAGTTTGTTTCAATTCACATAACTTTATAACACACGAAACTCCCTTGGGCGAACAATGTTAACCCTTTGAGACCCATTTGGAACATGGGGTAGTGGTGCACTTCAGCACTTGTCTTGACAAAAAATATTATTCACCTGCCAAAACCTTTTCAAGTAACTTAGAAAAACTATCCTGGCAAAACTTATTTTTCTCCACCTGTTTCACAGATGAAAATATATAATCTCACTGGCCTCTCAGGGCTTCCGTACAGAGGAGATCAAAGCAGTCGGTTCCAGTACAGCTTACCATGGCACTGATGGGGGCCCCAGCTCGGTCTAGGATAGGTTGGATCTTTTCCTCCATGAAGGTGGAGCTGTTCCCCATCCACATGAGAACCTGTGTGAGGTACCACTCGGGCTGAAATACACAGACAGATGGAGTTTGAGTTGTTGTTGTAAAGCTTTTCCAAAGACTTTGTGTTGTCTGTGGGGACAACGGGTCTCTCTCTGACCCAGTTGCCTCTCCTATAAGTTATATAATGAAAAGTGGAGAACAAGTAAAGTTCCTGCGTCTTGCTTTCAAACATTTCAATGGTGAATACGTTTTCTGTTTTTTGTTGTTGTCACAGGCTAAATATTCTCTGAATGCATGTGGGAGCATATATGTGTATAGTAACCCCCCTCACCTCCCCCAAAAAAATACTTCAAACACTAGAATTTACCATGCATGTAATGTTTTTTGTGTGTAAATATGTTGAACATTGAATGACATCTATCTCATCAATCTAAAGGATCAAAATGTTATTGCTTCATTTAGCAAATACATTTCAAAAGCAGCAGATAAAAGGTAGTGAACAAGAGATCATTTCCAGACTCTGGCTAGAAGTGCTCATCACTTGCAAAAATACCTGAAATACTTCTACTGCGGGACTTAAAATAATTTTATCCACGGAGTGAAAATAATAACGAAACAACCAGACTGACTTTAAATTGACAAATTTAGAAAAGAAAAGAAAATGGTCTGCTTCAACACCTTGGTGCTACAGGTGTTTGTCAAGGAACATCAGTCGTATTAGAATTCTATTAATTACAAGTCATGTGTGAAAGATATACAGTACGTTTATGTGTCTAACCTTGTTAGGATTATACACACAAACTGAAGTTGGTCCATTTGGTTTCACTGGTGCGTATCAACTTGAGGGTGTGTGTGTGTGTGTGTGTGTGTGTGTGTGTGTGTGTGTGTGTGTGTGTGTGTGTGAGAGAGAGACAGACCTTGCTGAGGGAGTTGGTCTGGCGGTTCCCGTAGAAGTGGTATTTGAACCTCTTGCTGAGCGGCAGCAGCATGATCTGGATGGGCAGACAGAGGGGCGGGGCTTGGGACGGGGGTGTGGCTGAAGAAGCGGGCTGGGTAGGGGGGGCGACTTGACAAGAGGCCAGAGCCCTCTGGGATATGAGGTCATCGCTGCCAGGGGGAGTTAAAGGAAACAGACACTGGACATCAAGTTGCAAATCAATAGAATACAATGGTATCTGCATTTCTGTCCAAAGCTCTTTAGGGTTTGGTGATGTCGCCTTATTGGTGCAAGTATCAAGATCTTAGCACATGGGCCGGCTGCAATTTGCATATTTATTTCTTTACGATTATTTGGCAGGTTGGGGGCTACAAGTTCTGTTTTTATGCATTCATAATTTGGAATGGCTTTATCGAGGACGCTGGGATTTTCTAATTGTTCTATGAAGTATTATGGACCTCTACCACCGGCTCTACCACAAATTGCATCTTTGAGGTCAATAAAGGATTTAAATACTAAACCGAACATTTGCCTCTCCCTCACCCACACATCTGATACTTGTGTCCCATTTTACCGTGAACCAAACATGTCAACCTGCCACTCGATGAGGGGCTGGTCAAAGTCACCAGGAAGGTCTGGGACAAGTTTCACAAACACCCATCAGCTGGATGGGAAGATATTTATTTTGATAACGGAAAACTTTGCCCTGCTGGTGGCCCCTTGGTGAAAAGTTATGGGATCACCAATGTCAGTGTGTGTGAGTGTGTGAGTGTGTGTGTAAAATGTCATGGAATTCCATCCATTCTTCCTTCAGACTGGTGGAAAGCAAACATCCAAAATACACATTTAGGTGTTTATTCTACTACTTTGTCTGTTTGCATCTGTAGATTTCTCCTAAATTCACCAAAAGTTACCATTAGATAATGCCTCATTTGCATATTTAAACTAAACATCTCACAAAACTCGCAAAACAATAAATAATTGTCTTAATGCAAGTAATGAACTGGGGAGGTTTCATGGTGATATCTATTAGAATAGTTTTGTTTTTTTAATACCCTATTCACCTGTAGAGTCTTCAAAATGTCTGTAATTTTACAAAACATTTCTTTAAAGGCCGTTTTTTTTTTTTTTTAAATGAGTTTTTTTCTCCACTTCAGTAGCTCTTACATCCACCAAACTGTACAGTTTCATTCCTCTCTATATTCTGAAGGTTTTTACAGAGGGGTTTGTTCAGATATCATTCATAGTCTCATTTATACAACATTTTTTTAATAAAAACATGGAGAGAAAATATTTGTTGTGTCAGTTGACAGTATTTTTTGATTTATGGAGTGATACAAAGAGATATCCAACGTTCCCTCAGTAAAGACCGTTGACTCTGATATGTCAACAACATCAAACAAAAACGTTCAACCTGGCTTTACCTGATGTTCAGATTTATGTTCCGGAAATGTTTGCACATATTTAATAAGATAATGCCTCAAAGTTTCAGAAAACATCTTAATGACAGAAATCTACTGGGGACGTTTCATGGCGATATCTAGGAGTTCATTTATTTGACCCTATAGCCACCTGTCGTGTCCCCCCAAAAGAGGGGGACCGATCGACAGGCATCTCCTGAGCCGTGCTGCTCGGAGGCCATGAAGGGGGCGGAGCTTCCTCCAAAGCACAAAGGCCAGGCGGAAGGATACGAGGTCTGCAGGGCGAGCAGCTGCGTGACCAGCAGCTCCAGCTGGCTGCTGATCTCCTGACCGTTGGCCGTGGGCGTCAGCGACTGGGTGGGAGGGGAGATGATCGGCCACTGAAGTTGAATCAACACTTTCTCAAAGTCGCTGGGGAAGGATGGAAGAAGGTATCGTGAGAAGACACGGACCACAGGACGGCGATACAGAGACGTCTTTGCCTTTCCTACCTGGCCAGTCGGTCTTTGATGATCTTGTGCCAGAAGTGAAGCGTCTCTCGGAGGAAGTCCTGGAGGTGGGAACACCCGGACCGGCACAGTCCGGCGTCCAGCGCGGCCATGTTGTCCACTGCCCTGATGGCCTCCCACACGCTGCTGGTCATCAGACACTGCTGGACTGCAGCACTGCAGGCACAGGCAGCACATGTCTACCACAGCACCACGTCAACATTTAGACTCACTGTACGTTTCAGATTTGGATATTTAATGCCTTGGATCTCTACTCCACAACAATTCAGCTCGTGCTTTAGCTACGTTCTCCTCTCTCTCGGTCGTGTCCCTCTCCATTCGTCTCCATCACTCTTCATTTACAGTACCTGAGCTCCTCTATGTGCTGGAGGCAGCGCAGGTATTTCACGTGTCTCTCGATCGTGTCCACTTGGTTGAGCGTCTGGCCGAGGTTGTCCATCCACGGCTGGGCCCCCTGTAGGTGCTACAGGACGGAGTAAAGAAGGAGACAACTGCTGAACGCTCCCAGAATGGCACACCTTCATCTTCATCTTCATCTCCTCTGTCAGACAGACCAGGTCTGTTAAAGTCCACCAGGCGGTAAACATGATATTTGGTATGCGACAGGTGAGAGGGAGCTAAGAAACACTTTTGATAAGTGATCAGATATTTTCTGATTTAAAAATAAATCTTGTTCGTACAGACCTCGTGACGGGTGTTAAACTGGATACGGTGCTAATGTTGTGTCTAACTACTATTTACAAGGTAATGATGTGAGAAGATGAAACACTGATCCATCACTGACCATTTGAAATGTGTGGCTTCAGTTGTAGAAAAACATATTAACACTTATTAATTTAAAGTAGTCAAACTTACAAATATTTGTATCACTTCTTGACTTCTTAATACCAGTCAGAAGCAGAATATGATTTGTAACAGACTGATAGAAGCTGGGGAACGCTAGCTGTCATTCCAGTGACTATCTAGAGGTTCCTGGGCCGCTCTCTCGCGGTAGCTCTACCTGGTGCAGCTTGTTGGAGAGGAGTCGCTCCCTCTGCAGCAGGTCCTCCACGGAGCACGCGGCCTCCTCGGCAGCCGACAGAGCTGCAGAGACTTTAGGAGGCACGGAGCTGGACACGGTCAGAACCTGAGCGACACAAAGCACATCAGAGTCACGGCTCACACGGGACACAGTGGAGGCACTCAAGCTGTAAATACACACAAAAGCTCCTGTCTGCATATTGAAATGGTCTCTTTGTCCAACTGGATTCAGCGGTTGGCCTTGACTCATTCACATTAATGCAGCAGCAGCTAGATAGTCATAGCACTATAACTGATGGTGTTGCCGTGGTGATGGTGGATGTCAGAAATGAGCCATTGACATGAAATCAGTTGAGAAGTATTCCCTGCAGTGTTCCTTAGCATCAGGAGCATGAGTGAGGACGAGGCCGGGCCAGTGATGGAGCGGGGTGACGGCTCACCACCAGAAGCTGGTTTCAGAGACGAGGTGAGCTGGATCTGGAGGGGAGTGGTATCAAAACACTTTGCAACCGCTTTTAAATGTTTCCAGGAGACCTGCCGTCGCTGCTCGATCAAAGATGAACAGCTCATCCAGCTTCTGGGTCAGTCATCACTGCATCCTTTAAAAAAAGACCAGCTCACTTGTGACAGAGCCACCGGCACAGAGCTGAGGGTGCAGAGAGGACTGGCTGAGCTCCACGACTGTTGACCAAGAGCCTCTCAATACTGGATCCCCTTAAACCTCAGGGAGTGGTGGCAGAGGCCTGAAGGTCCGCTGTGTTGCGTTGGACGAAGTCCTGCGTTATTAACTGTTACTCAGATCGCTGTTAGGACACAGCCCGTTACTCAGCGTCTCTTTCTGGAGCTACAGCCGAATGAAGAACACATTTGTTGGGGAGTTCACAGAAGCGGTGTCCTTCTAATTCACAGTCGGGCTTTCGAGCTTCAGTGCACTGTAAAAGTGATATTTATATATGTGTGTGTTTTTGTGTCAAACGTCAAAGCTGGTCGCTCACCTGCTCCTCCAGGACGCTGCTTTCCTCTTTCAGCTTTTCCAGCAGGTCTCCGACATTCTTCAGGGACTTGAGGTCGCTGCCCACCTCTTTCTCCAGGAACTCCAGCACATCGTCCCGTCGTGTCTCCGAAGCCGATGGAAACCCTTCGCCTCCGTGGCTGGTTGGGTTGACGGGGTTTACCAAACTGTCTGACGGTTTCTTCATCGCCTGCTCTCCTGCTGCAGTGGGCGCCGCCATCTTTATTTTCTAGCGTCGTCAACAAACCTGCCGGGATGAGACAGGAGGGAAGCGCTCGTTTTCTAGTGCGGGACCGCGCTGCTGTCGGAGGGCGTTAGGTGGCTCCACCCCCACGGTTTTGTTGTACTCCCCGTCCACGTGTGGCCTCGAACATAGAAGACGTGATACTTGTCTCTCGCGAACTCTGTCAACTAAACGTGTTTTTTTGTCGGCTTGTTCCACCAACACTTTATCTACGGGGCACGCTGAGATTGAAAACAAGCTCACCTTGCGCACGTCGACACCGGAGGTCTGGCTATACGTCACAGACTACACGTCAACAAATCCGACTTTTTCGGGACTTTTTGGTTGTACGGACTATTGCGCAGAATTTTACTTAAAAAAATAAAACAGTGAGTTCATATAATATCAAATTCATGAGTCACTGATTTATATACTAATACTAATAATGATAATAGTACTCATAGTGATAATAACAACAATAATAATAATAATAACAATAACAATTATTATTATTATTATTATTAAAATAATTATTATAATAACCCAAAAATACAGGAAAAAGTCTTTGAGCATCATTGAGTATAGAATTAAATAAAAACTGCTCTTGCAATGATATATTTTTGTATGAAGTCCATTATATTAAGATTTATTCATAGGGTATGGGTACAAAACCTTTCTGAAACTATCTCTTGAAATAATATTATGACATTTTTGGTCTACACAATGTAATCCTCAGATTCTAGGCTCGGGAATCTGTGATTGAGAATTGCTATTCCAATAACCTTTAATCAAATAAATTAGTGCTTCGGGAGTGTTTTTAAAACAAGAAATGCTCTGATATACTGCAACTATCAAATAGTAATAATCTATCAGATCCAAGAGCAAGCGTGTGTTCTTTTTGGTGGCACTTTGAAGATGATTTCACAAAGAGCATGCTTGTCCTTTTAGAGATATAGAGTTTTACTGCGATAGTTACGGTTTACATACACAGATACAGATCTCCCAGCTGGCTGGCTACAGAGACCCTGGATGAAGTTCAGACAAGATGCTTAGATATTTCCACCCTTGGCAGTTGTCCTCATAAGACCTTGTTTCATCTTTACACTCATGACCTCATGTCTAGAGTATCTCTTTCTGCCTCTGCCTCCTCTGTGAGATGGTGTCCTTGGAGTCAGCCAATCAGGACTTGTAAGATTGTTCGATGCCTTTTATTCATAATAGCATCAAATTCCCTCATCAACTTGATGTGTGGTTTCCTGGAAGAGAAACCAGCCACTAATGAACAAAAGTATATTTCGCGTGGTTCAGTCGCTGGTCAGTCATCACAGAAAAGTTCTTGTTCCGTCAAAATGGAGTGAAAGGCCAGAGCCTGAATGTGCCGCCCTGTGGGCATGTACGACTGTTACAGTCACCCTGTTACCCTGCAGGTCAGTCTGAAGAGGACACCATCAGACCATCTGCCCAACAACAGTGTGTGTGTGTGTGTGTGTGTGTGTGTGTGTGTGTGTGTGTGTGTGTGTGTGTGTGTGTGTGTGTGTGTGTGTGTGTGTGTGTGTGTGTGTGCGTGTGTGTGTGTGTGTGCGCGCGCAGTGGAGTCACATGGACCTCCGGCCTCTAGTCATCACTAGAACTTCCATTGAGTAAAACATGCACGTGCACCTACGTCACCGTCACCCCAAACAACCATCTCAGTTTCTCTTTATGAAAGGAAAGTATTCTGATTTTAAACATCTTTTTTAATTATTATTATTATTATTATACTAAGATGATATGTATAACCTTTTATTTATTCTCATTATTGTCAACTAAAACATCCATATATTGTGATAACAATAACACAGGTCAGTTAAGGTGAGACACTTCCATAACAAGTCTTCTTTCAGACGAGTGGAAAGAAAACATAATAATATGAAATACGCATTCAGGAGCTTATGTTTCTACTTCTTTATGTTACTACTACATCTATTTGCACCTTTAGATTTTTCCTAAATTTTTCAAAATGTTAGCATTAGACAATGCTTCATTTTGCATATTTAAACATCACATTTAAAACAAAAAAAATTCAGAAAAATAAAAAATGTTTACACTATTCACCGTGTGTCTTCTAAATGTATGTAATTGTACAAAACATATCTTTAAAGCCTTTTCTCAGACTCTGAGCTAGAAATCTCCACGAAATCTCCAAGTGCCAATTGTATTTTTTATTTATCTTGGATGCTAAAATTTCTCCACGATTTGGGATCAGATTCCTGCAGCTGTGAAGCTCTTGGTTTTGGTCAGCTGAACTTAAAGTTAAAGTGGTTCCCTGGCAACCAAGAGTGGCAGATAAGTAAGAGCAGGAACACTGACCAATCAGAGCAGACTGGGCTTAAAGAGACAGGCAGAGGGAGATCACGGGTGTTCCATCACAGACAGTATGAGATAAATCTGTCATTCTTTAACATAAAAGCATCTAAACATTTTCTAGTAGACATTTTCTAGTAGACTTCAAAAATCATAAAATATGAACCTAAAATTGAGCATAATATGTAAGCTAAACAGCTCAGCCTAAGGAGAGCTGAAGCTGAAAGCGGAGCTAAAACACACAATGATCGAAGAAAAGCAGCTGAAGATGTTGAATGATGAGCTGAGCCTGAACAAGTAGTTTAGACTGATTAGAGTTCAGCCAGGTGGTTTTCTAAAGTCACAATTATGACCACTACATTCACTACTGCAGCAAATAGGAGGTTTAAAAGGTATGAAGGGCTTTGTATGTGATGAGGAGACTCTTGATCTGGATTCTTTGCTGTATGGGGAGCCAGTGGAGGTCTTGAAGGACTGGGGGGATGTGGTTTCTGGTGGAGTCTGGGAGCAGACGGGCAGCTGAGTTCTGGATGTTTTGCAGTTTGTTGATGACTTTGGTGGATGTGCCGTACAGGAGGCTGTTGCAGTAGTCCAGTCCAGAGGTGATGAAGGCGTGGATGAGAGTAATGGAGACCATGGTGACGTATGATGTTGCCAAGGGGGAGCAAGTAGAGGATGAAGAGGAGGGGACCGAGTACCGAACCTTAGGGGACACCTTGAGAGACTGGAGCTGTGTCAGACTTGGATTTATTGATGCTAATGAACTGTTGGCGGTTGGAGAGGTATGACTTGAACCAGGAGAGGGCTGTGCCAGTAATGTGGAGGGAGGACTCAAGACGGGAGAGGAGGATGGAGTGGTTGATGGTGTCAAAGGCTGCACTGAGGTCCAGTAGGATTAGGATGTTGAGGGAGTGGTCATCAGAGGAGAGGAGGAGGTCATTGGTGACTTTGATAAGGGCGGTTTCTGTGCTGTGATGAGATCTGAATCCGGATTGAAATGGTTCGTACAGTTGGTTAGAGTCCAGGTGGGGTAGGGATTAGGGGTTAGAAGGGGCTGGAAGTGCCCAGTTGGTTGTAGAATGACAGGAAGGAGTTACATTTCTCAGCTGTGGAGAAGTGAGAGAGATTGTCCACAGGTTTGAGAAGTTTATTTATTGTGGAGACGAGGACCTTGGGGTTGGTGGAACCGGAGCGGACGATGCCAGAGTGGAGCGTGCTGTATTGAGAACCAGTTTGTATTGCTGTTAGTATTTCTAAATGATTGATGATAATAAACTACTATTAATACTTACTGTAATTCTATAGATTACCAGGCTTTCCATGTTTTAAAAGTTCCATTTGGCCCAGATTCTAAAGGCCTGGAGTCTTACTTTCACTAAGGGATTTTAATTGCCTCCGGAATCCTAACCTTTTCTACTTTCCTACTACGTCCAGCCGACTGATGACCGTCACAGAGAAAGATGAGTCAACTACCTACAGCTGGAGAATCAGAACCAGGCTACAACCACTTGACGTCATTCAACTGGCTTTCTCAACAGCATGACATTCATGTACTGCTGCCCTATGGTGTCATTCTGAGCTCCCATGAAGCCCGCTCATCAGCTGATTCTGACTCTTCGTATTAGGGCCCTGCAGCGCCCTAATACGCTCTCACTGACCTTTTGGCTGTATGGCTGGAGGGCACGCGGGCATTAATGAAAGGTACTGGAGAGGCCTGCTGAGTGGACCCAGAGTGTCAAACGTCAAACCTGTCCGACAGACAATCCAGTGGTGGAATGACATCCGAGGTTGATGATGTCATCGCTCTCTCGCAGACTGCCTCAGGTTACTTCATTATGATCTCACACGCACACACACTCTCTCTCTTTCTCTCTCTCTCTCTCTCTCTCTCTCTCTCTCTCTCTCTCTCTCGCTCTCTCTTTCTCTCTCTCTCTCCCTCTCTCTTTGATATGAAAGTGTAAAAGGGAAATGGTCAGACCCTCATATGAAGCTGCAGGGGTCTTAACAGAAAACCTTCTGTACTATCTGCTCTGAGACAGGAGCTCCTCTGCACCCTGCATAATGCCTGGAAACATCAGACCAGGTAACTATGTCAGGATTAGAACTTTGCATGAAGAAATAACTGTCTCTGTCTCTCCTGCATGCCCTCCTGTTCTCTTCCTGTTCACGTCTTCGTTTCCCCTAACCTATTACTCCGGTACTGTCTCTCGATTTCATTTTGGTCTTGATTTTTACATCCTGGGAGTCGTGACTTTATGTTAATCTTGTGTTTTGGATCACTTTTTTTCCCGCCCAGCAATGTTTTGTTTCATCAGTGATCTCTGTTCTTCCTCCCAGTGTCTTTAGCCTGGACGGTGTTGGTCTGTCTGTTGTTCTGCAGCAGACTGACCAGCGTGGGTGCAGCACCCATCTGTGTCAATGCCCGGGCTGGGTGCCACGTCCTTTCCCTGGCAAACCTGTTTGACCGGGTCATCCAACACTCAGCCAGGACGCACAGCATCTCCAACGACCTTCACTCCGAGTTTGTAAGTCTCGACAATTTGTCTGACAAAGCTTTTCTAACGATATTTAATGAATACGTTTGCTTTTGTGAAGGGATATTTGTTTACTAAATGTGATATATGGACTGTTTTTATACACAAACACACATCTAAATATATATATATATAGTTCAGCTACCCTCCTTGATAGAAATGGGATGGACAAAGTAATTCATCACAAACTGGTAACTGAGTTTACACACCCACATATATATGTATATATATATATATATATATATATATATATATATATATATATAATAGACATTTGTAATCATTTGTAACTGACGGTGATTCTACTATTTCAGTCACCATTTCTTTAGCCACACTTGACATTTAGACGACACCCAACCTCTGACATTTCCGTCTTGCATCCATGTTTACCCCATCAGGAGCAGTACTTTCTGCCCAGTAAGAATCACATCAGCCGGGTCAGTCGCAACTGTCACACCTCCAGCATCCTCACCCCAAATGGCAAGGAGAACGCTCAGAGGATGGCGGTGAATTAACCTTTACAAAAGCTCTTTCTTGTCAGGCGCATGCACTGTCCACATCATAGTAACAGTTTGATTTCCCCTTCCCTTCATCCATTGTAAAACATGCTTTTTTTTAAATGTTGTGTCCCTCTACTTTTTATTTTTGCATCATCCCAAAGTCTGCAGTGATTACTATATATATATATATCACTTGAATGACATCATGACTTGGCTTGAGTTTGAACTGACTTTTAGATGATGGGTCCTCTTTTTGTCACTGTAGAGGGAGGAGCTGACGGAGGTGATCCTGAAGCTCCTGGTGGCGTGGAGGGATCCTCTGTGGCATTTCCATCAGAGCATGGCTCACCACCACGACTTCAACAACTTCAGCTCCAATAAAGCCCTCGAGATGAGCGACATGGTGCACGAGCTACGCAAAGGTGTGGAGAAAGTGGCTGAGAAGGTACTGTTACTGTATGTCTTCTATGAATGGTGAAAAGATGTGGGCAGTAGTTCACACGGTCACTTAAAGTACTTGCGTTAAAGGGCTACTACACAGGAACTGTCACTTCCTGTCAAAGTTGGCCCCTCCTTCCCCCGGCTCAATGACACCAGAAGCACACGGCCTAGTGTACTACCCAGGTGGCAGCCAATGCGGAAGTGTCTTAAAATAAATGTGCATTCTCTCTACTGACCAGCAGGGGGCGACTCCTCTGGTTGCAAAGAGAAGTCTGATTGTATTGAAGTCTATGAGAAGATGACTCTACTTCTCTCTTGATTTATTCCCTCAGTAAATATTGTAAACGTGAGTTTATGGTCTCAATCTCTAGTTTCAAGTCTTCTTCAATACAGCATGATGTTCATTTAGTAAATTATGATCCACTTCTTATTTACAGTCTATGGTACCACCTGCAGCATCACATTATCATTATCATTTTTGGACTAGCTTTGTCCACTTGGCGCTTCGCCTTCTTGTGTTCTGCATTTTTTTCTACACTGTGTCGGCAATTTCCATTGTTTCCTATTGGATGCGGGCGTGTGCATGGCCACACACAGGTACCAGAAAGTGGAGACCCAGAAACATCCCGAACACAGCGAAATGAAAAGAACTTAAGAAAATACAGGCAGAGGGCAGGGTCTCTGCAGGTACAGACACCGCCACACACTTCTTCTTCGGTCATAAGTGATGATCGAGCTATTCATCAAAGATTCCTGTATATCGTATACCTTTGGTGTGAACGGTTCATTCCAAAAGCCTCTGCCTCAAAATGTGACAATATGTGTGATGGAAGCTTGGAGCTTCTGTGTAATGCAGTTTCCAGGGATGTAGTCTCAGGTTGGGTAATCTTAGTGAAACGCATGACAAAGTCCTGACATCACACGACCAATCCAGAACCGCCCCGTTCCCCCTCAGGTGACCCAATCTCCAAATTCAGACCGCCCCGTCCCCCTCAGGTGACCCAATGTCCCAATACAGCAAGAAAGGAAGAGACCTCCCTTAGGACATGCCGCCTGCAACCCGTGTCTGTCTGTCTTAGTGCAGAGAGGAGGACATACGAACGACATCTGTTTGGAACACATTTATAATAGATGGCATTATATGAACTTAATGTTTGGGGTAATGGGCGATGGAAATCTAGATGGTGTCTCCTGATGCTGACACGATCTATTATTTTGTATTATTCTCAATGAGAGGGTAGCTATTCATCTTTTACTGAGAAAACACTTATGGCTTCTTACTTTGTAGTAATGTGTGTGTGTGTGTGTGTGTGTGTCCTCTCCTCTCCAGATGCAGGTGTTGGGGATGATAAGCAACACCGTCAGCAGCCTGGCTTCTCCCGAGGCCTCGTTGCCGTCGGACAGCGCCGAGTGGCGCCTGATGAAAGACTACAACCTCCTCTACTGCTTTCGCCGAGACTCCAACAAGGTCCAGAACTACCTGAAGATCCTCAAGTGTCGCATCGTTCCAGAGCACGGATGCTAAAGGCCGGACCACGATGGAGGCTGCGTTTAGCTCGCTGGGATATTACCACGTTGGAAACGCCTTAGAGACTGCACGGATTCAGCTGGACGGGGAAGTCCACTGATCCGCACACATGTTCAGTTCACTCATGACTGGAGTTCTGCTGGAGCCCAAAGACTATGCCCCCCTCCTCCCCACCCCGTTTCATGCCTGATATCATGTAGAATGTGGATAAATGTGAATTGAGAGTGGAAAGGATGGAATGAGTAATGTGTGTTATGATAGACTCCTGAATATCATGTTTAAGTATGATAATAATATATAAAAACATTCCAAGAACCACGGGCGCAATGGCTTTTTGTGTCATTTCTATACTCTATCACTTATGTAGCATGTGTACATTGTAAGAGTTGATGGTTGCAAACAATGTATGAATGATCCCTAAACTATTTCACAAATGGAAAAACAAATTACTATTTAAAATACTGGACCAATTTTTCACAAGCCACATATCTTCTGAAAGATCCGACACTAAAATGACATTTTCAGGCCTTTGGTCGAGAAACACTCTGGAGAGATTATGGCAACTAATGTTAGCATATCATAAAAAAAATAAATTAAAAAAAACAATTTCAATGACCAGTTACGTTTAAATATCATGCCAATTACGATCACATCATGAGGTAGAGACAAACTTTATTTTGCTAGCTAACGCAGTGAGCCAAATGTTTTGGAAAAGAAAAGCGATGTGGGAGACGGACCTGAGACAGCAGACAGCATGCAGAGGAAATATGACCCCACAGACATTCAATTTCAATCATAATCAGAAGTTGGCCCCGCAGATGTTGAAGACCGGAAAACGCTGACCAATCAGAGGAGACTTGGCTTTTGTCGTGAGGGAGATTTAAAGAGACAGGCGCTAAAAGGGAGCGTTTCAGACGGATGGAGCACACGAATGTATTCAGACCGTTGAGGGAAAGAAAGTCTAGTAGAAACCCCAAATACAGGTATGAACATGAAAATGAGCATGATGTGTTCCCTTTAAAAAGGAGCAGTGTGTAGGATTTAGGAGGATTAGTGAGCAGAAATGGAATATAATATTCATAACCATTGGTGTATAATTCACTGAATCTAAGAATCTTTGTTAGCTTAGAATGAGACCGTCATATAAAGTACGCAACTTTCTGCAGTATTCCATGATTAAAAGGGTTAAAAAAATAAATAATCTTGAACATAGTTTGAGTTTAATTATGTTTATTGAGGGAGAAAAAAGCTAAACATTTGCAGTGACGGTGTGTGCTGGGGTGGTGTGTACTGCAGACCGGCGGCCTCACGATGCAGCTGCTATGGTGACGACCTCTGGCTTTCCACTGCTCTGATCTACGCAGGACACGTGAACGGAGCCGTCCCTGCAACACACAGAAATCATGATATACAGGCAGTCACGTCAAAGGGCCCCATGCTCTGACCCCTGGAAGGGTGGATACCTTTTCATGGTGACCACGGTGTCGATGTCGTGGTTCTCCTCTCTGGGCTGCAGGTCCCTCAGGACAATCTGTGCATCGGACACAAGCGGACAAAGGTCCCGTTGAAATGAATGAATATGGTTACATCCCTATTTTCTACTTTACCTGGCCTTCTGCACATAGCACCATGACAACTACATGAATCACAATAGCAGTGTAATACTATTCAAGTGGCCCCTAAATCATGGCAGTTTCCCTCCCAGGCTCTTAATTGGACACAGTTGACATGAACTGGAAGACAACCGGAGAACTTGAAGGTGCTACTGGGACTTTCAACTAGGTCACAATGTGCAGTATGTACCCATTAATTACCTCAATTCTGGCGAACCGCCAAAGTCTATTTTGTCCCGCCAGTTTCATAATGAACTGAAAACACAGGAGTTCCAGCCGGGGGGGGCCGCTGTTTGAGACAGACGTTCACATCCCAAAGTGTTGTAGTTATTTTGAAGTGCTGTTACTGATATATGACGTGTTTTTTGTACTTATGTTGTTTACTTAAGTTTATGTACTTATTTTAAGCCCAACCACGATGTTGGTCCTAAACCCAACTCTGGGGTTTTGTTGCCTAAAGCAGGTGTTTTTGTTGGATCCTCAACAATAACCATGTGTTTACAACATGTGCTGTCAGTGTTCACATACCTTAGCCAGCTTTTCTGTCTGTTCCGTGACACCTCTCTGGTAAATCTCCAAGCAGAGGGAGGACAGCTCCCCCCCTCCACTCAAAACGTGGTGTCTGCGGGCGGGGAGGGGCGTGCCCGATGGAAGCAGAACAGTGAACACCTCGGCTCCGGATTTATCCACCTCCTGCAACGCCCGCACACCACCGAGCCGGACAGCACAGATTAGAACCGACCGGATTAAACGAGTCACATAACCTACGTATGCTGCGTTTTAAAAGGGACCAGCATACCTTCACTAGTATGTCGGTGGCAGAGACGTCCACTGTGACGGACTCCTCCTCGGGGGCAAGGCTGTCCTTGCCAACCAGTAAGCCCGCCTCCAGGGCTGCTCCCACAGCAATGACCTCATCGGGAGTTGCTGAGCTCAGGAGCTCCACATCTGGAAACACGTCACGGATCATCTGCTGGAGACGAGGGATCCTGGCTGAGCCACCGCAGAGAACCACCTAAAAACACAGCAGTCACACAAAAAATGCTTAGTCACCGACAGAGCCAAGGCTTTTATTTTCTTGAAATCACAGTCACTATCAAAATAAAGGTCGCTCTCATCCACATCTATAATTGCAGTCGGATCATTTCAAACACGGGAGCGTAAATTAAAGCAAACGGCTGTAAATAAAAAAACTCCCGTCACAAACTCTACCTTGTTAATGTCGCTGGTGGAGAGTCCCGCCTCCTCCAGCAGGGGTCTGATTGGCTGGATGCTCTTGTTGAAGAGGGAGGAGCAGAGCAGCTCAAATCGAGCTCTGAGGAAACACGACAATGCGGTCATCATGTTGGTTACGACTGTACGTCAATACAATGATACTTCATGCATCTGGTAAAGGTGAAACATCCTAATGCACGTCTAAAATAATCCGTTTGTGTGTTTCTGCCACATTGACCCGCGGTGCCTTCGTCTTCAGTCGTGTTTGGGTTCTGGTATTTACAGATGTGTCTAGTTTTTAAGCTAATTTCACCTTTGTTTACATACATTCAAGTTTGGAGCAGATTCCTATATTTGCTCTTTTAGAAAATGTCAGTTCCACAGATGGGCTGCTCACAGCTGCTCTGTGGCATCTGCAAACTGAACTACTCATCCTACAAAAGGAGCTGCTCTATCTATCAGACAGGTCCTCATGTCAGGTCCTCATATGTCAGCCTCCTTCCAGCTACACCGTTTGTAAGGAAGAGTTTTTATCTGAAAGCGACATAGTGAGCGGTCACCAATCATTGGATTAATCACTACTCATTGGTTCCTGTCTGCTCAGATAATCTATCTGTTCTATAGATGCACTAATGCCTACGTAAAGCATTCAGCTGGAACCCTGAGCGGTGCCAGTAGAATATCTTCTTTGTCGTATATGAAGCGTTACCAGACATTGAGACCAGCTTGGTGTCAGCTGAGCAGCCTACCTGGACACGTTGCATTCAAAGTCAATGCCGTCGTGCAGCGAGTCCACAAAGCAGTTGGCCGACCCCAGCGAGGACAGTGTGTGTTTGGCCATGTCGGCTCCGTTCATCAGCTTCATTATCGCCCTGGCGTTGGTGCTCACGTCGTGCTTAAAGGTGCTGCACAGCAAACACAAGACACACAACATGAGCGGGGCTGGCAGGGGTCAAATGTGGAAATGAGCCATGACACGCACACATCGGGTGGGTGCAGATGTGTGGAAGTGAACCAGGCAACAAGAGGTCAGTTTCAACAAAAACATCAGAACCTTCATGAAGGGAGGGTGTATTGCAGGACTGCTGTATTAGACGGCTTTAATTTGACCCAGCTGGACATGATAAACTGGCTACTGACAAGCTACATAACTCTCGTGCTGGTTCTCCTGTCTGTTTCTCCAAACTCCATTTACTGTAGTATAACACTGACTATAGAGAAGAACCTCATACAACCACACTTCTAAACATCCAAACTATCTCTTAATGTTTTTACAGAGTATAACAAAGCAGCATCAAGCTGTTGCATAACTTATCTTTGATAGAAGTGTGTACCACCTCATAGAAAACGGGGGACTGAGTGTGCCAAGAGCGTCGGGCAGCAGCAGTAAAAAATAAAATAAAAAAACAAACCTACCGTTTGAACTCGGCGGCGAGGTGCTGGACCAGAGCCTCGGTGAAGCTCTCTCCTCCGATGCTGTGGTCGGTGTGGGTGCTGAGGACCCGGAACATTCCTCCGTTGACCTGCAGCACCGTCACACTCAGGGACGTCCCGCCCAGCTTATACACGAGGACGTGGCTGTCAACACGGGCAGACCCATGAGTGCACATGGTTTGGAGTGCATACGTTTGGATATCGTAATGAATGCATTAAGTAATAATAGGTACCTCTTTCCAGAAGAACACTCCTGGCCTATGTTATAGGCCAACAGGGCCGCAGCAGGCTCGTGGATCAGCCTCAGCACATGGAAGCCTGCAGCTTCAGCCGCCTCCCTGCACAAAGCAAGTGCAGTGGTTGGACTTCGTTAAAAAAAGGTGGCACTCTCTCACAAAAGAAACGGGACAGCTGCAGTGGGTTGTGACGTGGCCTACCTCAAAGCGCGCTTCTGAGCGTGTGCAAACTCGAAAGGGACGGTGATGACCGCCTCTGTGACATCGGAGCCGAGAGCCGACTGGGCCGTTTCTGTGAGAGTGGGAACGACCGATCAGCTGGCTGCTTTTCTGCGAAGTGTGTGTGTGTGTGTGTGTGTGTGTGTGTGTGTGTGTCACAAACTACCTTTCATTTTGCGGAAGATGAGTTTCGCAACATCCTCTGGAGCAACATACTCTGGGTGTTCTCCCGCTGTGATCTCGTAATAAGGCTTCTCCTGTCTGTTGACCACCTGAACACAGCAACCAAAACTTTTACCAGCACAGTCGGTCCACGTGGGCTCAGCAAATGGTTTCAAAAGTAATACAGACAGAACTAACAGAGACAGAACTAACAGAGACAGAACTAACAGAGACAGAACTAACGAGCCAGCACACTTCTGACTTGAGAGAGGACAGTTGTGCAACATGAACAGCGCCAGAGAAATGATCAATGAAGGGAACAAAATCTGTGTTGTAAAGCATCAAACTCACCTTTAACTTGGTCTCTGTTTTGTGGGCTTGTGTTTCTGGGTCGTCAAAGCTGTCCATTGAGAGACAGGGGAAGAGAAAACCTATAAGTCAGTCTGAACACCTCAGTAGTATACCAGTATCCTCATATCATGGCAATGACTGCCTCCCCAAGCATTCAGGCTACTAATTATGGCGTGAAAGCACAAACGCTCTCAGAAATGACCTCGTATGAGACACCACTGTTACATTTATGGAGACCACAGAGCAGTTACTGAACACATGGAAGAATTCCAGACAGAAGCTGCCTAAAGGAAAGTGTGATAATATGCACTTAAAGAAACTTTAAATTGATATAGAATATTTTAGGCGTCTAAAATAAATCCACAGCAGTACAGTGCTTTCTCCAAACTCCATCTACTGTAGTAATACACTGACTGTGGAGAAGTACCTCATACAACACCACTTCTAAACATCTGAACTTTAAAACTATTTTTCTGCCTATAGTTTAGATTTGAATGTGGAGCAAGTGGGCCGGGCTGTTCCCGTGTCCCCTGTAGCTTTAAGATTAGCAAACAAGACAGTATTAAGTATGTCACCTCCTCCCCAGCACTTGTTTCACTTTGACAATCGTGTTGGCAGCGTTGCGGACCCGTCCCTGCTTTGCTGCGATGCCGACAATCTGCAGAACATAGAAATCAAGCAATAAGCAGACTGCCAAATAAACAGCTTCAAGTGTTAGCTAAATGTTAGCCACTCTGCTACTCAATGCGGGAGCTACAGCTGTCACTAATGGATCGATACTTTGATTTTTACAGAGGACAGATGTCGTGTATGTTGACTGATGACTGACATGGAGAGAAGTGAAGCTTATGTGGTACCTGCTCGGTTGCTCTGTAGCTCACCACCGCTGGAGTCACTCTGTCTCCTGCGTCGTTAGCCACCACGTCAGCCCGCCCATCCTAACAAACACACACACATCATTTCAGTTGCAAACATTTGTTTTTTTAAATAGATTTTGCTGAGGTGCTTCAGCATCTGGTCAGGATCCTGTTGGGCCCCCGACAGGGAGGAGGACCACCGATGACCAGGAACAATTTGAGACTACATATCCCTTGTGGCCTGGGAACACTGTGGATCCTCTGGGAAGAGATGGAGGCCGTTGCCAGGGATGAAAAATAAGAATAATTAGGAGTTTACCTTGCTTCATGCTGCCACTGTGAGCTGGACTGAAAATAAATGGATGGCTAACGTTAAAAAAGGATTTATTAAATTATAATGAAAGTAATAATTAGTTGCCGCTCTAATACCTCCATAATATCATCAATACTTTGTTGTGGAACTACAGATGGGCTGTAGGGTTGACTTGAGCCACAAATTCAGGTTTGGACTGGATCAAGCATTCCTATTGGTTCTCTGTGGCCGGTAAATAAGGCTGTATTCATTCACAGAACTGAGTCGGTTTGCCCCTGCACACTCCAATGAACCACCAGAACCACTTTACCAGCGAGCACATCAGGCTGCTGTCGGGGTTCAGACCTGTGTGTCAACCTGAGTGTGTCGTCAATGCAGAGCCCCAGTGAAGTGTTATCAAACGCTGAGGCATTAGAAGGAAGGCTTTGCTGGAGGGTCTACTTTTGCTTTAAAAACGTTTAAGAAAACGTTCGGCCCATTTAGGTTGGAATATTCAGGACATAATAGAAGGTTAATCAGTAAAGAGCTCTGGCACGTGCCAACAGTTATCTACACATGTATTGAGACTGACGTTTACTGAAGTCAAACTATCAGACATGAAATGACTTCATTCATCCTACTCGCAGCTAACGTCACAGTTTGTTAGCATCTTCACAACTAGCGCTATTTCCGGAGGATTTGGGAGTCGAGGCCAAGTACGCGACTACTTTACGGAGCAGAAGAAGGAGCGCGTGGGAAGGGCCGGCAGAACGAACTGAGCCTAACTCACCTTAAATATCGCAGCACACGCGCAGGTATACCCGAAGTGAACTCCTATGGCGGCCATGCTGGAAAGAAATCACAGGGCTGTGCACCGCGCGCATGTGGCCCGCGTTCCGCTTCCAGGAACAACTTCCGGCAGAACTCTTTCAGAGTAAAATCGTATAACTTGTATGAGCCTACGGAAGTCGGAAACTGAATAATGATGATTTGATAACATTTGATATAATATGGTGTACTAAAACGCCCAATATAATAATTAAATAAAAGATGGATGGATGGATGGACAATTCATTTGTCTATTTTTGTTTGTGCATATTTATTTATTTGCATATTAACCTGCACATTTATTTAATACTTGAGGCTTTTATTTCTACATTAATTTCTTTATTATATATTAAATTACTTATTGAGTCATTTATATATTTATTAGCCCTCCATAATAAAATAACAAATTGTAATAAAAACTCTTTATGTAGCATGATAATAATAATAATAATCATAATAGTAAAGTATTATTATTATTATTATTATTAGTGTTGTTGTTGTTGTTGTTGTTGTTGTTGTTGTTATTATTATAAAGAAGGAGAATCATTTTAAACACAGTAAAAAAAAATGTACTTTCTAGAAAAAATATATATAGCTTGTAAATTCAGCAGGTTTTTTTTCTTATTCATTGTCTAAATCGTAAATCTTGTCTCGAAGGACTTATCGTAATATTTTATACTTGCCGAAATCCAGACCTTTAAGTAAAAAAAAAAGACTCCAAATTATCAAACATATTGTAAACGGCTCCTGTGAGAGTTGCATTATTACATTATTTCGTTATGCCGTTTTCACTCAATTTCTGAGTCGCATCTTAATGCTGTAGTGGGTGGAGCTTAATTTAAATGTACTAATATTCTTTATCAGTGAGTGTTAAAGTTCAAGTTTTAAGTCAGATCCATAACCACGTGGTGACGTCAGTCCTGAAGGGCCGGACAGCTGGCCGGGACACCGCGTATCTAATAATAACTAACAACGCTGCCATGGCGGTGTTGTCCCTCACCCTTCTGCTGCTTTTCAGAGGGTTTACTTTTTCTGCTGCAGCCAACTGTGAAGGTCAGACAGCATGGTGTGAGCAGAGGTTCTACACAGCGGGCTTTACCAACACTAAGCTGTGCTGGTACCAGCAACAGCTTCTTATTTGAAACGTCAGAATCAGCTGTGCATGTGGCCACCAGCTCTCCCACCATAATCTGCCCCGAATGTGTGGACGAACACATGGACCGTTTACAATGATTTGAGTCAGAATATAGCTGCGAATTTATGAGTATACTGTGGGAAATAATCTAAAATTACAGACAGACCATGTAGGACAAAGGTTCAGAGATGGTCAAAACAAAAGAAATGTACATTAATGGATTCGTTTACTTCTTCATATTTCTTTGACACTTGGGTTTCATGTCCTGCACACTACTTCCAATTAAGGCCTATCTACTTATGTAAGTGTTATATAAAAAACAAGAAAGGATACTACTACTAGTACTAATAACAAAATAGAGGTCAGGCTACTCAGCACATTTGATCTAATTTATATTTATTTTTCAGAATGACGTACACATGCATCATACACATTTTCAAATGAATCCACAGAGTTATTTGACTAAAACAGATATGTTATTTGTAACAAACACTGCTAATTGTGAAACTCACGAACAAAACGATATTTCTTTCATTAAAATACAAATATATCGCCTGTTAAATGTATTTTTGTCTACAAATAATCAGAGCTGATGAGCAGCTTGCTTACTAACGGTGAACTGGTCTGCAGTGTGTGTGGACTTTCTCTCCAGGCTGTATGGCAGTCTGACCTCAGCCCACAGAGAACTCACTCCGTCCCTGGTGGAGGAAGAGCTGACCCAGGCCTGCACTGCCGCCCAGGGGAAGGAGGCAAGGCTGGTGAGAACACAGACATGGACTCAGACCATATCCACCATGTAGCGATGTTACCAGAGGCATGCATTCCTACAATATGAACACCAACTTGTCCATTATCATCAATCTTTGACCACAAAGGCCCAAGAGAGCGATAACTCTTGAAATGAAAGGCCTTGTAAGAAAAGTTAAACAACGTGTGTGTCAAAGACTGTATATCCTTAATAAAAACTGAGGCTAATGTGAGACACTAGTCTGGTTAAACAAATCATGTGTTTGTGTGTGTGTGTGTGTGTGTGTGTGTGTGTGTGTGTGTGTGTGTGTGTGTGTGTGTGTGTAAATACACACACACAGATGTGATTTGTCTCTATATTTATTTTTTTTGATAGTAAAACAAAGAAGGGAATTATATACTTAAAAGACTTTGGAAGATACTCATTTGATTTGACCAATACCCCATTCAGACCAACACAGTGGCGGGTCGGCAGTCTGTCTAAAAGGGTAGCCTCAGGGTACAATATAGAATCTGCAGACATACCCACTCAGCTTAACCCTTACCAACACCATGATCTTTTTCTAAACTTAACCACGTGGTTTTACTGCCTAAACTTAACCACATGGTTTTACTGTCTAAACTTAACCACATGGTTGTGAGTGGTCATATGTGTTTATGAATATATATTTATGTAGAAATGTGCGTCCTTTTTTCTTTTTATGTGAAACACTTTGCTGCTCGTTTTGATAAGTGTTTTATAAATAAGCTTTATTATTATCAACCACACAATATATGTGTTATATAAATAAGCTTTATTATTATTATTATTATTATTATTATTATTAACCACACAACATATGTCTTTAGATTAAACATGAGACTAACGACCAACAATCGACCGTTAAGTTTTACAAATACACAGAAAAATAGAATTTGGCTCATCTCGAATGAGCCTAATGTCTTCGTTGGTTGGGTTGGTTTGGTTTAGGCATGAGGATTGAGATTGGTTAGGGTTTGGGTAAGAATATCAGGGTAAGCCAATCAGAGGCAGAGTAGGGCGGGTCATTACTTCACCATCCTAGAAAGAAAAATATGAAGTCCCTCTGCCTACAGATTCTGTATTCATATGTAGATACATGTTTATAGAGATTAGGGTCAACGCATCTCAGCCGACCCCTCTTCACGACCCTCTTCTTGACAGAGTCTTTGGTGTGCAGCCTTCACTCAGCTGAAATGGTGTTTCTTTCAGGGATGGAAATTAATTTAATGACTTAAAAGCTGACCAAAAGTATGTTTATGTGCTGTCCTAGTGTTACTACCTTGGAGCCAGTAGTGATGCAGCAACCCGTGTCACAGCGTCAGTGTCTCGCCCTCTGGCCTCCCACGTCCCTGTTGAGAAGATCTGCCAGCGCCTCAGTAGCAGAGACACGCAGATCTGTCAGCTCAGACATGGTAACGTCTGCTCAAATCCATAGCAAAGAGTAACCATTCATTTGCATGTGGACACAATATAAAGCCTGTCCCTGTGTTTGCCGCTTGTCTGCAGAGCCTCAGCTGAAGGATCTGAGCAGCGATGGGCTCAAAAGGATGAGAGTCTTGGAGCTGAGGAACATTTTAGCCTCGTGGGGAGAAGAGTGTCGAGGCTGTCTGGAGAAACACGAGTTTGTCAGCCTCATCCAGGAGAAAGCCCCGCTGCATGCTCCGAGTATGGAACTATGAATACGGATTGGTGTTGTCTCCACCCAACTATCCACACAGCAGTCAACCCACTCTTGTATTCTTGTACCCTCACTGACCTTATTTCATTTGATCTAAATTAAAAAATATCAATATGTACACTGCAATCACTACACTTCACTGTTGCATATTGCAATACACACATCTTTTATTTGAAATTGGCAGTAGTTCAAAGTTGGAGTTTGATTGACATCCAGTTGGTACAATTTCCTTTGAAGCACATGTAATTAAGCCTGACAAGTGCAATGTAGGAAACAATAATCATCTGAATGCATGATTTAATAGCCTGAAGCACAGGATGTAGTCAGTGGGTATAAGTCCACCTAACTATTTTTCAAGGCAATTGTGATTTTGTTTAAAGGTGCTAAATTCAGAATTCAGTGCATATAGATTGCTTCCACACGGCTCTCAACATGGCGACAGCAGAGCCGGCGGTTACCAGTTTACGGTGCAAACAGCCCTAACGGTGCAAACAGCGCTAATGTAGCAAAGAGCGCTAACGGGGCAAACAGCGCTAACGGTGCTGACAGTGTTTACTAAAGGGGTAACAGCAGGGTGGGCGCTACACTTCCAGGAACATCGATATCAGCTGTAACCGCCGTATGAGCGCAGTGCGGAGCGGTGGCCATTAGCCCGGCTATGTGAAACAAAGCACAGGGAAGCTCGGATTACAACACACACAGAGGGAGAGCAACTTTATTTTCTGCTCAGGTAGACATTACTCTTCTGTATCTTCACTGAGCAAGAAGTTGTTTGCTGCTTTATTTATGTTCTGAATGTTGTATAGAGAACCTTGAAACAAATACAAAGAAGCCAGATTTTTTCCACCTATTCCACCTACTGGTATAGGTGGCATACCAGTACACAGTGCTGTGGAGATAGGTCTGGCTATCTGAGACTAATAAGTTACTAGCTCATAATTTTAAATTACTTCATGTTTATGTGCTAACATCAATGTTTGGTAATAGTAATAAACAGGAGGATGAGCTTCAACAATCAATAAAATACATTTTGTTACACTGCTCCCTGTAATTCCTCACAACACCAGGGTTAAATTGTTTTACATTGTCACTTGGAAAGTCACTGGGCCTTCGATGAAAACAAATAAGTGTGACAGACGTAGTGACGTGGTGTACGTGTCGGAATGGGACATCAAAAAATGACATTTGGAGGCCGAACATCATTATTAGATTCATACACTTCAATGTTCACACTCATAGCAGGGAGCTTGTTTATTATTATAAGACAACATTTATTTGTCAGAAAAAAGAAAGAAAGAAAGACAGACTAAACCTGCCTCTCATCGGCCACAACTATGGAGGGAAAGTAGTCCTGATCCGTGGTGGAAGTCATCACATCTTTTACTCCTAAGTTCCTCTTTTCCTTCAGCTTGTCCATCACTCCTCTGTTGGATCAAGCTTCTCTGTAGAAGCCTATTAAAGCACAATCAGCCCAGATAGACACAGATGGGTCAACCTTCCTGTGGACCGCCGAGCTAAACCACATCCCCACTGACACACACCCCCGTCGGGCGACTTCATCACCCGGGGAAATGTCATTTAAATGAATGAATAGTAAATAAAGCGCAGGTACCTGAAAGTGTACTCAAGTACAGTAGTTGAGTTTTTTTTACCCAATAAAGAGTACTGTATTGGCAAATGTGTGTATCATGATACACAAGCGGAACCAAGATTTAGAGATGTATATGAAGGATTTGTTATAACAATAATATTGCATTAAAGTAAACTGGCCTTTTACATAGTGAAATTCTCACAGGCCATTTATATCTTTTATTTTTTAATTTGTTAAAATATGTATTTGTATTTGTGTACAATGTGTATTACTAAGTACACTGCACATGCCCCAAAACATAATTAATTATATACATTACATAATATAGCGTTCACACAATTACAACAGAGGGCGCGTCCTTATTTATACCTCTTACAATCGGGTGAATAAAATGCAAAACTTTTATTTCTGGTTTCTCTGAATGAAACACCTGTACTTTAGAAGATTCCTCCAGCACTGGTGTGGGAAATTGTTCCACATGAGGTTCACGTTATGTAAATGTACTATTCTAAATATACAACAGTTCTTTTTGTTGGAACAGGCCAAAAAACGTTCTAAAATTTGATACTTTAAAGTGTCTTTACAAAGCCTACGTAGTTATCAGTTACTTTATAAAGTCCACATGAGCAGGCATCTGAAAGCTCGGGGATTGAGATGTATCGACTGTGTGTCAACTTGTTCTTGTCATAAATCAGAAATAAAAATGTCATTATTTGGTTAGGCGGCTATCGTTACCGCAGCTTTACTTATTACTACAAAAGGAAACAGGGTCAAAACCTCCACAGGGTACCTCTAATGACCCTCCACCACTGTCAACATGTGCTTTGAGATGCATCGTGAAAAAATATATACCCACCTGTAACCTGACCGTTTCTTCTCATTTCATGTCATTCAAATAAAGTTGAAGAAATGAAACATAAATGCAAAAATCCCAAAAGACACAAGCACAATGTGAAGGTACGTAAATAAGGATGCTGTTGTGTCACTTTAAAACCATTCAATGAAAGTAGTTGTCTTGAACCTGGCTGAGGTTATACCTTGTTACTGTTTAATGATCTCATTACTCACGCAGTGGCAGTAGCCATGTTCGTCTTTATGTGTTGTGTGTTTTTTGTCCGTTCAACCTTGAAAATATTGTGTTAACACAAGCTTAAGAGATTTCTACGTTTTGATTTACGATATGAAATATTTCAGTAGATAACCCTCTCATGGATTTTGAAGCTTTTTCGCGTTTCAAAGAACGCGGTCGCTAACAAATGTCTAATGAGACCACGTCAGGTCATCGCACCTTTACAGACCCCGTTGTGTTTATCATGTCATGTGACTGTGTCATGGGGGAGACCATGGCTCAGTGGTAGAGCAGGGTCGTCCTTCAATCAAAGGTTCGGCGGTTCGATTCCCAGCTCCACTAGTCCATATTGATGTGTCTTTGAGCAAGTGGGAAAAAAAACCTGATTCTGTCCAGTTTGGACCCATCAACATTTTTAAAACGATTCATTCACAATCATAAATAATAATAATAATAATAAATTTAATTTGTAATGCACTTTTTATTCATAAGAATCTCAGAATACACAGAGCCAGTACATAGTTAAAACATAGTTAAAACAGACTATAGTTAAAAACATAGTTAAAAAAACAGACTATATTTAAAAACATAGTTAAAACAGACTATAATAAAGAAAGAAATAGCTGACAGATTTAACACAGAGTAAAAAACGCCTTCCTGAATAAAAAGGTTTTTAGGCCAGTCTTAAAAGAGTCCAGTGTCTGTGTTGCCCTTATGTGTTCAGGGAGACTGTTCCAAAGCCGTGGTGCTGCCGAGCAAAAGGCCCGGTCCCCCATGGTGTGTAGCTTAATCATGATCTTTTTTCTTTTTTTGGGGAAAAGCGATACTTTTATTCAGCATCTTTCTAAAACTTCTGTGTTTCTTTTGTTATTAAATATTAATTACTCTGCATAAAAAAAATGTTATCGATATGACCTTTGATCCCCGTAGCTTTATGACACAATATAATACTGGACACAGATAAGCCTGCTCTCTACTGCAGGCTTATGTCAGAGATGAGTTCCTGCGTGTGAATCAGCCCTTTGTCGTAGAGACTGAGTTTGTTCCTCAGTCTCTGCTTGGCTGCATTTTCCACCACGAGGGATTCAGCTGAAACACACAAAACACAGCAACGGATTACTTTTAGTCGGCTAACACACACACACACACACACACACACACACACACACACACACACACACACACACACACACACACACACACACACACTGTATATTTCCCCTGTGATAAATGAACCCACTGATACGGTGGTGCTGAACCTCTAACACTCACTCTGAGGGCCGTCTGTGCGGTCGCTGCTGAAGCCGTTGGCCCTGCAGTCCTCGCAGGCCAGCCCGCCGGTCTCAGCGGGGCAGCTGCACTGTACGGGCCAGCTGCTGTACAGGTCTGCCGCCGCCCCCCCGACGTCACTCAGATAAGTCACCTCCGACTGGCTGCATTCACGGGGACCCTCCTCCTTCAGAGAAGCGGGGGGGCTGCACTGCTCGTCGTGCTTCCCGGGGTTGGAGGGCGAGGGGCCCATGGGGATGGAGGGCGAGGGGCTCGGCTGGGCATCAGAAGGGTCTCTTTCGTTCAGGCTGTGGGGTTGGTCGGAGGGGGGGCAGCTAGGTGGAGGAAGCAGCTTGCTCAGTGCTGGAAGAACCTGAAGACAGTTGAGATTTAGAGTATTTATGTCATCCACGGTCACCTAAATATGATAGCATATTCGGGCCTTTGTGGGGCAGGGGGGGATATTAGGAGAACAAAAGAGACGCAAGTGGTAACATTTATGATAAAAAAACAAGATCAAAGAAGCATGTTGCTTTACTAATAATAAATGCGTCTATGCCTACAATGGCCCTAATAAGCTGTTGTAAACTATAATGATTCCAGCAGCATGAAAACCACCAGCGATAAAACTCAGCTTGTGGACCTTTGAGCGTGGGATATTTTGCGGTGCCTAAAGGTCATGAATGAACCGGTGTTGCTCACATTCTCCATGCTCGGTCTGCTGCGGTGGTGGCTAGCTACACAGTCCAAGGCCAGGCGCAGAAGGTCGAGGGCCAAGGCCGTCGGCCACCGGCCGGCCGCCTCGTCCAGGAACTGCAGACAGGAGTCCATGCCGCCGCTGTCCTCCACCTCGGTCACAAGCAGGTCTCTCTGACAGAGCAGACAGACAGGGCTTACACTGACTGAGATCATACATGACTGCTGTTGTAAGACGTCACAATGTATTATGTAGCCTCGAGATAAAGGCTTCATAAAAAACCCAAACCCGTGACGTTGCTGTTCCAGCTCCAGTGGAGACTCACCAGTGCTGTTTGTTTCGGGACGTCCTCTGTGACCTTCCGTCCCGTTACTGTTTCCATTATAACCTGGGAGCAAGCAAACTGTAATCAATGGCAATAAATCATGTTTCCATCAGAAATCACAGTCCTTCATTACAGTAAGATTTACTTTGTACTTCCTCTTATATATAATATTACTAAAACGTAAATGTCATAGACTGTAGACAAGAAGTGGACGTGACATCACTCTTTGGTTTGTGGACTGCAGTTTTGAAGCCTCGAGTTCGGCCATCTTGTTTTTTTGCAACCAGTGAGCAGAAGTGACCATATTTGGACTGCAGCGAAGTGAGGTAGAGACGCCTTGTATGTCTCTGGTAGAAAGACCCGTCAATTACAGTAAGCCCCGCCCTAAAGCACCCCCTGCTTTATGGTCTGTTTGACTCTAAATGGACCATAATTTAAAGGCACTTCCACATTGGCTTTGCTTTTCAGAACCGGAGGTTGCCACCTGGTAAATATTTAACTTTTTACTCCACTAAATATATTTGACGCTATGGTTACTAATTTGTTTTCAAAATAAGAGTTTATATTTATATATATTATAAAAGACGTCGTACATAATAAAATGATAATATAATACTCCTGAAGTTGTTCAAATGAGCTCCACCTCAAGCTGCTTACATGTAATGTAATGCATCTGTGATAGTAATCAAGTGGAATCGTACATACATAATGATATAACAGGGGACCATTCTACGTAGTGTGTACTTTTACTTTTGATACTTCAAGTGCATTTTTTCGGATAACTCTTTTACCCTCGTAAAATGTTGAATGTTGTACTTAAACTTGTAATGGAGAGTTTCAATGCAACGACTCAATGAACATGAGGGAAGTTCAGCGAAGCTTATATGATCTTGTTACAATCACCATTCCGAAGCTGTACACATCCAGGCTGAAGGACAGCTTGCCGTCTCGGATGTACTCCTCAGGGTGGTAGCCCAGGTTGCTGTGGTACCTCGTGTCCAGAGTGATAGTGCAGCTCTGATTGGCTGAATGAGGACGGAGACGAGCCAACCCAAAGTTGGACAGCTTGGGCTGCAGGGTGTCGTCCAGGAGTATGTTAGCACTGTGCACAGACAGCAGAGAGACACCAGACAGATGAAAGGCAGCGGACAGTTTTATAATCCATACGTATTGCATCATATTTTGACTGAATAGGACTCAAATTCATTTTATGAGAAGAATGGTAAAAAGGTTCCAAATACAATCTGTTTTAAGGACATCTTTGATCAATTTAATTGTAAAAGCCTTATTTGGACAATTGCACCGTTAATAACTATATTGTCTTTTTCCATATTTAATTGGTTAAAATTTTACGTTGTATTTACAGAAGTACTTTCTTCTTTTGTGGTTTGATTTGTGGTCCTGATGCATCAGTGGCAACCGTAATACGAGAGAGCAACCTGTGATGGGATCACACCAGCCATGAAGCCAAAGTGGTGTGCGTGTGTGTGTGGGTGTGTGTGTTTGTGGTGAAGGCAATGTACCCTTCCCCCACTTCCTTCCCCCCTACTTCCGGTGCCTTTACTCAGACCGCACCCATCTTCTAACTTGGCCTACGTTTTGCTCTCAAATACGTGTGAAGTTTCGTGAATTGTTTTCTTCTACGGTTGCTACATCATCATGTTGACACGTCCTGCGGTAGTTCTGTCTGCAGCAGGTGTCTCCAGGATCCCATGTAGCCATGATGACTTGCACGGCACCGGGATCCTCGCAATGTCACGAGATTCCGCGAGAATCACACAGCAGACAAAAACCCATCTCGTCAGGCTTCAAGTAATGCGTTTGTCTGTGGTAAGCCAGAGCACGGACCAATCAGCGCCCTGCGAGAAGCTGCTGGCAGCCAGGGGGCGTGGCTTCGGTGTGTGTGAGAGACAACGTGGAGAAGCGACTGTTGGTTCTAAACAACAATGGCCTGGCAATGTGAGCGCGGATGCTGCAATAGCGTCAGTTCTATCAGAACTGTTTCATATCTCGTCATTGAAAGAAGAGCACATGTCCAACAGACAGAGGGCGGCTGTAGTTCTTTATCCCGTACCTGGAGATGTTGCCACAGATCACCGGGCAGGGCTGTGCTGTGTGGAGGTGATGCAAGGCCTTCGCCGTGCCCTTAATGATGGCGAGGCGCTGTTGCCAGGAGAGAGGGGGGTCTCCGTCCTGTACAATGACAACACAACATTTTAGATATGACATAAAAAAGACATGCTTTTGGAACAGCAGGCGGAGCTCGTGGAGGTTTAAGGTGAGGCCTGCATACTTTTCTTGTTGTTCCTCTGTGGCTCAGAGGTCGAGGTGGAGCAGGTCCTCCTCTGACCAGCGGTTCAATCCCCAACATTTTAGGAAAACTGATATAGAAATGATATATACTTTTTGTGCAATCTGAGGAATTCATACTTGCCTAAATCAGTAAAAAATTAAATAGAAGTTTTTACAGGATTCTTTTGGTAAATTAAGTAAATTGTATATAGTATACATATTTATATATACATACAGTTTCACTTATTTAATATATATATATATATAATATCATAGTAACGGAAACAAACTCAAATTGTGTTCCAGGACATAGAAAGTAAACTTTGCTACTTCTTTGTCATTGTAAAATTGTTATATTCATGTTCTTATTTGTTCGAAAGTCTTAATTATATATTTTTTCAAAACAAAAAGCCTTGGTTAACTTGTATCCCACAAGTTCACTTCCTGTTTTTCTGAAATTGAAAGTGTTACCGAGCAACTATTTTGCTGTGGCCTGGTAGACAGGTGACGCACAGGATGAGCCCTCGCCGTGTGCAGGGTGAGCAAAGTGCTGATGGAGCTACCTGACGGTGTAGTCTGTGGAAGAGCGACCCATTGGGGAGGTAAGGGTAGACCAGACAGTAGCGGCTCTCCTCAGAGAAACAGCACAGCAGGTTTAAGATGTTGGGATGTTGGTACCTGTAACACATCACCCCGTTTCATATTGAACACACATAAACACACATAAATATAGAAAGGTATTTTGAGAGCGAGTTTTGAGACGTACAAATGATGAATTTCCATTTCTTTCCTGAAGACGTCCCACAGCTTCTTCCATGACGCCACATTTGTCTGGAGAACGATGGATAAGGAATGCATGTCAGTCGGATGCTCCTCGTTGCAATCAACACCCGGACATTAAAGGGATGGTTTGGATGTTTTAAAGTGGAGTTGTATGAGTTATTTTCACTGTCAGACAGCCCTTACTGACGGGGAACTGAAGCCACTATCACCGCTCTCTTTAAAGCCACAAGTCTCCTTTGACAAAAGCAGTCATTTTACCTCTCAGAACACAGCAGTTGCTGGTCTGCCACTGGATCCAAACTTCTCCAAACTCCATCTACTGTAGGTGACACACTTACTGGAGAGGTACCTCATACAGCCCCACATCCAAACATCCAAACCATCCCTTTAGTCAGGAGCTTTTATATTTATATCAGCAAATTTACCAAGATGTCCGACCGTTAAGAGTGTCAGAATCAGCAATCACCTGTTTAAAAAGCTTCACCGCCACCTTTTTACTTCCCATCTGCGCTCTGTAGACATCAGAGAAGTGTCCCTCTGCAATTCTCGTTTCATGATGAAAATCCCTGGTTCCATCTATGATGTCTTGGAAAGTGATTACGGGAGGCTGATTTGCTGGAACAAAGAGACGGATCAGTATGAACCCCGAAACTGCTTCATTCATGATCATTTTTTTACCAGAACATGTTCACATGCTTTATTGTTAAAACTACTTTATTTTTCTCATACTGTGTGTCTGAATAAACCTGTATTCCACCTGTGTCTGAAACGCTTCGTTTTAGCATCTGTCTCTTTAAGCTTTCACAGTATTTATACAGCAACTACACCTGCTTTATAACAAAAAAAGACATGGAAGTTTAACTTTCTACAATATGGGACCTTCTACCCTCCTAATGTTCACTTTACTTACCGGGGAATTCTGCTTTACTTTCAGAACTCTCCTCTCGTTGGAAGGATCCCTTATTGGAGAAAACACAGGACAGGAGGGTCATTTATTCTTGTTACTGCACACAGGTCATGCAGGCT
Organism: Ophiodon elongatus; assembly: GCA_016806645.1. NCBI lineage: Eukaryota > Metazoa > Chordata > Actinopteri > Perciformes > Hexagrammidae > Ophiodon > Ophiodon elongatus. The sequence continues at coordinate 1,455,781 of JACSYO010001636.1, forward strand.
GCCTCCTGTCAAAAAACAAATCATTCTACCTTCTCTTCATCTGCTGACACCTTCCCTTTGGACTTTGCATCTTGACTGCTGGGGGGCACAGGCGACTCTGTAAATAAGACAATATTGCCCAAATATGAAATAGTTCTATTTCTCTTGATAACTGCATCACCATTGGTGGCTGACATCAGACATGAGCCACAAAGAGGAACAAAGAAAGGGCTTTACAGATCCCCTTTGTAATGTAACTTCCCTCTACTCATTCAGTCACTAGACCAGGAAGGTACAATATTTCAAGCTTATTAAACCACAATATTTGCCGCAAATATTCGGCTGTAGGTTCCTGAATTAAGATGAAACGGTGATGCTGGTCATTGGCCCTGCTCGACATCAAGTAACAGACATCAGACAGACAGCATCTTCAAAATTCTATATAGACACGCCTGATCTCCTGAAACCTTCTACTCCAATCAGGACTCCCCGCTCTCACAATACGGGGCTCCTGTCGGTCCCTGGAGTTCAAAGGAAGTCAGCGGGCCACAGGGCCTTTCCCGATCATACCCCGTCCTCTGGAATTACCTCCATGCTGACATCAGACCGTCAAAACCTCCAAACTTAAAACCCATCTTTTCACCTCAAAGGGATAGTTTAAAAACTTCAAAACATCCAAACTACCCCTTTAACTTTCAGTTGGTCTGCCTCAGTCTCGGGGCACCATTAATCCTCGTACTCATAGTCCGTGTTTGTTTTGCCGACGAAAATATTGTAACATTTGTGGAAACCCCTGCGTCTCTCCAACCCTCTGTTTGTTTGTGTCCCACAAAGACATGATCCTCCAAGTCCCCCCCCCTACCTTATGTTTGTTTCTGTCTCCTAGCTGTGTGAAACTTTAATGCAAGCTATTTCAGGATGGTACAAAATAGACAGAATTACAGTGTGAGTTAAGAAAAGTTCAATTGTTTTTTTTGGGCCAGAAGACGTGGCTCCTGGACTGACTGATGACACACAATCTTGTTCGGTGCATATAATGTAGTCAGCCGTGATCAGCTGTGAAATTGTGTATTGTCACACCAAATAGGCTGCTAAAATTCACAGACAGTTCTCATTCAATTTTTTACACAATTTACATATTGACAATTTTAAAGACTCCGCCACACCTTGAATCCACTCGACCTGGAGCTTTAAATAGCAGAAGTTATGCATCAATTGAGTTTACTGGATCAGTAGCTCAACACGCGGTGCTGGAGATATTTGGAATGTTGTTTTCAGATACATGAGGAGAGGGTGTTGGATTTGTTTGTCTCACCTGACTGAGCTGGACCTTGGAGGAGCTGCAGGGCCCTGTGGTGGCCCATGTCCTGCAGCACCTTGAGCAGGTCCTGCACCCTTGGATTCTCCTGAGCCCAGGACCACAACAGCTGCCGCGCGGGACTCCGGCCGGCTGCCTCCACGAGCTCCAACATGCGAACCTCTAACAAGCTGGGGAGGACTCGGACCGCTGGAGGCCGAGACAGGAGATGGACACGGAGCGTGTCAGTGTATAAAAAAATAAGAAGAAGAACGCGGGTTCATCCAAGCCTTTCCTTTACCCACATACCCCACATACCCCACATTAACCTGCTTATATGGATGACTTGAAGTCGCTCAAGTCTTTTAACCAATGAATGAAGTAAGCATGGTATATGCAACATTCAAAAGCAACCAAATGTGAACATTTGTGAAGCCTAAAGTGGCTTTTGTAATAATAGTTTCAGAATTGATTACTGTAATTACCTGTGTATCAATAATTCCTCTTAACAAGTCATATTCTAGTATTTAAAGATATGTTATTGCACTTCCTTATTATTTCAAAGGATGTAAACAGAGAGACAGACAGACAGACAGACAGTAAGATAGATAGACAGATAGATAGATCGAAAGAAAGGTAGCTAGATGGGTAGATAGTCAGACAGCCTCCTGTTATCACAGCATCGAGTCTCAGATTAAAGTCGGTGTCTCTTGTGGCTGCGGTCGACTCGTATCTCTCGACCAAGACACCGCTCCTCCTCACCTAGTCCGCGCCACCCGAGCCTATCATCTCCGCTGTCCAGGATTTTACACAGTCTCTCGACGACAAACGGGGGGACATCGTAGAGGAACGTGGACGGGTCCATGTAAACAGCAGCACGTAGCTCCACTGAGCCGTCGGCAGAGCGCTGGTAGCGGCCGAGTGTCTCAAATATGGAAATCCCCTCCGCCCGCGACAGACAACTGATGAGGTCATTGTTCAGTGAGTCAAGAGACGGGACTCATACTTTACCCCATGACCTTGTTATACGCTCCCAAGGCTCCGTGGAAACAGGTATAAATACACGAGACGACTCCATTAAAGAAAAAACCTGACTTACAAATGTTCACCTGAAGTAGCATTAAAGATTCCCTATATTAAAGGTAACGCACTTCGAGCCCCGCCCAGTGGCGGACTCGAGCTGACTGAGGACAGGGGCACAAACATAAAAAGGGCACCAGCAGCTTACAGTGGAGCACCAGCAGCATGCAGTGGAGCACCAGCAGCATGCAGTGGAGCACCAGCAGCATACATCATATATAACCATCATAGTGTGAAATAAAGTTTTACTGCAGATTGTTATCGGCCAATATTCAGTAGAAATATGTGATGAGAACGTCGGTACTAATGTTTTTAGTCGCTGATCCCTGATAGGGTTACATTGTGAACGACAACTCTGTGTTGAAATCGACAGGAGTAACGTTGGCAGCAACCATTGCTAACAGCTAACTACATTATGATGCGTTCAGGCTCTGTTAAGTAAAAATTTGTATTGGTCAAGCGTAAATTAAAACGTTATCATGATGTGTTCAAATGTAATCTTGTAAAATGTTGTTTTCACGAGACACTTAAATAAATGTAGCTGTGAAGGAGATGTTTTCACAGCAATGTAGAATAGATTGTATAGTACTCCTACATTTTGGCATACTGCATTTGACGTAATATGTATTGGGACTAGAGAATACTCCCTCCCACCCCCCGAAGCTCGGCCCTAAATGGGAACCGGTTCTAAATTAGTAAAAACCTGAAGTATCGATACTGTCAGGAGTTCACGGTTCTGCTATCGGTCTTTAGAAGTTTCCGGAGTGAGACGTCCTCGTCTCAAACCTCCTCTCTCTGTCTCTCTGTCTCTGTGTCTCTGTGTCTTTCTCTCCGGCTCAGTCCAGTGTGAGACTCACATGATGTCAGAGAGGAGACAAAGATCCAAAGTGTTTCTACATGTGACTCCAGTAGATTCTGAGAACTCTGGTTAATCAAACTCAATAAAAGCCTCACAAGTAAAAGGAGGAAACAGCAGCAGGTCATCACAACATGAGACCAACAAGCAGAACATCAGTTCCTCGTCCACTGCGGGTAACGTTAGTGATGTCATACAGCGGGTAACGTCAGTGATGTCATATGGCGGGTAACGTGTTAGTGACGTCACGCGGCAGGTAACGTCAGCAACGTCACACGGCAGGTAACGTCAGTGATGTCACACGGCGGGTAACGTGTTAGTGACGTCACACGGCAGGTAACGTCAGCAACGTCACACGGCGGGTAACGTCAGTGATGTCATACGGCGGGTAACGTCAGTGATGTCATACGGCGGGTAACGTGTTAGTGACGTCACACGGCGGGTAACGTTAGAGATGTCACACGGCGGGTAACGTCAGCGATGTCACACGGCGGGTAACGTTAGCGACGTCATACGGCGGGTAACATTAGAGACGTCACACGGCGGGTAACGTCAGCGACGTCACACGGCGGGTAACGTTAGAGATGTCACACGGCAGGTAACGTCAGTGACGTCACACGGCGGGTAACGTCAGCGATGTCACACGGCGGGTAACGTCAGTGATGTCATACGGCGGGTAACGTGTTAGTGACGTCACACGGCGGGTAACGTTAGTGATGTCTTAAGGCGGGTAACATTAGAGATGTCACACGGTGGGTAACGTCAGTGACGTCATACGGCGGGTAACGTCAGCAATGTCACACGGCGGGTAACGTCAGTGATGTCATACGGCGGGTAACGTTAGTGACGTCATACGGGGGGTAACGTTAGAGATGTCACACGGCAGGTAACGTCAGTGACGTCATACGGGGGGTAACGTTAGAGATGTCACACGGTGGGTAACGTCAGTGACGTCATACGGTGGGTAACGTCAGCAATGTCACACGGCGGGTAACGTCAGTGATGTCATACGGCGGGTAACGTTAGTGACGTCATACGGGGGGTAACGTTAGAGATGTCACACGGCGGGTAACGTCAGTGACGTCATACGGGGGGTAACGTTAGAGATGTCACACGGTGGGTAACGTCAGTGACGTCATACGGTGGGTAACGTCAGCAATGTCACACGGCGGGTAACGTCAGTGATGTCATACGGCGGGTAACGTTAGGACGTCAACGGTAAGGAGATGTCACACGGCAGGTAACGCAGTGACGTCATACGGGGGTAACGTCAGTGATGTCATACGGCGGGTAACGTGTTAGTGACGTCACACGGCGGGTAACGTTAGTGACGTCATACGGGGGGTAACGTTAGAGATGTCACACGGCGGGTAACGTCAGCGGCGTCATACGGCAGGTAACGTCAGCGATGTCACACGGCGGGTAACGTGTTAGTGACGTCACACGGCGGGTAACGTTAGTGACGTCATACGGCGGGTAATGTTAGAGATGTCACACGGCAGGTAATGTCAGCGATGTCACACGGCGGGTAACGTCAGTGACGTCATACGGTGCCTCAGGGGGACTGTGGACTGTGATTTGATTCAAGAATTCCTCAGCTTATATTATGCACTGTATTTTCAACTTTTATTAAATTGATTTTATTATAACCAATTGAATCCAGAAATTCTTTTCCAAGTCCGCCCAAGATTTTGAACATTTACAACAAGACTGAGGTCTCATTGTTAACATAAGCTGAACTTTAGAATATAGGACTGTGGCTTTGTCCTCCATCACGTTCTTTGAAATTGCATCATAGGAAGGGAGAGGAACAGGAGTAGTCGTGTTTTATTATTTAGTCATCACACACACAATACAAAGAATAAAGACTGTATACAAGCTAGTATACTATATGACTGAAAAGGCATAGGCAGAAGCAGAATAATTATATATTCCTATCTTACATTCTTATCAATTAAGATTCCCTCAAGAAAATTTAAATGTAAAAATTTAAAATATATATATATATATATCCATAACATTATCCAAACCGCTTATCCTATATATATATATATATATCCTGGGCTGCACGGTGGTGTAGTGGCTAGCACTGTCACCTCACAGCAAGAGGGGTCTGGGTTCGTCTCCCGGTCTGGGCGGTCCTTCTGTGTGGAGTTTGCATGTTCTCCCCGTGGCAGCGTGGGTTCCCTCTGGGTTCTCCGGCTTCCTCCCACAGTCCAAAGACATGCAGCTCAGGTTAATTGGACTCTAAATTCCCCGTAGGTGTGAACGTGGGCGTGAATGGTTGTCTGTCTCTATATGTCTGCCCTGCGATGAACTGGCGACCTGTCCAGGGTGGACAGGTAGACTATAGTTCAGATATACTTCAGAGACGACATAAACAAGGATTTGGAGTCATTATGCATTATGAATTGTAAAATAATAAGCTTGACCATCTATTTCATAAGATCAGAAATGTACAAGATAATAAAAGAGCACTTTAAGATGACAGTCAAGCATCATACACACAGGAATGCAAAACATTAACATCTTCATTCAGTGTATAGTGTTGCCTTAAAGCTCCATGGAGCAATATTTGTCACGTAGAATCAAATGTTTTTGTTACTTTTTGTGGGCTCACAGCTGAAGGGATCCATCATTCAATGTCATAAAAAAACTGATTACAAATTTCATCCATGCCGATTATTTTTGGAGAATTAAACAGAGTGTCTTTTAGCCTGGTGATCACTTACCCTGTACCTTATATAGTATCAGGATCAGCAACTACTTAAAGAGGAACTAAACCTCGGATCTGTGTGCCGCTACCCTGGAAGTAATATAAAAATAAATGCTTGACACAGTATGTAGAATCCTAATACTTTGCACTAAAATGTCTACGTTTGGACCTGAATCCATCGACAATGTTACACATATACACCGATTTTTCAGCAGAAAAAGGTGTTTGGGGGTTTAGTTACTCTTTAATAAGCTAGATTGTCAATTGAAATTTTTGATACAACATGCAATTTTAAGTGCAATCTTTACTCTCGTTTGCCGACACTCAAACCTTCGCAATAAAAGCCACGATTATAGAGAAATCATTCCGAGCTTCGTCCCCTGACTCAGCAGACCTGTGGTTAAGGATGGAAACAGTGTCACGCACACAATGAGGACAAGGGACTTGTTCACTGAAATGAAGAAAAAAATGACATTGAGAATGAATGCGATACACACCTGGAGCTCGGCGAAGCGTAGCGCTTACATGTCCAGTTCTGTAGAGAGAAATAGAAACGTGTTGAGAGCCGGTTCTCTCTGGTCCGTGTAAAGCTGGTCACATATACAAACTAAAATAAACTCAACATTTAAAATACTCTTCCCACAACAATTAACATAAGTGCTGGACTTGTGACATCTCATCAGGTTAACTCTCTGATAGGGCTTTATAGCTTTATATTGTTTTATTTTCATTGAGTTGGGGATCTTGTAACTTAGCAACACAGAATGTAAACCTAATAAGTGTGATCCTTTTTCAACATTTCAATTCTCATTTAAATATGTAATCCTTTAGATTGACAGGTGTGGAGAGTGAAGGGGTTAACTAGCATTTCATTGTGCAACCCTGTGCTATAAAATGACAAGACAGGAAATGTGGGGGAGAATGCACCGGGGGATTGGAAATTCTGGTTATACTTAAATATGTTAAACTATTAACTTATGAGGAAGTTAATTTCCATTTCTTCTAGTGCCACTTAAAACGTGTCCATTTTGAACTAATAGTTTTTGTTACTAGATCCACTGCTGTGTGTGTTTCTTTGTGTTGTTGTTCATGTCTCCAACAAGACACCGTGAGACAGTCATGTACATACATTTCTAAATGCATCAATCTGGTGCAGTAAAAGGAGGAGGCCAGGTCTATGAAGAACTTTGTGCTCTTGCAACAATTAAATCATAAACACATTGGTTGTTAAGATATGAATGACACAACGCACAAGCATGGTAATAAAGGAGACGGGGTCCGTTTGTGTGGGTCACATAAGGCCGCCACATCCTCGTAACTACCGCGACACACTGTGTTAACTTTCTTCTCCTTTTGTTTGTGTGAAGAAAGGGTAAAGCTCACCGTACCCATAACTGTATGACCTGTGCTGTAAATTATTATTATTAGGGGTGATTCACGTACATGTTGTGTGTCATTGCTTTAATCGGTTGAATACAAATAAAGTAATTACCAGTAGTCATAACATGGGACTACTGTGTGAGACCAAACAAGAAAAATATATATTTATCTATTTTATTATATTCAAGATACATCTACACATTTCTGCCTATACAAGTATGAAAGACACATATCTGGAAATGATGTATTCATATCATATCATTAATGTCATATCTCATATATAGGCTAAATATTGTATTTAACTTTTTCATCTTTAATGATTTGTGTCAGCTTTGTTTTTTTTCTCATTACAGTAAACGTAAACTGTCCAGTAATGTAGTTGACACAAAAAGCACGTTATAGTGTAGTAATATGTACATCTCTACACCTCCACATCTCTAAATGATTATACTCACACTGTGAACCTAATACAGGTATCAATGGCGGTAGACAGAGACAGACACGTACCCAAGTGGTAGATCTTGGTGCTCCCCAAGTGAGTCACGCGGCAGGCGAACGCGTCTCCTCGCCTCGGGGTGAAAGTCGCGTGTTTGGTGAGGTAGAAGTGCCAGTTCTCCTCGAAGGCCAAGTCCGTCTGATTGGCTTCGACCATCGGCAAGTTGTTCTTGAGCAGCATGATGTTGATCTCTGGCGGGTGGAAGCCGCTCACATGACAGATTAAGGTGTTCTCCTTCTCGAAGTCTCCCGGTATTCGGGTGTACACCTGGATCTTGGGCGAAGCTACAGAAAAGAAAAGAAACGTTCACATGTGTACAGAAATCCTTTGATGAAAATATGACAGAGTAGATTTAATTCACTTAAACCTCTATTAGAATGGGGTAAAAGACAAACTTGAAGTCAGATGGTGCACAGCTGTATTTTATGGGTTTAGGAATATTTATAGTATATTTATATTTATAAAACCTAGCAAAATCGCGCGCAATGCATCCTGGTACATGTAGGCACATCCGGTATGGCTTCGCAGTGGGCAAGATCAGCTTTCTCTGTAAAAATAGCACGAACTGGATCATTTATTTTTTCAGTAGACGTACAGGTGGAAACCTTTGGTTCTTTTGAGTGAAGCCAGTGTGAAAGTGTCTTTAAAGCTATATTCTCTCTACTGTCCACCAGGGGGTGACTCCTCTGGCTGTATATAAGTCTATAGAAAATGACTCTACTTCTCTCTTGATTTATTCCCTCAGTAAACATTGTAAACATGAGTTTATGGTCTCAATCTCTAGTTTCAAGTCTTCTTCAATACAAAAAAGTCAAGATGGCGACGGCCAAAACGCCAAACTCAAGGCTTTATAACTGCAGTCCACAAAACAATGAGTGATGTCACTTTGTCCACTTCTTATGTACTGTCTATGTGAACTACATTTCCCATCAGCACTGATTGGACATCCACAAAAAAAGTTGTTTTCCTTGAAAGATTGTGGCATTTGACAAATAGGATCAGGTGCATATAAAAAAAGACAGAATAAATCATTAGAATTTAATGGCGAGGCCTTTTTTTTGTAAATCTTATTCTTTAATTATGCTAAAAAGTAGTATTGAATTATGTATTCATATTTTTCATGACTTTATTAAGGGCTTTCAAATAAATAAGACACTTCTTATGAAATACACTAACGAGTACCCACACTAACCACTACCAACGTCACTGGTCTCTATTTCCCAAGCTGTCGTGGACCCGGGCCTCGTCACTGCGTTGTTATTTTAACACGGACGACGTCAAAGTGGACATTTAAACTCAACTTTTCTGACACACCGCGCAAAGTTTCTCTTTATTGTGAGGCCAACTCTTCTTTGGTCTCCATTTCTTCACATTTAGAGGACAAACATAAAGTTGAGACCCGAGCCCTGCGGTCCTCCCTGCCCTGTCGAGGCCTCGCGTGTGACGTCACAGCGCCAGTAGTAACGCCACAAACAGTAGTAACACTAGCTACATGTACCAGTACAGGAGAGCACTTACAGTTTTTGGCTGTTGAAGAGGGGAGGCAGAGCATCCCCACGAGGACAGTGTAGGCAAGCGTATTCATGGTGTCCGCTTAAGTTCGTCTCTGTGCGGGTAAAGTTACTGTGTTAGCCCAAACTGACAAAATCGAAAGTAAAAATGTCTCCTTCGCCTTTGTCGGCCGCTGTCTGAACTGCGACACTAACCCCGCCCACCACAACCAGTGTCGGCGTATATTGGTCGAAGTACAAAAGTGCATCCGGGTGTCCACCTAACTCCACCAATAGAATAATCAGTCGAGGTGTCGCTAGGTAGGATGTGCAACGACATGTTGCTCTCTGTGGCGCAGTTTCACCAACATGCACGTGATCGCTTGAGCTGCGGGCGAGGCGCGCGACCCCAGTTCGTTTAGTTGTGGATTATTAGTGGCCTAGGTGTTTGTGTGTGAGGAATCTGTGATTCCTCACACACAAACACACACAATATATATTTTTATATTCTACTACATTTTGGAGGCAAATATTGTACTTTTTACTCGTTATATTGCAGACCATATTTCGATGCTCATACTTATGTACTTTTACCGTAGTAAGATTTCGAGTCCAGGATCTTCTAACAGAGTAATTTTTACACCGTAAGATTGCTTCTTATACTTCTTATACTTAAACTATCTGAATACGCACCACTATATACAGTACCTATGGACGTGTACACACAGAAAGCATGTACAGTGCTAGTACCGGTTGTATTTGAAACAGTGTTTCCACCGTGTATTGTTTTTGTACAGCTTGTTTAGCCCACAGCTGTACTTTGGTAAATCCCCTGGTGTACTGTTACTAATAACACCAACTGAATGGAATTCAGCCATCACTCCCTTAATTATTTACACCAGTGCTTTTCCTGTTTGACAAGTCAAAATGTCTGCTGTGAGAATGAGGCCTGTGGAGGAAGCAAGTAAACATATCTCATAGTCATCGTTGGATCAGCTGATATCGGAGAGGCTACATGCCTTCATGTTTCCTAAATCTCTAATCAATGACCTTTCACTTGCTCTTTAGTTTCTCTCACCAGCTAGTCCTCAAAAAGAACAATAAAGTAGCATGATGGACAAATACATCAAAACTGATCTGCCTTTATGATAACTAAAGTGTGAAATTAAATGGCTCAAAAGTAAAGTCAACGTGAAATAATTATGACACAAACAACAGCATTATGGCTGTCACGTTGTCTCGATGTTACCCCGCTGATACTCAGCTTTCTAGATTAAGTGACTTGTTTCGAGTGATATTTAAAAAATAGTATGACATGTAGGGACAACTTTCCTAAAGTGGGATAGTAGTTTTCACATGGACCTTCATGCAATCTGTGTGATCTCATATCTAAGGCTGCTATGGAATCAGCATCACACTGCCCACCGCATCAGAGATGCAGGTGGAATGCGTCCCAGGCAGAGCCCTAAACAGACAGAATTATGGGTGACTGACTTTAATGTCTGATTTAACTGATTAATAACCCTATAATAAAAGTATACATTGAAGAGGTTAGTGTTTTTAAAAAAATAAATAAAATGTAGACACCAGGGGGTTTTAAAGAGGCATTTATTTATTATAGGGCATTGACAAATACCTTAAATAAAAAAGGATAGAACACACACTTCTATCAACACCCAATTTGTGTATTTTTAACGTGATCAATTTGCAATTTATCGCCTCATCTATGTAGAGAAAAGAGTCATTAGTTATTAAATCTCATCCCTTTGTGTACAGAAACCAAGACACATTTAATTTTCAGTGACACACATTTCAATATCAAAAGCTGGAAAACAAGGATTGAACACAAACACATTGCTAAATTAAAACGCCCCATAGCCCGAGCTCATATAGTTGAGTGAAAAAGTCCCCGAAGTATGATATTGATATTTATGTTTAGTGAGCAAAAAGACAAGCGAGGAGTCGGGAGAGTCTGTGATCCTGTTGATTGGAGATGTGAAGAAGGGCCGCTGCTGAAGCCGGGGCCGAAACCTCTGGCATCACTCTGGATGGGGAGAAGGACAGCATGGCGTCAAACCAGAGGACGGGGACGCGGAGACAGTTGTGATAGAAGGACGTCAACTCACCGATCTGGGCCTCCGCTGACATGTGCTTTACATGTTTGGGTCTGTCGAAAAAAAAAGAAAAGCACACAGAAGATTGTTTTCATCGATGTCACAAAAGCTGCTGAAGCAACATTTGTACTCTCAACCGAATATGCATCAACATGTGCTTTACGTTGCATTTGATTTGTGTATTTTTAGTTTATCGAGGGCAAATGACTTGATACATGACGTCTATAATGTCTACAACTGTTTTAAAATGTTTTAATTCTCTCTCTATATAAATAAATATAAATAACACTCAAATTCTCTTGAACTTTAGAGAACTTTCCAGCCTTGGCAAAGGTATGTACTACGTGTATTACTATGATTATATTCAATAATTTCTTCATAGCTAATAGCTCTCTATATTGCCTTGACCTTGCTGGCTGTATCACATGTTTTATTTCTCTGTCCGCCCCTACACACACACAGACACACACACAACCTTTGTCCGACCCCAACTCACCCCAGGCGTAGTCTTTAACGTTGGTCCCGTGTGTGACCTTGCAGCTGTACTTTTCCTCACGGGTGGGAGTGAAGACCACGTTCTTGGTCAGGTGGAAGCGCCAGTCCTTGTTGAAGGCCAGGTCGGTCTGCATGGCATCGGGGACCTCCATGCCGTCCTTAATCAGCTGGATGGAGATGTCAGGCGGGTGGAAGCCACTCACGTGGCAGATCAGGGTGTTGCTTTTCCCGAACTCTGCTGGTGTGCTGCTGTACACCTGGACCTTTGGAGCAGCTGAAGGCGACACGGAGAAGGAGATTATGCCAAACTACCATTTTTTTACCAGATATCCGTAATTTAATTATTCCTCGTCCAAATGGGCATTTTAGATATCCACCATGTCATTCTTCCTATGAAAAATTATTTTGCATTTGCATTCATGTGTATAGGGCTTTCAATTTCAGATATCCACAATTCATTTTTTTTTTTTTTTACATTCTGGATAGGTTTCATCATTTTTATTTTCAGATGTCACAAATGAAATAACATTCCAGATATCCATAATGTAAAAATGACAAATAAGCTCTGCCATATGAAAAAAATTACAAGCTAGTTGAACTCCAAAAATGGGAGAATAACAATGAAACTAATCACAACCAAGGTGAGGGTCCTTTTGAATTGATGGTAACTGACAGTGGAAAAGCTGCTCTGCATTGTCACCCTCTCTCACAAAACAGTCATCAGTAGCAGTGTGCACCGTGATGCAGCCAGTAGAGGGTGCTGTCTCAGCGCAGCTGCTATTACAGGAAATCGAAACTGAATTTAAACAGTTGAGGGGAATTCCACCGAATGAAAAACGTCGCAGTATAATGTTTCTCTGCCTGCTTATATTCTGTATGTTGGCTGTTAAATACATACAGACCGATTCATCTGTCTTTTAGTTTGCCTGGAGCCATCAAGGATGAAGGCCGTTTTTTTTTTTTTTTTTTTTTTTTTTTTTTTTTTTTTACTTGAAATGCACTTTGTGGCATCCTTCAGTTAAAATTGGTGTGGTTTAAATTACAGTATCAAAAAAAAATAGTACTCACTGTGTGTCTTATCAGCAAAGGAGACAGCCACCAGAGCAGCCAGGCAAAAAATAAACTTCATGTTTGGTCAGTTCTTGGATCGAAGTCTCAGGAGCGTGCGTTCTCTACTCTCAGACAGATCAAATAAAGTGAAAGTAGAGCAGAGCTCACTTATCAAGCGCACTCAGACCGCCCACTGCATGACTCCAGCCAATACTAAATTGCCATCACACTGTTGCTAGGTTAAATACGGCCAAACAGGTTTGGTTCATTGTGGAAAAGAAAAGGTTCGTGAAAACTCCATAAAAAATCCAATGAAACTCAGCCCTAAGCAGAAAAAATGATGCCTAAAGGAATCAAGGGGACATCCAGACCCCATAGGGACCTATTTGATTTCATTACAAGCAAAAGGCCCAACCACCTCAACCACATATAAGAGCAAGACACAGACTTTATAGTTCAGCCTCTTTTTATTGTTTTGTGTCTCTTTGTAGTCGTCACCAGTCTCTCTGGGTTTTTGTTTGTCTCTTTGCGGTCATTTTGTGTCTCTTTGTTGTTGTTGTTTTGTGTCTTTTTGTGGTTATTACCAGTCTATCTGTGTTTTTGTTTGTCTCTTTGTCATTTTGTGTCTCTTTGTTGTTGTTTTGTGTCTCTTTGTTGTTGTTTTGTGTCTCTTTGTAGTCGTCACCAGTCTCTCTGGGTTTTTGTTTGTCTCTTTGCGGTAATTTTGTGTCTTTTTGTTGTTGTTGTTTTGTGTCTTTTGTGGTTATTACCAGTCTCTCTGGGTTTTTGTTTGTCTCTTTGTCATTTTGTGTCTCTTTGTTGTTGTTTTGTGTCTATTTGTCGTCGTTACCAATCTCCCTGTGTTTTTGTTTGTCTCTTTGCGGTCATTTTGTGTCTCTTTGTAGACATTTAACTTTTTTTCTCTCCACATCATTTAAATGTATTTAAAGTTTATTTTGTGCATGTGATATTGTCTGTATGCATTTAGTTGATCTATTTGAGTATGTGTAACTTTTGTCCTTTATGTTTGTTTATTTTCTTAACTTAAAACGACTTTTGATAACAGCAATCGAAGAAATTCAAGACCCAGTTCTCTGGTCTGCCTGCTACCTGCTCTCACAGATCAACGGTCTCCGCTCACTGACTTTACACGGCCTGTGTATGGATGCATGAAGGGCACATGACGGCTCCTGCTCTGACCATGGCAAACTCGTTCTTGGCAGTGTGTTTTTATGATTTTGGATTTCCCCTGCCAACATGGCAGTCAGTCCGAATCCTTCACTGGCCCTCAATGAGCAAAGAGAAACTGAAACGTAGCTTCACTCGCAGAGTGGTAGATCCTGTTTTTAGCTTGTTTATTTCAAACAGAAGGTTGTTTCTTTTCTGCATGTTCCTTTTATACACTCACACACTTTGTTATCCTGTAAATATTGAAGGGTGGTGTAAATTTTGTGCATGTGATATTGTCTGTATTCATTTAGTTGATCTATTTGAGTATGTGTAACTGTTGTCCTTTATGTTTGTTTATTTTCTTAACTTAAAACGACTTTTGATAACAGCAATCGAAGAAATTCAAGACCCAGTTCTCTGGTCTGCCTGCTACCTGCTCTCACAGATCAACGGTCTCCGCTCACTGACTTTACACGGCCTGTGTATGGATGCATGAAGGGCACATGACGGCTCCTGCTCTGACCATGGCAAACTCGTTCTTGGCAGTGTGTTTTTATGATTTTGGATTTCCCCTGCCAACATGGCAGTCAGTCCGAATCCTTCACTGGCCCTCAATGAGCAAAGAGAAACTGAAACGTAGCTTCACTCGCAGAGTGGTAGATCCTGTTTTTAGCTTGTTTATTTCAAACAGAAGGTCATTTCTTTTCTGCATGTTCCTTTTATACACTCACACACTTTGTTATCCTGTAAATATTGAAGGGTAGTGTAAATGGCTTTTTATTGTTACGATTCATGATGTTCTCTGCATTTCCCAGTGTACATAATCAACATAGGGTTTGTGTTCAGTGAAATCTCGTGTTTTCTTTTGTTGTTGTGCTTCTTCCTGTATCTTTGTTTGGATAAAGGATGTATAACTCTGGTCCACACTCCAACTTCATATGTGGCGCCAATGCACCTTAACGCGGGTTTTCGCCCTTCATAAAGCCGAGCAAAAAGAAGAAGATAATCGTGTTTAGTTTGTTTACTCAGCCCACTGACGTCACATCCTGGCGTTGGTCACGAGCGCCGCCTCCCAAACGCCAGTGTTTCCGTGTTCTCGTGAAGCCGCAGTAACCAGCTAACGTTCCCTTTCTCTATCGAGCTGAGGACACGTCGAGTAGACACGATGAGCACTGACAAATACCCCAGGTCGTCCATAGAGGACGACTTCAACTATGGCACCAATGTCGCCACGGCCAGTATCCAGATACGTATGGGTGAGTGAAGTAACGTCATAGTGTTGACAGCACCTAGCCACGGCGGCTAACGCGAGCTAACGGCAGCTCCTGCACAAGTGTGCACTCCTGTACTGTACTGTTCTAGCTTTAGCTAACAACCAAGAATTACCCACAAAGCGTAGCGCGGTGTGAAATGCCGGTTGAAACATAACGTCAGCATTAGCTTCACCATTCCTGCCTCTACGTTGTTAGTATTGTGATGACGTCACTGGTAGTTATGGTTAAACCCGACTAAAGGCTCCTTTCCTGGTGGTGTGTTGAAGTACCACCTGTACCGCTCACTGCCGTAACACCAGCTGGTGCTATCTTCCCACACACAGACACGCAGGTCGGAGCCTCTGGTTAAAAACAATACGTGTACAATCCAGCAACTGCATTGCCGTGACTCCATTGTTGTTGTTCCAGACTTCCTGAGGAAGGTGTACAGCCTGCTGAGCGTGCAGATCGTCCTGACCACAGCCACCTCCGCCCTCTTCATGTTCTCTCAACCCATCAAAGACTTTGTCCACGCCAGGTGAGGATGGCGACATGAGACGTGGCAGCTTCAGGACCGGTTTCCCTTTTCCTCTGTGGCTCTCTAGCCATAACGTTGAGAGACATTTTAAAGTAAATGCATCCCCCCCCAAAAATGACCATTTGTTTTTCAGTTACTTGTCCCCCCCCCCCCACACCTTGATTTCTTCAAGAAAACTTTGTTGTTCTCGTATGATGAATGAAGAATCCAAAAACGGAATAAATCTTTCATGTATTGACGTAAATGGTTTAACCACCGCAACACAATGTCAGAACATCCGTTTACAAAACACACAACATGTCTCATTCAGCCAGTCATCAGTTCATCAGCTCCCAAACACGTGCATTTTTGCAAAAATCTTCCCATTTAAAACACCTGCGTAAACGGTTGTTTAGATGTAGTTTTGCTGTTGCTGCACCTGGACCCCCATTGACTTCAGTTCATCAAGGATTTACGGCGTTGTTCACTGCTGAGGCGCGTGAGAAAAATGAAGTATTTTTCAAGACCTCGAGGTAACACACGCTGAGTAACTGATGCACAAAGGGTCATTTTGTGGGTGAAGTATTCCTTTAAAGTTGTGCTTCCACCCAGTAAGAGTTGGGCTGGATGTATGATGTATGATTAAATAGTCCTCTTTTGACTGTTTGATATCATCCTGTATTTACCATCATCTGTTCTCCCGTAATAACCGCCATTGGAATGGCTGTACCGCACACCTCTTATGAATGGAATCCTTGAGGCTTGTGTTGGCCGTGCTGTCTGACTGTGATCTGGTTCCCTCCCCAGTCCTGCTGTGGTGTTGGCTTCGGCTCTGGGCTCCCTGGTGGTTCTGGTGGCCCTGGCCGTGTACAGACACCAGCATCCAGTCAACCTCTACCTGCTGCTCGTATTTGTAAGCTTTTTTTTTTCTTTCTTTCTTTGTTTCCAGTCTGTTCTGTAGAAAATAGTTTAATCTCACTGGCTCAGTGTTGGAGAGCGTACCATTCAGATGAGATGGTTGGAGCATTACAGTACATCCTACCCGGTCCAGCATGTCGGTTTATTCCATATTTACTGGTTTCATTTGAGCTGCTCAGTGACTGATCTGTACAGTAGCTCGTTATAACAGCCTCAAGCTAGTTTGAGTGTACGTGTCACTAATTGTGTCTTGTCTTCAGACTCTGCTGGAAGCCGTTTCTGTGGCCACAGCTGGTAAGTATTCTTTTTTTTCAATGGAGTCAGTTTCCCTCCTTTGAGCCTGTTTGCAGACTAACCCGAGTTCTTTCTCTCCGCAGTGACCTTCTATGAATACTCCACTGTTCTGCAAGCCTTGTTCCTGACCTGCGCTGTGTTCGCTGCACTGACGGTCTACACGTTCCAGTCCAAGAGAGACTTCAGCAAGTTGGGAGCTGGGTGAGTGCGTCATGGCGGCCACACAGTGTGTTTTAAAATCAGTGCTGCTATCTCCCTCCTCCAGGGGGCGCCACTGTCCCACTCACTGATCTGTTCTGTCCTTCCAGACTGTTCGCCTGCCTGTGGATCCTCCTCATTGCAAGCTTCATGAGGGTAAGTGACTTTAAAGTGTCTTCTTCATGTGAGAGAAAGTAAAAGTGAGAGTGACAGATCCGTGAGCCTGAGGACTTATCAGACACCAGCACATGGCTCCACGTTTTTGTTCCTCAGGGCAGCAACGAAAAGGGCCTCATGAAATGAATGAGGAAGATCCGCGTGTGTTTTGTTTTTTTGTTAATAAATTAACTAAATGTGCAAATAGAGAAAAAAAAAAAAAAAAAGGTTTTTGAAGTTGGTTTTGTCTCTGTGGAGTGTGGGGAAAAAAATACATATATCATTTTTTTTCCCCCATCCACACGTCAGACGGGATTATCCTGCTCATATACCCACCTGCCAGAGAGCAGGACACTAGTGTGATGATGCTGTCTGTCAGTAGCCTTTAAACAGTGAAGCATAAATCATATTAACAAAGCAAGTATAAATGCAAAGAGAGCAGGAGTGCATATGGAGGCAGTGGTATGTTGTGAAAGGAGTCTAGCGCTTTTATTGTGCTCTTATCCGCCACACCTCTCTACCACACCTCTCTCTCTCTCTCTCTCTCTCTCTCTCTCTCTCTCTCTCTCTCGCTCTCGCTCTCTCTTGCTTTCTCTCTCTCTGAGGGACGCTGAACCACTCTATTTTGAATCGGTATTTGCATTCTGTTTTGTCCTGCATCGTGTTGACTAAAGCACACACTCCACCTCTTCCTGCATTTCTACAACATTTGAGTGGTCTCGTCTCTCCGACTGGACTCGCATGGCTGATTAGACTCCCAACGCTGCAGGTGATGTCATGGTAGATCGCTCTACAGAGGTGGGCAGCAGCCTGTGAGAAGCAGTAGATTCATAGAACGTAGGGGCGTGACTAAAATTCGGTCGGTGACTCATGATGTTGATCTTGATAACTTTGTTTAAAATTGCCCAGCCCAAATGTGGAAGCTGTGAAACACGATTGTCCACATACTCTGATACTCCGTGTCCTAAATGCACGCTTAATGCAGCCTTTCATGCTGACGCTTCTCCTCCCTGCAGTTCTTCTTCGACAGCGACAGCACCGAGCTGATCATGTCTGGAGCGGGGGCTCTGGTCTTCTGTGGCTTCATCATCTACGACACCCACCTGCTGATGAAGCAGCTCTCGCCCGAGGAGCACATCCTGGCCTCCATCAACCTCTACCTGGACATCGTCAACCTCTTCCTGCACATCCTGCGTCTCCTAGATTCCATGAAGAAGCACTGAAAGCCGCTCCACTCAGCTGTGAGAGAGGACGCTGTGTGCTCGGTGAACTGTCCACAGGTGTTGCTCGGTGTCCTTTTGTATGAAGTTGATTGGATCTGTATCCGTGCTGTTTCCTTTGGTCTGAAACCAAAATGTACTCATCACATCATGAAACGGCTCAGTGACTTAAAGGTACCCCACATGATTTGACATGGAATATTCCATTTTTTTTTTTTTTTTTGTTCTTCGCATTTAGTTATCAAAAGCCAATCATCTTTTCTTCCCGTAAAACTCGATGTGACGCGTGCTTACGTACGCTAGTACCAACCTCTTTTAACCAATGACATCCATCCATCAATTATCCATCTGGAACTTTTAGCAGCGAGGGAGGTGTGTGTGCAGCCACGGCCCCTTTAGCTCTGTATGGCTACGTTCTAGGCCCGTCCACTTCTTTGTGGTCCAATCAAATGGAGGAGGAAGGATTTTATTTAAATCCCTCTTGTAGCTGTGGACTGCTCAAATATTCCGTTTCACTGAGAACTAGTCCCAGTACAGATGATGAAGACACTGGGACTGTAACAGCATCACAAACTACATATTACATTCAACGGTTTTAACATAAACTGAATATTATTATAATAATCATAATACATTTTATTCATATAGTGCTTTTCAAAATTCTCAAAGACACTTTAAACAATGGAAGAGGGATTTATTGCATCCTTTATTGCTGGGTGTACCAAATAAATAAATAAATATATCTATATCGCTCGTAGAAGCAGAACATAGTTGGTTAACAGTGAGCTGTGGGACATTTGGCATGGTGAGGCATTAGAGAATGCAGTTTTAAAAGTCTATTTTTCCAACAGTATCTCTCATTGGAGTTTCACACTTATCTATCATTCCACTAGTTTATTCTCAAACTGAATTTATTGTTGAATGTCTTCAATGTTGTCAAATAGTTCCATCAGTCTCACTACAACCCCCCCCCCTCATGATGCATGGCAACAAGAAGAGGACACGATGTTCAGTTTAAAGAAACGCATGCCTGGGCTTATTGATATGTGTGATTGTACATATTTCGATGGTGTAAATGTATCAGTGTACAGTTTGGTACTGCAGTTAATGATGAGGGGTTAGAGTAATGGTGTGGGATTCTGTAGTCATCTCAAGCATCGGGATATGCTTATGTTATGTTATGAAGATACTTGCTTAAATTGCTCCTATTGAATGATTCAATAAAAAGACCACACTGAATGTTTTTCAGCTTCAGACTACAGTCGTTCATGTCTCATTGAGTAGTTGAGTCTTAGTTTTGTAGTGGACTAACAGCAGATTTATGTCTAAGTCATTGTGTTGTGTTGATTATGGTTTAGGATTGAATGCCCCTTTAACTGCAGTAAACTCTGTTGTTAAACATTCTTTATGGAGCTGTCATTCATGTGAAAATAAAGATTGAAATACTAACACGAATAAGATTGGGGTACTTTCTATTGATCCCTATCGTCTGCGAGCGGGGAAACTTTGAATAAGAATTGGGAGTACACACGTTGCTTTAATGGTTAAACAAAGCCTTTATGCTGAGAGCATTACTTTTTTTAAATCAGATGACAAATCCAATTAGAAGATTAGCTGCAACGAGTATTGTCAAGACAAGAGAGCCGCCTGCACACCACCATGCTGCCCTGGACCGATGAGTGGAGGAGGTTGGGGGACATGACAACCACAAACCAGACATCCACCGTTAGCATGCTAAAGTAAATAAACTAAAATGTACAATAGTTACACATCGAGTTAAATCAAGACATGTAAAAATGTAAAAACAAATACTATGATAACATATCAACTAGTACAGACAGAAAGAAATAAGGGGATACATATGACTACTGCTAATTCAAAAAGTAAGAGTATAATATTGCAGACGAAGTGTCATTTTACAAATACAATAATGATTAACTTAATAGACAGGAGAACTTCAGAAAGGTTGGATTTATGGATGTGAAATGTTTCCAATAAGATTAGTAAGTTAACAGTCTGTTGTATTTTCTAGTTCTTGTTTCATAATATATATCTCTGGCTTTGTGTGGTTGGCAAAAAAAATCCTCAAGTTTTCTCCAGAACAGTAAATTATTTATTGTATCTTCTTATATGTGTTGATGACATCTTCAAATCTCGAGATGTAAGACTTGGTGGGATAGATTGTTTTGTACAAGTCTGTACAGTGTATTTCTCTTATTTTGTAGGAAATAACATTTATATGGGAGACGCTGAATCTGAGTGCCACACGCATTTCCTCCGTGGGATAATTGTTCATCGAGTGCAGAGCCCTTTGCACCAGGACTAACATTCTGTATGTGCACTGGGAAAGGTTGTATATCTGAGAGACTCCTCCGAACCATTTCAGCACTAACATTTACCAACAGCTTGATGTTGACTCTGAACGCAGCACGGTTGGTCTACTACCGCTTCACCCCGACGTCACTTCCGTTACACTACCATCTCCGAGAGTTTTGTCCAAGATGGCGTCAACGCAGTTAACGGATGAGGAGCTTTTCTCCGAATTAAAGCGATTTGGTTTCACCCCAGGCCCGGTTACCGAAAACACTCGCCCGGTATATTTGAAGAAATTGAAGAAGCTTCGCGAAGAGCAACAGCAGCGGGGCTCCAGGCCCGGTAAAGCCCGTAGCGGCGGGGCCATCAACAGCACCGCTGGCGGAGGCAACACGGCGGGATCCAGGCCAGCCAGCCATGACGTCACGCACCTGAGCTCGAGCAGGAGACCGGGCAGGAAGTCCTCCGTCCTCGGCTTCAGCTCCGACGAATCTGACGCCGAAACTCCACTGAAAAGAAAAGGCCTCAATCACAGCAGTAAGGCAGACCGGAGCTCCGGTTTCCCACAGCAACCGAAGATAAGGCCCGTTACAACGCCGAGCAAGACTCAGTACGGCGCGGCGAGTACACTGAATAGCAACAGTTCTTCCCCGGGTCCGGGCGGGCAGAGAAGTGTCTCGTTGGGCTGGGGAGTTCGTGCCAGATCCAGCCCCGAGGCGGAAGGGAGGGATTACGACGAATCGGGGGACGAGGAGGACTATGAGGGGGAACTGGAGAAGAACTCTCGCTCTTTAAATGGCTGCGGGGCGTCTCATTTAAACACTAGCAAGCTAGCTGCGGATTACTCAGACTCGGACGAGGAGGAGGTTGTCGGCCTAAGTGCCGGAGACCAGCAGCGGGATAGGTTGGAGTCTAGACGGAGCCACCCGAAAGCGGGGTTTCCTTCCCACGGAGTGGGCCGAGGGTCCCAGACGGGAGGGGCAGCCAGACAGGTCAACCCGCCCGATAGTCTAAATATGGTGGGGAGCCGGAGGGAGGAGGGGGAGGACGACGAGGTGAAGAGAAGGGACTCGGACCGGTCGGGAGGCTTTCGCAGCCACAACTTTCCCAGGAAATCCATATACGTGTCCCTCGCCGAGAACCACGGAGGAGAGGCCGGCCATAACAACCACGTCGACGGCGAGGACGGAGCCTCCAGGAGCGGCGGCACCAGCAGGTTCGCCATCGGGTTGAGACCGCGCTTCTCCAACTACAGCAGTCTGTCCCAGACCTACAGGAGCAACCACTCCAACCACACCGCCCCCAACCACTCGTACAGCCAGGCGGTGCTGAAGCAGAAGCTGTCGGTCCCGGAGGACGAGCTGCTCCAGCAGTTCAAACGGGAGGAGGTGGCCTCCTCTGGGAGCTTCAGCGCTCACTACCTGTCCATGTTCCTGCTCACGGCGGCCTGCCTCTTCTTTCTGCTACTGGGCCTCATGTACCTCAGGATGAGGGGCTCCGGGTCCTCGGAGGTGGATGGAGTCAGTAAGTCTCGGGCTTTCCCAGCGTCTATCCCCTCATAGTGCAAAGTATGCCTCCCGGTCTTCCAACGACTTAGAGCGTCCCCTCTAAAGTGAATGCTTGTGACCACCCTAACCCATGACATGTAAACAGAGCTGCTAGCTGGACACACCTGCTGTGGAGCCTCAGCTACAGCTCATCATTAGGGCACTTTTGTTTTTGCCTTTTTTTTTTTTCAAGCTTAATGAGGTTCACAACAATAATCAAATTTCTTTCTGGACAAATGCCAAAATTTCATAGTTGATTATATCATAAGACCTATCGGGCAGCTGTGGCTGGGCAAACATTTCAATATGATAATTTATCGTCTTTCAATAGTGTCATATCGTGATGCATATATCTTGATACACAACTGTCATCTAAATTTATAAAAACAAGCACATGCTCACCCAACCTTTTCAGAAGGTCTGAATGGATGAGAACTCTGCTAATGGGAACACCCCAGTGTAGTTAAATCCAACTAGTGTCTTAATCAGATTACTCTGTTTGTGTTCATGCTTAAGAACAGAGTCAGTGCTGGACATTTTAATTAATTGGTTTTCTGTGCAGTTTCACTTAAAACGTGTCTACATTTTGGACTAAAGTTTTAGCTCTAGTTCTAATCATTAAAAGAAAATATTTCCCAAAATAATTTGAATACATCAACTGATATTTCTTTATTGGATTACCAGAAAACATACCATATCCGTATTTATCTCAATATAAATGACCTGTACCGTGATAGAATATTTTTGCCATATCGCCCAGCCCTACAGGTAGCTGGATGGCGTACACAGTCCTGTTTTAAATCCATCCCGTGTGCGAATGCAATCGCTAGATTGGCTTTGTAATGGCCAGAGCCAGCGATCTGCCATCCAACCCCCCTTTTAAATCTGTGGCGCGGCACTATTACACACAAATGAAAGGCCGTTACATTTAGTGCCTCGCCAAACGAGTTCACACAATGCTGATTGAGTCTGCCAGTTAAAGCGCTCTGTATTTCTACGTACACCCGAGTTGTGGTGTCTGGTGTCTGTGGCGACATTCCTGTGCTGAGAGCACCAGACGAATGCCGATTGCTCTCAGATCGAGCACCTTATTTCTCCACAACAAAGTCGCGGGGCCTATTCTAGCTCTCTGATTGGTTACATGGTAATCGAATCACCCAATACGTCGACAGCAGATGCAGCTAGGAGGGTGTCAGAAGCTATAGCGTCCAAGAAAATGTCTGGATTGAAAAGAAACTGCGTTCAGAGGAAGGATTAAAGTCCAAAAAAAGAAAGCGATCGGTGGCGAAAGATTGCCGCTGGGGTAGATGTTGCGAACAAAAGTTCTGCACTATCTGTAAGAATTGTTGGCACAAATCCCGGCCCCAAACACACTGTAGACGGTGTTGTTTCTGATCAGGCAAATCATTTTCCTGAGCAGTCTCCAGGCAGTGGCCCTTTGCTGGTCCAAACTTTCACCTGTCCTCTGTGATGCATGGATCAATACAAATGTCCAGACTTCCGGGGGTGTTCCCAGGAAGTCTGAGGGCACAAGGCAACACACGATGCTCAGAAGATTACCCGTAACGCAAACCCATATCGACAATGAAAAAATGCACAATAATGTCAATCAACAGTAATAATGCCCACATCATTTTAAAATAAAAGATAAGCTTAAGAAATGGATTGACACAAGGATCTTTTACGATTCTGAATAGCGTCACAGATCCCAAAAAAGGTTGTGCCAGTGAACGCAGGAAAGAACCCCTTTAGAAAATAAACATGGACATAAACAAGGAACACGGGTTTAAACTAGAAAATGTGTTTTGAAATGGAAGTAAAGATCTCAATGTGTAAATTTCCCATTTTCATTTATAAACAGTCAGCATCATGAAAACATCTTTAACCCAGAAGAAAAAGACTGACCTCCTTACTCAATACAGTATAATTCGGTCCAGAGTGAATTTAGTGACTGTGATTACGGTCAGTGCAGTGAGATGGCAGGGCTCCAAGTGCCTCGCCGATGTGGGTGAGTCTCATGTACAGACACTGACTCACCCCGTTAAGTGATGTCTGAACTCCACTCACATTCCACAGTCTCCAAACGCGCCGTCTTATTGTAAAAGACGGAGTTTTCCTTCTCCTGATCCAGCCAGTGCCTCTTCCATGTGTGGTGCGTTTGCTTTACAGTGTGTTTTTAGTGAGCATGCTGACGTTTCTCTCTCTCTCTCTCTCCCTCTCTCTCTCTCCCCTCTGTTGCAGTTAAGAGCCACCCTTTTGGCAGCGACTTTGACTCTTCTTACGTAAGTAGATATTTCCTGAACCCTTCTTTTAGTTCTTTGTACAGCAATGTTGTGTTGCAAAGTTTCTGTGCAATATGATGCGACTCCCTAGGTTCTAAATTCAGTTCATGCGTTCACTAAATAGATAGATGGGTTTAATTTGCCACAGCCGGCCTCTTCAGTGCAGTTATGTGGGCACACCAGTGCGTCTTGAGAAGGGATGGGTATCGTATCGATACTAGTGCGCTTATGATACTGCTTATCGATTCGGTTCCTTATTGATACGCTTATTGTTTCTCTTTGATTATTTTGTGAAGAAAAAATACAATTAAGAAAATAATCAACATTGCTTTATTATTCTTGTATGTAAACAAATAGTCCTTGTTGAGCAGCAACACAAGAGGACGAGGACGGACGGCTGCTCCACAAACGGTAGAAAAGTGATAATTTGTGCAGATTGATGTTCTGCTTGTTGGTCTCATGTTGTGATGAACTGCTGCTGTTTCCTCCTTTTACCTGTGAG
Source organism: Ophiodon elongatus (assembly GCA_016806645.1). Classification (NCBI taxonomy): domain Eukaryota; kingdom Metazoa; phylum Chordata; class Actinopteri; order Perciformes; family Hexagrammidae; genus Ophiodon; species Ophiodon elongatus. The sequence goes on from JACSYO010001636.1 coordinate 1,481,104, forward strand.
GCTTTTATTGAGTTTAATTAACCAGAGTTCTCAGAATCTACTGGAGTCACATGTAGAAACACTTTGGATCTTTGTCTCCTCAACCAATGAGAGGTCCCGGGACAGAGGATGTTGTATGTTTACAGATTGTAAAGCCCTCTGAGGCAAATTTGTGATTTTGGGCTATACAAAATAAAGTGTGTGTGTGTGTGTGTGTGTGTGTGTGTGTGTGTGATGACTCCGCCCCTCGTCCAAAGACACAGAAACAGAGAGAGGCTGTTTGCAATGCTGCTTTTCCCCCGAGGAGATCTCACTCCGTAACTTCTGAAGTACCGATAGCAGAACCGTTAACTCTGGACCTTATCGATACTCCGAGTATTTACTAATCTTATCGGTTCCCGTTTAGAACCGGGTACCGGGGAGCATCCCTACTCGGCGCTCTATTGTCATTAGCGAAGAGCTACGTAGAAAGCATTCATGTAGCAGATGCTTTTTTTTAGCTGGCCCTGACCGTCACGTTCACCAGTTAGTGACAAACGTCTCTGGCAGGTCACATCCGCTGTCACTAATTAATGTTCATTTGGGAGTAACTTGATTACAGGCCATGAAGGAGTCTGCTGTCTGGTTTAAATGCTCTCTGCAGCTGGCGTCTGTACTCAGCCTCAGACCATTTGTGATGGAAGATCCAACCCTTAAAACCGCTGTCCGACCACGACTGGCTGTTTCTGTAGTTCCAACAGTTCTAGCCGGTCGAGTTGCATTCTGATTTAATTTTATGAACCAAACGGCTCGGTGCCAGGGTCTTCAGTAGTTGGATCAACGAGAAAAAAAGCTGTTTCACATTTAGCATCAACATTTCTGATACATATTTCATCTACATTTAAGCATACACATGTATCAGATGGAACTCGCTTTCTGCAGATACTCAATGTTAGTAGGGACTCCTGTTTGGATCTGGACCACTACATTGTAATGTTTGGCTTTTCAGTGTGAACCTTCAGTGTGCAAATGAACTAAATGGCAGCGGTTCTGTTGGTAGCGTGTGTCCACTGAGTATTTACTGTCTGCAGGACGAGGCGATGAAGGACCTGATCCTAAAGCTGCTGCTCAATCTCCATGACCACCTGGCCAACGTCGCAGGTAGCTATTAACTCTGCACTGCACTCTGTGACTGAATGACTGGCTGACCTTAGAGCCGCGTGGAGGAACAAGACCGTATTACTGTTAGGGCCACGTAGCGACTATGAGTTGAGAATGTATGAAACCTGTTTCCAGACCGTACATTGCCAGACAGTGACGGTAAAAGACACATTTTCACTTTCTATACGACAGATTAAGGAAAGCTGATTTATTGTCAAACGGGCCACAGGTCCTCAGTCAGAGCCGTTGCGAGCAGCTATTAATGCTGTAATAAAAGAATAATTGGGTAATTGACTGATACCCAAGAGATGATACCTTAATGAATTCTTAATCCAGAGTACTTTATTCAAATCACATCCTCTAGAAATGATCCATTACAGTGTATTTAAAGTCTGCTGTGATATATGCTGTGGTACCGCCAAGTGCCTTTGAGCCCGTCCTGTGAACAGGGGTACTAAACGGGCTGTGAAGACCTATCGTGTTGATACATTGGTGACGGGTTGGTGTTGTGATTTCAGGCCAGCACGACTGTGGAGACCAGCAGCATCCCAACCGGAGTCTGTCCATGAAAGAGGCGTCTGCGTATCTACTGGTACGTCCACACATTAACAATCCTGCTTGTTTAACAAGACCAGAAACGGGTTCTGTAGTATCCGTTAGTGAGGCTGATTAGAGCAGGTCATAATTCCATCTTTAATATCTATTTATAGTGCCGTGAAAACAACTATTTATTCAAGTTCATCACCAAAAACAAAATTTTACAAGATTACATTTGAACACATCATGATGTCAGTTATGATTTACCTTCTCCCAATACTATTTACTGTACTATTATTTTGACTGAATAGAGCTTGAACGCATTATAATGTAACTCAATGCAACGCTAGCTGTTAGCGCCGTTGTTTAGCCAAGCAGGACTGTGCTGCCCTCCAGCTGCTAACAGCTAACGTTAACTAGCCGTCCTGCTGATTTCAACACAGGTTTGTTGTTCACAATGTAGCATCATCACAGAAGAAACATGGTGCATGACGGTGTTAAACCACCGGTGTGTCGTACTAGTTTGCACACGTGCAGTAGCTATCAGGCAGTTTGTTCAGGGCCGCTATGACCGACGGGACAAACCTCTCGCCAAAGTGAGCTCTTCTCCGTCTTGAAGTCCTGTACCTGGACTACGCGGCGGCATTAGTGTGAGGTGTGGGTTGGTGTGCTGATGCTGATGCTGCCAGACATCTCGCCCTCCGGCCTTCACGTACAACAATGACGCAAACTTCTCACTTTACTCTCAGGAATGAAAGGAACTTGAGTTTCTTTGCCAGTTTCTTTTTTTCTTTTTATAGGTGTTAGACAAGTCAACCAAGTTAAGGCAAACCGTTACACAACAGACAAAAATACAAACTCAGGATACAGATTACATCATAGGCGGACAAAAAGGATGGAGAGACGCTCCGATCACAATTTTCTAGGCGATTCCGTTTTTTCAGATGTCTGATCTGCCGATTCCCGATTCTTTCTTTCCAAGAACTATAAATGACAGTGTACATAATAAACATTCATAATCTTTCTTTCGTGGAACATTTTCATTAAATTGTATGTTTATAATAAAACACTGTGTGCTGCAACTGTGCGACTTAACCCGATCTGTGCTGCTGTGTGCGCGACGTTACCTCATCGAGGTCGTAAACTTGACCACCTAAAAAAAATCAGTTATATGATTGGCCTGCAATTCTTGACAAACAGCTGACTTTTGATCGGCGCATCTCTAAAAGAACTGTATAAAAAACAAAACTGGAGTGGATGTGAGCGCATCTCACGTCTGTCTAGAAGGAATCCGCATCAGTTTGCCTCTGCTCATGGTCTGTAGCAGCGGTCACCACATTTACGATGGAGCAATTTGGAGTCAGTGAAAGCAGAGCTAAAGATAAAACCCAGAGAGTATGGAGCATCACTGAAAAGCAGTATTGATAAAGCAGGACCCCCTGGATGGGGAACACCTGGGGAAGCTGAGGTAATGGCCACAGTGGGAAGTGATTGGTACTTTTCCTCTCATCAGTACCTTGTGTCTTTTGTTCAGACTCAGAATCAGGAGTTTGATGACTTCATTGAAATGGCTCTGGAGTGGATCATCCGGACAGGCCAGGATGTTGGAATAAGGTAACACAGGATATACATATTCATGCTGATCACAAGCCTTGTATGTGACGGCCTTACTCACTCACTCACTCTCTCCCTCTGTGTGTGTGTGTGTGTGTGTGTGTGTGTGTGTGTGTGTGTGTGTGTGTGTAGGCTGACTGGCCAGGTAGCTGACGATCCACTGACCGACGTGTCCGAGATCTATCGGCTGGAGTCTACGCATCCCAAGATGCCCTTCACATGCCGCTTCCGCCGAGCCTTCTTCACCGTCATCAGCAGAGTCTTCCTCATGGCAGTCGGTGAGAAACGCCCCACCACATAACCAACAGCAGGCCTGAAACATGTGGAGTGTTAGACCACTGCTAATTAGTATGTTCCCAAAGCAAAGTGACCCTTTGCTAAGCCCCGCCCCCTGTCGCTACTCCGTCAGTGTGACGGAGCGACATTACCATGGAGTCCACACTGGCACTAACTACACTCCCATAATAGATATGATCTAATTCTTGGTAAAACGATGAAAGAGGTTTCAGAGAGCAGCAGACCGAAGGGTCTACAATATCAGTTTGAAGGATGGATCAGGATGAAAAGGTTAAAAAGATAAAGACAGAAGCTAAAGCTACAGATCACAGTGTAAAAGTGAAGCACCACCTCTCCTGGAGATCCAGACAGAACACAATGAAATGAAGGAACAACAGTGTTCCTGTGAAGCTGTTTGGTCTTTATTCTCTGTTACAATCATTAAAAAGCAAAAGCAGCATGTGTAGACATTCAGTAAACCGTCAGTAACTAGCATAGCATAGAAGTGCTAACGCTAGTTAATGATGTGCTAACATACTCTGCTAATCTTAGCGCCACAGGTTTTTATGTAGAAATACAATTTTAGAAACATATATATCTCCTTCTAACCTCTGCGGGTAACGAGTATCTCTATTACACAACGTTAAACCGTTGATGAGTCTGGAGCACAGCCGGACCCTGTGGGACTTAGCCACGGGTCAACTGATTAGTGCACCTCCACCTGTTGCAGTTTGACTGCCAGTGTCACTCATGATGACTGAATGCAACGGACACCAACAGATGGTTAAAAGAACTCAGCAGAGATGAGAGCCAATGTTGACCAATATAGCATTTTGTCTCTTGTACATTATTCCAAAACAATCTTTAATTTTCTACTGTAAGAGAAAATAACACCAAAGAAAATAAGAATGCAATCCGCCCCCTGGCCCTTTCCTCCAAAATCTGTTTTATCACCACCGTCCCGAAACATTTGTGTAAACGGTCAAAAGGCTAAATGTTATCCTTGTACTTTGTTACAGTTATCTATAGTGGTTATTTCCATAAAACACACAATACAAATGATTTGGAAATAAAATATTGTATTCAAAGCTGATTAGAGCTAGTGTTGAATAAATATCTATTAACATCTTCAAACAACCGTATTTAATTTAGTTTCTCGTCAAAAACTACATTTTACTAGATTACATTTGAACACATAATAACCTTCATCCAATACAATTTTTTTTCTGAATAGAGCCTGAACGCATCATATTTGAAGTCAATGGAACCTCCGTTAGTTAGCTGTTAGCTCCGTGCTGCCAATGTTTCTAGCTCTCCTGCTGATTTCAACAGAGTTGTTGTTCACAGTGTAGCACTATCAGGGATCGGCGACGAGAGCACATTAATGCTGATCCCCAGATCACATATATTTACTGAATATGGGCCGATAACGATGGTCAGTAAAACTTTATTTCACACTTTGTGGGCTAAGCTGTTCACATGCATTCCGAACCGCGGGGGGGGGGGATCTGTAGTGGTCTATTACACCACTAAATATTAGGCACTGTACACAATGTATTAATATAGAAACTATAAAATAAAGTGCACTATAAAATCAGAAATTATGTAACTAAGGAGTCGACCAGAGTGATGAAATCCATCCGTCCATTTTCCAAATGATGTCCGGATCAGGAGGAGGAATTAATGAGATAATGACACTTGGAGTCACCAAAGCCCAAATCTTGAGACCCTCCACATACAGCATTAACAGTGTTGATTGAGGGACTTGCTTAAGATGAGCATCCTCGTGGGCCTTTCACACACCGACGGGTCCGCTGCACTCTGAAACCCATTTTATGAAGGCCCTACGCCTAGCAAAGCGAGTGCGCCGCGATGTGAGCTGAACCCAGCGGCGCAGCGTAAAGCGTGTTCTGTGTGAAAGGCCCCTGAGACGGCACAGTGGAAGCATTAGTGGTCATATTACTTCTCTCCTTGCAGCAGGCGAAGTAGTCCTTCTGTCTCTGTGTGTGAATCCCGTGTCTCTGTGTGCAGTGGGGGGCTGTGTGTGGAGCGTGGTCTGCTACATGAAGTACCGCTGGAGGAGAGAGGAGGAGGAGACCAGGCAGATGTACGACATGGTGGAGAGGATCATCGGTAAGGAACGCCACTCGATGTGTTTGCGCACCCTCTCAGAGACTAAGAAATAGCCATCGCTCCATCGGCACCACGATGGTCCCGGTTTTATCATAATGACTGGACGCAGTGGAAAGCTGGGGAAACAATAGAGCCATTTTAGTCTTTTCCAGGTGGGACAGGGGGTGTTTAGGGGGAGACGGCAGGTCAGCAGTATAGGCCACATAGCATCACATACATCATCTGAAAGTTGGAACCTGCAGATGAATTTGAGATGCAGATCAGCACTGTGGGTTAAATGTATTCTAGTCATTAATCAATAATAAACAATGTGGTTTTGTTTAGGAACCTATTTAAATGTTGAAAGGGCATAGAACATTATGATGGAAGTATATGATGCCATTTGAATGCTCACCTATGTCTCATAAGTTGTTTTGAGTTAATTGACCACTTGAGATTTGATTTAAAAAATGCCACGACACTTCAGACCTTTAGGAACACCGTCGAAAAGTCTGGGATTATTTTAGAGGTCACAATAGGTCATCTTAAACAGTGACGTCAAGTTATAAATAAAATATTGTCTCACTATGTGAAATGACTACTATGAGGACTAACCTCACCAGCTTCCCAGTCATTCCCAACTGATTCAATTCCAGGACTGTTTAGGGATCCCAGTATGCCAAAATAATCAAACACCATTTTTAGAACGTGTGAAAATAGCACATTTATGCTGCATGCAAAAAAAACGTATTTTTTCCCAAAACTGCTTGGGATTATCATAAAGTGGGCCTGTCTGTAGAGGGGAGACTCGTGGGTACCCTAGAACCCATTATCACTCACGTATCTTTAGGTTAGAGGTCAAGGGACCACTTTGAACATGCCCATTCCGGTCTATCCCTCTCCAGAATGTAGCCCAACTCCGAGCGTTATTCAGCCTCCTTTCAGACATGACAGGGTTGGTACCAAGAGATCGCTCGGGTCTCCTAGTGTCATATGATACCTTCACTCTAGCTCTTAAACTGGTCCTGCTCTCCTGGAGCAGAAGAGGTTGATAATGAAGTACTCGTACATAGAGACATTAAATCTCTTACTCAATATATTTATTTGAAGTATACAGTTATGTGCATGTGAAAGTCTCGATGCTGTGCGTCATCTATTCTGGGTTTTTGTCAGTTGGAGTCATGGCCTTGCAGGTTTTTGTCTGTATTGTATATGCTTTCATCATTTCCTCCTGATGCTGTTGTTCAGATGTGTTGAGGAGCCACAGTGAGGCCTGCCAGGAGAACCAGGACCTGCAACCCTACCTGCCCATCCCCCACGTCAGAGACTCCCTGGTTCAGCCTCAGGACCGGTCAGTACCAACACTGCCACAGCTTGGTCTTTGGTATCTGATTCCAGATAGGAAATTGCATACGAGGAGGGCCTGAAATGAAAACCTGCCATACAGGAGTAATGATGTGTAGAATTGTGCCGCCCATTTTACCAGAGCCGGTGCTAAGTTGTGACTGCACGTGAACTGTGTCTGGTTGATGTAAAAAAAAAAAACACAGCTTTGGCTCTGCAGGTGAGGAAGATGTGTTTGTAATACTTGACAGAAAGAAGATGAAGAAGGTCTGGGAGCGGGCCGTGAGATTCCTCTCAGCCAACGAGTCCAGGATTCGAAAAGAGAATCAGAGGATCGGTGGAGGGGACTTCCTGGTGTGGAGGTGGATCCAGCCCTCGCTCAGTTGTGACAAGACCTCCTTGATGCCCTCCAAAGTGTGGCAGGGAAAAGGTAACGCACATTTCTAGTGGGACCACAGACCATTTCAAATCGTAGTGATGGGTGTTTCTCAAAGTCAAGGATGCTTCCATGGTAAGACGGGTCCTAGAGGGGCTAGGCAAGACTCCTTACTAGCATCCAGGGGCACGCAATGGAACAGTGAGTGTGCGGAAGAAATACATGGTATAGCTAAAACAACATTAAAAAAACTTAATTTGGAATAATTCAGTACATTACATTTTCTAGTAGCAATATTGATTTTTGCATTCCACAAAACAATATTGACAGATTCAAAAAAAATGCAGCCCTTTTAGAAAATACATTTACTTGTACAATTATCATTTAGAAATGTCCAAAACATTCTGGCTTCAGAGTTGTTCATAAACAGATCCAAACTGTCAGCACACGCTGCAGTGTACGTTCTAAACAGGCAGTTCTGTCCCCACTGAGCCCGTCTGGGAGCGTTAGCGGCCTCGATGCTGCGTGCGTTGTCAGGGACGCATGCTGCAACTGTCCCAGGTTGTCAGCTGGCATCCTGTCTGCAGTGAAGCCAGCAGTAACGTTAGAGCTGCGTGTACCGTTTATGTGTCTCTGAATAAATGCATAGTTCCTGTGTCTGTCTATGCCACCTGCTGACTACGGTGAAGGTGGTCAGCCCCCAAATAGCAACAACTCCTGCCCAAGCTCATGAAGGACAGCTAGCTGTTACTGTGAGGAACTTTTAACTGGTTATGAAACAGCCTCAGTTTAATACTGATGCCTCTACATGACCTATATTAATAAACCAGACCATCAGAGAGACGATTGAGGTTTTCTAAAGGGACCCTGGTGCTCAGAAGCACTACCACTTTAGTCCACAGGGGACGCTAAAATCAACGCATGAACGTTCCTTGTAGTAACTTTAAGGGACAAGCCGCTCCTCTGAGTTTAGCTTTCTTTCCTAATGTTTGATAATTCCTTGAACTGTTAAACAGCAATAATCGGTCAAAATTCGTATTGTTGGTTAACGGTTAAACGGTTCATTATTATCTCTCATCCTCTCGCTGTGATTCCCTCTTCCCCGTTAACACCCGTTCACCGTACTGAACCGGCTGTGTGTTCTGACGTGACCAGCAACTCGTTGACCTTTCTGTCTCTCGTCCTCAGCCTTCCCTCTGGACCGGAGGAACTCCCCGCCGAACAGCCTGACTCCCTGTCTGAAGATCAGAAACATGTTTGACCCAGTCATGTGAGTACCGCCCCCTGCTGCCCGCTGGATGCACTGTCGGGTGCCGTTGACTTTCCGCCTCGTAAACCTCCGTTATTTATTTGTGTGTGTGGTCAGGGAGGTCGGGGAGAACTGGGACCTGGCCATCCACGAGGCCATCCTGGAGAAGTGCAACGACAACGACGGCATCGTCCACATCGCGGTGGACAAGAACTCGCGAGAGGTACGCCCCCGTCCTGTGAGTGATGTCACACCTCCGCGCTGTCGGCCGCGGTGATGTCACACTGTGCTTCTGCTCTCTCCACAGGGCTGTGTCTATGTCAAGTGTCTCTCTGCGGAACACTCGGGGAGAGCCTTCAAGGCCCTTCACGGCTCCTGGTTTGATGGTAAGGCTCACTCTTAATAACATTTGGAGCACGTCAGCAGTGGCAGAAGGAAGAAGGGCTTGTGTTGATGAGGGTGTGTTGCTATGGGGACAGGCGAGAAGATGACTTAGCATCCAGGAAGTCAAAATAATTCATCCACGAGTTTTGAAGAATGCCCAGTCACCAAACGTTGAAAACCAGTTCATAACACAATGAGACAATTTAACAACTCAAACACGTTTTTTTCCCTGCCTGAATGAAGACTGACGAGCATTAGTTATACATAAAAACAACCATATTTTCTTTTTTCTTTCTACAACATTGTCGTGATTCTCTTGCTAAACCAATTTCTCCTGTCCATATTCACTCGACGACCCTCTGTGATATGACTACACGGGCTCTCAACTGAGCCGTCCCCAATCTAAAAACTTAGTTTTTCTACATTATCATTAGTTTAAATCATTCATTACAATCATTCTTTAACATTAATAAAACATCAAAAGTGATTTGTTGGCTTTAGTTCATAAATTAATCATTTATTTAAAACGTTGTTTTAAATAAAAAAATAAATGTTAATGGTTTATTTATAATTTGGATGTTTCATTTTGACGTTAACAATGCTGCTAAAGTTAAATTCAAATATTTTTTCCAAAGTGTAAAAAGTAGCATTTAGTTAAACTATTTGACTTCGGCTCCTCAAAAAGCTAGAAGCGATGGAGAGGTCTCATTGCAGCCTTGTTCCCCATCGAGGATGAAGAGGAGTAAACAAGTGGTTAACTTTAGTAGGGTAACGTCACGTCATCAGCTCCCTCACTGTGAACGCAAATGTGTGTTTTAATAAGAACTGTTTGTTACACAAAACAACACTTTCATGGCCATTCATTGTGGCGATCGGTAACAGGCAGGTAGCAATCCTACGAACGGGGATGACGGAGAACACCGTCAGGCAGCCGTTCAGGATGTGGCTCTCGGTCGTTAACCCTTCTGATCTTTACAGCTCCACACACCCGACCAATCAGTAACATTCCTGTTAAAAGCGTTTTTTTTTTTTTTTGTTGCTGCTTCGGCCCGATACCAACAACTTGGTAGCTTAAACGGTGGCTTAAAATACCACCTTTTTTAAGGTGGTATTTTAAACTTCTCACCTGTAGCAATACAGCCGCACAGCTCCTCATGTTAGTTTAAGATCTGAATTCAGTCTCTAGGACAACAATCAGAACCTGGGTGGAACAGAACAGAACCCCCAAACATTTCCTAGGTGTTATTTGGAGCAGGGATACAACAGAGACTCTTCCCTGAGTGAGCCGATAACAGGAGTGTGTGGGATGTGGCGTGTTCCTGTCGCTGTAAACGTGTGCATTAGCTCCGTGTGCATTAGCTCCGTGTGCATTAGCTCCGTGTGTTGAACAGACTGCATTGACGGGGCTCCTGCTTCTTGGTCGTGACAGGTAAGCTGGTGACCGTGAAGTATCTGCGCCTGGACCGGTACCACCAGCGCTTCCCGCAGGCCCAGGGCTGCAGCACGCCCCTGAAGGCCTCCAGCCTCCACGGCAGCGCCCCGGCCCGCCCGCACCACCGCGGCTCGGCCAACTCTTCGGGCTTCTCGTGAGGTCGGCGTCGGCTCTTGGATTTCTCCTCTGTGCCCTCCCAGCATGACAGCACCGGTCTGCTGCTGCTCCTTCACTGCTTCACAGCGGGGAAGACTTCAGTCTGTGTCTCGGGAGAGAGCGGGGTTTTGTTTTGTTTTCTTTGTTGTTTTCTTTTGTTTTGTTTTGTTCCAACACAGGACCGCGAGAGAAGCTGTTCAGCTGCGCGGTGTTCGTTTTTCAATAATCTTTGTATTAAAATGCCATGGATTTAAAGAAGGAAGCAAAAGTCCTTGTGGGATATTTAAGACGCGTGCAGAGACTCCGCCCCTCCCTCGTCCTCCTCAGTCTGACTCACCGTGACGGAGCTCTTTTGGGCGCCGCGTGGAAACGGGCTGCACGTATCAATACAACACGTGCGCGGGTGTTGATTTGGATGTACTCCCTGTTATTATTCTGATTATTATTATTTAGTCGAGAGGAAAGCGTGAACGGGCTGTACATACATGTGAATGGTGGCACAAGCTTTATTATACATCGTCCGTATTCAAAGCAAAACCATAAGCTCATGTTTAGTTTTTGTTTCTTTGTTCTTGCTGCTCCGTTACCCCGGCAGAGTTCACGTGCATCCAGAGGCTCCCCAAGAGCCCGAGACCAGCTGACTCTGTGATGGTCGCGGCCCCCGTGTAGCTCATGCGCGGCCTGTTTTTTCCCCCTTTTGTCTTCTGATTCTTGTAATCCAGCAGTGCTCCAGCCACCTGAAGCTTTCTCCTCCAGTTATAATCCAATATATCCCCCCACGGTATTATTATTTCCTATTATGTTTATGTACCTCCCTCAAGAGTCAGGTCATCTTTTTTAGTGGGCGCGTGCCCTGGTTGTGTTCCCAACCCGGTCCTGATGGAACGCTGTGCGTTGGTCCTCCCTGCACATGAGCAGCAGACCAGAGGAGCACACAGACCTCACGGTGGTTCAGGGTCCAGTTTACAAGCTGATGTTTGCGGTCATGACTGAACCCTGATGCTGTCACTACTGGGCTCTGATCACATCAGCCTCTCGCCATGACGCTACCACTCTTCTTTTGTTGCCATGAGGAGGACTGTGAGGATGTTGACAGTTTTAAATGCTTGATCCCGAACGTTCCAACCCTGTTAGGGGACTGTGCTGCACCTAGAGGTTCCTGGTTGCTCGTGTGTTTGTTACAGCACCCTAGTATCCAGAGAAAAAAACGCTACAAATCCAGGCGCTCGGCAGACGCCATTACATTTATTTTTTATTTTTTAAATGCAGTGAATTGAAAGTTGGATTCAGTATTTGCAGTGTGTGAAATTGTACAAGTGGTGCACATGTCAAAATGTTCCAAACCTGCTGCAACGGTTTGCAGCAGAGCAACCCAACTGTGCCTTAAATGTGTGCTTTTTTTAAAGACTGGCACCGCGTCACTGGAGAATGTGCTGGATTTAAGAAAGGGTTAAAAGGCGAGGAAGGCTGCCATAGGTGTAGTTTTGGTAGAGTTTGACATCTTCAGATTTGGTATTTTGTAGCAATTTCCTTTGATATTAAACCAAATGCTTCTCTCTATTTATTATTATTATTATTATTATTATTATTATTATTATTATTTTTTTAAATCAGCTGTGGTGATGTACTATTTTAATGTCACTAGACCTGTTTCATATGTGTCATAACGTTTTTCTTTCTTTCATCGAGGATGGACCTCACATCCGCTTCCAAACTCTTGTCAGGATGTGTACAATGACAAAATAAAGTGAACACTTTGCGAAAATAAGCCAATTGATAGTGCATCACTGCAATCTATTTTTGTACGCCTCCGGCAGCGTCTCAGCCCACACTGACTGTAACGAGGCTGAATGAAAATGTTTGATGTGATGGCACTTCTCCAGCCCTGTGCTTCACCTTTAAATGCATTCGTTCCCCTCTGATGTATTTTAATGTAAACACTGTACATTGATATAACTGTAATATGTACTATTATATGCAGCTTTATTTCCCTTGCGTTGTATGTTTGGAGTTACCAGTATCCCTAACCTGCTAGCCAGAGAGGGGGGAGGGAGGAGGTGTACAATACTACAGACATTTAAGAAGATACAGACGTTTTAATGTAATTTGTCAATTGTACAAACGGCTCAAATTAAAGGTTTATTAGGAGTTTTTAAATTGTGCTTGTTGTGCTGTTGTGTATGGATGCTCGTTTCTGCCAGGAAAAGAAAAAAAGTATGTATAAGTGATTATAATGTGGAAGCCCAGTTCTGCCAATGTGATAAAAAAAAAATCCTTTAAGTCATTAAAGTTCTCGAAATAATTACCTATTGAGAGATACTAACTCATTTTCATTCAAAGTCTATTTGAGAAAGTTACTCATTATTTTCAGATACTAAGTCTTTTTAATGAGAGTTTCTCAATGAATTGCAAGATATGTATGTATTTTTTTTTCCATCAATTGGGCTTCCATACATAGTTGTCATGTACACACAAAAGGCAGAAATATTTTGGAAACAACCTGTGTTTTTTAGCTTTTATTTATATATGTCTAGGCTTCTTTCTGTTTTAATTGAAATCCACAAGCGTCACTGTTAATGGGTCTCTGCTATTTTAGTATTATATTTATATATAAAACCAAACAGGCAGCTCATTTATTTATGTTACATGCGTATATTTATGTGTATATAGCTCTATATAGATATATATCTATAAGTTACATGTGTATATGTATGTGTATATATCTCTATAGATATCTCTATATAGCTATATAGAGATATCTATAGCTATATAGATATATATAGCGATATAGATATCTATATAGCTATATAGAGATATCTATATATATAGATATATATACATAGATCTCTATAGATATATTTGTCCAAAATGTGTACATTTGGATTCCATGAGGATGAGATGAGGTTGTGACTTCGCTTAAAATGTTCACTTAAATGTGGAAAGTACCCTAACTAAACATAAGAAGCTGTGTCCATTTAGCTCAGTTAACGTTAGCTGTTTTTATCCTTTATATTTGTGCTGAAGACGACGCTTTACAAGATTACCGTCCAGGTCCATTTTTACGTATATTCCGACCTGCTACCGGCAGAACAACGCTGGAGCCACAGCGCTTCACCGTGAACGTCGCCGTTCTGCTGCTCTTTCTTTCGGGTAAGTTCTGGCGCTGCCGTCTGCATTTTACGGAGCTACGAAGGGGCCGATAGTCACCGTAACACGGGGCAGAGGTTAGCTAGTTTCACTGGTTGCTGACCAAGAACGTCGTAGCCGCTCAGAGACGATACATTTAACGGGTTCCAAACATCAGCGCGTGTTTCAGGAAGGGTTGCCAACCTGTCAGAAAAGTACTGTGTTAATTTGCTGTTACTTCTGGGCTCCAAATGTAGCTAGTACCCTGTAGCTTCCTATAACTTTGACCTGTCACGCGGTAACGCTAGTTACGTAGCTAACGTCAGCGGCGTAGACTGGAGCTGTCTGCGAGAACCGCTCGACCGCCACAGTGCTGTGTCTCTGTATGACGCACCGGGGATTCAGCGTGAAGTAATGAAGCAGCTGCTCGTCTCAGGTGTTCAGAGAATGAATAATTACAATGATTACATGTTTTTTCTTAGCGTGACTTTATACCTTTTTTAATATTCATGTTCCGTGATGAGGTCAGATCGCAAGTACGCAGAGTTATACACGCCACATTCACTTGATACATGTTTACATATTCCTAGTTTACCACAACGGCTGTTGTCTTCATGAAACTATTTAAACCCCGTCTCATAAACGGCTCCGCGCTGGACGGCGAACTGCGACACCTAGCGGCAGTGTCTGTCCCAGCACCCACCTCCAGCTCACTCCTCCGCTACAGAATGGAATCGAGTCCTTGAATGGACTTTTTTTCCACAGCAGACATTTTGGCTTGACATAGTAGAAAAAACAGTTGCATTAAAAAAAAGACACCGTTTTTCTCTTAAATATGACTTAATGCAGACTTGCTACGAACACTTCCATGCACCTGTTGCATAAAGCGTTCCCATGACTGACTCAGGCAGCCATTCTCACCTTCTCTAAATGCTAAGGAAAGGTGCTTCAATGCTTCCTTTCTTATCGCCTTTAGCATAGGGTACACTGGGCCATCCTCTACAAAAGGAAAGGAGATAATGCCGTCCCACAATTCCTTGTGGTAGCAACATTTCGGCCTATCTTGCATATATTTAGCAATTATTTTTATACATTCCTATACTAATTAGGATTTGTGTTGATAAATCAGTGAGTCGTGCCAACCATTTTGTTTCACTGTATTTTATGCATTTATTTCAAACATGTAACAGATAAGTAAAAATAACAAAGTGAACAGTGACTATAGTAAACTGTCATAAAAAACATAAATATGACACGTCTGAAAAGGAGGAGGATATATATACTTATATGATCCTATCTCTTCTCCATAACTCACACAATTTACTCAATATTCCCATATAAACTTGTGTGACTTGTAGCCTGTATTTCTTTTTACAATTTGAATTCAAACCATGGTAATGATGTAATATATTCCTCACCGGGTTTTCTACGTGTCCTGCTATATCTTGCTATGAGTCCAAATGCCTGCTGTGAAACGGGTTTATTGTAGCAGTCATGATGTCATCATTTCTGTGCCCGCAGAGGGACTAACCGTTACCTACGAGAGGTTTGGTTTGGCATGTGGCAGCTGACATGAGCCAAACATGTCAGCAATTCCCCTGCTAGTAAACCCAGTGTTTGTTGTAACTGTGGCCCTGTGGCCTTTCGGGGCTTCAGTTGTTGCGCTCCTGCCAGCACCAGAATATTTTTCATTGTTTGGTTCTGGAGTTGTGTGGCTGACCTCATTCTGCAGCGGAGCCGTGGGCAGAGGAGTTACACAGCAGAGCACGGAGCGGAGGAACAGAGCGAGCACTGAAGGAAGCGACTCCTGAAAGTATTGGTGAGCTTCCTCCCTCAGTGGACAAAGGGATTGGTAACACCGTGGAGGGGGCCCTGGTCTTTGGCTACTAGTAAGTCCAATTGGTGTGCTTGCGACGTCGATGGCATACCGTCTCACCACAGTAGGTCTGATTGTTACAGCGTATTGTGGCTTGTTACAGTGGGCCATGTCATATCATGGCCGTGTGTTAGGAATATCCTACAGCAGGACAGCAGAGGAGGCTGGGAAACGGAAAGTAAAAAGGGCAGGTTATAAATAATTAAAAAGGGCGTTGCAAATGTTTTGTTCAGGAGCAAATGCATTCAATATTTCTAAACTCATAGATACGCATAGAGAAAACTTAACGTAATACCTTTTTATATTTTGTTGATGATAGCACAAACTACAGGGATGAAGCTTAAAATGCTTATCAACTCTAAATCAAGTGGGGAAAGAATAATTGGACTCAATTATTATTTCCTTTGCAGATGAGGACGCCTGCCTGAAGCATTCCAGGTGAAAATGTTGTCATAATGTCATAGATGTCTTAAGTATTAACAAGTTTTTTATTTTTTTTTATAGATTTCATAGATTGTACTTGTTTAATAAAGTGTTAATGCAGTTTATATGGTAAATCCAGGCGGAAACCTCCGGTTCTACTGAGTGAAACCGATGCATTCTTTCTACTGTCCATCAGGGGGCGACTCCTCTGGTTGCAAAAAGAAGTCTGATTGTATAGAAGTCTATGAGAAGATGACTCTACTTCTCTCTTGATTTATTCCCTCTGTAAACATGAGTTTATGGTCTCAATCTCTAGTTTCAAGTCTTCTTCAATACAGCATGATGTTCATTTAGTAAATTATGGTCCATTTATAGTCAAACGGACCATAAAGCAAGGGATGCTTTAGGGCGGGGCTTACTGTGATTGACAGGTCGCTGCCTCTACCAGAGCCGTATATGGCCTCTCTACATCACTCCTCCGCATTCCAAATATAATAACTTCCGTTCATTGGTTGCAAAAAAACAAGATGGCGACGGTGAAATCGGCAAACTCAAGGCTTCAAAACATCAGTCGACAAACTGATGGGTGACGTCACCATGACTACGTCCACTTCTTATATACCGTCTGTGGGTAAACCCTGGTCTTATTTCGGCTGCTCCTCTAACAACTCCACCTGCACTGCGTGTCCATGAGTTCTCATTTCCACTGCATGACTGAGTACCCAAAGAGCACCTGAGGGGACGCCGGCCCTCTATCTGTGACATGGCAGCTCCAGTTACACTGCACACATGTAACACCCTACTGCTCAAGACCGTGTCCCAGCCTTCAGTCAATAGCCATGGGGGTTTGTGCATGCTGTCCCGTGTCGCGCTAGTGACTACGCTTACAATGATTCTCTCTGAACCAATCAGAGGTCTGCAGTGTTTTACCTTCACCTTCTGGTATTGGCTCAGCTCGAAGGAAACTACCAAGGGCTGTCCACAACCTCTGTTAATGTAAAATCTGAGTTGAGCAGAGCCGTGTCGTGTCGTGCCGTGGACATGAACATGCGGTGGACATGCGGTGGACGTGCGGTGGACGTGCGGTGAACGTGCGGCATTAGAGTCTTGATGCGCCGAAGCAACAGTGTCTGTGTCTGACCATTTCCTGTTGTTGTTTTGGTGTTTCTGGCACCGTAGACCAGACCGGCACACAGAACACCAAGGCTGTGCTCCATTTTGGGAAAAATAGAAAACTGAGGATTATGATTTTGAATTTGACAAGTTTGTATGCATTTCACGTTGGTTTATAGACGTGTCTAATGATCATTTTGCAACCTTGTCTGAACCTGAGCGTTGGCGATATCTTAACAAATTAATGTTCATCACTGTTGCGCCCCTTTAGTTCCCCCCAAATGGATTCCTGAAGCAATGACCCAGCACAGTGGCTGAATATGGCAGAACATTTGATCTTCAGGCTGAGGTTTAGTTTGCACAGAGAACAGGGCTATATAAGGCCCTCTGCGCTGAGCCGGTCATCACAACGCTTCTCTCAAACAGAAAGATTTTCCTCCTGGCTGTCTGGCTTTAAATACGTGTCTCCATTATGTCAAAGCTATCGTGCATCTTTTCTCATGGTGCAGCAAATAATTGATCCAGAGAGACTAAACAACCTTCATGTGGTGATGATCAGACTGTTCACAGGGACTGGAAATATTCATATTCATAAATTGTTTTAGTTTTTTATCCTTTAATTCATAATTTTGGCTATATAGAAAAAGTCAGAAGTACCTCTCTCCAGAAGTCCAGATAAATCCCAGCCAAAGGAACAGTCATTAACTATATTTGGGGTGACAGAATAATTCAACGTCTGTGCTTCTCTCTGTCTCTGTCTCTCTCCTCCTATTCTGTCTGTCTCTCTTCAGTGTGACTGTGTGTCTCATGGCTGTCCTCCTCAGACGTGGGCTTGCCGTGGCCCTGCATCGTGCCTTTGGGCGGGGCGGCCCCCCCGCACTGCCTGCTGCTCTCCTAGGTAGAGTAACCTGTTGGTGTTGTCTGGTGTGACTGATGCGTCTCTCTCTCTCTCTCTCTCTCTCTCTCTCTCTCTCTCTCTCTCTCTCTCCCACTCTCCCTCCCTCCCTCCCTCCCTCTGTCTTTTTCACTCTGTTCCTTCCTCTCTCCCTGTGTCCGCTAAAAACAACGCCCGTGGATGTCACACCTGCATGTCTCGTACGTTTAGTTTCTTCAGTCGCAGTCTTGCGTGCCGCAGTGGTCCGTCTGCGGTGTGAAAGTCTGAATCTCTGAACAGGAAGGCCTTTAAATGTGTATTACATGAGACCAAACATGCATTCAGCATGCAGTCCTTCCGTTTTACCGCAAAACCGTGATGCAGTCTTTTACTCAATGAGGACAAATAAATGGTTGTCCCAGTTCTGTGGGAAGGAACTCGACCGCTTCCAAACTAGGTGTAATGTCAAAATATCCTACATCCTCATCTACAGTGCAACTTTCTCCCTTCAGCAGATGAAGGTGAAAACAGCCTTCTGGTATCAAACTGTCCTCATAAATCTGCACATAGAAGGTCCAATAATTCTTCCTTTGCTTGGATGAAGAGAAGGAACACGAGGAAAAGCAAACGTTTGAGTGAAGGGGGGGGACTCCTATACATATACACATACTACAGTATGTACATGCGATGTTGAGGTGTTAGCATGCTTATGGTTATGTGTGTATATCTTATTGTATTACTTTTACATCAGCCCAATCTCTCAACAGCAGGCCAGCGAGCTGCACCCTGTCACTGTCATGTGACTCCTCTAATATTATATCAGTAGGAAACTGTACGGAAGCCCAGAGAGGCCAATGAGAATGCTGGTGATCCATTTTCTAAGTCTGATTGAAATAGTTTTCTCTCCTGTGTTTATGACTATGAAAAAAGGTTTAACGAGGACAATCGTTCTTTTCTTTTGTTTCATCTATGATACGTGGGGAAAAAGGTTTTCGAAATGAGTATTACAACAACATGCACAACAAGAAATGTTGCACAAAAAGTAACTATTAAGTAAAAAGAGCCTGTCAAACCTTATTTCCAGCTGTTCATAAATCATAATCTAGAGCTGAGCAGTATTTAATTAGTTCTCTCAGGGCCTCAGATGTTTAAAGCCACTACGACTTTGCATGTTCAGCTCTTATTTGCACAGTTTGATGTAACAAAGCACAATATGGACAGGTGATTCAAAAATCCACGAAGCAGAGTGTACATCTTTTCAACATTTCTAAAGATCTGTGATGCTTCTGTTTGTATTCTCTACAGGGACTTTTAAATGTCTGAGTATAAATGTTCTTTCGTTGAAATTAGAAAAATGAAATGAGCCTTTGTTTTCCTTTACATTTCACTGTGACTTAAATGTCCGTCCCTCCCCAGCTGAAAGCCATAAACTACACTGTATACATATAGATTGTAATGAAGGAATTAGTCTGTCGTCCAATCAGGGTAAAGTATTAATGTGTTCTGTTTTTCTAGGTGTGTGTCCATGTCCCTCATGCCTGTTAACCAACTCTGCATTAACAGTGGGAATCCCAAACAGACACTGATCCGGTGCTTTTGTTCCTCATCCCGTCTTCAATGGCGTTCAGTATCTTGACCTGTGTTGTCTCTCCCTCTGTCTGCTCCCCTTCCTCCAGCCTAGTCCTTGGTTGTAGCCTGCTGTGAGGTGTTTGGTTCTACTGGTGGGTGGAGTACCTCTCTCTCCAGCAGCCATGTCGGGCTTCAACCTGCTGCATCTAATAACCAAGAGCCAGCCTGTAGCTCTGAGGTCCTGCAGCCTTCCCTCAGGTCCACTGACAGGGTGCTGTGTGCCTGCTGTGCTTTGCCTCTCTGAGGCCGTAACACCTGGCTGGTGTGTCAGCATGTCTTTTACGTGTCCACGTGTGTTCAGAGTGACGTGAGCCGCTTTTTACTTCTTTTTGTCACATTTGATTGGCCCTCTCAGGGGTCTCCGATCAAATCTTTGCAGCGAACGATGCTCGAGAGCTCCCGACTTGGACCAAATCTAAACGCCTCAATTCATGTTAACTAGCGAGGGCTCTGTGTTTGCAGTGAGTATCATAACACGTCCAGGTACTGCAAACATAGCACCGAATGCTCGGCCCATTCTTCAATCAGATATTGCCCGATTTTAAAGTGTGTGTATATATTTATATTGCTATATGTATTTGCTTTTTATTTATTCTTTTCCATGCAACATGAAAATCAAATCCCAACCCAGAAAACAAAGTGAAGAGGTGTATTTAAACATGTCAGGGTTGTCCAGCAGAGGGCAGCAGAGATCAGCCTACATGGAATACAAAGCTCTGTCTCACACTGTGCATGAGGAGGTGTTCATGAGGAGGTCAGGTCTTCATGAGGAGGTGTTCATGAGGAGGTGTTCACGAGGAGGTCAGGTCTTCACGAGGAGGTCTTCATGAGGAGGTGTTCATGAGGTCATGTGTCCATGAGGAGGTGTTCATGAGGTCAGGTCTTCACGAGGGGGTCTTCATGAGGAGGTGTTCATGAGGTCAGGTGTCCATGAGGAGGTGTTCACGAGAAGGTCAGGTCTTCACGAGGGGGTCTTCATGAGAAGGTGTTCATGAGGTCAGGTGTCCATGAGGAGGTGTTCATGAGGTCAGGTGTCCATGAGGAGGTGTTCATGAGGTCAGGTGTCCATGAGGAGGTCAGGTCTTCATGAGGTCAGGTGTCCATGAGGAGGTGTTCACGAGAAGGTCAGGTCTTCACGAGGGGGTCTTCATGAGAAGGTGTTCATGATGTCAGGTGTCCATGAGGAGGTGTTCACGAGGAGGTCAGGTCTTCATGAGGAGGTGTTCATGAGGTCATGTGTCCATGAGGAGGTGTTCATGAGGTCAGGTCTTCACGAGGGGGTCTTCATGAGGAGGTGTTCATGAGGTCAGGTGTCCATGAGGAGGTGTTCACGAGAAGGTCAGGTCTTCACGAGGGGGTCTTCATGAGAAGGTGTTCATGAGGTCAGGTGTCCATGAGGAGGTGTTCATGAGGTCAGGTGTCCATGAGGAGGTGTTCATGAGGTCAGGTGTCCATGAGGAGGTCAGGTCTTCATGAGGTCAGGTGTCCATGAGGAGGTGTTCACGAGAAGGTCAGGTCTTCACGAGGGGGTCTTCATGAGAAGGTGTTCATGATGTCAGGTGTCCATGAGGAGGTGTTCACGAGGAGGTCAGGTCTTCATGAGGAGGTCAGGTCTTCATGAGGGGGCCTTCATGAGGAGGTCAGGTGTCCATGAGGAGGTCAGGACTTCACGAGGGGGTCTTCATGAGGTCAGGTGTCCATGAGGAGGTGTTCACGAGGAGGTCAGGTCTCCATGAGGAGGTAAAGGGGAGATGTTTCTGGGTTTGACATGGAGACACGTTGTCCATGCCAAAA
The DNA here is from genome assembly GCA_016806645.1 of Ophiodon elongatus. Taxonomy (NCBI): domain Eukaryota; kingdom Metazoa; phylum Chordata; class Actinopteri; order Perciformes; family Hexagrammidae; genus Ophiodon; species Ophiodon elongatus. The sequence continues at coordinate 1,502,538 of JACSYO010001636.1, forward strand.
TGAAGAACAAGCAGTCACCTGTTTCCATGGAAAGTGCTTTTCAGAATAAAGCCCAAGCTTCCCGTTGCCTCATGTACCTGACCACAGAGCTTTGTATTGAGCATTGGCAGGTCTATGCTGCTCTGCTGAGCAACACTGAAGTGTAATACACCTTATTATTGTGTGGTGGTTCGATTCTGATGCAACACGGAAAAACAATTAATTTGGCTATTAAAGTCTGAGACGTAGAGACACTCACACCACCCCGGGGAGAACATGCAAACTCCTCTTTTATAATTGACACACTAAAGGCATACATTAAAATGCAAATACATACAACATATTGTGTTGTATTTTTCACAAAATTTCTTTGTTTGAATTGTTTTTATTTAGGGATTTTTAGTCTTCTGTAATTCATGTTTTAGCACATTTACTACCAATGACTCGCACTTAAACCATTTTGTAAACCCTGCTATTGTGTTTAACAGACTTATTGTTCCAGGAGTCCATTGAATTCTCTTAATTTCTCTACAGCATGGAAATCTATTAGCAGGATCTGTCATAGTGGACTCTGCATTCATTTATTACAAATGATATTCAAGTCTTGAGGTGATGCACACTTTTCAAGCCAAACTGCATTTGAAATGCATTATCACACTGAATGAACGTAACTTCAACAAACAATGCAGACTTGATTTGATCAGTTTGAAGGATAGCAAGTTTCAAGCTAATTGAATTTCATGCTGCACAGAAATGAATGGAAATGAAAAATACATTCCACAATCTGTAGTAGAGCACCTTCGGCATCCATTCACTCATATTTAGTGTCCAATAAATCGCTCTGGAACATGGAGGCAGACAAAACGAGGCGTTCTGAAGGTAATCCAGATGAGTCGTGAATCCTGGCTCTTGGTACAGTTCCCTGGTTCAGAAGAACAAGTCTTGTGGTATCTGTACCAGAACTCAGGTAGCACACTGGCACCACCATCTACATTTTCAAGTCCTGTGCACCAAAAAGACTGGTGCCATCGCGGCCGACATTTGTGCATGTATGCATGTATCGGACGTTATTTCACAGAAATAAACAAACAACTCGGTTGTAAGAGGTATGAGAGGTTCCGGATACTCAAATATCCTGAAAGGGTAACGTTGGTATTTTTCAAACTAGACCCTGTTTTTGAAATTGGTCCAGTATTGAAGGAGAATGCTGTAGACAGCAGCTGCAAAACGCTCTGCAATGTAATCACATTACGCTATCTGCACCGCCAATGTACGTCCACTAAAAGTGCTCGTCTTTGCCACTAACAAGCTTATTGTTATTATAAGTGAAAACATTATGGAAAGAACCCTACGGTGAAGAAAACCCTTTTTCCTTACCTTTCTCTTGATCCCGTCTGTCATTTTGTCGAACCAAGTCCTGCTCAGGGAGAAGTCTCCTTCTGAAATCTGTCTGAATCTGCTAAATATTCATCCCTGACATTGAAAAACCTTTTAGATAACACTACGCTGTTTCCACCTTTTGTCTTCTGGCAACAAGTCACCTCTTGCAAGATTTTGGCCAGAGACTTCTCCCTGAGCGAGACTTTGTGCGACGCAACAGACGAGATCAACAACGGGTAAAGAAAATGTCTCCGTAGGGTTCTTTCCAGGATGTCAGACACTGAGCAAAAACGTCCCTTTCAATAGACGTACATTGACAGTACGGAGTTGCCCGGGGCGATTACATTGCAGCTTTTCTCCCGCCTCGTTGTCCCCATTAATCACTTAAACACAAAAACGTGGGAAAATAGGGTCCAGGTCGGAAATTCAGGCGTTTCCCTTTAAGGCCTCAGAGACATAGAAATTGTCAAAGGCTTTTTGAAAGTGCTGTTTTACATCAGTGTGGGCTCTTGAGGTGCTGGTCTAAGATACAAACATTAGTGAACTGCAGGGTACCTTTTCTTTTCAGCTCTACTCACGCTGCTGTCGCACAGCTGAACCTTCAGTGCTAACAGATTAGTCATGTGACTCACGCTTTGCTTTCTTGCAGCTTGCATGCACCGATTGTTGTGGTTCTGTTTAACTTTACTGTTGATTTTAAAAGACCTTCTTGCTCACTTCTGTGTTTTGATTTTGGATGAAAACAAGATGTGTAGATCCTTGCACAGTTAGCATCTGCATGATGAGGTGGTGATGATTCTTTCATATCTGAGGAGGGAAAGAGTCACAGCAGGGTGTTCAGACATTTGTATTTGAGCTGCAGTATCGCATAAAGACCTACTTATCATGTCAGAATAAAGGAACCTAAACAGCTCACCACCATCCAGTTTATGCTGAACAGCTGGCAGTGACACACACATACACACACACACACACACACACACACACACACACACACACACACACACACACATGGCGACACAGAACGTCACCTCGGGAAACCTCTTTAATAAAAGGATCTCTCCCACAGTTCATTCATACATACAGAGTTCTTCTTCTTCTGTCCAATATTCTCAGATAAAAATAACTGCCGTCTTTAAGTTTAATTAAAGCTCGTTTATTTTTCATTACCATTATTATACAGTAAGCTCATTTATTTTGGCCCCCTCCTGCTTTCATCTCTACTTTGTAAAACCTTCCTCCGACTCAACATCATGCTTAAACACAGTTTTGTTTGTAGAAGAATAGCTGGAATTAAGTCATAGTGTAATGGTGACTCTTTTTTTCCTGGTGCCATCAGAAGACCTGCATAGTTAATACTTGTTTGTCCCCTCTGCTTCTCCCCTCAGGAGCATGTAGGACTAAGAAGACATGGCCGGTGAGCTTCTCTCAGGAGGAGCTGAAGAAACGTCTCACACCGGCACAGTACCACGTTACCCAGGAGAGAGGAACCGAGAGGTAGGTAGCAGCCACCCGCTAAGCATAAGCACTTTTATATTAGTTACAGTTTCCTCACAGTTTCAATGTTGTGGTGTTTAGTTCAATGTTGACGTGTTTAGTTCAATATTGTGGTGTTTAGTTCAATGTTGACGTGTTTAGTTCAATGTTGTGGTGTTTAGTTCAATGTTGACGTGTTTAGTTCAATGTTGTGGTGTTTAGTTCAATGTTGACGTGTTTAGTTCAATGTTGTGGTGTTTAGTTCAATGTTGACGTGTTTAGTTCAATGTTGACGTGTTTAGTTCAATGTTGACGTGTTTAGTTCAATGTTGTCGTGTTACGTTCAATGTTGTTGTGTTCAATGTTCAGTTATCTATAGGGGGATTCATTCTCTTTCTATACATAGATATTGTTTTGTTTTTATGAATGCTGAAAAAGCTTTTATTATAAACAGACGGGCCACTCTCGCCTCCTATAACAACCTACATCAGTATTCTATTTTACCTTTAATTTTGTATTCATTCATTTAATGTTTATTTGATCGGGACAAAAACAATATACATTGAGAATTGCACAACAATTATTTTATGCAATGTATCACAGCAAATGACTCTCTAAATCAGTGGTTCTCAACTGGTCTGGCTGTGGGACCCACCATCACCCCTTAATGACAAGCCGCGACCCAACCCCCCCTCCTCTATATCTTATGTAGTCGGTGTCGTACTTACGTTTCGCCATGTTTGAATAGAAAACTAATTTCACAGGTCACGGTGTTCTTCTGTGCTGTAAAATGGCGGGGGTACGTGAAGATTTAAAAAAATATATATTTAAAATTATCATTGATTAAAAAATCCTTTAAAAATATTTATTTAATACATTTTCAATAAAATATAAGTGCAAGTTCATAAGCTGAATTTTATATTCAGTAGGCTATTCAATTTCATTATCCTAAAAACCCAGAGTCTCCCCCATATCAGGATGGTTTGGCCCAATCTGGCACACGCCCCCTGTCATCACCTGTCAATCACCGCCGCCTTGAAAAGCTCAAACAAAGTGGAACGTAGCAGCAATGCTGCTGAAAACTTGGAGGGACAAGTGCAAAACAAGTCGAAACCAGAGCCGGCAAAAAAGTGTGAATAGACGACACACCGCTGCATAAAAAATCCCCTTCAAAATAAAACCACAGGATAAAAAAAAAAAAAATCTTTTAATCCAATTTCTTTTTGCCCAGGCAAAGGCCCGTGAAAACGGGTCCGCGACGCCCACCAGTTCAGAATCACTGCTCTAAATGCTTTGTTTCATTCCTGTGACATGACGATATCAGGTTTCCACACAGTCAAAAACATAAATATATGATATATGTTGTACCCTGACGGCAGCATGTTGCAAACATAACAATTACTCATTTGTTCATCATGTTTAACCACTCAATTTTATGAACATTTCCCACAGTGCCTTCACTGGAGGGTTCACTCATCATAAAGATGAGGGGACCTACACCTGTGTTGTCTGTGGGGCCCTGCTGTTCAGGTGAGAGCAGCTTGTGTGTGTGTGTGTGTGTGTGTGTGTGTGTGTGTGTGTGTGTGTGTGTGTGTGTGTGTGTGTGTGAGTGAGAGAGTGAGAGAGTGAGAGAGAGAGAGAGAGAGAATAATCCACTGCAATGTGAGAAAGATGAGGCTGTGTTTTTTTTTGTTTTTTTTTTTCAATTAAATGAACAAACTTCTTATTTAAATTTTTGTGTCCCTTTTGTAGCTCGAACACTAAATTTGACTCTGGATCGGGTAAGTTGAACCTCTCTGCAACACGTTTGCCAGTTGTCTCTACTCTGCTGTTTGTACAGTACGGGGCTAGTGTTGCCTGAGCATGTTGCATCTCTTTAGCCTAAAATTTGGTTGTGAATGTATATGAATGCTGATATTTGCTAATCATACAGCAAAACTATGTTTCTCTTGTTCGAGGGTTAAACTCTCCATCAGTTTAACTGACTGCTCTGCAACTGACTCAGTCCACTGCTGTCATGTCTAGGTGATCGAGTAATGGAGTTTGTTGTGACGCTGCGCATCAGTTTATGCTCTGTAAACAGCTCAGAAGGTTCAGTGATGTGATCATGGACCAGTCAGTCAGCAGGGGGCACTGCCCCCCCCCCCACAATCTGGACACTAACATACCAGACCAGAACACTGCTTGATCTTGAGGTCGGGTTTCCCTAAAGAAGGGGAAAGTAAAGCGCAGCCTCTAACTGGGAACGTGACAGAAACAATTGCTCAGAGCTGGCAAACAGAAATACTCAATAGGGCACACAGTTAATGCTGGGAAATAGTCATATAATATTCATATGCTCTTATACTTTGGTTGAAATATTAAGTACATTCAAAGCAGTCAATGTACTGCAGGGACATCCTTAAACAGGACTGAGACCCTACAGCCATGCCAACAGCTCTGAGGCTGTGCAGTGGGGCTCTGACAAGGCTAACATGGTGATGCACCGTGTTAGCATGCTAACATGTGCTACCTAGGACTACCCACAAAGCTGAGCTGAGGCTGAGGCTGATGGGAATGTCATTAGTTTTGCAGGTGTTTGGTCATAAACCAAAGTGTTGGACACATTGAGTCCTTAGGATTCATTACCATAATATCTGTACCAACTGTCATGGTAACCCTAACACGCAGCCGTCATGTGTTCAGGTTGGCCGTCCTTCTTTGACCTTGTGAAGATGGAGTCCGTCACCGTGTTGGATGATTTCTCCTATGGGATGCACAGAGTGGAGACCACCTGCAGCCAGGTACACTACAGACACTGCGGTGCAGCCCGACAGCTGTGACCTAACAGAGTCCAAACAAATGCACGGTGGCTTCCTGCAGCTTTTCACAGACAAAAAAAAAGAAAAAAGAAACATTTGGAAGAAAAAATAAATATGAAAGAAACCCACTCTATGTTTTGGAAGTAAAATTTTCTTTTTTTCTTCTCTTGTGTGTCTCCAGAGTCAGTTTTGAGAGACTTACAAGGTATCATATTTTAGTGTGTTGACTTGACTTGACAGAGAGTGGCTGCTCCCCCAAGGTCTCCGCCCCTTTTCATCAAATGTGGATCTTCTGGATACAGTAAAAAGTCTGCGCCCAGTGCCATAATCCACTTTTATGAAATAGCTCAGCTTCCTGTTAGAATTCTCGCCCATCAGAACACACATTTGGCCCCATAGAGTTCAACTGCCAAAAAAAAACTGAATCTGGCTCAGCTTTTGCCACAAAACAATGTCATCAAGGAAGATGATGACATTGTTTTGTGTCGGCCAATCAAACATGTGCAAGTGCACATTCCTGATACTGTAGAACTCAACAAAACCTGGGTGACGAGTAGGACTGGGTAATACCATTACTCTAAAGATACTTCATTCGATACCCATCATGTGAATGGAAGCTGTGTGTGTTCTACTGACTAGCTAATCGCCTCCGCACTGCACCGTGCTCTTGCAGTAGTTACGTCATATAACGCCGTCCCCAGACCCACGGTGGCGGCATGGTTTTGTCGAGTAAATGGACCGGCCAGCCTCCAGTTCTCCCCCAGGTTAAAACTGTTCGCTCTGTCAGCACTGTTGCCGTTGTTGGTGCTGTTAGCGCTGTTAGCTCAGACATGTACGTGTTCAGAGCCGTGTGCAGGCAGGAGATCCATGCTGCTGTATTACGAATTCTGCTATGGTGTAGCAGTGACCCACCCTACTCTGCCTCTGACTGGCTTGTACTTGCCTTCGTTAGTTGGATTGGTGAGGTTTAGAGTGAGATTTGTTTTGGGTAAGGGTAAGAATATCAGGGTAAGCCAATCGGAGGCAGAGTAGGGCAGGTCAACTAACAGGATCACAAATGGACACGTTGACAATGTAGAACATGTACAACTCAAATTCCCAAAAAGCTGCAAATCAATCTTTCCCGTTGTGTTTCAGTGCGGTGCTCACCTGGGACACCTGTTTGATGATGGACCAAGACCCACAGGAAAACGCTACTGCATCAACTCGGCCTCGTTGGCTTTCCAGCCCAAAGACGGGGCCTCCCCCGCCTCTGCCTCCGGTTCCACGGCCGAGGGCGGAGCTGCCAGCAGCCCGGCGGGCGACGGGAAGACGGAGCTCTGAAAGACACTCGTGAACCACAGCAGACCGAGAGCTGTGCCTCTGCAGCAAAGGTTCACATGCATAAAGTAGTTCTGGTTCTGTGTTCTGTAAAGATTGAGGAGGTGATTGGTCAGGGAAGGAAGGCTCTCAGGCCAGTGAGAATACTCTGATGTATAATCTATCACAAGGGAAAAATGCACGCTACCAAAACAGTCACAGTCGAAGCTGCAAAACATACTGTATCAGCTGATTGCCTTAAAGTAAACTACTTTTTCCCTTCACTTCCTTTAGTTTCCTACATCTGGGTAGTAGCATTTGGTCTGTAATTTAAACCTGGATGAAATGCTGTGTAATAGTCGACACACACACACACATATATATATATATATATATATATATATATATATATATGTATATGTATATGTATATATATATATATATATATATATATATGTGTGTGTGTGTGTGTAGAGCTTTTTACATTCTAACAAAAAATATTTTATTAGAGTATATTTTTGAAGTGATATTTGATACTGAGAGGTTGCCTATGCAAGCCCTGTGACAGGTGGCATCATATGGTGGACAAATAAAGTACTGTGGTCTTTTGGTCACTTCCTATATTTGTTCCTTTAGTTCTTTGAAGTAAGAAATATATATATTTTTTTTCAGTTTGTGTTCACGGCTTGCATCTAAACAGTTACTGGATGAATAAAATATCTGGAAAACATTCTGACTTTCTTGTTCCAAGCTTCCATGTTCCTCTTCAGGAGCTGCCATTGTTTTGATGGAACGGTCGCCTCTCAGTCTCGTCACATGCCTAAGCCACGCCCATAACTGCCAGTAGCTCCTCGCAGGATGCTGATTGGTCCGTAGCAGTGTGGTTCAGACACAAACACATTACTTGAAACCTGACGTGATGGATTTTCGCGTGATCTTGTGATACCGTGAGGGTCTCCTTCATCTATTAATGTAGGTGTCGGTCTGTAACACACTCGCACAAGGAGAAAGTTGCAATCGAATCGTAAGAGAAAGCTACATGCATTACTAGAATAATAGACACAATTATTCTATTTGATATATTTTACTACATCATTATAGCAACATATCGTTAAGCTTGTTTCGTTTCCTGTCATTCCATCGGAGTGTGCATTTGTTACCATGGCGTCTAGAAGGCATTGTCCGTCCACCTGATTCTGTGTGAATGCAACAATATCCAGATATCTACTCGCTACACCGGCTACATCCGCGACGACATCTGTGCATTTACCGTGCCACTAACCGGGGGCTGGACGCTCCGCGTACGTTTTGATAGTTTGTTTATTGGATTCAATCCTAAGTGGCAGAAACGGAAAAAACGACTTATGTTTTTGTTTGTTAATAATAATAATAATAATAATAATAATAATAATAATAATGCATTTAATTTGTAACGCACTTTTCATTCATAAAGAATCTCAGAGTGCACAGAGCCAGTACACAGTACATAGTTAAAAACATAGTTAAAACAGACTATATTTAAAAACATAGTTAAAACAGACTATAATAAAAAAAGAAATAGCTGACAGATTTAACACAGAGTAAAAAACGCCTTCCTGAATAAAAAGGTTTTTAGGCCAGTCCTCCCCGCCACCAGCAGACTGGAGGCGAGTATGCGGTGGGATGGAGACGGCTGCTGGTCAGTGGCAGTTCTGGGTCTGACCTAAAGGCAGCAACAGAGTTTGCAGTCCACCAGGATCACAACCCCGGGCGCTGGGGTTTGCGTGGCTGAATTCGAGCTAACTTCTAACTGAAGGTACATCTGAGCCAGAGCTGTGCTCTCCTTCTGGCAAAGTACTCTCCTGGTGGCGGGGGAGAACTCAAACTATGAAAACCTACGTGGACCCTGTACCTTCAAAGGGATTGACAAGCAGCTCTACTTCTTTGTCCTGTCATGTTGGACTGAGGACAGACTGGACGCTACAGAGACTCTCTTTCTCCTCTCGAGCTACAAGTGGTATTACAGGACAGGATGGGCCTGGCTGGTTAGGCTGCTCGTTTCAGTAGATATCTCAAAACACAGACGTCTTCGGCGTAACGTCAACACTGTGACCTCTTCACTTTCGGTTGACAATGTTTTAAACTAGAAAGTGCATTTCCTGCTGAAAATGCGTTGAAATGCTGAAAGCTGAAAGCTTGAAGCTGAAATATTTGAAAAAATGAAAAAATAGATGAAAATACAAAAAAGGGAAACCACTTGCTGAAAAGTCTTGAAGCCCAAAAGAACTGAACTGCTGAAAATCCTTGTCGTTGAAATGTATAACTGGAAAAGTTGGAAGCAAAACTGCATCATCTAAAGAATCCAAGACCTGAATTACAATCCAGGAAAAGCTGGAAGCTAAATAATTTTACTGCCACAGTAATAGTAGTGCAAGTAGTAGTAGTGGCAGTAGTAAAAATAACAAATTACTTTCCTGAAAAAAATGTTAAAGCCAAGAAGTGCACTGTTGAAAAACCTAGTAGTTGAATTTTAAAAGTGGCAGAATTGGAAGTTGAACTGCATTATCTAAAGAAGCTAAGAGCTGAAATACAATGCAGGAGAAGCTCGAAGCTAAACTGTTAAACTGTAGAAGTTGTTGTCGTAGTAGAAGTATTGGCTGTAACAAGAGTAGTAGTTTCAGCAGCTGAATTTTTTAGTAGTGGTAATAGTAGCAGCAGCAGTAGTATCAGTGGTGTAGTAGAAGAAACGGTTCCATCAGCAATAGTAGTAGAAGTAGCAGCAGCAGCAGTAGTAGTAGTAGTATTAGAGCATTAAGTATTTAATAAAAAAAATCCTCATTTGAGCTTCATGTTCAGATACAGTTAATCCATGGGGCTTTTATTTTGAAAGGGAAGACATACAGACAGACAGACAGACAGACAGACAGACAGGAGGTGTTACAATGCCTTTGACTGAATATCTCGAAGTCATTTGTGTCTGTGTGTGTCAAACTGCACTAATTCGCTTATATCAATCACCTGTGCCTGCCAATATCAAAGGTTGCCATAGCAATGTAACTTCAAAGAGACTACAGTTCCATAGGCTTAACATGGATTTAAAGTTGAGCAACACCTGTCAAACTATCTCAAAACTTAAATAACCGTCGCTCCTATTGCTGCTTCGATATCAGCCCTGGAGAGGAAGGATGACTTGATGAACGGATGATGTGAGAATTGGGTCTGTAGTGTAAAAAATCAGGTACGGTTGTCTGTGTGAGATCTTTTTGGAGTCATGTTAACATCGGTCTCTCTGGAGCAGAGAGGTGGATTTCCTCTCACTTTCAGGTTCACAGACAAAACAATTGAGTCTGTTGGAGTCCATCAACACATGTCTACGACTAGCACAAAATTTCCTACGTTTTGATCCACAAATGATGCCTGAAGAGTGAAAATATATATATTCACAAGATTCTGAAGCTCCTCTCCACTCGGGTGACGACATCACGCACTCTGAGCTGTGCAATACACACCCATTATAAAGTGAGAAAGGTCTGAAAAAAGCATAAAACATAAACGTCAGTGTCAGTTCAAAAAGTATAAAATATATCAAAAAGCTGAATCATACAGTAATAGTTGAAGGTTCTGTCAACATTTAAAAGTTTAAATGGTGTCTGTAGCTGAAAGTATGCAGAACCTTAAAGCTTTTAAAGTTTAAGAAGTTTAAGAGGATTTTCTCCATAGAGATCCCATTCAAAATAAAAATCATAAAAACAAGCAGCTTTACAGTTTTGTTGCGCCACAACAACACTGAATAAAATGAGATGATTTATTTTGCAGAATCTTTTCATCTTGTTTATAACAGATTAGTTTATGCTTTCTATTACATAATATTCTAATATCACGGTTCACTACTAGCAAAGTAAAAACTAGTTATGTTTTCTTTAATCTTGATTTAGTGTTGCGTATTTACGAGATCCTTATCGCGTAAATACAGGATAATCTCATAATTCCAAAATAATAGAAGAAACAGATCTAATGATAATAACATACAAATCTCATAAAGATAAAACTATTTCATGATCACAACATCTTTATTTTGTATTTACATGATACAGAATAAGATCTGAAAATGAGAAGAATCGTGTCCTATAATTGTGAAACCGTTTTCTTTTAATTACTTGATATGGTTCTCAAAAAACTTCCTTTATTTTATTATTGTTTATGACATTTAAAAGTCATAATTACAGTTTCCAGTATCCAATTTCTTTCTCTTTAATTGCAGTTTATTAGTGGATCCAGCAGGTTTTTATTTTATAGTTAGAATCTATTTAATATAAATTAGATTCGTCAGCTGAAAATGAACACGGCAGTAAAATTACACAAGAGCTGATTATGGTTCTTTTTTAAAGTTAGTTGGGTTCAAATTAATCAAATCAATTCGGAAATGTTTTTTAAATACAAATATAGATAAAAAGACAGAAGATACACATTTATATATTTACACTAGTTTCTTTGTTGTACGTCAATTTACTAATTGATTACAGAATCAAACACAATGGACTGTTTAGTAACAAGTGAATGATTTTGGTTTCTACTGTTGATGATCTTGAGATGATCTCCTTTATTATGTAGATATATGTGTATGTGTATATATTGTGATGGATATTTTATGTTGTTATGTTGGTTTCACACCTGTTGGGGTCAAGTCGCATATCACCTCGCTCTTTTTGGGTATGATGCGAGACTTAGTTCCTGCCACCAACCACAATAACTTGTACCAGAGCGTGCTCTCGCTCCTGCGACTCACCCCTCCTTTCTGTACTCCGTGTCTGATTCTGCAAGTATTTGTCTGACCTCGCTTTTGAGACTGTTGGCAAACCTCATATCATAAGGAAAATGCCCTTTCCTACGACAGTGATGGGGAGGAAAAGGAGGACAGGAATAAAAGGGTGGATGTTTAAGAGTCATATTGAATACCTTAAAAGGTAGACTTTAAACATTGGAGTCCTTTGACCTCAGAGATCTAGAGTCCAGATGGATAAATGTGTCGAGGGAAAAGGCTTAAATTCTGATTGTGCCAGAAACAAATCTAGAAACTCATGGTGACAACTGTGTTTACAGGGAATAATGCGCGTGTTACGTTCCCCGACTGAAGTCTAAGCGAGGAGGAAAAGTGCAAATAACCCAGGGAGAAGGACTCAAGGGCAAAGAATGAATGAACAAAGGTGATTTATTAATGTTAAACAACGTTAAACAACCTAAAAAAAACACACACACACACACACACACACACACACACACACACACACACACACACACACACACACACACACACACACACACACACACACACACACACACACACACACACACACACACACACACACACCAATTGCAAGGTGTTAGCTGGCCCATGGGGATTGTCTGTCTGGCTCCCCCAGCCTTTTATTCACCACGGCACCAATCAGCAAATTGACCACAGCCGGTCTGATGCAGGCAGGATCAAGGGCATCACCTGCATGGACCTTGGGGGTGGAGAAAGAGAGAGAAGAGAGCACAGGGAAGACAGACGTAACATGCGTTAATCCTCATTTTGGTGAATGAGGTCGAGTGAAAGTAAGAACCAGGCCCCTCCGCCTGATGGTCCCATTGTCACTGTCATGAAAAACAAATATGGGGAGGGTAGTTGCTGACACCTACAAGATTGGGTTGAAAAAAGTGGTTTTACAGTAGGGGGTTCATTCAGTTTGAGCCAAATACAAAAATTACACCAGGACTTAGAAAAGAGAGAGTCCGACTTGAGAAAGAATAAGCAAATAAAGGTTAAAAAATTTGAAATAATTGAAAGTCACAGAACATCTTTGAAAATGTGGAAAGAAGAAGCAGAATTTAAGTTAAAAGTGTGTAAAATGATGCCTAAGGTAGACAAAGATACAGACACTTCTCAGAAATCCTATTTTTTATACCCCTCACTGCACAGGGTGGATCCTAATCTTGAAACATGTCCTCCTCCACCATATCCACCTGATCCAGGCCTGGTAAAACCAATGCCAGAGGCACCTCCAACCACGCAAAATCAAAAGGACATGCCCTCCCCACAATCCTCCAGTAGCAAGACATGCCACTTTCAGTCCTTGACATGGTATGGACTGCCGCCGAAGCCATAAAAGTCTGACAACTGGCGACTGGAAAGACGAGTAAGAGCCCGGAGCAGTCAGAGGTGGAGACGGCTCTTATCACCACACATGCCAATCCCATTGAACGACAACAAGCTGTGGACAAGGAAAAGAAAGCTGAGTCCAAAGAAAAACAGCTCCACACGGCTCAACTAACCATGGTCCAAGCTGTCCAGCACATGACCAAAGAAAAAGGTGACCGACAACAAAGAGATTTTGGGTTCAACAGACGAGGCAAAGGCAGGGTACGAGGACGTGGGTTCCGAGGTCCACTATTGGGCAGAGATGAGTGCTATATTTGCCGCCAGAAAGGTCACTGATTAGCGGACTGTCCCCAAAGAGGTGTAGACAATCCCCAGGGGTGCAACGCATCAGACTGAGCCGAGAAGGAGGGGGCATGCAGAGCCAAGCACAGTCCAAATGCCCGGATGTGACTTGATCCGCCCATTTTACCGAGGATGCATCGGAGGTCACTTGTCCGTACCTGGGAAAGCCAAATATCTCAGAATGCATTTCGCACCAGCAACAGGGAACAATGGCAGAGGAGAAAACACACAACTGAAAGTTGAAGTTTTTGAAATACTACTGTTGTTGAGTCACGGAATGTAATTTTCGGATTGTTTTAGGCGAGAAGTTAGTTGTTTAAGCATCAAATCTGTGGTCAGTTTGTCAAGATTCACCCTCCTGAAAAATATACTCCGACGACTTCGGAGATTTGAGGTGTTGCTAGCGGGATCGGTAAGCCTCGCCAGCACCGGGCTGTTAGCGCTCACGGTGCCCGCCGAGAACAGCCTGATCTCAGCGGAACTTTTTGAAATGATCCGCTGGCTCTGATGCCTCCGTAGTGGTTAAACATGAGATATAATTAGGTTTGGAGGATCTAACGAGCAATAAGTGTGCTCAGAGTTTATTATTTGTTAAATCAGTTTGACTGAGGTCAAGGTTAAGATTTATAACTTAATATTTTCTTTTTACTTTTGACTGATTTGTTTGCAATTATATATGTATCTATATATTTATATATAGATATATATATGTATACACACAATATATATATATATATATATATGTATATATATATATATTTGTACACACAATATATATACAATTATATGTGTATATACACACAAGTATATGTGTGTGTGTGTATGTGTGTGTGTGTGTGTGTGTGTGTGTATATACACATATATATATGTATATACACATAACATTTAAATGATTTTAATTTTAAATGAAAACGAAAAAAGCAGGGTTGTCCTATTTGGTTTGATTGTAAAAATACTTTACAGAGAAGAACCGAAGTAAACTCATTAGCAACAACAGCTGACGTGGTGACATCATCAAGTAAGTTGCTGTTCCAATTGCAAAAAGACCGTACTGTGTCCTCCCGTCCCTGGAGTCTGGACTCCCAAGTCCAAACTCCCAAGTCCAAACTTCAAAGTACACAGGTCCGTACTTGGCATACTTGGTATTGAGAAACGACCAAAGTTCTTCTGCAGGTTGAACCTCCGCTGCCCGATATTGTTACTGCTGTCGATCAGCATGGCGATATCCATCCTACAGTCAGCGTGCATGCGCGCGCACGCGCGCATGCACGCTGACAGATTTCAAGGTGCTAGCTGGCCCGCGGAGATTTAATTACATAATTAATCAAAAGATTGTGATTTAAGTAAAAGCCTTTAATTATAAAAAAGTAAAATCCTTTATGACAAAATTAAGTAAATTCATGAAGTACAATAACTTGCCCTATTCTAATGAAATAAGCAATTTCCTTAATTACAGAATTAAGCAAAATGCATATGATTTAATCAAAATCCTTAATTAAAGCACTCTTATGAAATAAGCAAAATCATAAAAAATCATAAAAAACAAGCAAAATACATAAGGACAACATACTTCTGAAATAAGCCAAATTCTTAATCATTTTACAACTACGAGCAAAATTCTTGAAGGCCCCCTCAAGTCAGAACAAATAACAAATAAATGAAGTGTTAAGGGAATGATCACAGCGGGACGTGCTGTTGCCCTTATTTGTATTATTATGAATATATTTTAGCTAAATGTAGTCTTGCTGACAAAATCATGTTCACTACAATGAATGAGTCATGTGAACCACAAGGGAGCGCTAAAGTGAAGTCATGAAGTTCATTGTATGTTTTAAATCAAAAACACCAACAGATTCTCAACATTGGGTATCGTTATACGGAACGTAGAAGACATATGTCAATGTTTCATGTTTATTCTAATTTAATATATCACATTAAGATTGCTCCCGATAGTCTTTGGTTTCTAAGACCCGGCTGCTTGTACTCTGGTAAACCTGAGCTCAAGTCTAGTTTTCAAATTAAACTTTATATCTGTGCTGTGTTTTTAAAGATTCTCGTCTTCAGCAGGAACCAATGGGCTTGGAGCTGAGAGCCACAGACAGGAAGTCAGAACGTATGAAGAGACCGACACATTGTTAAGAGTAAGAAAGACCGGCTGTAATAATGTAATATAATATTACAGCCTTCTTGTTTAAAGGGAACATGCGTATCAAAGTGAGCTGATGGTGGTGGTGTGGTAGAAATCCATCTGGATGTGAGATGAGCTCCTTGGAGGAGCTACTCTGCTCCCTGAGCTCCTTCTTCTTCAGCTGCAGGAACACCAAGGTTACAATAATCCAGCTCAATGCCCTCCCGTCTGCCCGGCTTCTGCCCCCTGCTGGCCTGGAGAGACATGACAGCACAGTCCTGTCTTCAGTTCACTAAACACAGACCGAGAGCTTCATTTCAGTCGCTGGTCTAAACAACAGACGTGTGTCAGTACCTTACAGTAGAAGTAGAGGGCAGTGATCACCAACAGCAGAGTCAGCGGTAGGACGACAGCTTTGATGATAAGAGGTGTTGGATCTGATCGAACACATGGACAGTCATTACATCACATGACATCATGAGTCCAACAGCTCCCATTGAACCTGAAAACTACAATCACTGACACTTATTACTCTTCATGTTTACTTCATATTCACTGTTTGAACCATAGCCGTTATATAAAAAGTGGACCGAGTCGTCGTGACGTCACTCTTTGGTTTGTGGACTGTGGCCATCTTATTTTTATGCAACCAGTGAACAGGAAGTGACCATATCTGGACTGAGGAGGAGTCTCTCTGGTAGAGACCTTTCAATCACCTTGTAGCCCCGCCCTAAAGCATCTCTTGCTTTATGGTCTGTTTGACTCTAAATGGACCATAATTTACTAAATGAACATTATGATGTATTGAAGAAGACTTGAAACTAGAGATTGAGACCATAAACTCATGTGTATAATGTTTACTGAGGGAATAAATCAAGAGAGAAGTAGAGTCATTTTCTCATAGACTTCTATACAACCAGAGGAGTCGCCCCCTGATGGACAGTAGAGAGAATGCAGCTTTAACACATGAAGCTTTGGCTTCAATCTTCAGAACCAGATGTCGCTGCCTGGGAACAATCGTGGTCGTGGTTAAAAGAGACCAACACAATGGTAGAAACGAGAAGCAAAAAATGACTTCAGTTAAAAACTGTTTCGAAGGTCTAAAGACAGACGGAGTCACTTTTCATAGAGAGTTTAAAGTCTTCAGCGGCAAATGTTCAGTTTAAGAGCCAATCAGAATGAAGGTTTGTGTTTTTGTTACATTTGATCTGGTTAGTTTTGGTTTCATGTTACAATGATGTCATCACCTACTTCCTGTTTTCAACACCAGGGCTGGATTCGAATAGTCCAAAATATTTCCTCCTAACGTCTATTCCTAACCACTTCTCCTTGACCTCTGTGGAAAACGTCACGGGGTCAAGGAAAGATGGTTAGGAGAATTCATGAGGAGTTTAGCGAATCCGAGTCCACTTTCACTAAGCTACGTAGTTCTGATGCAACGGGGGACGCATGTTAGTATGCAGCGGTGAAACTACAATGTTCAGAAGATGGATTACAAAGAAGCGCATCTTAGATACTTCGTCCGTGTGTTGTTACAGTGTTGCGTCATAACGACATAAACAACCGAGTTCATAGTATTACTTTATTAACATAAACAACCCGGTTCATAGTATTACTTTATTAACATGGTTGCAATATAAGTGAAAGAATGAATATAAAAGTGAAACCAAGGGATTGTCACACAGAGTACAAAGCTACTAAACTGTCTCATTGTTCAGTTTCAAACATGCTGAATTAAATACGTTCTCCCACTAACAATGTCTCATATCCCTCTTTGTTGTTATGGTTTATATGCAGATTACTCAATCTCACTCACTCAATAGATGTGCCCATCTTCTCTGACGTAGTACGGTAAGCATATTGCCTCACTTCCGGTTGCCAGCGTGTCTGTTGTCCGATAGCTTACTTTCACAGCTCCAGCTAAACCGAGTTAATTGTGTGATATTCTTCAGTACAAGCGGCTAAATCACCTGCTGTACATCTTAAACACTAATATCACCTTCTTGTAGCGGCTTCTTGCTTAATCCTACAGTTCTATTTACACTTTGTTTGGTTTCTCTAACGGTAGCCACCGTACTCTAGCTCAGCAGCTAGCAATGACTTCCCTCTCTCCCTCTCCTTCTCTCCCTTGCTCAGTGTGTCACATGCTTAGCCAGTCCTCTGCCTCCCTTAATGATAACGGTACATGTAATAAGTGCAGTTTGTTTGTTAGGGTGGAGGCGAGGCTCAGTGAGTTAGAGGCACGGCTCCGCACCATGGAAGCTCAGTCGTTAGCCACAGTAGTTAGCCTGCCCACTCCCATAGTCGGTGCGGGCCAACCAGCCGTAGCTTCAGCTAGCTGTTCCCCGGCAGCCCCCGAGCAGCCGGGAGGCTGGGTAACTGTCCGAAGGAATCGGAAGTCAACGCAGAAGCACACGGTGCACCACCAACTTCTTCACGTTTCTAACCGGTTCGCCCCACTCGGCGAGACACCCACTGAGGATCAGACTCTGGTTATAGGTAGCTCCATAGTCAGAAACGTGAAGATAGCGAAGCCAGGGGTCACAGTCACATGCATTCCGGGGGCCAGAGCGGGCGACGTTGAGTCCTATTTAAAACTGCTGGCTAAGGATAAACGTAAATACAGTAAGATTGTAATACACATCGGCGGTAATGACTCCCGAATCCGACACTCGGAGGTCACTAAAATTAATGTGGCATTGGTGTGTTCATACGCCAAAACAATGTTGGACACCGTAGTTTTCTCTGGCCCTCTCCCAAATTTGGTCAATGATGAGATGTATAGCCGCATGTCATCATTCAACCGCTGGTTGTCGAGGTAGTGTCCAGCAAACAATGTGGGCTTCGTTGATAATTGGGAGACTTTCTGGGGAAAACCTGATCTGATTAGGAGAGACGGCATTCATCCCACGTTGGATGGAGCGGATCTCATTTCTGCAAATTTGACCAACTTTGTTTGGGGACCTAATCCATGACAACCCAGAGTTCAGACCAGGAAGCAGAAGCAGAGTTGTAGTCTTACACCCTTCTCTGCACTTCCATTAGAGCAGTTACCCACCCAAAACTATATAGGGACTGTGTCTGCCCCACGGCCACTTAAATTAATTAAATCAAAAGCAACTAGAAGAGGAGTTGTACAAAATAATCTCATAAAAGTTAAAACCACCAACGCAACAGTGCAACAAAATAGGAGAATTAAATGTGGACTCTTAAATATCTCATTATTAGATTCAATCGGCTGCTGTCAGAGTGTACAGAAACCCACTCACTGTTTTAACCACACCCTCAACCTTGTTCTTGCATTTGGCATTAAAATAGAACATTTAATAGTTTTTCCACAGAACCCTCTTTTATCAGACCATTACCTAATAACTTTCGAGTTTATACTACCAGAGTGTACACCGTTAGGCAAAGGTTTCTACACCAGATGTCTATCTGACAGTGCTGTAGCTAAATTTAAAGAAGCGATTCCATCTGTATTTAATTCAATACCATGTCTCAATATAATGGAGGACTCCTGTACTAACTTTGGTCTGTCCCAGATTGATCATCTCGTCGATAGTGCTACAGGCTCACTGAGATTGACACTACACTCTATAGCTCCTCTAAAAAAGAAGATAATAAAGCAGAGGAGGTTCGCTCCATGGTATAACCCTGAAACCCGCAAAATAAAACAAACATTGCGAAAGCTTGAAAGAATATGGCGTTCCACCAATTTAGAAGAATCTCGGTTAGTTTGGCGAGATAGTCTTAAAACATATAAAAAGGCCCTCCGTAATGCCAGAGCAGCCTATTACTCATCAATAATAGAGAAAAATAAGAACAACCCCAGATTTCACTTCAGCACTGTAGCCAGGCTGACACAGAGTCACAGCTCTGTTGAGCCGTGTATTCCTATAGACCTCAGTAGTAATGACTTCATGAGCTTCTTCAATGATAAGATTCTAACTATTAGAGACAAGATTAATGGTCTCTTGCCCTCAACCAGTGCCGATCTATCCTTGGAGGCAGCTATAAGCCCTGATATATGTATGGACCACTTCTCTTTCATCGACTTTAAAAAATTGTCTTCAACAATTTCCTCTTCTAAATCTTCTACCTGTCTCTTGGACCCCGTCCTGACGAGGCTGCTTAAAGAAGTTTTACCTTTGATTGGCACCTGTCTGCTGGATATTGTCAATCTGTCTTTACTAACAGGCCATGTACCACAGTCTTTTAAAGTAGCTGTGATCAAGCTTCTTCTCAAGAAGCCCACTCTTGATCCAGAGGTGTTGGCTAACTATAGACCGATCTCTAACCTTCCCTTCCTCTCTAAGATCCTTGAGAAAGTAGTTGCAAATCAGTTATGTGACTTTCTACAGAACAATAGTTTATTTGAGGATTTTCAGTCAGGTTTTAGAAAACACCACAGCACAGAGACAGCACTGGTGAAAATTACTAATGACCTCCTAATTGCATCAGATAAAGGACTTGTCTCAGTTCTTGTCTTGTTAGACCTTAGTGCTGCGTTCGACACCATTGACCATCACATCCTATTACAGAGATTAGAACATTTGATTGACATTAAAGGCACCGCACTAGGCTGGTTTGAGTCCTATTTATCGGATCGATCTCAATTTGTATATGTAAACGATGAATCCTCGATGACCACCAATGTCAGTCACGGAGTTCCACAAGGTTCTGTGCTTGGACCAATCTTATTCACCTTTATATATGCTTCCTTTGGGCAATATTATCAGAAAACACTCCATAGACTTTCATTGTTATGCTGATGATACTCAATTATATATATATCGATCAAGCCAGATGAAACCAACCAGCTTGCTAAACTTCAAGCATGTCTCAAAGATATAAAAACATGGATGACCTTCAACTTCCTGATGTTAAACTCAGACAAAACTGAAGTTATTTTACTAGGCCCAGAACTCCTCCGGAATCAACTATCTAATGATGTGGTTTCTCTTGATGGCATTGCCCTGGCATCCAGCGCCACCGTAAAGAATCTCGGAGTTGTCTTTGATCAGGACTTGTCCTTTAACTCTCACGTAAAACAAATCTCAAGAACTGCATTTTTTCACCTACGTAACATTTCAAAAATTAGACACATCCTGTCTCAAAGCGATGCAGAAAAATTAGTTCACGCATTTGTTACTTCTAGACTGGACTACTGTAACTCCTTATTATCAGGCTGCTCTAATAAGTCTCTTAAATCTCTCCAGTTGATCCAGAATGCTGCAGCTTGTGTACTAACAAAAACTAAGAGAAGAGATCATATTACTCCTGTATTAGCTTCTCTTCACTGGCTCCCTGTAAAATCCAGAGTCAAATTTAAAATCCTTCTCCTCACCCACAAAGCCTTAATTGGTGAGGCACCATCATATCTTAAGGATCTCATAGTACCATATTTCCCCACTAGAGAGCTGCGCTCACTGAATGCGGGGCTGCTTGTGGTTCCTAGAGTCTTAAAAAGTAGGATGGGAGCCAGAGCCTTCAGCTATCAAGCTCCTCTTCTATGGAACCAGCTTCCACTTTCAGTCCGGGGGCAGACACAGTCACCACATTTAAGAGTAGACTTAAGACTTTCCTCTTTGATAGCGCTTATAGTTAGGGCTGGCTCAGGTTTGCCCTGGTTCATTCTTTCCAGCCCCTTGATATGCTGCTATAGGCCAAGACTGCTGGGGGACAACTTAGGATACACTGAGCTCCTCTATCCTTTTCTCTCTCTCCTTCTGTATGAATTCATGTTCTATCAATGCACATTACTAACTCTACTTCTTCCCTCGGAGTCTTTGTGCTTTCTCGCCTCGCAGGTTTCCACGAATCGTGGTTACATCTGGACCCTGGTCCTGCCTCCTGGTTCCTTCCGTGGAACTGCTGACGCACATTCTTTTCTATTTTACCTTCTGTATGAATTCATGCACCATAAATGCACATTACTAACTCTGCTCCATCCCTGAGGTCTTTGTGCCTTCTCGCCTCGCAGGTTTCTGTGGATTGCAGTTAAATCTGGAACCTGGTCCTACGTCCTGCTGTGGTCCTCCCCGTCACCTACTGCTACTATTACATGAATCATTTCTGTCATGTAAATTGAACGTGTTGTAACTCTGTTATGCTGTTCATTCTGTACACATGACATCTATTTTCGTACTCTGTCCATCCTGGGAGAGGGATCCTCCTCTGCTGCTCTCCTGAAGGTTTCTTCCATTTTTCTCCCTGTTGAAAGGGTTTTTTGGGGGAGTTTTTCCTGAGTCGATGAGAGGTTCTGGGACAGAGGATGTCAGTGTGTACAGATTGTAGAGCCCTTTGAGGCAAATTTGTAATTTGTGATTTTGGGCTATACAAAAATGAATTGAATTGAATTGAATTGGGGCTGCACGGTGGTGTAGTGGCTAGCACTGTCACCTCACAGCAAGAGGGGTTTGGGTTCGTCTCCCGGTCTGGGCGGTCCTTCTGTGTGGAGTTTGCATGTTCTCCCCGTGGCAGCGTGGGTTCCCTCCGGGTTCTCCGGCTTCCTCCCACAGTCCAAAGACATGCAGCTCAGGTTAATTGGACTCTAAATTCCCCGTAGGTGTGAATGGGGGCGTGAATGGTTGTCTGTCTCTATATGTCTGCCCTGCGATGAACTGGCGACCTGTCCAGGGTGTACCCTGCCTTCGCCCGATGTTAGCTGGGATCAACTCCAGCGCCCCGCGACCCTAAAAAGGATAAGCGGTTCGGATAATGGATGGAATGGATGAATTGAATTGATTATAATCTAATCATAAGAATTTGCAGACAATAGTTTATGAAACTCAGTGTGACCTAGAAGTGTTGACTTGATAGTGTTTTAAAATTGTAATGTTGATTGAAAAGATGATAATTAAAAACATGACTCAGACTGAGAGAGAGCTTGTCCAGTTTAACCTTTTATCAAAGCTTCTGTAACTGAAGTCAGATAAAAGAATGAGGGCTGAGGCTGCAGTAAACACCAGAGAGAGCAGATTAATACACCACTTTGATCACTTTACATCAATGTAACGCTTGTAGTTTTCCAGCAGGTTTAACAGATTATTGAAAGTTCAGTAAGGAAGCATTGAAGCTCCTTTCCTTTGCATTTAGAGAATTTGAACAGCTCTTATCATGGAGGCCACTGAGAGACTTCCGGGTCATTTCACTCAGTTAGGAACCTTCCTAAGCAAAAAGGACTATTCGACCGCAGCACAGAGCTCCTGGTCAGAGCTGGACTATGCTACGCCGTGATTGGCCAGTCAACATTAGAGGGGCGGGACTTAGTGAAGATTCAATTGAAAGCGTAATTCCTATCATTAATAACTGTCTCAATAGATTTTCTCGGTTACAAACAAAGACGCTGTCCTCCCTCCTAACTAGCCGTCACACCCTGGCAGCTCCATTGAGGTCGACCAACACAAGGTGTTCAGGAGCCACAGTCGGCGCTCCCTGGCTTCACTGTCAACGCAAGAGCATCCCCAACACCAGAGGAGTTGGTGTCCAATCTGCTGGGACCTGCTCATCTTGTTTCCCCCCAAAGGGAAAGAAGAGGGGGGAGACTAAAGCTTGTATTATCTAAATATTATCAAATATTTGTTTAAACAAAAGGCGATTTCAGAGCAGCAGAGTGAATGGTTGACAATATGTGTCCGAAGGATCAAGGATAAAGGATTATCAGGATGAAAACAGGTTAAAAAGATCGACGTTAAAGTGTAAAAGTGATCCACAACGTCACCTGGAGATCCAGATAGAAGACCTGAAATAAAGGAACAATACTGTTAAAATACATTCAGTTTAAGTGCTAAAGGTAGTTAAAGCTATGCTAACATACTCTGCTAATGTTAGCTCCACAGGTTTTTAAGGAGAAACGTAACGTTTTAGAAATGTTTATCTCCTTCCAATCATTATTACACAACATTTAACCATGATGAGCTCCAAATCCACTTAACCAGCCTGAATTCTTTGATTCAGAGTCTTTGGAGGGGCGGGACTTAGTGAAGAGTCAATTGAAAGCTTAATCGCTATCATTAATAACTGCCTCCATCTTTGGTTTCCAGGATAACCCAGGTTTTCTTGAGTGAGGTATCTGAGCAAACCACCCTTCTTGATTCTGACAGGTGGAGGAACTACACTTGAAAATGGTGAGTTGGGTGTAATGACTGATGTGGAGGCAGTGGAGCTTCAGAAGGTGGTTCAGTTCTCAGAGAACCAGAGTTATCCTGGGAACCAAACCTGCTCTGTACTCCAGTACATTGTTAGCTGTTGCCATTTATAGACTTTGTTTAGGTTTGGTTACTATATGACATGTGAAATTCCAGAAACAACAACATGGACTCTGTGGTCAGGTGATCATGTTCAGTCCCTTTGGACCAATCATCATGTAGACAGTCAGCTTACCAGAGACAGTGAGAGAGAGCAGACGGCTCTCAGAGGAGAAGTTATGAGAAAAAACATAGACGTGATAAACACAGCTGTAGCTTCCTCGGTGGGCGGGCTCTGCAGCTGGAAACAGGAAGTGGGCAGAGTGATTGACAGCTGGCTGGGTGTCGTTGTGTGCTGAGTTGGAGGAGTTGAAGGTGAGTTGGAAGGAGCCTCCTGGGTACTGTGGCTGGATGGAGCAGCAGATGGTGAAGGTGGAGCCCCTGAGCACCTGAGCCCCCTGCTGCTGGGCCTCGGAGACCCCATCCATGGAGGAGGACACATAGATGATTGGCTGAAGCAGCAGGTCTGTAAACACAGAGAGATGATGAAAGTTCACATTTACCCTCCGTTGAGCAAGATAGACTCTGAAGAAGGATACAGACAGACAGACAGACAGACATACAGACAGGTGGGTTCTGACAGGTGGAGCTCAGCAGTCTATGGAGGGTTTAAAGCTTCCAGAAACAAGCCCAACTCTCTAAATTTCAGAATGTCATTGTCCTGGATAACTTTACAGTTCCAGTTCATGATGATACTTTACAGTTTCCAGTATGTTCCAAGGAACATACTGGAAACATTGCTGTCAGAGATGATGTCATAGATGATGTCACTGATGGGCTTACCTGAGCAGGTGAGATCCAGGACGAAGGAAGAGGAATGTGATGTTAAACAATCCCTCAGAGCAGATCCAGACTGAACACAGTCAGGTTTGATCCACCACACAGATCTCTCTGAGGACTCCTTTCTCCGGCTCATAGAAACAGCAGAGCCACAGTCCAGCTCTCTACAGACAACAACTGCTACCTTCAAGGTCCAGTCATAGTCTTGTAGTGGTTTCCAGTCTCCCAGTTTCATCTCCAGTGTTCCTGCACAGCGACTGTCTCCTCCCACCAACCTGACAGGTTCTGAAGAGAAACAAGAGAGTTGTCAGTAAAATAACAAAGTGAGTTTCAGGAGAACAGAAATGAACCAGATCAAAGCTGCAGCTTCTCTTCTACCTGAGCAGGTGAGTCCAACAGCTTTGCCAGGTGAGCAGGTGTTTCTATCTGAGCCTGAGCTTCTACAGTCCAGGAGAGCAGACTCATGGCCGCCACACTGGAACTCTTTGGTCCACATTGGAGCCTCAACTTCTCCATAGAGCACCCCCTGGAGGACTGAAGGAGCCCCACAGCCAAGCTCTCTACACACCACCTCTGCATCCTGCTGGTCAAAGTCATCTTCACACACTGAGGACCACCACTGGTTAGACTGGTTAGACTTGTTAGACTTCACCTCCAGTCTGCCTGAGCACAGACTATTCCCATTCAGCAGCCTGACAGATTCTGGAGAGATGATAGAAGATGAAAGAGAGAGAGATAAAAGATACCAGACACTCAATAAAAATATGTCATGAATCAATAATTCAGAGTCAATTAAAAATTACAATTAGTCAATTATAATAATAATAACAATCATCAATATCAATAATAATACATAACATGTCATACCATAATACTGGTTCAATACATACAGTACATATGACATAAGTAGGGTCACAATGGTATAAACTAACAAAACTGGGTCAGACACCAGGTCTAGACCAGTGGTGCCCAACCAGTCCATCTGACTGTGGGTGCGTCCCAAGTCTCTTAACTGCATCCCCGTTTCCCTCACTTGCGTCGCTCCATGCATCCCTGGTGGGAGGGACTAAGACGCAAGGAAACCATGCGAGGAGAGAGGAAATGAGGAAATATGTTTTGAGAATAGAGATGTCCTTTCCTCGAAAGCGTCACGTGAAGTGGCGTCTGTTTCTGATGACGGAGGTCAGCGGCCGCTGATCACAGCTGGATCAGCTGTCAGTCGGCTTTAACAGCTGGAGAGACTTTTAACGGAGTTTGTGTCTGAATACATGATCAGTCTCACGGACAGTTTTTAGCTCACATTCCAATAACAATCCACTTAAAATATTAATAAAAATGATCGTATAATATTTTCAGTTCATTCAATGGTGTTAAACTACTACTTATACAAATAAAGACACCGTTATTATCACTAAAAGAGTGGAGATGTTTTCTCTCTGTAGTCTGTTACCTGTTTAACAAACTGCATTGTGTATTATACACAGTGTGTGGTATTTATACTGTGTCCTGCTTATACACGCAGGGCCGATTTCTACTGGCGAAATGCGTTTGTTTTATTTATGAATTATTTGTGTCTGTATGTTTTGCAATTATGGCGATGTTGGTTTGTCTTGAACACTGGAATTAATTTATTAGGCTCAATGTTTCAGGATAAACTTAAATGATATAACTCATAAAACCCAACACTCAGAAAACAAATCAAATATATAGAGAGTTTAATCTGTGATCCGTCTTCACTCTGGTATGAAACTCCAGCGATCAGTCCGACCAATCAGATAACTGATCAACAATGAGGGGGCGTGTCGAGCGTTAAAACACTTCCTGGAAGCCTGGTCTCGTGCTTCCTCGCTCATGGCTCCTCCGAGATGCCTCTTCGATCTTCAGAGCAGAAATAAGAGCTTTGGGACGGCCGTCAATATGGCGGCGCAGAACAACTTCCGGTTCAAGCGAGGAGCGAGGAGTGAGGAAACGACAATTAAGAGACTTGGGATGCACCCTGTGAGAAACTTAGTCCCATGAATAGAACCATGAAATGAATGATGTAGTGTTCTCTTGTGCACGCTCCGCTCCGTAACAGTGGAACCACACAGGTGTCCTGTCAAATACAACTCAACACGATAGTGACAACACAGCAAATAACCATAATAGTAACCATGGTGATATCACACACTCCGCCTCCTCACCTCACCTTCATCTTCATCACCTGCACATAAGGATTGTGTAAATTAGCAAAGTGTGTAAATAAAGCCAGTGACAGCTCTCGTACGATTGCTCCATATCCTCATTATCAGGAATAATCATAATGCCATAAGAAAAACATAATAAATACATAATAAAATTTTGCTAACCTATCAAACTTCCTTTTTTAAAATTATATCCAGGGTGATGGATTCACTGATTGTCTCGATCATTTTGGTAGCAGTCAGTCTGATTCCTGTCAACATATAAATACTACGGTGACTCTCGTGATGTGTTATGCTGCACAATGGATACTCTGACACTGTGAGGACTGTGAGGACTATGAGGACTGAGAGGACTATGAGGACTGAGAGGACTATGAGGACTATGAGGACTGAGAGGACTGTGAGGACTATGAGGACTGAGAGGACTGTGAGGACTATGAGGACTGAGAGGACTATGAGGACTATGAGGACTGAGAGGACTATGAGGACTATGAGGACTGAGAGGACTGAGAGGACTGTGAGGACTATGAGGACTGTGAGGACTGTGAGGACTGAGAGGACTGTGAGGACTCTGAGGACTGTGTACAGTATGCTGAATCTGTCCCTATGGAATACACCATAAATGAATAAAGTCACAGGATACATTATTAGGAGATTAGAAGATATTCTGCCACTTGACATCTATGAGGAGTGAGATCAGAACATGAGAAGAGCTTCACTGAGAGCTAAATAGTATCAGTGTTCCACCTGGACAGCTTTGCTGCTGAGAAAGAGATTCTCTCACTGTACATTTACATTGAGATCATCAAGGGAAACACCTGCATGAATGAAGAGTTATGGGACTTACTGATGGAACACAAGTATCTACACCTCAGAAGATGTGCCTTGAACCTGTTGAAGAAACATGTCTCCACTTCAGCAATACCAGCTGCTGAGCCAGTAGAGTTAAACATGCAAAAAAGTCACGTTTGAAAGCAAACAATGGGGAATCTAATGGTACACCGAATAAGTAAGAGACAGGTGAAGCTCATGAAGGGATAGAGCCACCACAGAGTGTTTTATACACAGATTCACAGGATGTAGTTAGGGAGGGACTGGACCAAAACATATGAGTTAGATTGGCACATAGATGATGTCACTGATGGGCTTACCTGAGCAGGTGAGATCCAGGACGGAGGAAGAGTAAACTGATGATACACAATCCCTCAGAACAGATCCAGAGTGAACACAGGGAGAGCTGATCCACCACACAGATCTCTCTGAGGAGTCCTTTCTCCGGCTCATAGAAACAGCAGAGCCACAGTCCAGCTCTCTACAGACAACAGCTGCTACCTTCAGGGTCCAGTCATAGTCTTGTAGTGGTTTCCAGTCTCCCAGTTTTATCTCCAGCGTTCCTGCACAGCGACTGTCTCCTCCCACCAACCTGACAGGTTCTGAAGAGAAACAAGAGAGTTGTCAGTAAAATAACAAAGTGAGTTTCAGGAGAACAGAAATGAACCAGATCAAAGCTGCAGCTTCTCTTCTACCTGAGCAGGTGAGTCCAACAGCTTTGCCAGGTGAGCAGGTGTTTCTATCTGAGCCTGAGCTTCTACAGTCCAGGAGAGCAGACTCATGGCCGCCACACTGGAACTCTTTGGTCCACATTGGAGCCTCAACTTCTCCATAGAGCACCCCCTGGAGGACTGAAGGAGCCCCACAGCCAAGCTCTCTACACACCACCTCTGCATCCTGCTGGTCAAAGTCATCTTCACACACTGAGGACCACCACTGATTAGACTGGTTAGTCTTCACCTCCAGTCTGCCTGAGCACAGACTATTCCCATTCAGCAGCCTGACAGATTCTGGAGAGATGATAGAAGATAAAAGAGAGAGACATAAAAGACACAAGACACTCAATAAAAATATATCATAAATCAATAATTCAGATAGTCAATTATAAAATACAATGAGTCAATTATAATAATAATAATAACAATCATCAATATCAATAATAATACATAACATATCATACCATAATACTGGTTCAATACATACAGTACATATGACATAAGTAGGGTCACAATGGTATAAATGAACATAACTGGGTCAGACACCAGGTCCAGACCAGTGGTGCCCAACCAGTCCATCTGACTGTGAGAAACTTAGTCCCATTATTAGAACCATGAAAAGAATGATCTAGTATTCTCTTGTGCAAGCTCCGCTCTATAACAGTGGAACCACACAGGTGTCCTGTCAAATACAACTCAACACGATAGTGACAACACAGCAAATAACCATAATAGTAACCATGGTGATATCACACACTCCGCCTCCTCACCTCACCTTCATCTTCATCACCTGCACATAAGGATTGTGTAAATTAGCAAAGTGTGTAAATAAAGCTAGTGACAGCTCTCGTATGATCGCTCCATATCCTCATTATCAGTAAATCATAATACCATAAAAAAACATAATAAAAACATAATACAATTTTGTTCACCGATCAGACTTCCTTTTTTAAAATCATATCCAGGGTGATGGATTCTCTGATTGTCTCGATCATTTTGGTAGCAGTCAGTCTGATTCCTGTCAACATATAAATGCTACGGTGACTCTCGTGATGTGTTATGCTGCACAATGGATACTCTGGCACTGTGAGGACTGTGAGGACTATGAGGACTGAGAGGACTGTGAGGACTGTGAGGACTATGAGGACTGAGAGGATTGAGAGGACTGTGAGGACTATGAGGACTGTGAGGACTGAGAGGACTGTGAGGACTGAGAGGACTGTGAGGACTATGAGGACTATGAGGACTGTGAGGACTGAGAGGACTGTGAGGACTGTGAGGACTCTGAGGACTGTGTACAGTATGCTGAAACTGTCCCTGTGGAATAAACCATAAATGAATAAAGTCACAGGATACAATATTAGGAGATTAGTGAAAACTATTGACGCTGTGTTCTGCAGTTCTTTAACACTAGTTGACGTGATCTTACAGACGATGATAATTTCATCAGCTGCTCCACAGATGACCACGAGTGTCGGTAGTTCGATCTCTCCTCTGTGCTGAAGAGAGCAG
This sequence comes from Ophiodon elongatus, assembly GCA_016806645.1. Classification (NCBI taxonomy): domain Eukaryota; kingdom Metazoa; phylum Chordata; class Actinopteri; order Perciformes; family Hexagrammidae; genus Ophiodon; species Ophiodon elongatus. Next base: position 1,532,332 of record JACSYO010001636.1, read on the forward strand.
CCGGAGATTTAATTTGAGGTTTGAGTTTGTTTATATCTTTAACAAATGAAATGTGCATATAGTTGTGGCTAACTAGTACAAATAACACTGCTGGTTTGAATGTTTATGATGAAGAGGATCTATAAGTGCAAAGTAATGTGTGATATGAAGGGAAATTAAAGATATGAGAGGCATCATTATTCCTGTAATGATGCATTTAACAGCTTCAGTTCACCACCTCACCATCTGGGTCTTCTAAATGTTCGTACACATGGGTCAGATTTCCTGTACAGGTGATCACTTTATCCCCTCACTATTGTTTTTAGAGATCACAACATTCAGACCTTGTTTTGTGCTCCACAACGGTTATAAATGAGACACCAGGACCAGAGAATTCTATTCTGGGCTCAGTTAGAGGAGAAGGGCTTTGAACACAGAGACCTTCTGCTGCACACAGATGTAAGATGGCTGAGCAGAGGAACAATGTTGTTGAGATTCAGTGAGACTTTCTGAATCTTTCATGACATGCAGAATATGCACCGCTAGAGGACTACCAGTGGCTTTTTGATTCAGTGCTTCTGGCAGATCTCCCTTTACAGTTCAACCAAGCTGATTTAGAGCTGCATGATGATGATGAACATGTCATCAACAGGATCAGTGAAGGAAACACCTTTAAAAGATACAAGTGCTGTCAAGTAGGATTTAACACAGTGAACTTTCCTCACATGTAGACAGAACTGAAACATCAGGGCAAAGACATTCTGCAGCTTGACATCTATGAGGAGCGAGATCAGAACATGAGAAGAGCTTCACTGAGAGCTAAATAGTATCAGTGTTCCACCTGGACAGCTCTGCTGCTGAGAAAGAGATTCTCTCACTGTACATTTACATTGAGATCACATCAAGGGAAACACCTGCATGAATGAAGAGTTATGGGACTTACTGATGGAACACAAGTATCCACACCTCAGAAGATGTGCCTTGAACCTGATGAAGAAACATGTCTCCACTTCAGCAATACCAGCTGCTGAGCCAGTAGAGTTAAACATGCAAAAAAGTCACGTTTGAAAGCAGACAATGGGGAATCTAATGGTACACCGAATAAGTAAGAGACAGGTGAAGCTCATGAATGGATAGAGCCACCACAGAGAGTGTTTTATACACAGATTCACAGGATGTAGTTAGGGAGGGACTGGACCAAAACATATGAGTTAGATTAGCACATAGATGATGTCACTGATGGGCTTACCTGAGCAGGTGAGATCCAGGATGGAGGAAGAGTAAAGTGATATTACACAACCCCTCAGAGCAGATCCAGAGTGAACACAGTCAGGTTTGATCCTCCACGCAGATCTCTGTGAGGACTCCTCTCTCCATCTCATAGAAACAGCAGAGCCACAGTCCAGCTCTCTACAGACAACAGCTGCTTCCTTCAGGGTCCATTGAGCGCCATCTACTGGTTTCCAGTCTCCTAGATGTTTCATCTCCTGTTTTCCTGCACAGCGACTGTCTCCTCCCATCAGCCTGAAAGGTTCTGAACAGAAACAAGAGAGTCGTCAGTCAAGAAATTAATTTAATTCAGAAAATATCAAACTAAAACTTGACTGCTGATTCTGCTGATTCTGCTGATTCTGCTTCTTTGAATCTTTATTTCTCTTTTCTTTCTCTATTTACCTGTTGATGTGGGATTTCCTTCAGCCTGGACTCCTGGAGAAATAGACACATATTTGTTGTTTGAAGCAAAGTTAATAGAAATCTATTTTTCTTACATTTTTTTCTAGAATTTATAATTGTGCTATTTTATAATTAAATTAATCTCTGAGAATTTTTTTGTTGAGAAATCAACTGTGTAATTTAGAATATTGGCAGCGTGACTGGTCGTCTGGCTAGCTAGCGACTCCCTCAGGTGTTAGCCTGCTGTCACTCCAGTTTGTTGACATTTTGTGCGTGTGTGCGTGCGTGCGTGTGTGTGTGTGTGTGTGTGTGTGTGTGTGTGTGTGTGTGTGTGTGTGTGTGCGTGCATGTCTGTGAGTGTGTGTGTTAATGTGAATGTGTGTGTTCTTTTTAGTTGCAGGAGCTTGTTCAGTCCCGCCCCCACGGTTTAAGTGAGGCTTGATCACAAACTGACTGGTCCATGTGTAATGCTGCTCATTCTGTACACATGACATTTATTGTACTTCTGTCCATCCTGATAGAGGATCCTCCTCTGTTGCTCTCCTGAAGGTTTCTTCCTTTTTCTCCCCTTAAAGGTTTTTTGGGGGGAGTTTTTCCTGAACCGATGAGAGGTCCCGGGACAGAGGATGTTGTATGTGTATAGATTGTAAAGCCCTCTGAGGAGAATTTGTAATTTGTGATTTTGGGCTATACAAAATAAATTGAATTGAATTTAATCTGACTGTCAATCAACAGACCAATATCTCTCTGAGCACATCGAGCCACCTTCATGTGCGTTGCTATCGTGATCCATACCACGCGTCAGTGTGCTTGTGCCTCCTTCACTGAAGAGTTTCTTGTGATTTATTACTTCTGATGATTTAGTGAACTCCTGATTAAAACTGACTGTTGTTGCACTTTATAAAGTTTCTCCTGTGAGAGCAGAGATGGATGAAGTACTCACATCTGTTACTTCAGTAAAAGTACTAATACGACAGTGTAGAAATACTCTGTTAGAGTAAAAGCACTCATTATGCACAATGGACCATTTCAGAATCATATTATTTTATTATTTTATAATTATTGATGCATTAAAGAGGTCATATTATGCTTTTCTGCTTCATCCCTTTCCTTCAATGTGTTATATATATATTTTTGTACGTGTAAAAGGCTGCAAAGTTGCAACGCCTGAAGTCCACGCCCGAAGAGAGTTTCTCTTCCCCTCAGAAACACTTGTCCTGAGTAGTGATGAACCAAGTAACACATTTCTATTTGATAGATAGGTAGATAGATACTTTATTAATCCCACAAGGGAATTTTTTTTCACTAAGCAGCATTTGTACACACACATTTGACTTTAATTAGTCATTCATGAAGCAGAGAATAAACCTTGATGTTGGTGTATGTGAGCAGTTTGTTCTCTGATTTAAAGATCCAACAGAAATATTTGAATGAAGCACATCATCTCTAAAGCAGAGTCCTACCTGAGCTCCACAGCAACAGCAGCAGTATCAACAGGTGATCCATGACGTCCAGGTAGACCGTCTCTCTGCCCATCTGTCGCTCTGGCCGTCTGTGTGTCTGCCCGTCTGTCTCTCTGGCCGTCTGTGTGCCTGCTCGTCTTTCTCTCTGGCCGTCTGTGTGTTTGTGTGTCTACGTCTCTATGTGTCTGCGTGCTGTCCTCAGTGTTTATCTGCATACAGGAAGAGGTGGAGCTTTACTGATGGGTTACCTGTCTTTAGTTTTACACTGAAGAGTCCTTGTCTGACTGAGTCTCTGTCACATGATCAGGTTCTTCTGTCCACCATGTTTACAGTTTGGCCAGAGGACCACACACTTTTTCCCACTGGTTTTCTTTGTTCTCACTTTGGTCAGACACAAATCTGTTTAGTGATTGTCCCGTACAGCATGTGGCATCATGGAAGTAGTATAGAAACATAGAACTATAAATCCATAGAGCCAGATAAATAAAAATGTAGGAAAAAGTTAGATTGTCTTTGCTGTCATTTTGAGTCTTTTTATAGACATCTCTTTGTAGTCATTTTTCAACTTTTGTGGTGGTTTCACATCTCTCTGTAGTGGTTTTAAAACATGTTGTAGCCGACTCACTGCTACTCGCGGGTCCTCCTCAACATAAACACAGTCTTGAACAGTTAACGTTCACACAAACGTACTTTATTACCATCAAACAATGCAAACTGACGTGCGCTCTCTCACGCAGTCCAGCATTCTGACTACAGTCCGACTCTCACGGGCTGGTGTTGCTGTCTCTGTCCTCCGTTGTGTCACTGGCCAGCAGAGCTCCAGCCTGCTGCTGAACAGGATAAAGGATAATTAGCAACAGGTTACAGCTGTGACAATTAAACTGTGATACTGTTTCCCTGCAGCACTCCCACACATCTCTCCCCTGCAGCTGAGCACAGACCGTCCCCACTACCACACTGTGTTGTTTTGAGTCTCTTTAGAGGAGGTTTATGTTTCTCTCTAGTTGTTTTATGACGTTTGTGGTTGTTTTGAGTCTCTTTGAAGTCGTTTTAAAATGTCTGTGGTTGTTTTAGTCTTTCTATAGTCGGTTTATGTCTCTGTGTAGTAGTTTTCAGTTTCTTTGTAGTTGTTTTAAATCTCGTTGCTGTTGTTTTAAAGCTTTTGTGGTTGTTTGGAGTCTCTCTGTAGTTGCATTATGTCTGTTAGTAGTTTTTTTTACAATTATTTGTTATTTTGAGTCTTTGTTTTATGGTTTATGACTCTTTGGGGTTGTTTTTATACTTTTCTGGTTGTTTTGAGTCTCTTTCTCACTGCCTTTGCTTTTGTTAAATCATTCCATTTAACCTTTCTGAAGTGCATTTCTGTGAAACTGATAATGTTAAATTTCACAAGAAGCTGCTGACTGATTGCAGATTATAGGACTGTTTCCATGACAACCAGGAAATGCTGTGTTCCTATCAGATTAATAGTCAGTGTATTCTTATTATTTCCGGTACATGTTTCAACATCAGCACAGAGTCATTCAGAGGAGACATTACAGCTGCAACTAACCATAATATTAATAGTTGATGAATCTATCAGTTATGTTTTTAAAGTAATCAATCATTGAGTGTTAGTGCAGCACAGCTTGTTGAGATTGAGTCCAAGGTGACATCTTCAAATGTCTTGGTTTGTCCGACCAAGAGTCCAAAAGCCAAAGATATTCATTTGAGTCAAATCTACACACAAGAAAGTCTTGTTTGGGTTTAGAGTCCAAGTCCTGATCCAGACCCCGATAAAAAGGTCCCCAAACCTTTTGAAACCTTTCTCCTGAGCCAGTTCTATCATAACAATTCTCTCCCATCCAGGTTGTCTCTCTCCAGGTCTTCAAGGCTGCGACCATTCCAAACCTCCACCAGTTTTCTGGACATTTAAAAGCTGCAACAGAGCATCTTTATGGTAATCAACCTCATAAATGAAAGAAAAGCAGTGAAAGTGTCCTACTGATAATTAACCACACAACAGAGGTGAGTGTGTGTGTCCTCACATACTCTACATCTAACACAGAAAGGTAATAAAACTATTATTTCAGCTGTTTTGGAGGAATGTAAATGATGGATCCCTTTGACGAGGTTCTGGTTCAGGTCTGCTTTCTGACCCCAAAGTCCAAACTAAACCTGTAGAAGCAGCATTCAGTTTTTATGCTCCACATATCTGAAAGAAACTGCAGCTCTGCTCCAACTCTCAGTTCTCTAAGACTTTTCTGTTTGTCACAGAAAATATGAATTTTCTTCAATAAAATTTGAGACTTTATTTCAATCAGGAGAGACTTAATAATAATAATTTATTACATATGCAAGTCTTTGGTGATTAGACTCAAGGGGCCGTGATACAGAGTTCTGATGAGGCAGAATCCCTCCTCCAGACACTGGTGGTGGTGGTGAAGAAGGGAGTTGCTGAAATCTGATGACGAATGAGGAGCATGACTGATGCTGATTGGAGGAGCCTGGGGTGGAGGAGGGTGGAGGAGCCTGGGGTGGAGGAGGGTCGCATCTGGTTTCGAGCTGAAATGACAACTGACAGCAGCCGAGCAAAGAACCCATTTAAAAGTTTGACAGAAACGATATGATTGGCTTAAGGAAACTGTGAAGCATCTGGTTGGTTAATTTAAAGTGGACGCCCACAAATCAGCTGATAGAGTAGTTACAGAGAGAAATAGAGACAGATATTTAGGAATGAAAAGGAGTGTAAAGAGAGTCTTCCTTTCCCAACTACCGCTTAAGCTCCATATTCATATCAGCTGTGTGATTTTCCTTTTAGCTTAGTTTTACTTTTTATTTTAAATATGCATAAAATAAGTAAAACAAAACAAAACTCAAATAAAATGAACAGTAAATATAGCAAACTGTCAAACAAATACTCATAGACAACATAAATAAATACACTATTTCCTAAAAGGAGTTGGAAGTAAACACATATGGTAGTACCTTCATAAGTCTCTCTCCATAACTCAAACAATGAACTATATATTATATTTATATATATAATATTTATCCTATAAACCTTTGTGACTGGATAACTGTTCTTATGAATTCTCCTTCACGTCTGACCTCATGACGTTTTTCATTCAGGTCAAGGAGAAGTGGTCAAGGAGAAGTGGTCAAGGAAAGAAGTTTTTGACTTTTCAACTGCAGCCCTTGAATTCAGGTTGTTGACTACTATAGACTTTCACACTCAATATAAAGCAAAAGAATAACAACTAATAACAGCATAAGTTATAGATGGATATCATCATCATCATCATCATCATCATCATCATCATGGCTCTGTGTCCTGCAGCGCCCCGTGCTGGAAGAAGTCTCCCAATACATAGTACACATTCACTATACTGGCTTTATTGGGCAGTGCTTCAGATACTGTACTGGAGGTTAAACTTGTCAAAACCCTGAAGATGAAACCAAAGCCAAACTCCATTGAAACATTTGCATATTTAAGACATCCTTGCTGTTTGGCTACACTGAGAATTTGCCATAAGACTGTATTAATTTATTCCACATCTTATATTAAGCCTTACCACTTGTGTATCCTTGTTGCTAAGCAAGATAGGTTTAAATAGGACATTTGTACATGAAGTCTGGCATGAAGTCTTCTTTTATTTCAGCTGAATATACCATAATATTAGATTAATTTGTCGAGCAAGCAGGCAGTCTGAGATTTTAAGGTCTAAATTCAACAAAATATTCTTCTTTTTCATTGAGAGCAACAGTTTGGAATGAAACTCAGCTGTTATGGAAGCTCATTTCTGACAAGAAAGGAAAGAGAAACAGATGGAAAGATGAAAAATACTCTGGATGATTCAATATGTTGAGATAATATATCAACTTTCTACTTTCTAAATAAAGAATTTTACAATACAAAAACAGAACAAAGGTTTGGAACAACATAAAGTCCCAATTTTATTAAAATATCCAGGAATATTTTTCTGTAAAACCTTCTTTTATTTAACACCACGCTCTTGATGCATTTATATGTAAACAGATTCAAACATAATCAGATTCAACAGATTTCTTCTCTCTGGACTCACTTTGTTTTCTCGCAATGTGCCATTTGGACACCAGGTGGCGTAGTGTCCTCGTCTAATAGTTTGAGCTTCAGCTACCTGAACAAACATCTCTGGACAAGCTGTAAAAAGAACTATTCTTTATTGAGAGACTCAAAGAAAACAGATAATAAATACAGAAAAAGGACAGAATCGGCATTTAACATCCAAATGACAGAGAAGGCTTAATTTACACAGAGACAGGAAATCAGATTTTTAAATGTATTTTAAACGTCTTGAACTTGAGAGCAGCTATTGCTTCATAGACACAGGTCACTGGTTACCATGGTGACGGGGTAGACAAGATCTTAAGACTGGGAGCGGATTTCCTACAAAACCACCTGTTAAACAGCAGCTGAAGTTTTAGTGGCGGTAGTAGTAACAGTAGTATCAGTGGTGTAGTAGAAGAAACAGTTCCATCAGCAATAATAGTAGAATAAGTAGCAGTAGTAGTAGTAGTAGCAGCAGCAGTAGTAGTAGTAGTAGTAGTAGTAGTAGTAGCAGCAGTAGTAGTTGTCGTAGTAGTAGTTGAAAGAACAGTAGTATTGGTAGTAACAGTAATAGCAGTAGTAGTCGTACTAATGTACTAATATTAATAGTAGTATTGGTTGCAGCAGTAATAGCAGTAGTAGTATTAGCATTTGCAGTCGTAGTAGTAGTAGTAGTAGTAGTAGTAGTAGTTTTAGTAGTAACAGCAGTTGGAGTAGTAGTAGAAGTGGTAGTTGTAGTATTAGTAGTTGTAGAGGTATTATTAGTAGTAGAGGTATTAGTAGCATTCAAAGAAGTAGTAGTAGTAGTTGTAGTAGTGGTAGTTGCAGTAGTAGTAATACCCAAAATATTAGCAGCAGAATTCACAGTATTAGTTAGAGCATTACATATTTAATCAAAAAATTATCATTTGAGCTTCATGTTAAGATACAGTTAATCCAAGGGGCTTTTATCTTTACAATGCCTTTGACTGAATATCTCCAAGTAATTTGTGTGTGTGCCAGTGTGTGTGTGTGTGTGTGTGTGTGTGTGTGTCAGTGTGTGTGTGTGTGTGTGTGTGTGTGTGTGTGTGTGTGTCAACCTGCACTAATTAGCTCATATCAATCACCTGTGTCCCTCAGTGCGTGTGTGTGTGTGTGTGTGTGTGTGTGTGTGTGTCACTGGTTGCTATGGTGAGGGAGCACCTGAATGAGAGGCAGACTGATTAAGGAAGGTTTACGTAGACACTGATTTTGAAGAAAATAACTCAAACCCCTGCCAATTATCAAAAAAACATGACTCCGAACGCCGAAATATGGGTATCATGAGAGAGATAAGACTCTGCCGAACGCAGAGATGTACTTTATATGTTTGTGGGGTTTAGAAATGTGAGCTTCATAGCAGGTTAGAAGAGTGTTACCGTCTGCTTCCTTTGAGAAAACTGTGGTCAGATTTAACATGGAGTCCAATGGAGCAGTTGGTTGGACTTCCTCTCGCTTTCAGGCTCACAGAAGTGAATGCGTAAGTCTGTGGATTCCATCGACACATATGTATGACCAGCACAAGATTTCCTACGTTTTTGACCTGAAATGATGTATGAAGAGTGAAAATTATGGAATTGGTGGCAAAATAAGGATATTTTTTTCACAAGATTCTGAATTTCCTCTCCACTCTGCGATGACATCATGCACTCTGAGCTGCGGAATACACACCCATTGTAAAGTCAGAAAAGGTCTGAAAAAAAGCATAAAACCTAAACGGTGACAGTTCAAAAAGTATAAAATATATCAAAAAGCTGTAATAGTTTAAATAGATTTTGTCAACATTTAAAAGTTTAAATGGTGTCTGTAGCTGAAAGTATGCAGAACTTTTAAGCTTTTAAAGTTGAAGAAGTTTAAGAGGATTTGAAGATTTTCTCCATAGAGATCCCATTCAAAATATAAATCATAAAAAAACGTAATAATTCAAAAAGTTTAAAAGTTAGAAACAAGAAAAGCCGGCGTGTCCTTAAAGAGCTGAACATTTTGATAGCTGAACGGTTTCTGTAGCTGAAAGTATGCAGGAGGAGATGAAGTTCAAGAAACGTATGGAAGAAATAGAATATGAAGAAGTTGAAATGCTTAACAGCATTCCAACAAATGGAATCCTGCTCAGATCTTACACGTTGCACCTCTCAGGGTATGTTTAGAGTGTTTGATTGTCATTTTCCAGTTCTTATTGGATATCAGACGAGAAGCCTTCAGGTCACAAGGTGCCTCTCTAAACACTGGAAGTCCCGAGAGGTTGGAGGTCTGGAGTGTGTGGGTGGCATGCAGGAGTGTGACATCAGCCCAGCGTGGGAAAACCTGCTGGCTAAGCGTGAGCTATGAGAGCGTTTATGTTCTGGACGCAATGAGGAATATTTACAAGTGAGGTGTGTTTAGACTGCAGAGTGGCAGTGTAAAGCTGGGGAGAGTGGGGGAGGGAGGGGCCAACATTTTACAACGTGTCATGTCCGTCCTGAGGTCGCACACACACGGGGAGGGTATCGGGAGGAAATGATCTATTTACAGATGAGATGAGTGAGGGAGGCTGCAGCATGATGGCAGACAGATTCCTGTAGCTCTGATCTGATTTTCACAAAATGCAGATGAAACCCTGCTCATGATTGTGACAGAGGGGAAAAGACAGTTTCATGCATCGCACATACAAAGCATTGAAAACAAGCTAATTGTTTAGACTATACTCTTTAGAAATACGGACGCAGGAAGACCCTGACCCACCGGGGCACATCCAACGCTCTGCATTGCCTCGCTGCACCACAATGATCAGCTGACTGCCAGCGTGCACATGTGCTCTGCGCCTGAAATAGCTGCACAGTAGTCTGTATAGACAAACTAAACAAACTAGGCAACCATTTTCACTTCACTGTGAATCGATGTTTGATACAAGCCCACAGTACTCACTTAGCATAGAGCGTTGCTCCCATGCCGGTGTAGTAGTCCGAGAAAAACTCAAATGTCCAAGATTAAAGTCGTAAATTTACGAGAAAACACATGTTGATATTCCCTGAGATAAAAGTGACACATTTACGAGATAATCAAGTCATGAGTTAACGAGAAAGAAAAAGTGCAAAACCGTGATAATGAAAAATAGCAGTGTTTTTTTGTAACGTCTTCTCAACGTTTTTTTTATTGTGAGCTGAAACAAAATACTTCTTTTTCCACACTAAGGGGTGGTAAAAGATACAAAATTGTAGTCTCTACTTTCCTATTACTTCTACAATATTAGTATTTATGTTAGCATATTATTTATGACTTTATAATCTGGCAAATATTTGAGTATTTTCTGGTACATTTACCACATTTTCCCCTCAGAATAGTAGTCCCAGTGCTCTGTAGTTTTTTGTTTCTTTTCACCTATTAAATACGCTGTCGGACAATTTTGGTTGACGTGAGGCGACCATGTTTATATGGTTGTAAGGGACCTCTGTTTGATATTATATATTAATTCTTATTGACTTTATAGTTCTGAATCTGGACCACCAGGACCTCCAAGGAGCGTGTCCTGCATGAGTCTGTAAAGCAGGTGAGGTTACAGCTTGACAGCAGAACTTGTATTTGGCCCGAGGGGGTCTGAAAAACTCCTTAGCGACTTAAAACACAAGAGGACAGGGACAACAGCTGACTGAGTGAGAAAAGCTTTCTTGGCCGAAGACTGGGGTGTCCACACATTTCTGTCCATTTAGTGTACTAGCGGAGTGGCTGCTAGGGGCGTGCCCATCTCGTAGCGGGCCATGGCCGCCGGAAGTCCTGCTCGCAGTGTTGGTGAGAGCTGCTCATCACTTGTTGACTTCTTTGGTTGTAACGTTAGTATATCAAAGCGTTCAGCGGCAAAAGTGAACTGCAGTCAATCAGCGGCGGCCGTGGACCAAAATGCTCGACTCCACTGCTGCACAGAGAGCGACACCGCTTGTTTTTTCAAACTTTATTAATATTGAGCGCACGCACGCATGCACGCACGCACGCACACACACACTCTCTCCCATCAGCAGTCTATTGCCTAAAATAGAACTTGTATATATGTGTGAGTGTCTTCAATGAGTCCGGCTGATTGTTGAGCCCATTAATGTGTATAGACTTAAACCCTATTTACACTTAATACTATTTAGAGTTCATTTATAACCACCAGAGCAATGACACCTTCCAAAAAGAGGTTGAGAGGTCCCTTATTACCTAATGAGAGGTCCCTAGGTAATAAGGGACCTCTCAACCTCTTTTTGGAAGGTGTCATTGCTCTGGTGGTCATAAAGGAAAATGTGATGATGCTGATACTACTAATAATAATAATGTTAACAATAATAATAAAATCGTACTGTTTTCTGAAAATATGCACGTAGACTAGTAAAAAGTGAAAACAATGACCCATCAGAAAGTAAGGTAATTGTTAATGTGCGCTCTCATTTTTGCATACACGTCATATGAAAACCCAAATGGATATTTAATGTACGCGTATTCTTTAGTTCAGTTCTGGTAGTTTTCGTGAGGTTCAGCTTCAGTTGAAATGTTTTAGTTAAGGTGGTGGTGGATTTCTCAACCCTCTATAGTCGGCAAAACCAATCTTAAGTTTACGCTTAGGGTCACTCAACCAAAGTGTTATTGTTTTAACTCACTGAGGGAGCATATGTGTCAATGTCCCAGCCACACTGTATTCTGTAGTAACGGAAAAGTGCAACACGGATTATAATAGCTCCATCTGAAGTACCGTATGGAAACCGTACAGTTATCAAGTTTGTGTTAACGACATAATGACATAGCAAAACTTTAACAGGGCAAACGGGAGCAGATCAGAAATCAAGGAAGCTTCACGGCAACATATTTATCAGAGTGAACTAGAAATAAAGGGCTTGCTCTAATATAAGCCTGCTTCAAATAAAGGACCCTCAGCAGTTGAGATACATGTATGTATAGACTTGTACTTGCACTTTTCTAGTCTTCCGACCATTCAAAGCGCTTTCACGCTACTTGTCATTATTCACCCATTCACACCCTGATGGGAGGATACCGTCAAGATGCCACCTGCCATCAGAACTATCTAACATTCACACACCGTAGGCACAGCTACGGGAGACATTTGGGGTTAAGTGTCTTGCCCAAGGACACATCGACATGGACTAGCTGGGGATCAAACCTCGGAATGAAGGACGACCCCGCTCTACCACTGAGCCACTTGATGGGTGGTGTTGGGGTAGGTTGTAGATAGTGTTGGGGGCTGGCCGGGAGCTCTGGGTCCTCCTCTCTGGAAGCAGAAACAGGAGACACAAAGGAGGGGTTTGTCTGTCAGAGGAAATGGTAGCACTGATGACAATTGGGGATGGGTGGGTGGGTGGGGAGGGAGAGAGGGGGGCAGAGTGGAAACAGATTTAGGAAAGGGGAAGTAAGAGGCAAGTTATTCTTCAAGCCAAGGATGTTTGGAATACGTTACATGTTACTCTTGATTAATTAAGAGGCTTGGAGGGGCGGAAATGGGGGTGGGAATTGGGGTAGGGGGCACTTAGCGGAAGAAGCAGCTCTGGGATCAATTATGAACCTGGGGGCTCCGGAGCCTCCTCTTTGTGCCCACTGTTGACTTCTGAGAATCTGGGACTGAATGACAGTTTGTCTTTACAAAGACTAGGCAATGCTCTAACACTGACCAGGGCTACTGGGGCATCTGTCCTTGAATCCTTCTCCTCCAAACTCCCATCTGGAGATAAAGACTAGATCCAGCAGCCATCGGGAAGAGAGGAGATATGAGGCCACCCATGAGTTATTTATAGAAATGGAAGGATAACAGCAAGTCCTCAGACCATTGGGTTCTGCTCTCAGTCATGAGGACTGTGGGAAAGAGAGGACGTGTTATGATTCAAAGGGTAGTGAGAGAGTCTTGTGCATTAGTGGGCAATATGTAACTTCACAGGTCCAGATTGAACAGATCCCTGGTCACTAAGAAAGACCTATCTTTGTGTCCTTTTGTATTAACTCATCGAATGATCAAATGAGATAACTACCAAATCCAAATTTACACTTCTTGTTCTGTGCAAAATTGCATTATATGTGGCTTCACCAGTCTGAAATCTAATTTGTAGCTTCCAAAGTAACTCTTTCTCCCACTGCAAAAGAAGACTGTGCAAACACAAAGAGGGTATTTCATTCTAAAAAGAATAATTGTGAGACTGTTGTTCACAAGAAGAACAACAGCATTGGTTGTGCCCCAAAACAACATACCTCAGCGGCCACTTTATGCACCTAACTAGTCCCGGGTTGGACCCCCTTTTGCCCTCAGAACTGCCTTCATGCTTCATGGCCTACATTCAACAAAGTGTTGGAAACATTCCTCTGAGATTTTGGCCCATCAGGACACGATAGCATCGCACAGTCACTGCAGATTTGTCGACTCCACATCAATAATTTGAGTCTCCCGTTCCACCACATCCCAAAGGTGGTCTATTGGATGGAGGTCTGGTGACTATGGAGGGCCTTCGACAGTGTGTCATATTTAAGAGGGTTTATCGGCAGATATTGAATATAATATTCATAACGATGTTTTAATTAGTGTATAATCACCTGTAACTAAGAATCGTAGCGTTTTTGTTCGCTTAGAAAAAGACATTCATATCTACATAAGGAGCAAGTCATCTTCCACAGAGTCCACCATCTTGTACCTCCATGTTTCTATAGCAGCCCAGAACGGACACTGGCTCTAGACGGAGCCTTTCTCGTTTTCCGTTATCTGAAGGTGGGGAGGTGGTCCTGGTGGCGTCTCTACGTCACTCCTCCACATTCCAAATATGGTAACTTCTGTTCATTGGTTGCGGAAAAAACAACATGGCGACGAGGCTTCATAACATCAGTCCAGAAACCAATAGGTGACTACTGATGACTACATCCACTTCTTATATATGGTCTATGGATCGTTTTTTTATTGTCACCATGACGACGAAGCTCCCCTAACCTTTAAACCAAACCTTGATAACAAGTAAACCAAAGCTTCACCGTAGTGATGCCACATCATGAAGCAGACTCTGTGTCATGATGAGAACAGTGTTGGTCCCCTCCGGTGCTACAAGGAGAAGACATGTTCTTATGCTTCACGTAATCAGCCACACACTGCAGTGAGCCTCCAGAAACAATTACCATACACTTGCCATGTCCCACCTGCTCCAGCGTATTTTGCTCTGGTGGAACATCCTTCATAGTTGAGATGTGGTGACGTTAGAAAATGCCTCCTACTTCCCTAGCGTGAAGTTTACTATTCGTGTATGTGTGCTGGAAGTTTCCACGTCACCATGTGTAAGTTGTATACTGCTATGATGTCACAAAATTAAACTTGAAGTTAAATTTAAGTAGGATATACTCCTGTTATCGCTTCCTCAATACTACTGCTGCTTCTGCTGTTTTTATGACCACTGTGTGTTACTACAGCTTCCTCCCCCTCCGCCCCCCTCTTTCCTACCACTACTAACAGAAGAAGAAAAACACACTGATAACACGTCTTTGCCTTGACAACACAGGCCCTTCTCCCTCCGACTCTGAGCAGCGCATTGATAACGTCAGTCTGTTAGTGCTGTTTGGGTAGTGACCTTGTTGACTCTGAGAAGTCTGCTCTTAGATTCCTCACATTCCCCACAGCCATGCTTACCCCCCCCCCCCCAAAAAAAAAGAAACTTGTTGGCTCAGTTACCCTGCTTCATAATATGAAGCCTAGCCAGTCTCTGCTTGATACACTGTTACAGAGACTGGTTGTTGAGTACAACAAAGAAATTAAATGTTTGGATGAAGTCAGCAGCTTGTCTGGTAGGGGCCTTAGTGAAATATTATCCAGACTTAAGGTCTGAGAATAAATACTTTATGGCCAGTCCACTACAGTCCTATTGGGACATCACCAAAACATAAAATCCTGTTTGTCTCATTAGTATCTATAATTCACACCCACTTGATTGGACAGCTGTGTGGAGGAGAGGAAGGAGGCATGTTTTGAACTTCTCTCCGCTCTCTTTGTACATAAACTGTTTCTGTCACTGTTCACGTGAACAACCAAGTAACACTATGAATGCAGTATTTCTTTCAGTGTACAAGCAGTGGAGATAGATCAACATTGACCTTTGGTTTCACACAGGACGCAAACAGCGGCCTCCTGGGTGAAAGTCCTGTGTTTGTTTGACCCGTCCATCCTCTCCTGCGTACAAGGAGTATGATTAGAAACGTATTTGTGATATGTAAAAAAAAAACTTAATCGGGGGGAAATAATGTTTCCCTCAAAACACAATTGACATTGCAGTTTGGTTGTACGGGAACGCCATTTTTTGGATACCAGGCTGCTCGGACTGAGGACCGCTCGGCACTAAAATACTTTGTGAATGACTCTGAGACCAAACAGTTTGGAGTCTTGAAGGTAGGACTGACACGCTGACTTTTTCTTCTTAAGATGTTTGGTGAACACAACCCCTGGTCTTTAAAAAGCTGTGGTTGTTTGGTTAAAAAGTCTGCAATGAGTGTGAATGAGAGGATTTCAGTGCAGATTTACAGATTTCATCGGAAGAATAAACTGTTTTCTGAAGCTCTGAAAGATGCCGTAAATGATGTTTGGCACAAGCAAAATAGGAAATTGGTCATTTTGCCCCGGACAAATAAACTGTTTTTTACCCAGGAGGTCTGGTTGAGAGGAGGTGTATTTTTCTCTGTCAGATGGACAGGGCAGGTTTGACAGTTTTGGGGTGGTCATGAATGTGCAAAGCCTTCAGGCTCTGTGGACAATTCAATGGTAGAGGGACAGCCTCCGTGTGGCGCTCAGTGACCGAGGCTTAGTTGAAGAACAGAGCGGGCTTCTCTGCGGGCTAAACTGAGCCTCTATCTGACTCTGAGAATGTGGGTTTATGATAAACTGTGAGGGCTTGTGTGTGACACAGACTAAGAGAGAGAGAGAGAGAGAGAGAGAGAGAGAGAACACTTGTGTGCGAGCGTGAGAGGAACATCTCAGCCTTTTCTGGAAATATTTCCTCTCGGAAAAACACACCTTCGAGGAAACACTCACAAGCCTGTGGTTTACTGCATGCTGCCACTGTGGACCTTGGCAAAATAACACCAGTGATTTTGTACACCCCATACCTCAATTCATTCACTGGCTTTATGTGTTTGGCAAAGAGTTACACAGGAAATAGACGAAATTGCTGTTGCTAAATGATCGGAGCAGTTCCTCACAACAACTGTAAGAAAACAAACTGGCTTCCTCTTGCCAATTGAGGTGTTTACATATCGAAAAACCAAAACCTGTTGGAAATCTTTGGGCACTGCAACATTTGCACAACATTATGGCTGGTCCTTATTTCTCCAATAGGCTATTGAAGAAATAATTAATACTAAAAGTGCACTCAGTAGTGGTCAGATCTCTGTAATGTTTAATTGATTGAATACAAACTATGACTCACTTTCAGTCCCTACCGGCCGGTTAAGAGTTGTGATTAAACAGTCAATAGAACATATTGTCAATAGAATATGTTTTCAAAGTGTCAATCACTGCAACCACGAGAGTTCCTTGAACATACAGTCATACATCAATATGAGCACAAAACATATTAGGACGATGGATCCAGCAGAATGTGAGTTTGCTGTGGACAAACACACACACACACACACACACACACACACACACACACACACACACACCATACATATTGCTATCTAGTCCCTAGAATGGGTCAAGCTCAAAAACACTGGATCCTCCATCTCCCATAATGCAACTTGATAAAGTCAAGGAGGCGTCAGTATGCTCCCAATGAAGTAGGATGCTGTGTAGCCGGCTGGACTTTAAAAGCAGGAGGCCTGAGGCAGAAGTGAGGTGTAGTTCACCAACAATGAACGACTGCCCTGTTTTGAAGTTAAAGTACGTTGTTACATTTCTGATTCGAAACCATGTGACTTTTTCATATTTTATCACAACCATGTAAGAGTTATGTGTGAAATACTTTATATAGTGTGTTGTATAAATCATCTCTGTGTGTAACAGTATGGTTATGGTTAGAGGAATGAATTTAGTTGTATTCTCACAAGTATAGTGTACATCCACACACACGTGTGTGTGTGTGTGTGTGTGTGTGTGTGTGTGTGTGTGTGTGTGTGTGTGTGTGTGTGTGTGCGTGTGTGCAGGAATGGAGGAGAAGTTGATACCAATGACCTGAACACTCTTAATGTGGATTAGTGAAAATTTAAACATCCGCTGGCTGAGACACGCCTGGAGCGTGTGAAGAGAAAGACACCTAGCCTGCTGGCTTTGAAGTGGAATTCCGTCCGACCGACTCCACCAGCAGCTGCTGCTGTCACTTCTGTGCGTCTGCCCCATAGAGTAAGCAACAGTTCCTGCCGGCTTTAGGCCTCCTAAAGAGCAAAATATTGAAAAGAAGGGTCGGGCGCATGGAGGAGTCTGAGCTTTTAAAAGTTTCCTTGAGAGCTTTCTGGATGTAGACTTTCAAGGAAACAAATCAGAGAGTAGAAAGATAATAGCAGCTTGTTCTGAAGTGTGATAAATGTTGTTCCTGGTCTATGAAAGAAAGAAGAAGTCTGGAGAATTGTTTGGTTTGACACATCTAGCTTGTACAAGCCAGTCACTTAAAAGACTACATATACAAATAAAGGCTGTAATGTCTCTTTGGGTTTATTATGTAAACATTTATTTCCTGCATCTTCACTGATTCTGATTACTTTTCAAGGTGGGTGGGCTGGAGTGCTTGCTGAAAACACCCTGGATGGGTCTCCAGCCGGCTGCAGCTCCATCACAGACACACTGTGGACACTTTCATTCTCAACCTGTCTCAAAAACAAACAAGGAACCAAACTGGAAGTTTGAAGGATTTAGAATGGAACTCTGGAAGGCTGTCACAACTACAATCCTTTTGTAATCTGTTGCCACAGCACGTTCTCACACCCAACTCAGCAAATGCCAACACTTGGTCAGTGGCCTTATGCTTCAAACTGTGACACTCTAGGTACCTTCTCTAGAGTCCGTTTTGGACGTTTCCGCTCGTTACACGCATAGTGTCTTTTCAAAATAAACCTCATCGTTTACAGGAAACGTACAGTTTCCGCTTGTTCCGTGCACACATTTTTTATCAAAGTAAAAATGCATTATTAGGTTGAGGCAACAACTTGTTTAGGCTTAGGAATAATAAGTATGTTTGTTAGGCTTTGTAAAATAATCTTTTAGATTTGAGTCAGAGGATCTTTTCCTCAAATCGGAACTAATAACCCATGCAATTGGAAATGTCCCAGTTTCAAATACACTAATACCAAACACTGTTTTTAATAAGGCAAGGCATGGCAATTGTAGTTACAGTAGGAATATTGCATTACAAGTAAACTAAGTGTGCTTTACATTTAAATGCACACAATGCCCAGTAACGTGTTTGGAGGAATATAAACATAAACAATTAAACAAGAAAAAACATCAAAAACAAAAGAAGAATAAAACACTTCATATAGCATGTTATATTGTGGAAATTCATGAGTTGTGGAGATTTGGTGGTGTGGAGGAACTTTGAGACACTCTGGGGGCCTTTGGACCAGCAGATGGAGCCTTCTCCCTACCGGCTGTGTCCCTGCTGTATAGAGTGTGCCTTATGAGAGATGGCTGAGTATCACTGGGAACTAAAGAAGGAAGGAAACAAAGAACAAGTCCTACTCAGTCTTTATAACTGGTCAATAGTCCTGTTTGTACATGCCAGCACATCAGCATCACAGCAACATAAAGTCACTAAATCTCACAGCAAAAGTGTTTTAGTGAATCTCTGGTCATAATCTAAATATGATGAGATCTCTGTAGAATGGACCTTCTAGCAGTAATATCTTCAGAGTGCTGCCAACGAGCCCTTAGGAGAGACTTTTATGTTTGCAATGTGATCTCTGACCTCTGTGGGTGTGGTGGCTGGATTCCACTGCAAGTCCATTGGAGTCAACTGTGCTGTTTTAAAGGTCACTGTTTTTTCTTCCTTTCTTTTTTTCCTTTTGCTATCAGCTTCCTCTGTATCTCCCACAGGAAGTAAACACACCGCTTTGTGACAGAAATCACACTTAATGCTTGCTGGAGGAGAATCACTACTGTGAGGTTGTAAACATCATCATGTTGGTGTACAGGTCCAACGTCCCCCACAAGACTTAGTAAAACTGAGCTTTATTGTTTCAGCTTCAATCAAAGCAACGACTTCATACAGCACCCAGTAGAGGTCAGAATGCGAACACTTCTGGTCAAAGGTCACAGCGTAATTAAGTCGGGTCAGCTCTGTGCCACCAGACAGCAGCCTGGTTATATGAGGCTAAATTAGAATAACATGGAAGCAATGAAGGGACTTCACTGCAAGACAGGCCAAGTAATGAAGTCTAATTGGAGACGGCATGTAAATAGGACAAAGAGGCATGTTCAGTTTGAAGAGGGATCGGTGTGTCCACGGGACTGGGGTCACACCAGTTTAGCCTTCTCCTGACAGACCTCCTTATAGTTTATCAATAGTGAGACCTTTAATAGTCCCAATAGTGGATAGTAACTTAAAGCTAGCAAACTCTTTTCCAATGAAAGTAGCAAGCAGCACTAGCTCCAAAAGACTCTGGTGATGAGCAATGAGTGCACAGGCTGAATATGCACAGGCAGGCAGGTAAGTAGACAGGTAGGTAGTTGGACAGGTAGGTAGGTAGATAGGCAGGTAGACAGGCAGGTAGGTAGATGTGCAGGTAGACAGGTAGGTAGACAGGCAGGTAGTTGGACAGGTAGGTAGGTAGATGTGCAGGTAGATAGGTAAACAGGTAGCTAGGTAGACAGGCAGGTAGACAGGCAGGTAGACAGGCAGGTAGGTAGACAGGCAGGTATGTGGACAAGTAGGTAGGTAGACATGCATGTAGGTAGACAGGTAGGTAGGTGGAGATGCAGGTAGTTAGGTAGACAGGTATATAGGTGGACATGCAGGTAGACAAGTAGACAGGTATATAGGTGGACATGCAGGTAGACAGGTAGGTAGGTGGACATGCAGGTAGGTAGACAGGTAGGTAGGTGGAGATGCAGGTAGGTATACAGGTAGGTAGATGGACATACATGTGGGTAGACAGGTAGACCGGTGGATATGTAGGTAGGTAGGTAGGTATACAGGTAGACAGGTAGGTAGGTGTGTAGACAGGTAGGTAGATGGACATGCAGGTAGGTAGACAGGTAGACAGGTGGATATTCAGGTAGGTAGGTAGACAGGTAGACAGGTAGACAGGTAGACAGGTAGGTAGATGGACATGCAGGTAGGTAGACAGGTAGACAGGTAGGTAGATGGACATGCAGGTAGGTAGACAGGTAGACAGGTATGTAGATGGACATGCAGGTAGGTAGACAGGTAGACAGGTGGATATGCAGGCAGACAGGTAGACAGGTAGACAGGTAGGTAGATGGACAGGTAGGTAGGTAGGTATGCCGGTAGACATGCGTCGAGTCGAACACCATGCTGTGCTGATTTGCATTTCTATTAGCAGTTTGAGCGTGAACCAAGTTGTGCTGAGCCACGCCCGAGATGGACCATCTCCAGAGTAGGGCCGCAAGTGCGCCGGACCCGCGACGTCTCATGGACCGCAGCCAAGCCGTGACGACCCGGATTCGCCGCCTCAAACAAGTGTGTTTGTGTGTGTGTGTTGTGAGTGAGAGTCCCGTCATGTCTGTGCAGGAGACCAGAGACAAAGAAGTCAAGCCGTGGTTCCACACACCTTCAAAAGGAGAGCCCGGTTCTATTGGAGAAGCAAATCCCTGCCGTGCTGGGTTGATGCGCCGAGTCAAACCGAGTCAAACCAAGCCAGCACATGTGAAGGTTCATGTTGGTGAATTGGAGAAATTGCTGGTAGTGTGAAGAGATCCGACTGAACGGTTGTGTGTGTTAGCCGTGTGTCACACCCGTCTCACCTCTAGCCCAGTGTATGCTGGGAAAAGGCTCCAGCACAGGATAAAGTGGGTGTAGATGACTTGAGCTATTGCAGCTGAGAATCGTAATATTTATTTCCAATACCAACGTTCAGTGCCAAAGCAGCAAGTAGTTTGTCCTTGATATAGCGAGGCGGAAAGTAAGGGTAGACAGTAGACACCTGTGAGATCTCTGGAAGATCAAACTCACCGGACAAATGAACCTTTACAATCAGAGATCACGTGAAAAACTGGGATACGGTTAACCCCAAAGAATCACTCATTTTACTTCAATCCAGCAAAAGACTTGAATGTGTATAAAATATAAGAATGTGCAATGGACTGTGAAGTAAACAATTGTCTAGAAGATGATCAAAGAAATATTGCATTAAAGTATAAAAGAAGAAGATCCAACCCACTGCAGGATCAGAATCAGAATGATTGAATAACACATCAACCAGTCCAGGAGCTGCAGATGGAAAAGAGCCTCCTGGCTAAATCTGACACACACACACACACACACACACACACACACACACACACACACACACACACACACACACACACACACACAAAAGCTCCACAGACAAGCAGGAAGATTGACGATGGCTGTCCCTGCCGCTGATATCAGATCTGGTCTCGCGTCCACCTCGCTGGTCAGGACCACACAGCCTGATGGTGGGCGTGTTCTGCCGGGTGTTTGTGGACAAACAGAGGTCCTGCTGACCTGCGCCCGACTAGCGCAGGTCAGCAGGATCCTGGGAACGAGGCCTGCCCGCACGTGGCCCGTGCTCCTCCACCACAGCTCCAAAGCTGCTGCATTCTTGGTGGTATGACAGGCAGCGGAGGAGGGGGGTCCGAGGGGCGGGGGCCTTGACCTGCATCTTATCTTTTCCCATTTGCCAACATTAAACAATGGCTATCAGATGCACCTGGGTCACGAGTGTTGAGGCTCTCATGTAACATGGAAGACCCTGTTAGTTCTGGATCTGAGGTGAGAGAAAGTTCATTGGAGGAGGTGAGGAGGATAGCATGCTCCCCCTTTGTTTGTCTCTGTGTTCTCACTGTGCACGAGAGAGAAAGGAAGACGGCATGGGGCACGGATCATCATGTGTCTGGAGAAGCACTGACACACGTAGTACCTCCAAACACACACAAACACACACACACACACACACACACACACACACACACACACACACACTTGGTGTCACACAGCCTGACATGGGGATGGCTTATTTGATCCCCCAGCTT
Source organism: Ophiodon elongatus (assembly GCA_016806645.1). NCBI lineage: Eukaryota > Metazoa > Chordata > Actinopteri > Perciformes > Hexagrammidae > Ophiodon > Ophiodon elongatus. The sequence goes on from JACSYO010001636.1 coordinate 1,554,680, forward strand.
CTATTTTAATTTGATCATTTCCTCTCTGACAGTGCGGATGAGCAGGGAGACAACGCGGCTCTCTCACCACACTAACCTCCCTACAACTTGGTCCAGGAAAGAGTGAGCACGAGGAGACAGAGAGACAGAGAGAGAGAGATACTGTGTCCGCTCTATTGAATTGCTTTAAGGACACCGTTGTGGTGCGATGCCCTGGAAGTCTGTTGGAAAATAATGTAATCCGAGAGCAGATAGCAATAGAAATCCTGCAGCAGTCTGAAGTGTTTGGCAGACGGCCCTCTCAGCGTAAATGCATCACATATGTGCTGCTGCTTTGACGGAGCCCGGGAGGAGCGTACGTGGAGGGGAAACAGTTAAATCTGACTTTGGGTGGCAGAGAGGCTGCGGTCAAAATCAGATATTTTAGTGCGCTGTGGACAATTCCTCCTCCTGCTTTGCCAAAAAAAAAAAAAAAACAGAGACAAGGACCAAGAATGTGTTTTCAAATGCAATTACTATTTGCTCTCAGAGAGGAATGTGACTCTGTATTTGAATTTACGAAAACATGATGTAGAAGTCGCCGCATTGTCCAAGCTGTTCTCAAAGCAAAGCTGCATCAGTCATTTATTCTAAAATGAAAGGATAAGTCTGGCCTTATTCTATATTTTTCTTACAGCCAGCAAATCAATGACGTCTTCGTCCGTCTTTCACTACATTCCGTCTTCCCTACCCTGTGGCTCTCAGCTCCAAGCTCATTGGCTCTGACTGAAAGTAAATCTCTAAAAACGGCTCATGAATGTAAAGCTTCAATTAAAAAAAAAAAAAAGCTCAGCATTTTCCCAAAACAACGGGTCACTGTAGGTTTTAACAAATGCTACGCAGACAGGAGGAAACGGTGAATTTGTTGGGGACTATTTTCAGCGGCGGATTAATCCACGTTTGGCGCTCTAGTGAGTATGTGTGGCAGTCAAAATAAACTACAGTGTGTGTGTGTTCATGGTGATGAGGGAACATGTCACCCAGTGCAACAGTGTGGCTCACTCATTTGCTCGTCATCGTTTTTAACAACAGCGGAGCTCCAGGCTCAGAGGAAGAAGATTTTCACCTATTATTAGATACACTCATTGTTCGTTGTTTTTTTTTTAATGGGATTTGATGACAATAACAAAAAATACATTATTATATGTTAAAACATTGCTTCATCTTCATACACTTTACAAGATTAGACATAATCCAAATGAAGAGCAAACTTATCATGCAGTATAGGACTAGAGTTCAGGCAAATATCCAAACCAAACATAACTGGCTGAATTATATATGTACACAATATATCATAATATATTTTGAGTCCGGTTGACGTTCAATTTTAACTCTACCATTTAACATTAATAAGCAGTGTGAAGAATGAATAAATGGTTTACAACACATGTAGTTGCAAGTATGTGTCAGCAGATATACGGATATCTTAACTGGTTCTGTCATGACAACTAACAACATAACAGTTGTTAGTATTGTTAATCTAATGATTTATATATTGGCACAACTGAACAGACACCAGTATTGATGAAGGCCATGAGATGTAGCTGAGAGCTCAGGGAGAAACCAATGGACTGTGAGTCAAACTACTATTTCCCCGGGTGGAGAATGAAGCGCTGAGCTTGAAAAACAGAACTGTTCCAACAGAGAAACAAAACAAAACAAAAAAAAAGTTCCTCTCATCTCATTGTCAACAATGAAAATGATGACATCACCACGTGGTAAGATTCCCCACAATAATCACTCCAAGAATATTGGCAACAGCAGCTGTAAAGATGTTGCTTATTATATATTTATCTGGTCCAGAAGGGCTCTTCAGCCAAAGGAGGTGAAAGGTCACCGGCTTAAAGCGGAGCAGCGGCGCTCCTCTGCGCGCCTCCTGCTGCTCAAATCAATATCCCCTCTGCCACCCACCTACACACGGACACACGCGCGCACACGCACACCTACGCACGCGCACACGCGCACAGCTTTCCATGTCATTGCAGTAACACATTTATTTCCTCGTTTCCTTGTGAGGGGAGCTGCGCGCCCAGCTCAGCCGCGTGCACGGAGCCAGCCCTGGGTAATGGATCTGTGCAGCCATTGATTGTATTGGTTTGATGCCGACGCCGCTCTGTCTGAAGGGGAGGGGTCTGCACTGCACACAAACCCCTTCTTTGGGGGGTCTAAGGGCTGGCTTTTTTTTTTTTTTTTTTATGAATGAAGTGAATACCAGCTCTGAGTTAACCACACATTCTCTCAATAAACCCACTGTTTCTGTGGAGAGGAGGGGGGTTCTGCAGTTGTGAAAATAAATGTTTTGTACAATAATGTGCATTCTGATGATATTCCTGTTCAAAGCTCAGAGTGTAGCTCATTCTCACTGAGCTGCTCGTGCAGAGAGAGAGGGAGGGGAGAGGGGGGGAGACATGGAGAGAGGGAGCGAGAGAGGGGGGAGGGAGAGACAGAGAGAGAGGGAGAGAGAGAGAGAGGGAGAGAGAGACAGAGAGGGAGAGAGGGAGAGAGGGAGATAGGGAGAGAGAGAGAGAGAGAGAGGGAGAGAGGGAGAGAGAGAGAGAGAGAGAGAGAGAGAGAGAGAGAGCAGGCCACAGGACCGTGGGAAAGGTCCTCCACGTAAGGCACTTTATTCTTTGTGTCTGTTGTTCTTGTGTAATTGATCTCACTCCACGTCCACGGCGGACTGCTTCAAAGCCACACACTTTCTTTTTTTCTTTTTTTTTTTACGGCTGCACCAAGTGAAAGAATTCTACATGTGCATACCGGGCATTGTTTATAGGACATTTCCCAAAAACCCAGCCTCACATATTTGGTGTCTTTGGACACTTTGAGATCTCCACCAGGAGTTCACATCCATATTCTATGGATTTGAAGGAGAATAGCTCTCCATATAGCCTGCATATATTCACACCTCAGAAACAATTCGTTGGTCCAGGTTTTACTTTTACAAGTCCTCCCATCTACACCTACACCTACACCACATGTTCAGAAGGACAGGAAGGTGTGTGGACAATGTTTTAAACAAACAGGCACAGACATTTTTAGAAAAAGGCAAAGAAGAAAAAACATCACCTGAAAATTTAAAATGAAATAAAAATACACTTTTCACCAAGACATGTTTTACTTTTAATGTCACGTTTTAAGAATGCGAATTCACCACTGACTATTAATTTCACGAATGCAAAAAAAACAACTGTCAATTTCACGTTTCACCTGAAGTTTCACAAGTCTGTACACAAGTGATTCTTTGATATTATGACTCATGAGGGATCATAGCTATAGGTTTTTAAATGTTTTGCGTTCCTCCAAACGACAGTGAACGTCATGTATCACACCCACGACCAGGCCTGGTGCACGTGTAGTGAACGTGTATTAAGCTGTCCCAGTCAAAAGGCTGCAAGATGTTTTTTAAAGGAAAGTCCTCGACGGCCACAGCCTTTGAACACTGTACTATCACGTGCAAGTCCTCTTTGTGCTGAGGAGATTCATATTCCTCAGGAGTGAACTCTGAATGGCTGTTCAGTGTCCGGCAGCAGCGGATTCCATTGAAACGTGTGAAAATGTGATTTTAATTCATAAATGCGGCCCGCCATGTCTGGCCCGCAGCCAGGATTCCGTCTTCCTCTGTTTTCTCTGGCTCCCATCCAGACCCCCCTCCCCCTCCTCCTCCTCCCCCGCCCGTGTTATCCACCCACGGGAGAGGTGATTTCTTCCTTTTTTTTATTTTTTGTATTTTTTGTATTTAAACCCATCCTCATTGAGTAGGTCCTTTTTTTTTTTTTTTTTTTTTTTTTTTTTTTGGAGTGGGCTGTGGATGCGGTGGTTATGCCCACACTTCTCAGACGATCCGTGCCGAGCTGTCACGCCTCGCTGCTGCATGGTTCCTGCCCCCGGTGCCGCGGTGCCTTCTAGCCGAGTTTGAGTCGGAGCCGCTCGGCGTCTCGGGCTCCGTCGTCCCCGGTGTTCCGTCTTCTTCTGCTCACTGAGCCAAAGCCCTTCTGCTCCCTGCTCACCGGCTCATTTGTCTCGGCTTCACAGCGCGCCGCTCCGGCTGCCCGCGCGGGACACTTGTAGCCTACAAGTGGACTGGAGACCTGTGAACGTGCCATTGAAAGTATCCCACTTTTATTTCCTGCCCTTTTTTTTCTTTTCACCGGGAGGAACGGAGGAGCAGCAGCACCAGCAGCAGCGGGAACCATGAGCGGACGCGGGGACGAGGCCGGGGAGAGCTCCGGCTCCCAGGAGCCCACCACGGGGGCCGCGGAGCCCCAGAAGAGGAGGCCGGGGAGACCGCGGAAGCCCCAAAAAGTAAGCTCGTGTCTCGCTGCTGTTCACGGAGTGCGCTCCGCGGACAGGCGGAAGAATGAAAGCCAGACTATCTGCACCCTGTTCCGCCTTAAGCACTGTGCTTTAGTCGGAGAGCTAAGAGGGAAGACTTTAGTCACTTCAGGTCCTGTTCCTTACCGAGCTTAGCTTTATGGAACTGCACACATATTTGCACCTATATATATATATATATATATATATATATATATATATATATACATATATGTATATATGTATATATATATATATATGTATGTATGTATTATATATATATATATATATATATATATATATATATATATATATATATATATATATATATATATGAGTTTATAATGGATTGGATTATATTTGTGAGGAATATAAATACACTGCAGTTTGAGACTTAATGTATGCTCAATAGGCTCCACACACACGCACGCGCCGAGCAACGAGACTGTTTACAGTCTTGGCTCTGGCCGATGGTCTTTCACTGACTACCCGGGTGAAAAGAGAGAAAGTGCGCGCATGAACGTGACTCTGCGGGGCCCTGAACGTGTTTCTGTCAACGTGTTTGAGGTTCACTTCTCATTCCAAGTGTCACACCGACAATCACGTCCACTGAGGCCGCTGCAGGCTGCGGTGTGCCCGGGGGGCCAGGGGCCGGGAGACACCGGACACGCTCAGACACACAGCAGCTGGTTGTTATGGAGAGGTAGAGTTAAAGAGTGTGTGACATTTAAAAGAGGAAAACCAGACTGAGTGATAGTTCCCTCTCATGTATTTACCTCTATGGTACACACACACACACACACACACACACACACACACACACACACAACCTTTGTCCCTCTTTTGGTCTTGAACCAGAAAGCAATGACCAAATGGGGAGGGGGTTCAAAGCATTCTGTTTCCTGTTCTTGGACACCCATGTCATGTACCCCCCCCCCCCCCACCTACTTTTCAGGAGCCCAGCGGAGAACCTGTCCCCAAGCGACCTCGGGGCCGCCCCAAAGGAAGTAAGAACAAGGGCCCCTCCAAGGCGGCGCAGAAGGTGAGGAGCCTCGGCACCTGAACGACACACACACACACACTGACGTCACTTCCCCTTCAACCGAGCTACATCCCAGAATCAAAACGTGGCTGCTGGCGTCACGGTTGTAATTGTTTTAAACATTTTCATAAATGAACTGTCCAAACTGGTGAGCCAAGAAGACGCCTCGGTGTCCCACGAGGAGGGATTTTGTAAAGCTCCCTCAGGTTTCAGTGCAGACCCAGGGTCAGTTCTCCTCAGTCCTTTTCTTCCTCATTTCTTATCATAAAAACTAAAAAAAAAAGTTTTTGAGGATTTGTGCGGTTGCCCATTTCATCACTCAAATCATAATCTAGCTGCGTTTTCTCTCTTACACTCTCTTTTCATAATGTTTTATTTGATGTGTAACATTTAAACGGAAAACGCAAGACGAACACAGACAAGTCAACTTTCACTTCGAAATCTCAGTTTACTTATTTATTAGGTATATACAGTAGCGGGCCGTGCATTTCACACCTAGGCCTTCAGTGATGTCCTACACAGTCCTCCCTGAATGAATCCACCTCTTAATACCATCATTATGACGCCACAGCTCTAGAAACTATACATTTAGACAGAAACGCATAATAACTAGGCGTTGCATCACCTTAACATAGCTTAGTCCGTCTTGAAAATGGCGTTGTTTGTATTTCTGTGACCAAATCTATCTCTTCTCCTCCATCAGCCATTGTGGGTTAAAAAAATAACACAAAAACAACGCTTCTATATCTATCTACACAAATTAACGCTAGTTCGTTCAGGTCGCCACAGGGTCATTCAGGATCAGGTTCAGGTTGCTAGCTCCGCCTCTCACCAGTGCGCATCCAATCAAAAGACGTGCCCGTGCTGACGTCATTGTACGCCTGCATGCTGGCCCCGGTGTCGCCAACTCGAAATCTGATTGGTTAACACCACAGTTTAGATTCCGTTAACTTTAAGCTACAGACGCCATCACTGTTGATTCTGAAGGCCTAAGGGCAGATTTCTTGGACCCTAGCAACAAAATGACGGCTGAAATATGATTGGATAAAAGCTCTAATGTAAAGGCCAGCCCTCCGCTCTCGACCTGAGGCTGGAAGCAGCGCAACCAAGAGAAAAACTATGAAATGAAGAGAATAGACTATGGGGAACAATTTAATACATATTTGTGGAAAAAATATATAAACATTTAATTTATATTCTGATGATGTTTAGGCCAGCAGAGAAGGCCTTGCTGGCCCTGACGGTCCGCTACTGGGTATATATATTATTTATAAGTTGCAAGTCATCAAAGCGATGACTCGATCCCACATCTCCGAGTCAGCTCGAGTACACATGTTTATGGATGTATGCAGAGGGTGCATGGGTAACATCTGGATGTATGCAGAGGGTGCATGGGTAACATCTGGATGTATGAAGAGGGTGCATGGGTAACATCTGGATGTATGAAGAGGGTGCATGGGTAACATCTGGATGTATGCAGAGGGTGCATGGGTAACATCTGGATCACAGAAACGGCCACAGAAAACGTCTCAAACGGACACCTATGCATGTTCCCGTCCTAAAGAGTGCCGCACCTCCACAAGACCTCCCAAATATAGAGACCCACTTGTAACTGCGAACTCAATATGAAACCACAGGGGCCTGTTTGTGCCTCTGTGATGGTGGGAAACACGCGGCCGTACCCCACCAGCACTCGCACAGGGCTGCGGGCTCCAGAGATAACAGTAGACAAATGAGAAAAAGATCAAAGTCGCCAAAAGAAAGGACGATTCCCAGGCAAGAGCTTCGGGAATTTTATAAGCAACTTCCCCACCTCGCCTTTTTAAGGCTGCGACGCTGTTTGTCCCGCAGAGGCTGGGGTGAGTCCCCCGTGTCTTCATCCCCGTGTCTCCACCCCTGTGTCTCCATCCCCGTGTCTCCACCCCCGTGTCTTCATCCCCGTGTCTCCACCCCCGTGTCTTCATCCCCGTGTCTCCATCCCCGTGTCTCCACCCCCGTGTCTTCATCCTGGTGTCTTCGCCCCCGTGTCTTCGCCCCCTCTCCGCCCCCGCGTCTCCGCCCCCGTGTCTTCGTCCCCGTGTCTCCGCCACCCCGTGTCTCCGCCCCCGTGTCTGCGTCCCCGTGTCTGCGTCCCCGTGTCTTCGCCCATTAGTTAGATGAAGCTGTGTTAGGCTCACGATGACAGCAGCCTTAGTGCTCCCTTGCCACCACGGACCACTGTAAACATTCCCAGCACTTTGAAAAGTGAACCACTCTGCTCTCGCCGTAATCCGGTCTCGTCTCATCTGGTACTGTTATGATAAACAGTGAAGATATCAATCTTTCCAGATGAAAGAGTCCCGGGGTCGGCCCACACCTTTAACTTATACTCTTTAAAAAGTTCACTTCCCCTCCCCACATCAATCACCTCCGCAATCTCTGACAGATATCATGGCAGCTTGTGAGTAGAAACAATTGTACTGCACACCTCGACTCGACTATTTAAACTAAATACGGACCGCTTTTCACACCATTCTGAAAAATAAGGCTTTATCTATGGAAAAAAAACGTCCGGTTAAGAGTTGAATACAAGGAAATGAGATCTTTCAATTCTCCAAAACCTGAGGCCATCCTCAGCAGGAGTGGCCTTTTGTTTGAACACTAAAAATAACCTCCTGACATGGCTTTGTGAATAATGACAGTTGTGTTATTACTTCCATTAGGGCGCAGAGGTGAACGGAGTGATGGACAAAGTGTTTGAATGCTTCAGTATGCTTCAAACAAAAAAAAGGTCTCACATCCGGGTGTCGGACCTGTTCTGTGTGGTCGAACTCGAAGGCGGGACAGAAAGCCTGCGGTGTCGTGGCAGTCTCGATGTGATGAATTGTACGAATGGGAATAACTTAGCTCAGGCTTTCAGACAGCCTCTCCTTGCAGACATTTTGAACACATGAGAAGTTCAGGTTCACGCAGCAGTTGGGGGAAAAAAGAGCTCTAATAGAAGTTTAAACCCCGCCTACTTTCACACAGATTTTGCTGTAAGAAAGCAGGTTTTGTGACATCCAAACAATTCAATAAACACTGTGTTAGAAGCAGACTACAGCCTTGACTATAAAGGACCAGGATCAGAAAACTACAATATGAATGTTTTTTGTGACGGTCATATTCCTTTAGGAAGGCACTGACAAATGAAGTTGTCCTGATGCTAGAGGTTCTAGATCAGAAAATGCTCATTGACGTTGTATGTTTGAGGACTCTTCCTAAGAATAATACCTTCCATAATCCATAAGATTTTTAGCCATGTAAGCAGCAATGCTCTAGTGATGGTTATGACTCTCTTAATACACACTAGTGCTGAGCCCGTTCAAAACGTATAACGCACGGATGAACATGGACGGAGAACGAGCTGTACCCAGCATGCTGTTTGGCTGTGTAACAGTTCATATTGTAGCTAGCGACAGAGAGCGAGCTGTACCCAGCATGCTGTTTGGCTTATAACAATTAATATTGTAGCTAGGGATGGGGAGCGAGCTGTACCCAGCATGCCGTTCAGTGGTGTAACAGTTAGTTTTGTAGCTAGCAACAGAGAGCTAGCTGTGCAGAGCATGCCTGGCGTTTAATAATTAATATTGTAGCGAATCACGTCAGCAAGCTGTACCCAGCATGCCGTTTGGTGGTGTAACAGTTCATATGGTTTCTAGTGACGGAGAACGAGCTGTAGCCAGCATGCATTTAGCGGGTCGACATTTGTGAGTGAAATGTCTTACCTATTGAAATGTGATCAAATTAAAATATTTATTTTGCCGAATCCTTTGTTTTATGACTAAATCCTTGCAAAACCCATGACATCCCCATCATCCTCACCATCCTCAGCTGTAGTTTGTGTTAACTGCTAATCAGCAAACGGTAGCATGCTAAACAGCAACGTTTTAGCATTCCACTCAGAGCAACGCTTCGCGTTTGTGTACAGCCTCATGGAGCATGGCTGTAGACTCGTAGTCTTGTCAGCACGTGTTCATGTACTTAGGAACGGAACTGTGTGGAAACAAAGGTGCCTTCTCCAAACCTCATGGCTACCATGCAGCTGCAATGGCTAAACGCTAAGCACGACCTAGTGACACTGTTATCCCCTCAAAAATCTGACAGCATCGGTTGTTTGTTTACATGCCTAAATATGACTTGACACACTGAATTATCACTTTTGTCTTTTGTGGAATTGTTATACATCCCAAAAAACGTTGTATGGAGGAGGTTTGGGTGGATGGATAGGTCACAGTCAACGTCTGGTTTCTTTAACCATGACCTTTCTTCTTTTATCCATGATGATTAATGGTTCCCGAACCTTAACATAGTATTTTGTCAAACCCAAACCCAAACCATAATCCTTCCCTCACCCTGAGTAAGTCCTTTTTTCTGCCTAAACCTTGAACCACAGCAGTGGCAGATCAGAAAACGGTCACATTAATCTTTTTTTCTGCGATGGTGATTTGTAATGTCTGTGGAAGGCGATTCTGCTGGCCGTCCGATCGCTGGGTATTCAGGGCTGCTGCTCAGACATATAAAACACAAGGATGATTAATTGAACAGGGTGTTTTCTTTCAGACGATTACATCTCCACATTAAAAATGCAGCATCCCAAACAGAGAACTGGGATTACAGTACACAGATTGGCTAGCCGGCAATGTGATACGTAATGATAGACACAAGCATTAAGCAGAGAATTAGAATATCACATCACAAGATATCATCATTGTGTTGGTTCTTAATACGGGTTTAAAACACTTAAAGCACTATTAAGGCACTAAGATATATTATATTCATAGATTCATATATTTTTTTATTTAAAACCTCAAAAAACACATTAAGAGAGAATACTCATTTTCATTGGTGCCAAGGTACAATACAAGGCGACTTGAGGCGACAGTGGTTCAGTGGTAGAGCTGGTAGTGGCAGGGTCGTCCTTTCATCAGAGGATCGGCGGTTCGATCCCCGGCTACACTAGTCCATGTCGATGTGTCCTTGTAGTGCACGCCTAGTGAGAGCTTTTAGTGGTCGGTAGACTAGAAAAGAGATATAAGTACAGTCCAATTACCATTTTTACAATACGTGGAGACACAACTAAAATCAATTAGTAATAAAAGAAGAATACATGGCTATATCAATTAAACCAGTGTTTTTCAACCTTTTTTGAGGCACACCAACAACCAAAAAAGTTACAAAATGTCACATTGTAGCATAATACAGCATATATGCCGACAAGTGACAGTGTGTGGGCTTTTTGATTTGGCCACCAGTTCAGCTACTAAGTAGCTAGCTTTGAGAGCTTTCTCAGACACATTTATGGATTTCCTCATAAAAGTTACCTGTTTCTCAGTTTGTGTGCGCAGGCGAACACAACAGTCCCTGTTCTTGTTGCTAAGTGACGGTGTTTGGTCTCGAGATGACGTCACAGCTTGCTTGGGACCATGGCGCTGTTTGATAGCTTTTCCCCACACACCAAGCATAACGGAATCGGTGCAGTTGGATCCTCGGTGAAAGTGAATCCAAACGAAAGATAACTTTCACCGTACTGCCTCGAGCTCCCAGTTTTTTTTTTGTTTTTTTTTACCACCACTCGTTCTGGGCTTTTCATCTGGTTAGACGGTTGCCCAGGGCCCAGTAGTTCAGAGTCTGCATTTTTCTTTTTCAAATATTTCTCCATCGCCGTTCTTCACCACAACCTCTCCCGCGCATCATTTAATTCTACTATCTTAAATTAACAGGGTAATTATTGCGCTACCTACTGCCACCCACTGGCATGGAAGAGTATTTAATTACTAGGCCAGCCACTATATTGCAGGCTCAGACGCTCAACAATGGCAAATTATTTGCGGCAAATAAATTATATTTTTTTGGACCGATTAAGTGAAATTGGACATTTTCCCACGGCACACCTAACGAGCTCTCACGGCACACTGGTGTGCCGCGGCACAGTGCTTGAAAATCGCTGAATTAAACGACAATAAAACAAATGTAATTAAAAGCAATGCCAGTAAGATTAGCAATTAGACCTTGGAATTATCTCTGCGTTATAAACGAGTTCAACTTAAAGTTTTTGTGGAAGCATAAATATGTGGAGCACAGTAACAAAAGCAGATCTTCTTAACTCTGAATTCATTTTTGGCACCTGCAGGGTGAGCCATGTCTGTAAGCGGGTACAATGGCTACATTCTCAAGAAGCAAGGCTCACTGGTTCTCCAGTGATGAACCTTAAGGCTGAGTGATATACTGCGTCTAAAGGTTTGAGAGTTGAACTGCCCGCCCGACCATAAATAACCCGGTAGGACAATACAGAGAAGAAAACCGCTCTCGTTCTTGGACGTAATGGAATGCAAGATTTATTAACAATATTAACAATAAATCTCAGCTTTGCTTACAACATGTCAATATGAACTTTATAAGTACGTTTTTCATCTCCCCAAATGCCTCGAAATATATAATAAGGGGCCTTCCAACAAGCCCAATGTCACCTTATACACACGTGCTGTATTGTCATCTTTCTCAACTTCCCCATCAAGCTTACATATCCTGGATCAGTCTGTCAACTGAACGTGCAGAGACAAAATTGATATTGAGCATCCCATCCGCCACCGCAGACAGCAGACCAGCTGATCTCCCCATAGTGTTTAGAACAGAGCGATAATGGGAGCCGTAATTTTAATAAAATGGCTGAATATTAAATCTTAATGCCATAAACCGGAATTATACTTTCGGCATTCGTGAGGGTCCGTGTGACGTGAATTTAGTCACTAGAGGTTGTACCCATAGGACCCGTGTGGACATCCGTGGGACCGCGCAGACTTGTCCTTGGAATACGGAATATGTCTTCCTGGAGACGGCGATCTACTGCGCATGTGTGGAACGAGTCCTCCAAGCGGACTCCAGAAAGTCGTATAAATAGAGCTACTACCTGTCCGTGGTATCCGTGGTTCTCCTTACTAATAATTGACCCAACACTGGTGATCCCAAACAGTTGCCGGCAAAAGAAAGATGGCTTCTAAATGTTCCAGCTATGAGAAAGCACATTTAACAACTGTAGGTTTTTTTTAAGCCCAGTTGTTCCGTGCACACCATAGTATTAGAAAAGACAGAGAAGAACCTCTTCGCATTTGTGCAGACACGGTCTAAGAGGACTTTTTAAAATCTGGGATCCAGCAGGTGACGAGTAGAAACACCCCACCTGCTGCCATGTGACCAGACGGGGTGGCGTGTGCTCGGTGTCAGGATGACAGAGGAGCTGGTGTTTACTGAGCCAAATAGCTGCAGAAAGCCACACACATGCCCACAGCACCACCACCGATACTTGCTGCTCATTGTCTGCAAAATTGATCGCAGGTCAGCAGTTTGACTAAGATCTCACCTGACTCGCTGCCAGCCAGAGCCCGGATAAATCCCATGAATTATTGACTCCGGTCTGGTCTTGTTAATTGTGGGTGACTGCAGAGCTTGGCTTTTTGACTGCGCTGGACGGTCTGCAGGGTATAATCTCTCCCACAAACATTATCTGAGTAAGAAAGGTAATTCCCTACCCTGAAGCCAAACACACAGGGACATTCCAGGTCTTCACTTCACAGCAAGGGAATGCTCTGTAAACACGCATACTTGGCACTTTTCTAACTCGGGCCATGTGCACGCTGATGCGGATACAATTGTAAATCTTCTCCTCTCAGCTCACAAATATTTTGTTCCATTTGAATTCATTTCCAAAACAGCTGGTCACTGCAGTTTTTTAGCAAAGATCAGATAAACAGGAGGAAATAGTGTGTTTGTTGGGGACAAATTTTAAGCGGTGGATTAATTCACATTTGGTGCTTTAGTGTGCATTTATTTTACTTGATTTATTTCTATATACATGCGGCTCTTGTTTTTGAAGTTTTGGACATCCTTTCTCTTCAGCCATCTTCAGTATTGGTGTCCCTAACTAAGGATTTAAATAGTTGAATCTGATTGGGAAAGTCTTGCCTCTAGACGACTGATCGTCATATCGGGTCTATTTTTTTCTTGCTCATTAATCTGTTTAAGATTTATGGATCTAAAGATAAAAAGTAAAAAAAATAAATATATTATTGGTGCAGGCCTATTCTTTGATTCTGAAATTGCCATGTTTTTATGAACGATGAATGATCTTTTTGTTTAATTTCAACATTTTCGACCGTGAGATCGGCAGTGGAATCAGGCTCCTTATATCTAATCGTTGAAAATAGTCCACTAATTGGGGTCACCCCTAAATCTTAGCATGTCTATGGTTCGGACCGGCCTTATTATTGTTATAAACCTCTACCACAGTTTACAGACCCACGGCTTCAAGTGGGACCTGCTGTGTAGGTGTGGCCCCCGACACCTTAAAACGTGTGCCTGAGTGAATGTGTTTGCTGATCAGGTGTTTTCCATCAGATGTTCACATCATGCAGGTTGTGAAGTGATGGTCAGTGTAAAGTCCGATTCATGTATTTCTCTTTAATATATCTGTCTTCTTCACAGAAAGCCGAGGCAACCGGGGAGAAAAGACCCAGGGGGCGACCCAGGAAATGGGTGAGTCAGTGGTTTTCTTAAGGTCTGAGCTTGTGTCTGGCACGCTGGATAGTGGAACACACATCGTACACAACACACACACACACAACATAAGGAGTTGTGCCAGTGGATGAAATCTATTTGAGGCAGCAGGTAAAAGTGCAAAAACATTTGTTTCTTATCATTCAAAGGCATTTTGTCTCTTAGTTGTAATATTGCCTGATTATAATGCATATAGATGGACTGTTTTACAATATTGTGGTCATCTCTCAATACTAACTTTGATTATGTGGCCTGAATACATTCAGAGGTTCCTCTCCTGGTTGTTGCTGGTGTGTGTGTGTGTGTGTGTGTGTGTGTGTGTGTGTGTTCAGGGATATCTCCAAAATGTTTGTGTTATCAGTCCGAGAAAATGTTTACTCTCCACCGCTGGCCGCATGAATACTTAAATAATTCCTCTGACAGCTTGAAGGCCTCAGTGTTTATCAGCTCCAAAGTAACAGGCCTGATTGATAGTGCGGGGGAAAAACAGTCGGCAGTTAGAAGTGCCACCAGGAAGGGCGAGGAGAGATGCAGGGAACGGGAACTTTCTCCCGCATGCATTGTGTCTGCTTTTTTATGTGTGAAAGGGGGAAAAAAATAAGTGAAAGCCTATAAGAACGGAGTCATAAAGTGTGGATTTTATATTTATTTTCATTTCCTGGAAGGAATGGTGTAGTCCAAGAATCGACTGTAAGCACATTTAGTGTATTCTCCGCTGAACAACGCACTCTTGCTGAGACTTATCAGCTCGATGCGGTGGCTTCAAAAGCTACAGCAAGTAAATGAACTGCTCGGTTCACATGCATTCACACTGAATCCTCAGCCTCTACGCTCCTCCAGCAACAGGCCACAGCTGCCAGGACCACTCTGCAGGCTTTATGTCAAGTCTCTCTCACAGTAGCATGCCATGGGCCTGTGTGAGGCTAAAGACCGGGCACACCAGGTGAACCACACTTCCAAACCAAATATGCTCATGCTTTACCAGGACAACACTAACTTTTGGTTGGCAACCGGCCATCAGACATTTTTAGTCACTTTATATTTTGAATAACTAAAAGGTAGGGTTAGTAATCTTCTTCAAAGATATTTTTTGCATTTTTGCAATTTGCATATTTGTTTGTAATGTGTACGGGTTAGACGAGTGCAGCACAGTCAAACAACTTCCTTTGCCTCACCATTGTCTCTAAAACAGATGCCTGTGTGCATGCGAGTAAACGTAACAACTCACATGCAGCATTGTGTGGTTCTGGTTATGACTGTAACAGACATATTTAAACATCACTAATTTATGTATTCATTTTAGGGTGCTTGTTTTGCCTTTTTCTGACAGTTGGGATGTATCCGACTTGGCATTAAACACTACGTCAGTGCCTGGAAGAGCCTCACCTCAGGCCATGCCCAGTCTCTCTCTTGTCTAAAGTCCAGCCTATTTGACATGACATTAGTCCTACTCCATTGGGTGATGTGTGAAAGGGAGCAGGAATCAATATTCAGGTGTACCACCAATGTCCCACCTCCAGACCCCGTAACATTTCAGGAAACATGCCGGTACGTCTGTGTTGTGAATGGAAGCAGTGACATTGCAGGGACAAGCACGTAAAGGGTTACGTCCATCTGATGAAAGAGCGGACCAATCACAAGACTCTGCTGATTACTGAGTAATACTACGTATTTGAATCCGCGTTTTGTTTACATTTTGGAATTTACAGCAATGCTTTTGCTGGAGATTGAATAACTAAAAAAGTTTTTTTCCGCCCGCCATGTTCAAAAATAACGAGAGACGTCTTCATGTACACGTACATCCAGCATCACCCCCCCCCTCATCTCACTCTTCTTCTGTTGAGTATTTTGGCGGTTGACATCCATAAGTGTTGCATTACCGCCATCTGCTGGACTGTCCATTGCCCCATCTATTCATTGGCATGGCAAGTGTGAAAAGGCGCAACATGAAAATGTTCCAGAATGTAGTGCATGTGTAAAGGCTCAATGAATGAATGAATGAAGGCCAGATCCTTTAAATGCATCATTTAGTTACTCCTTTTTCTGACTAGATGCAGCATGATTTAACGTAAGGATTGTTTTGGATCTGAAGCCTCGCTTAGGGGGTTTGCAGCAATAACATGATGTTTACAAGCAAATTACAAGTCTCAGCAAGTCGGATCACATTGTGAACTGCGAATCAATCATCACCTGGAAAACACAACTTCACGGTAAAATAATCTTGTTTGTGGTAAACATGTTAAAACATGCAAAAACACTGCAGTGAACTACCGTCTGCCATAATATCAAAAATAATGTTAACAGATAAGTGTTGTGTTCTGTTAACCAACCAATCAGTTTCCAGCTGCCGGCGGCTTCTGAACCCTTGGACTGAACTGATAAAACAGTTGAGGTTTACTGAAGGTTTCTCTTTGTTGTGCTGCCTGCCGGGGCCTGCATGTCCCAGGTACACACACCAGCATCCACCCACGCAGCGGCCTCCATTGCTTTACGTCAACCCTTCTGGCAGAACTACAGACGGGCCGCATCGCAAACTAGTCCGTTGTGTATTGTAGATAGTGTGCCTTTCCTGCTCTATCTGAAGTCTGTGGACGGGAAAATGTTTAACTAGCACAACAACCTGTCAGTAGAATCATTCGTCTTTTTAGCAGCTTTTTTATTGTTTAGTTAAACCTAGGATTGCAAATCTAAGGTGGAAACATTCCATGGGAATTAACGGGAAATAATAGGAATAAAATGGAAATTTAAAGGTAACCTTTTACCATTTACTTGTCTGAAATAACTTTCTATCCCTTGTTCTCTTATTTTTGTTTCACTTCATCTTCCTGCATCGTTTTAGATGTAGCGTGTTGGTTCAAGGTTTATTTCATAGTCCAATAGTTTTCCAAATATGTCGGTTAATTTGTCAAATACATACAATATAAAATGTACGATTTGGTGAGTTAAGTTAGGGGTGACTGTGGCTCAGTGGTAGAGCAGGGTCGTCCTTTAATCAGAGGATCGGCGGTTCGATCTGCTAGTCCATGTCCATGTGTCCTTGGGCAAGACACTTAACCCCAAATGTCTCCCGTAGGCTGATCCTGCAGTGTGTGAATGTTAGTTAGTCCTGATGGGCAGAGGGACCTTGCATGGTAGCTCCTCCCATCAGTGTATGAATGGGTGAATGATGTCATGTAGTGCATGCCTAGTGAGAGCTTTTAGTGGTCGGTAGACTAGAAAAGAGATATAAGTACAGTCCATTTACCATTTTTACAATACGTGGAGACACAACTAAAATCAGTTAGTAATAAAAGAAGAATACATGGCTATATCAATTAAACGACAATAAAACAAATGTAATTAAAAGCAATGCCAGTAAGATTAACAATTAGACCTTGGAATTATCTCTGCGTTATAAACGAGTTCAACTTAAATGTCTCCCGTAGCTGTGCCTACGGTGTGTGAATGAGTATGTATGTTATCTACTACTGATGGGCAGATGGCACCTTGCATGGTAGCTCCTCCCATCAGTGTATGAATGCTTGTGAATGTGTGAATGATGTCATGTAGTGTTAAAGAACTTTGAGTGGACGGAAGACTAGAAAAGATCTATACAAGTACAGTCCATTTACCATTTACCATTTAATGTTGGCTAGCTAGCAAGTTAATTAATTGCAGAAGAAACACTGAAAATTTGAGCCGACAATGTTGGCAGTGTGCAAACGTAGGGTTTAAAGTGAATAACAATGTATAAAATAAATGTTTTACAATAAAGAATGAATGGAAATGGATGAATTAAAACTCCTTAATTAGCATTAGCATGCTCAATCGAGCTACATCCCACATGGTAAAAGCTATAGCTAACCAAAACTAGCAGAAAGTGGAAACAAGTTATAAACTGTGTACTTTGCTTCAATCTACTCCGCTGGTTAACTGAAATATAAAAAAATATTAAATATATTAACTTCAGTTCTATAATCTAAAGTTACATGAAAGCATGTCGTCTTTTGGCTCAGACAGTGCAGTAGTGTTGGCTGAACATGTGATGGGAGAATGCACTGTGCATGCTGAGGGATAAGTAGGTGTCTATATAATAAACTGATAAATACCGGTGTGGATTGTAATGCACAGTAGATTTTTGTGAGAGTAAAATTTCAAAATTAAAAAAAACTCAGTAGATAAGTCATAACCTTTACAGTCTCGGACCCCAGTGGCTTTCAGTCTGATGTTGATTAAGCCTCTTGGGGCAAAGGCCAATATTTCGGCTGTTTGGGTGTAGCCAGCAGATATCTGGATAGTACCCGGGCCAAAACTTCCTACACCATGCGCTGGTCATTGTTTACGGTTCGATTAGCAACTTGAGACGTGGGAATAGAGTTGGAGTTGAGAGATGATGTCTACGACCGGATTGTCTGTTTGCATTCATATGCAGATATCTGTTCAGTGATCAATTAAAAAGCTGAGTGCTTGTCAGGCGATAGAAGATAGGTTCAGAGATTGAAGAGATTAGTATTGACCAATTACATTTGAGATCAGGGCCAATATTCAGTCAGACTCCAAATGGACTACAAACGGAAACCAGAACACTTCCGCTACCAAAATCATGTCCTGTTGCCTACGGATTCTGCATTCATGCAACTATCTCTAGAGATTACAACCTTTAGGTCAGCTGGTGGAGTGTCTCTGTGTCTCTTGTATTTGGTTTATTCAGCGTCATGCACTGCTTATCCCTCTGTACCACCACCATGCAGCTGGCAGGAACTGCTAGGGTTAGTCAGACCCGGCTGATCCAAGGTCAGTCCCTCATCGGTATGCATTCTTGCTCCTCCACCGTATGGCCGCGGGTGCTGTCTTCTGTGTGCAGGTGCCGGGATGGATAGGCAGACCTCTGCCAAGCTGACCAGCTTCCTCTGCTAGTAGAAGCTTGATGGGGGAGTCTGTGCTCTCTAATAGATTGCATTCATCAGTTGTGCACAGCCGTTTCCCTTTTCTGCTGCCAAATGGCGACTGTCCATTGGATTGTATGTAAAGCTTTGGCATCCCTAACACTTGGTTGCCTATATGAAAGGCCCTCTTGTTGTCATAGCAATAACAATGGAAATAGTAAAAACAAAAGATGCATTTATATAGTGCCATCTCATTGAAGTAACTGGTAAGGACATACCACAGCAATGGCTTATTGGTAGGGGACTCGGATCTGGAGGCTTCTGTATTTTGTGATAATTGAGGTTGATTGGTACCTAATCCCCTAACAGCCTGCTCTAGTGTAGGTGCACTGTTGAGTTTTATAGTGCATGTTCTAAGATGCACAAGAGGTGTGTCATGGAGGTCAGTGTATGTCTTAATGTCTCATTCTGCACAATGTGACACTGATCATTTCTGTGTATGAGGGATAAACCAACAAGTTCTTACCTGGAATCTGAGCCAATTGCAAAAGATCAGTTCACCCAAATCACGCACGCACGCACGCACGCACGCACGCACGCACGCACGCACGCACGCACGCACACACACACACACATATATATATTTAAGATTTGAACTCTGGTTTGAAGCAGACTCCTTCTTGTTGACTTCAAATGAACCTTCACGTTTTAGTCCTATGTGAAGTGGCATCTCAGTATTTTGGGGTCTTGTAATTTGCAAAGATTCTACTGAATGCCAATTCAATAGAATGTGCACTTCCTTTACAACGTTGCTGTCGAAAACAGTGCTGAGGGAGTCTGGAGATAATCCTTGTAATACAAGAACAAATGAGGCTTCCGACAAGTGAAACGAAGATGATTAGTCGAGCAGTGCTCCAACAATACCGAGCAGGAATTTGTATTTGATCAGAAAGGACAGGAAAGAGGGGAAAATATGATTCTGCATCACCCTTCTTTATTTGTGCGTTGCTTCCCTTTCCTCTGGTCAGCCAGTTCCTCTCAGCGAGGGCTGTCCTGCTGCCTCCCATACAGCTGCCTCTTTGTGACTCTGCAGTCACATCCGACGTAACCCACACCCAGGACACACTCATACCCATCTCCCCTTTCTGCGCTCTTATTGGTGTTAAATGGAGTCTACTGTGAGACTAATGCCCTCTGCATTAAACGTGCGGAAATGACTAAGTGAATGGCCAAGGGAGCACAAGTGCTGTGGCGTGGGTGTGTGTTTAGGGGAGTTGATATAGTGTGAATAGGAGAGGTCTACTCCCATCTCACACAAGGCTTTGCTGCTCTTGGCTTCGGGTCAGACGCTGAAGGCAGGTGCCAAGCAATGGAATCAGAGCTCGGGGGAGAAGAAAAGTAAGAAAGTCTGGCAGAGGTGATGAGCGGCACGATTGGGAGTCTGCCCAGCGGCTTTGAAAAAGTGGCGAGGAAGGCCTGGAAAGTCCTCAGAAATTAGCAGCATGTGAACACTTCTTTCCTTTGAATGTCTGCATGTGTAAAGGCAGGGGTAATTACACTATTGTGGTCAGTGTCAGACATTGAAATGCTTTTTATAACCTTGGCAAGGCTCACAGAGAAAATATGGAACTTGGCCTCCAGGCTCTCTGGGCAACAGATCCTCCGGGAGAGTTGGTCTCCAGAGAGTCAGGTTCTGAATCAGGGCTTTGGGGCACAAACAAGACTAACAAGAGTCTGAATTGTTAGGACAATATATGCTTTTCTGCTTTCGGTGGCAAAGCAAATTCACTTCTTTGCTTTGCATGGAGTTCAACATTTGTTGAACTTTGACCGGGGAAGTCGCGACCTCAACCAATAGCATAGATGTGTGTGTGTTGGACCCCGATTGGCCCTCTCCACATCCAGCACAAATACCGCCTCGGGGAGGCGACGGGCACTCGCCTTACGTATTCACACCAAACGCAAAACTCATTTTTCACAACAAACGGGAATTTTTACGCCAGACGACACGAATAAGAGAATTTTTTTTATGTAGAAATAATAACGTAGCTGCCATATGTATGTGGTAGTGTTGATGGAGCAGCTATGACGTTATTGTAGCCTAGCCCTGATCAATCCACACTCCATTCAGAAAACAAGCATTTTAAAAGTAGTTTGCTTGTCATCTTGCAGACAGACCTGACAAAGCATGAATTCAGACTTTTTACAAATCAACATTATGATGCAGTTATTTAGGCATTCTTTTGATCCATTTATTGCAACTAAATCACAGAAAAATCTGTTTATTTTGGGTTCATACCTCTGATATTAAGCTGGTTATTTCTACCACGGTTGATGACGGTTGGTACCTAGCAGGAGGTGGAACCTGTTGCTCGCTGTTTTACTGACCTGAAAAAAAGAAAAAAAACATCCCTGAAGTAGAGATGAACATGATAATTTCATGATAATGAAGCTGGAGCTCCGAGATCTACTTTATCACGTCAGGAGCCCAGTGTGATACATGAGAAAACACGCACACGCACACGCACACACACACACACACACACACACACACACACACACACACACACACACACACACACACACACACACACACACACACACACACACACACACACACACACACACACATTGCTGGAGAGACAAGAGACATAAGCATGTTTTGGAAATTCATTCATAAATTGAGAATTAACCTCTGTTTACACAGATACCAGACTCCCATCAGGGGGTTTTCTGACTGATCTAAAAAGCATTTAGGAAAGACAACAACATCAAAACATGGGCTTGTCCATTCTGGAAACTTCTCAGTAAGGTGTGTGTGTGTGTGTGTGTGTGTTTGTGTGTGTGTGTGTGTGTGAGTGAGAGATATGGAGAGAAAGAAAGAGTGAATGAAGTGTTGGCACTTGCTCTAATAATGACAAAGTGAGGGGAATGGAGTCCTTTTAATCCTGTTTTATTTATGATTTGATGAATGCATAAGAGATGGAAATTGATTGATCTCATTTCGTTGGATGTCTCAGAATGTCCTTGCAATAAGACAGAGCTCATAGGTCCAGACCGTGCAGATCCTTTATTATCCTAGTGGTCTGCTGTCTCCCTCTGTCGTCTCCAACACCAGCCTCAGTTTAGATAAACCCTCTTTTCTGATTCTGAGAAACGTGTAAAATATGAGACTGTTCCTGTCCATCAAAAACATGAAGCTGTTGCTCACGCCTCCATCACAGCGTCATCGCGCCTCCATCACAGCGTCATCGCGCCTCCATCACAGCGTCATCGCGCCTCCATCACAGCGTCATCGCGCCTCCATCACAGCGTCATCGCGCCTCCATCACAGCGTCATCGCGCCTCCATCACAGCGTCATCACGCCTCCATCACAGCGTCATCACAGCGTCATCACAGCGTCATCACAGCGTCATCACAGCGTCATCACAGCGTCATCACGCCTCCATCACAGCGTCATCGCGCCTCCATCACAGCGTCATCACGCCTCCATCACATTAACTACTTTAACCCTCTGCCCTCTGGCATTTGTAAAGGAAATCTCTGTCCCGTTTACAGCTCGTTCAAATCTCAGCTCAGAGTTTTAGATTTCATCTCCACTTGCTACCCGACCTGCTCTCAATCCCAACTCGGCACGTAGGAACCTGCTAACTTGATCTTAACTAGATCTTGACTTACGTAACTTTGCACCTTATGGAGTGAAGCACGTTCCATTAATTAACTTTCAGGGTGACCCCAAATAGTGGACTGTTCTGATTCGATCTAAGGAGCCACATTCAACTGCCGATCTCACAGTAGAAATCGACGCAGTGACGGGAAAATGTGTTAACGAAACAAAAGGATCATTCATAAACAACAACATGGTAAATGGACCTGTATATCTCTTTTCTAGTCTTTCGACCACTCAAAGCGCTTTAACACTGCATGACATCATTCACCCATTCATACACTGATGGGAGGGGCCAAGGTGCCACCTGCCCATCAGGAGTAGCTACCATTCACACACCGTAGGCACAGCTACGGGAGCAATCGAACCGCCGATCAGATTGAAGGACGACCCTGCTCACCACTAAGCCACAGTCTTCCACATGGCTATTTCAAAATCAAGAAATAGTCCTTCATTTTTTTTTTTTTTTATGAGAGCCTTCACATAAGAACGTAGCACTATCAGAGCTGGATGTGTTTTGTAGTTATGAAGGATTCTCTGAAATCCTCTGTTAATGATGTGGATGGGTTCACATTGGAGTTAGTTGAAAGCCTGGTGTCTCTCATACAGGCTCTAGACGCCTTGTTGTGTATGTGACCTCTTAGGACTTTATGTTCCCCCTCGCATCCCTGAGATCCTCAGATTCTTCTCTTCTTGCTGCTCCAACATCTAGAGCTCTTAGGGCTGCAGGACTTAGAAGGACTTGCCGGAGGAGATCAGAGCGGCAAACTCTGTATCTTCTTTAAAATCCGCTTCTAATTTAAATACCTATTGCAGTGCTGTTAACAAGTGGACAGGCCTGGTCTAATCTCCGTCAGCGTGCTCTCCACCTTGTGCTGCTGCAGCATTCAGTCCAGACTACGTCAGAAATGTTGCAATGTCCCAACTTTTAAGAGCGCCCTCGTGGTTTTTCTACAAAAAGGACTTGAAGGCTTTTGCAGCCATGAGATCGATATATACATCACCATCACATCAATGTAGCGAGGTGCATGTCTGGAGAGGCTTAATGCGTTGAGTTAAAAGAAGTCATCCTGGTGGAATTATGGATCCCTCAGTTCTGCATTTGCAAAATGCATTTGAACGTAATTTGCAGGAGATTGAGTTGCTTGACTTTGTGGCTTCGGCTGCTTGTGATTACCATCCAGTTCGTCCTCTGTCAATTCTAAACAAGCTGCTAATGTAAAACACATCGTCTTCTTTTGTGCTATAGAACTGCCCACGGACCATTTCTATACGTATAGAGTGCTGAGAAGAGCAAATATAGAATCTGTGTGTTTGTTACCTCTGCCAAGGCGGTGATGCTTTGGTTTGGTTTGTTTTTGTCTTTGTCAGACACTGGAGGGGGGGCAGGGTGGGGGGCATGGCCTCGGCACAGGTCCGCGCTCTCCGGGTGACCTTCTCCTTCTCTATTGTGTTGCATCACTTGTGTTATATTATCACTGGAGAAATGAACACCCAGCAGCAATAAGTTCATGTGGAAAGGATCATTCTCCTTCGTGCTGTTGAACATTCTTACACTTCATTTGTTCTTGAATGAAGAAGCCAGGAGTTTCTAATTTAAGGCTGCGCTTCTTTTTTTTTTTTACATTTGTAGTGACTCTTTGTTTTGTGTGAATGAGGTGCATTTAGTTATTTTTAGAGCGCCTCTGCTGTAATGTACTCCTTCCCGAGGCTGTTTGTGAGAGTGAGAGTAAGAGAGACCTCAGAGACCACGGAGACACCACTGAAAGGAGTTGGGGGTGGGCAGCAGCTTTGCCTCATTCCCCACATTCTCAACCCCCCACCTTCCTCCAGCCTCGGCTGCTGCCGGGCGAACGGTGGAATTCCAGCCACTAGAGGCCTTTTGTTCAGACAGGGACTCTACAAACATCAGGAGTTCTCTGGGACCTTAGCGGATTTCCACAGGTCACCTATGCCTCCCCCTCCTAACGCCCACCCCCCTTTCTTTTTCTTTTTTTTTCCTGCTGGAAAGGTTTAATCATTTCACTCTGAGTCTTCAGCTGAAACATCCCGGCAGCGAGCTGCTCCACAGTTCCGGATGTGAGAAGCAGTTAACGACTGCTGCAGAGATAACACTCGTGGCATTACTCAATCGTCACATTACACCACGTCATTAACATTTTACTTCTCTTTTACTTCTCACGATTCGTCGTTTCAACAAAATCGTGATTGAATTTGACAGCTTTACTGTCAGAAATCCTCCGGCACACTAATAAACAGATTTTCTGTAGGAGAAGATTTGCATGCACACATGATGGAACCTCAAGTTTCTATAAATGGAAACAAATAGAGGACATTTTTATTTTGTACAAACTGGCTGCTACCTTGAATATGCATTGCATTTTCTTGCTGGAAAATGTAAAAAGGAAAAAGAAATAATTGACTTGTTGATTTCGTAGGAATTCCTCTGTTGTAATTTTAGGGCATCATTATTGTCACTTTTGTCTCTGGCAGTTTGTCCCAGTTAGTGTTTAGGAAAATCAAGTTCATGGATTTTAGTCCTAAATGGTAGAATATATATATATAGAGTAAAAGCAGCTTAAAAAGACCAGCTGAGCTTCTGCAGGTACATTTTAATGAAATGAGAAAACCTGCTCACCGAACCTTAAGATGCCAGAGAGGGAGAGCACTTACTTAGAGTAGCTCACATTCACTGTTTGTTTTACACAGGAAGTTACACGCTGTCCTGTGGTGTCCTGGCTGGTTTGTGCAGCGATGCCTCGGAATACCCCCCCCTTCCTTTTCACAATGCAGTTCTTTCAAATTCCTCAAATAGATATGGACATTTGTGTCCATTAGAGTATTTCTGCTACCACCATTATGAGGCAGGAAGTGAGCTGTTCCAGGCCCGACAGGTTAATTCATAACATCTGCGACGCTCTGTTAAAACGAGGCAGAGCTGAGTGCCATGCACAGAGTCCTTCCTGTTTCAGAGCGGCCACGCATGCACGCCACATGCATTTGCATGAAATAGTTCCAAGACACTAAAGACGGCAAAACATAATATACAAAAAAACAAAACACAATTGAGATGCTTTTTTTCTCTGTAGGCAGCAAAATGCATAACACCGAACAAGAAGCAGAGAAATATTTGTAAAGTCTAAGCAGACGTATTGCATTTCTACTTTACTCCCTCTTTCCCTTTGAGATACTCTGGGAACGGATTTCACTTCAAACAGCAGAGGCTCCTAAATGGAGCCGATCCAATTTGTCTGCGCCTTTCTTTCCTTTCAGAGCCCCCCCCTCCCCCCCCCCCCCACCCCAAAAAAAAAAAAACCCTACCAACAAAAGCCTGCTTGTCTGCTAGGAATTTTCCACATTCCTTGTAACGACAGACATTTTTTTCTCCTGTACAAAGGGCCCTTCGGCAAATTTCCCCTAATCGCCAGGTTTAGTTGGACCCTGATAGGTGCAATTCATAACTCTGGTGGGGCATTGACTAGGTGGGGGTGTGGGGGGGGGGGGTCATCTCCATCACTTCATACGGCATCACAACACATGGCTTGTATCCAGGATAATGACGGCTGTTGGGGAGGGAGAGCTACTGGGCAGCATTGGTGTCTAGGTGTAATTTGCACTGGTCAATTGAAGGCGTGTTCTTTTGCCTTGGGTTGTTGTCTCCGGTGTGCTTTCTGGGGCTAAGCAGCGATTGAGTCAACAGAAAGAACCCCCACATAACCTTTTCCAATACGATACTATAATCTTTAGAGGAAGAGCTGCGTGTTTGAACACGTTGGAGTGCCCGATCTGGAGACACCCAGACAATAACAAGCTGTAATCAGACTCTTCCACAGAAGACACGTGAGTGTTGGGGACTACCAGGATTTCATATTCTTTGCTTCTCTCTGGAACCCCCACATGCCTGAATCTGGTTGACCACTCATGTACAGAAGTCTCACGGGGTCAAGTTCAAGGCTTTGTGAAGTTGTTGTTGAAAGGAAAGAAACAAGGAACAAGAGAGAGAGAGAGAGAGAATGGGAGAGATGCCATGTTGTTTTTTTCGCAACCAATGAACGGAGGTTAAAATATTTGGAATGCGGAGGAGTGACGTACCGGATACATCTCTGATAGCGGCAGCGACCTGTCAATCACAGTAGCCCCGCCCTAAAGCATCCCCTGCTTTATGGTCTATTTGACTCTAAATGGACCATACTTTACTAAATGAACATCATGCTTTATTGAAGAAGACTTGAAACTAGAGATTGAGACCATAAACTCATGTTTACAATGTTTACTGAGGGAATAAATCAAGAGAGAAGTAGAGTAATTTTCTCATAGACTTCTATACAATCTGACTTCTCTTTGCAACTGGAGGCGTCGCCCCCTGCTGGTCAGTAGAGAGAATACAAGTTTTGAGACACTTCCGCATTGGCTTCACTTGGGAGAACCAGAGGTTTCTGCCTGGTCTTAACGTCAACGTCTTCACAAAATGTGATAACACTAAATCCAATCGTTGTTGAGATATTTCAGTCTGGACCATAATGTCAGATCATAGGACTGAGGATAGACAGACATTTCTAAATAATAATACTGATAATCAGTACATGTAATAATTGGTCGCCTTCATATATGATATAAATAGCATCATTGAAAAGTATATTTGATGAATCATTTACCCCCCACCCCCAGTGTTTCCAGGTGGTATTATTGTTTGCACTGCTGTTGCAAAGATCAGTTGGATATAAGAGAATAGGCTATAATAGGCAAAGTTAAACCGCTGCACATTTTAGAGAGGCCACTGCAAGAAAGCATGCTTCCTTGTAGCTCCTGGTTCTCCTGCTTTACTGGCTGCTAGCGTTAGCTGGAGGTAGCATTAGCAACATGGCTACCACTAGTTGCAATGGCTACTGTCCAAAGCAAGAAACAACCGTAAGAATCCCAATTTGAATGGAAACCCTTCTCTCAGAGGTTTGATAAAGGCCGAGCAAACTAGTAAAAAATCATCCATTGTACCTGTTGGCAGAAAGAGTCGCATAGTGAAAGTGAGGCTTTACTATAGCAGATGGTGCCATTATTCTTTAAGAATTACATTGTGCAATTAACATTTTCTTCATAACGATAAGTTAAAGCAAAAAACATGCCTGTTGCCACTTTAATTACTGGCTCATAACTAACCGATACTTTAAAGTAATTAAATTAAAGTTAATTAAAATCAATATTATGAATTATTCTTGTGGCATAGCCTCCATAATAAATTGACTTTTATCCCTTAAAGTTTCCCAGACAGACAGTTCGCTTCAGCAGTCTGTGAATTCCCAAGTGTGTGACAAACCTGCCAGATAAGTCAAATGTTTACCTACCTAAGTGCTCTATTAGGCAAAGTTACACTTTAACAATTTAAATGGTGAGCCTTCCAGGTTCCAACAGCCTCACGCTCTTCCCAGCATTTCACCCCAAGCATATCTCGTGACAGGCTTTTCATCCGTGCAGACTCGTGTTTGTGGAGGGAAGGTTGGTCAAATTATCTGTTTGGCTTCAAAGGAGGTCCAAAGGTTAGCAGGCGCAGTAACGGTTAACCAGAGCAAACAGCGGCAGCACCTATCTTATAGGATAATTAACACTCAGACCGCAAAGGACAGCACAGCAGGAGCACAATACACTTATATACAGGACACTCGGGTACACGGATAAAGAGATATCAGACACAGTTATGAACATTTATTAATGCTAAATACATGTTAAAACATAGAAGAAGGCTCAATAAGAAACATTTGAAAAATAGATTCCAAAGCTGAAATTAATTTGAAGGTGTTGTTTGTGGTGTAATGTAACTTCAGTCCTACATCTGTTTATACATGGGATACGTTCAGGAAACAATAATTACTAGTACATATGCACCATGTTTTCTCTTTGCTGGACACATTTGGTTGATTGGTGCACACATGATGGTCTGTGAAAATTGCCATGTAAGGGACAATCTAAACAGGCTGCTTTGATTCAATAAAGTTTCAGTTAGATTATTTTACACTGAGATGTGTGGATAAACTCCAGCTTTAGGATGTAGAACCAACATCTTTGACATATCTTTGATACTGGGATTCCAGCTTGTTGCACTGTAAAAACTGACAATATGGCTACTGTTTCAAAAGGAAGCTGTGTGCCAGATCAAGAGAGAAGGGAAGGGGCAAGTTAAGGGATTCATTCAAGGGTAAAAGGGGGTATAGCTTATTAATTAAAGGGAATGAGTTATCAAAGTTTGGGCTTCGCTCACTCACTTTAACATATAAACTCAGAGCACAATATCAACTACCAACCCAGTTGCCAGAATTTTTTTTGGCATTCTACGTTTCTGCAAACCAAGGGATACGTTGAATGTCGACGTTATTGAACCTAAAATATGTTTCATATCAGCCTCGTATCACACTACGCAAAAAAACTACTAGGTTAACGTTAGAAAAGAGAGCATGGTTTGTGTTTAAATAGTAATGTACCAACGTAACGTAACCACTGTAACAACGTAACTAGCTAGATTGAGAAAAGAATGAATCTGCCCTGAGCATTTTTTTGTTTATGGCTTTCTTTCTTACGGAAAAATACTTAATGAGCGTAACAATGTTCGTGTGAAGTCAACTTTTACTTTGGGTTTCACACGGGACAGGAACATCGGACTCCTAGGTGAAAGTCCTGTGTTGGTTTGGATTAACGACCGCGGGATATATAAACATTGCTCTGCACGTCGCCTGGACCACGTCACTTGCTTTGACCGACTGAAAAAACATCCACATTCAATGTATCCGTGGTTTGCAGAAACGTTCAATGTCAGTATTTTTATTTGGTGATTTCCATGAAATTTGGTGTGGACATTTATGCTTCTCTAACACCTTGGCCTTTCATCATCTGACAACCAACAAACCTCTGGACCAATCTATTTGGTTCTACAAGGTATTGCAACAGATTTCCATTTATTGAGATTTGCAGTGAATGTCTAAGAGCTCATGAATGTCTCTGCTGATCTTTGACCTTCTCTCTTGCACCCCTATGAGGGCAAATTTTACTGCACAAATATTAATATCAATAACTTTTAATTGAGCACATTTGTGCTCTTGATGCATAGTGTCTTCGGGACACTGTCAGCTCTGCACACAAGTCTCGTAGGCGAACAGGGAAACTGTCATTTGGTTTGCTGAGCACATTCAATGACCCCATAGTGTTTCCTGTAGCGCCACCCTCAGGACAAACTATCTCATCGGTTTCATTCTACATTCTTAGCTTCAGAAATACATAGGAAGAGGTTCTGGAGAAAAGTGAATACACTAAGCTGTCTACAAGCGGCTTAAAGAGCAGGGCGAGTGGCCCACCTCTCCTGATAGGTGGGGCTTTTAGTGAATGACGGCTCAGCAGAGCGGAGGCTTCCCTCTCTTCGATCAGAGGAAGACTCTTAGAAAGAGGCTGCTGGGTGGCTGTATAGCTGAGAGCCTGGAGCGCCGCATTCTTTGAACAGCGGAGGGATGGGGTTTCAGCCGAGATGGGGTCCTATTTTCAGTCTTCCTCGCCCAGCATACCTTGGAAGGGTTGGAGCTGCCCACGCTGCCCTCATGCTCTGCCTCACCAGCACCCGTGAGGCAGAGCAGCTTGGCCTACTAGTGATTCATAGTGTTCGGCCCAGGCAACAAAAAGCTGCCAGAGCCTGTGGAAGACAATGCTGCCATTTCTCTTTTGTGCTATAGAGGGAGAGGGGCTGGTTTACCAGCAGATAGTAGATTTTACCATCTGGCTGTAAACTTAAAGAACTCTTCATCCTTTGTCTTCATGGTCAGTGAAACTACTGTCAGTTGTTACTTTAAATGATTTAGAAGTATTGACTTAAACCCTTAGTTATTTTGTAGCCTGCACTCCCTGCAGTTATTTATTTTTGTTACATTACATAATGCTTCAAACAAAAATTTGGAAAGGCATCAAATTACACACAACTACAAAAATATCAAGGATAACCTAATAAACTCGAAGATTTTTTCCATCATGGGAAGATGCATCATTCAGGCTGGATATAACTAAGGGTCCACAATGTCCACGGTTCCTCAGGCTAGATATAACTAAGGGTCCACAATGTCCACGGTTCCTCAGGCTAGATATAACTAAGGATCCACAATGTCCACGGTTCCTCAGGCTAGATATAACTAAGGGTCCACAATGTCCACGGTTCCTCAATTGTCTTGGTTCTTGATTACAATTTTTGACCTGAACTATTTACTTATTTATTTCACAATGACTTAACATGTGATGGAAGCAATGGAGGACCTTTGCTGCCAGGAAAATGCCAGAATTAAGATTCAGGAGAAGAGGTCAAACACCCACCTGCCCAACAACAAAGGAGGGGGGAGCCTCTCAGAAGACTGGGGGTGTTCAGAGGGTCTGCATCCTCCTCTCTGTGTGCACTAGTCTCCAAATTCTTCCTCCACTGCTGCTCACATTCCTCATGCAGGACCCATCCGGTGTTGACATGGACTCCATTACTGTGTTTGAGCCTACTGACATTCCAGCCAGAGCTGGCACAGAAAACACCAGCTGTTTGGACTGATATCGGGTGGGTGGGTGGGTGTGTGTATGGGGGGGTTAGGGACATGGTGCTCTCTTCGCGGGGCCAGCAGCTGGCAGGGCTTACGAGCACCAGGGACTCTGCATTTTCTTTTTACATTCTCAGAGCTGATGGAGTGCTCAGCTGTTCAGACCTAGTCCAGACTGACTTCCTGTGCGGTTGTGAGCTCGATCAGGACCTCCTTCACCCCATAATGTGTGTGTTCTGTTCAAGGCCAACATGAAACCTCAGTCAAATGCAAACCCAGGCTGTACATATTTGTTGTTCCGCACCTTTAAAGGGCTTACCGATATTTTAATGTATAGCCATTTATCGTTATATTTCCAGACCTTTATATCAAAAACAATCAATCACCCCTGAAACTAAAAGGTACAGTTCACCCCCAAATAAAAAATATATGTTTGACCTCTTACTTGTTGTTCTGTTGGAGAAATTGTCCGTAGAGATGTCTGCCTTCTCTCTAATATAATGGAACTTGACTTTTGCTGCTCAAAGCGGCAAAAAATAAATCGAAATAAATCGAAATAAATCATCAGCAATGTCTCTTTCCAGAAACCCGGTTACTCAAGATTCCAAACTACACCCGCCAACCTTATCACCGCACAGATGGAAGCTTGCATCTACTCATGAACGAGAGGCTCAGAGCTAATCGATACCGGTGGCTCACCTAGCACCACTGAGCTAGCTAACGCTAGCTGAGGAGGACACCATTAATATTTTCATCTGGCGCTGCGACGAGTATGAGCGTCTTGTCCGTGAGGAGACGCTCGCCTCCTTCTGCGCGTTGATACGGTTGGCAGGTGTAGTTCAGTAGAAAGAAAATAGTTCCTACATGAAGCTGCTCACAGCAAGGTCTGTGGATCATCTTGATTAACTGGGTCATGGTTTCTGGAAAGAGACTTTGCTGCTGGGTTTTTCAAATGTATTATTTTTGGCGCTTTGAGCACCACAAGCAGAGTGCTATCCAGTTCCATTATATTGGAGGGAAGGCAGACATCTCTATGGCCGATATCTCCAACACTCGGCAACTCACACCACAACTATCTCGAATGATGAATAGAACTACAGGTAAGATGAAAACAATATGTAGTTTTGATGTGGGGGTGAACTGTCCCTTTAACACACAGGAGTGAAGAAGCCTCAGAGACATCAGGGGTGTCTGCGAATTCTTCTTCCGTGTTGGTATGTCCTGGGTGTTCCATTTGTGATGCGGTGCCTCACCACTATGCCTAAGTGGGAGGAGAGCTGCGGTCGAGGCCGTGTCCTGAAGTGCATGCCACAGTACTACCGCTATTTCTTTATGGGCAAGCACAAACACGTCCCATTCAAAATCTTACACACACTTTGGTGGATAATACCTCAGCTAATTTAACTTCATTGTGAGTTCCCAATATTTTCTATTTATAGAGTTTTCACAAGTGGCTTTGGAAGGAGAATGATTGTCATCCAAATAAGGATTGTCATCCAAAGTGTCAAAGGCAGCTGCATCCTCTGTATACATCCTCCAGCGGGACTCTCAAAATGTCCCTGTGGTGTGCTGCTACGTCTGTTTGGCTCTTTGCCTGCAATCATTAAACTGTTTAATGATTTTGTTACTGATCAGGCTGAAGGCAGGTTCAAATCAGTCTGGGTACGTGACCTCAAAACTCTTGGTACCAATGGAACTGTGTCCATAGCACATTGACAATAATATCAGAAACGGTCAAAAGTCGAGGAAGCCTCACAAAATCAGAAACCTGATGACAGATTTGGTTTGGCTATTTTCAAAAGTAATTTGATAAGAGATGTTTTTTTCCCTCTCTCTTTGTGGCATGTGTCATATGTTGCAAGTAGATACACAATACTCGGTACAGCATTAGCTTGATGAGCTAACAATCAGGGATGAAGGAAATAAAGCAAAAATATACTTGTGTGTCTTGGGTCGGGTTGGGTCACTCAGATCTGAAAGACTAGGTCCTACGTAGGCCTGTGCAGAGGGGCATTCAGCGTACGGAACCGTGCTGCTGTCAATCATCAATCTCACTCGACTTTCAAATAACCACTTTCACTTCCAGTTGAATCAGTGTGACATTTTTGTTAAATGACAGCTGAGAATGATTGTTCTTCTTGTTGGTGATATCGTGTGGAGGAACAACACTAACTTCTCCCTTCTGCTCTCTTGCAGCCGCAGCAAGTCGTCCAGAAAAAGCTTGCTCAGGTAAGATCACGGATTGTGAAAATACACACACACGCGCACACACACACACACACACACACACACACACACACACACACACACACACACACACACACACACACACACACATACACACAAATGCAACACACTTTCAGGGCAAATTACTTTGAAATTGTAATTACACTACATGTTATTTTGTATTCCAACACATGACTTAAACATTTTTACTTTGTATGGATGTTGTTAGCTAAATTTAGGCTACATACACAAATATTATTGGATACTTTAACTCAAGGAGTTGTAATTAAATGGCTTGTCAGAGCAGAAGGCATCATTTGGTCCTCCAGCTCAGGACGTGGTTGTGTGTTTTTTGCGGCCTTGGTTACTGCACCGTTGTTGTGCATGCACACATTTTTACAATGCATGAAACACTTTTTCACAAATATATAATGGGGGAATATTTTAGTATATAACCCATCTTGATGTGTGGCCACTCTGTTGTTTGCCCTATAGTTAGTTAATGGCTATTGATGCTGCTACATCCTCAGATTTCAGCCAACTAAAGTTCAAGTTGTAGGCCTAACCAGAGACTGTGGGAGAGTTTGTGAAAGTTGCAAAGCTTCGGTGACCCATCCATCCACCCCAATCTCCTCCCTAGCCCTAATAACAACAGCACACTACCTCCAACTTTGGTCCTGACAATCGAGTCATAACTGACTCGACCAGAAGACGTCCTTGTCACGCAAACATATTTTGTTGCTCCTTTTTTTTTTTCTTTTCTTTCTTTTCTTTTTTTTTTTTTACCTTTTATGGGTCTCATATTTTGAATATTTTGTGTGTACTGGCTTGGTTGTCAGTTTAAGTGGTGGAATGATGATTCTTGTCAAGCTTCTCAAAGGCTTGGAACATCCCCATAGTCTTGCATAGCCAGACTTATCTGCACCCTTTGGGAGAAAGGTTTGACTGAACCCATCATAACTCTGCACTAAGGGAAAACAACGGTCTGGGATGATATGCTATATAGCTATGGTGCCCTTGCAAAACGGTAACACGCAGCGGAAAGGGAGGAGAATTCCGTCTGAAATAGGCGGCCAATGGAAGGCTTATATGCACAGTCTACATCCTTGGAGTCGGACTACTGCAACATTAACTCTGTCTGCAGCTGAAGCTCACACTGGGGCTAGTGTTTTTACTTGTGAAAGGTTGAGCCGGATGAGAACTGTGGCAAAAGTCACATCTGTAAATACAGGAGTGGCTTTAGCAAGAAAAGAGGTGACATTAGAAGTGAGTTGTTCTCTTGGACAGAAATTCCAAAGTCAACTGCGGTCCCTCCATGTGGGACTGTTCATATGTAGCAGATAATTAGATGCTGTTTTGTGTTGGTGGTGTGAGCACCTACATCAGAGGGAGAGTGAAAGCCGAATGGTAATAAGTGAGTGCAACATGACACAGGACCCCCACCCCTAGCATTCCCTCACACTCCAGGAATCCACCAGCCTCCCGTCTGTTCACTGGTGCGGGCCACTTCTTGGTGTGAATGCATAACTCGGCTCTGATTTGTGGCTGTGTGGGAACAGGGCTGAGGTAGTTGGGAGGCGCTGTGAGGCCCTGGGAGCTGCAAGCCATAAAAATGTCATTTAGCTCTCCCACTTTGATAGGCTGCTTTATCTCAGCCCCACCAACACCAGCCTGTTCAAAACCTCAGACCCCTTTCATTCCAGTGCTCGGAGTGGGGTAGATACATGACCCAACAGAAAGCTCTAGCTTTACACAAGCACACAGCACAGTTTCCCATTGAGGTTTCAGCTACTGCTGCCAAAAAACACAAGTTCAAAAGTCTGAATATCTCTCCTCATTGATGGCTAAGCCAAACTAAGGCTAACAAAAAGTGTGAGTGATAGAAGTGGGCTATTGGAGAGTCTGGAGTGAGGGGGGCTACAACTTGAAGTGTAGGCCAAGTCTACACCAAACAGTCATTAGATATTCACGCCATCATTTTAACAATTAAAACACATTGTTTTCCTCTTCTGTTTGTTTAGAGGCAGTTAGCAAATTATCATGCGTTTTGAGAGATGGTGTCCCAGTTCCAAATGATGAGCTCACACCAAAAAGATTATATTGGGTATTATGGGTATTATGTTGATGGTCAGAATCATCAAGTCCCATGGGTTGGGACTGTATGACAAACAATTTAAAAGAGCGTGGTGATGCTTTGACGGATCAGTTTGAATTGAATTTATTAAAGGATAGCCCCTTGAGATGTAGCATGTCATTTTCGAGGTGGTCCTATAGACACAAACACATACAGACAAAAACATCATTACATAACATAACATACACTACAAATACACAGATATAGACAGCTCACCTACCCTCTCCCACCGATACCTCAGCCCTCAGCTGTTGTAGAAGATTACAATGATAATGATAATGACTCATGTGATAAATTAACAAATCATGTCAGCATAAAGAGCAACTATTTTTGACTTCAGTTAGACTGAAAGAATGCACAAATTAAAAGCACAAACAGGTTAATTTAAGATGAGAAAAATAAGGATGTCCCAAAGCATTGGAAGGAGGTAATTGGTCTCAGGGAAAAAGGTAGGTTATTTCAATGGAATGGAGCTTTGTATTTGAATGACCTGCGCCCGTTTTCTTTGAAAATTCTAGGGACAAAGAAAAAGGTATATTGCTACATATGTCTGAGTGGATATAAAAATCTATATGGAGCCATATACTATTTCAAATAAGAAGGACACTCAAAATAAACACATTTAAAGATGAACTGAACCCAGTGAAATTGCCTTTGATTGACAAGAAACAATGGAGAGTTCTATCTGGACACCTCAAAACAAACCTGCAAAGAGAATTATACACAACATGAAGGGGCTTAAGATAAGGTGTTTTGATAGACAATGTCAGCATAATCAACAAGAGGTAGTATCAATGGAGAAATCATTATTTTTCGAACATGAAATGTAAAACAATTAAATGAGCGATACTCATTAATAAAATGAGTGAACTCAGACAACCATATGTCCTTTTTATAATATTAATATGTCAATGTGTGGCTTAAAGGAAAGTTCAGGGTCAATCCAAAGTCCAAGATATTTGAATGAATCGTCTTTCTCAAGGGGTGACCCATCATGATAAATAATATGCAAATTGGAGGAATATGAACGACTGTGTCACATAGCAAACGCCATGCTGCAGGACTTATTTTATTCAGCACAAATTTGTTGTTATGAAACCAGTTTTGTAGCAAGTTAAACTCAGAATGTAACGAATACTGGATTTGTACTATATCAGAGTTAGAAGTGTAAAAACAGTGTCATCAGCATAAAGACGAACATGACAATTAGAATATATTTGGATATTTGAGGTAAGTCAAAATAAATGTAGAGAAAATAAATGGTCCCAAGGAAGAGCCTTATGGAACACCCTTTTCAATAATTAGATACTCGGGCTGAGAACCCTGAAAAATCACACATCTATTATGAAGATAAGAACTAAACCAAAGGAGAGCCTTTTGAGTTAAACCAATAGAATAGAGCTTATCAAGGAGGAGGTAGTGATCAACCATGTAAAAAGCCTTGGAAAGATCGTAAACACCATCACTAGGTTGGGTAAACGGCAGCCTTTAATCAAAGATACCCTCTTCCTTGTAGAATGAGTGTGTGAAATGGTGTGGCTGGGGGTGGGGAGCAATAGGATTAAAGCTTCTTTTTTGTCCCCCACCCACGCTACCACCACCACCACCACCACCTTTTTTCTCTCCTGCTCTCACTTGCCCTTGTCACACATGGTAGCATTTAGCGGGCCTTTAAAGCCCGAAGTGTGTGAGCACTAATGAATGGAGTTGGAGCTGCAATGCCACGGCCTGGGAAAGGAAGAGGGTTATAAATTGTGTCAGTTAGCCTCCCTGAATAAAATGAAGCCATGTGGAAAATGAAATCCATTTCATCTGAGGAGTAAGGAGAAACGTGTTTTTTCTTCCCCCCCGCCAGTTGTCACAGTGGTCATCGTGCACTTATCCTGGGAAAACAAGGACATTTAGGGTTAGTGAGCCATTATCAACACTGCTATAATGAAGCCTCTATCTCAAAGAAAACCCCTTATACACTGCTAAAATTATGTAAATGAATCAATCAAAACTTACTTTTCCCAGCGATTTCCTTACCAGCTATTAAGCCTATGCTCGTAGCCACCATGGTTATAGCAAACCGCTTAATCCAGAAGTATAAATGAAGTTTAACACCTTTCAATACTGGCTGCACAGCAAAAGCAGCACATTAGCAGGACTGCAGCAGCAGCTTCAGTCCTCCATTGGTGTCTACACTGGCACTACACCGTGTCAATCAAAAGCAAACAGACGGGAAACAAAAGGTGACAGCTACGCATGTCGAGCACAAGTGAAGACAGATTATTCTTTTAGTCTTTGTGGGAGTGACACTCTCATAATGTCTACTGTATAGTGCCATTTTCTGAGTTCTCTAAAATAACAATGTAGCATGCCAAATTAGGACACGTAGTGAATGTGCCATAAAGCCCGGAAATAAAGGGAAATAAAAAAGGGGACAGACCACAGGCCAAAAGTGAGTTTATGATTTAATCCCACCAAAAACTTTGTAAGCATGAAGTGAATGAAAAGTGGCCTTGACTTGACTTGACTTGACTTGACTTGACTTGTTGATCAGGGTCAAAGCAGCATGTTGGTTCTGCATCGGGATGGCTCTGTCTCATCATGCACATGAGCATTTCCTGTCAGAGATTAAGCATTGACTTTGTGGCCGTGCTGCTTCATTAACCCTATTAACAGGTGACTGAACAGCTCTGGTTGTGGTCCTCCTCATCTGGAAGTGAGACTGTGAGCCACTCTGGTATGAAACCAGATATGATAACTCATCCAAAGGGAACTTGATGTTCAGAAGTTGCAGTATAAAGTAAGAAAGAGTGTGAATATATGAGCAACGAGTCCTCATGCCTAAAAGACAGAACAGGTAGTTAATAGCCAATGACGGCTTGCAAAAACATAAAAAATTTTGTGAAACGGTCGTAGTTTTATTTTAACAAGTGGTTAACATTGTTAAACAGCACTACTTGGTTTTGTTTAGGAAAAGATCATGGTTTGGGTTAAAATCAGTACGTTGGTTTCGTATGCAAGCATGAGACGTAGTCACCAAGACAAGCTATTTTGCTTACGTATTAACTTAGTTACGTACGTACGTAACTTCCAATAACTCAATGTGTTGACTTTTGGTTTTACATGGGATGCGAACAGCGGTCCCCTGGGTGAAACTCCAGTGTTTGTATGACCGAACTGTTGACAGTGAGACCCCTGTGTTGCTCATCACAGTGTCAGAGACATATATATATATATATATATATATATAATAATCATTCTACAGAGCTGAGAGAGTTTAAATGACACAGACGATCTTGTTTTCATCTACAGGAAGAAGAGGAAGAAGAAGAAGAGGCTGGAGAGTCCCCAGAGGAGGACTAAGCTACCACACCATGAAACCTCTACCTCATTCAGCTGTCAGGTCTTTCAAAGGGAAAAGACTGCCTTGACCACTTATTTTTGACTTTTTCCCACACGCTATTTTACTCGGTTTAATTTCAGTTCGAGAATTTCCATCTTTGCCCTGTCACCGAACGGGCAAACATGTCCAGCAAAAGTGTGGCCTTTAAATTCCCTTTCATACAGTTTCACATAGACCACACAGAATGCAGCAAAAGGAAACTCTTCGTAACCGTGCTTCTGTTAGCTCTTATTGGTCGAACAGATTCAAAACGAGCACAGAGTTCAGCTCCAGACATTCTGGCTGTCAAAGCAAACCAATCAGGCAATAGACCTGTACAACACACCTACACTCCTCAATGAGACACAACCAGAAAGTAAATGCTTGGCTGTTCTTGATTCAGGATCCTCAGAGCGTCATCATCTTCACATGAGTGAGAGCTTTAGTAGGGGAGCATCATTCTGAAGACTACTCTATGGCACTGAGGTGCACACACAGTTTTTCCACACACCCTGTCACGTCGACTGATTCACGAGACATTGATGGCCAAGAGACTGGGACAGTAGAACAACTGTTCCTATATATATCTAAAACACACCAACCCGCCCACCCCTCACCCAGACTGTGAGGTCACCAATCACAGGGAGACACAGAGATCTCCACTCAGGGCTCTGGTTTATCCATCATGTTGGCTAAAAGCCATTTAAAAAGAACTAGCTCACGTTGTTAGCATTGGCTCAGACTCCCCAAAACATCATCTTTACATTTAAATAAAACAAGACCATCTTCCTGTATCTTCTCTCTCTAGAAATACGCAGGGAAGAAGCAGCACCCCACGCAAAGTTTTAAATGTCAGTGCAAATGTACCTCATGTAATCACAGCCAAACCCCAACCATGCCCTTAATCTAACATCAGTTGATGATCAGTTGAGCCAAAACAAGTGGCACACTTTAGATAATTCCTTCTGCTGGATTACTGCTAATTATAAAGGAGAACAATCCTTAACCTTTCTGGTAAATTCCACTAGCTTGCAGAAATGAAAATGAATAATGTAAGACACTCTGCTGATAGGGTGGTTCCAGGATGGTTGTTAAATTTCAATGAAAAGACCATTCAATTAACTAATAATCTTTATAATTTAAATCGATCCATTTGGAGTCTCTTGCTTTCGGCCTTTTGAAAACACGACAGCTTTAAAATTCACACAATGCAGCTTCAAATGATATATTCAATGTAGGGTTGGGTTCTTCATTGGATCCTGCTCCAGGTTGACAAAATACCTGTGTTTGCTAAAGTCCCAAGCTAACAGATCTTTCTTATCGAATATTTTCTTTCTCTTCACTTTTTATTCAGCAGAACATTTGCTTTGAAAACTAGAGGCGATCGAGATAGCAAGTAATTCTT
The DNA here is from genome assembly GCA_016806645.1 of Ophiodon elongatus. Lineage (NCBI taxonomy): Eukaryota > Metazoa > Chordata > Actinopteri > Perciformes > Hexagrammidae > Ophiodon > Ophiodon elongatus. The sequence goes on from JACSYO010001636.1 coordinate 1,594,839, forward strand.
TGATTTAGCTCAGAGTAGTCTAGTCCAGCAGAGCCTCCAGTGGGCTTTTAAAGCTTTCCTTTTGATGGCTTGACCCAGGATGGGGCCAGAGTTAGTCGATAGACCAGACCACCAGAGCTCTGCTTTGCTCTCCCTGTTGTTGGTGGACTGCCTCTTCTACTGCTCTAGAAAACGATGGAACCCCTCCACCTCCCGTCGGTGCTCCACCACCAAACAGCTCGACGTTGCATCAAACTACTGTATGCCATTTGCTCAGATTTACATTAACAAGCTTGTGTACATTGTTTCATTCAGTTTGTTCTTTGCGCAACATAGCTTTAAAACCTTGATTCCATCATTGACGTCACACCGTCAAAGAAATTAAACCTCAAGAACAAAAACCACAAGATCAAACCACACATTACCTCATGCATCACTTGACACCTGGATTTAGTGGCAGCGCGGCAGCGGACGACTCGTCCCGCTGTGTTACTCCAGAAAGCCTTACCTTTAAGGAAACCTGATGGTATGCCAGTCAGTCACTGATATGCAATACATCCTCTCATAATTTCAAACTACCTCTGACTCAGCACAACCAGCTCACGGAAGCTGTTGCTCAGCACACACGAACCAATGCCGGGTGAGGCAAGGCCGTGTGCGTTCAGATGTTGACCTTTATACTGTACATTAAAGCGAGGTCATGCCGGTTGGTTGTTGTCTTGTCATGGGGGAACAGCAATTTGTCTGCAACTGTTTTGTTTGATTCAGTCAGGTAAACACTACGTAATCCAAAAAGAAGCAAAAGTCAGATATGACGGAGCCATGTGCATCAACTTTAAAGGAAAACTCTTTGCTGCAGTTGTGACCATCTGTCCTGTTGGTTATGACAAATCGTACAAGTACTTTTATAAGGTTAAGAGGAGTGCACAGACAGGAAGAATGTTTATTAAAACTCATCCATACAGGTAACAATATTTGACCTAAAATAGGTTGTGGCTTTCGGCTTTAACCACATTGTCAGAACAACATTTTAAAAGGGATAACAAAACCTCATTACACCCAAAGTATGTATTTTTTTTTTTACTGCTCAGTATGTTGTTAAACCAGATTCTGGAATTAGCTGTACAAGCAGACATTTTTATGCGCACGATGAAGTTTCGCATTCGGAAATCTCTATGCAAACGGCAAAAATAAAAAAAAACGTCCTCAATTGCGGAAAATAAATAGTTGATGCGCTATGTGGATTATGAAAAAAGCCTGTGGCGAATAAATTCTGACGTAGTGAACATTTAACTCACATGACAGCTGTCATATATTTATATAGATATATATTTATACTGTGTTGGTCTCCGGACAGCATGGAACATGGCTGATACTAGCTGACACAATTAAAAACTGGCCAATTAACACAAATCCCTGAAGACCTCTCATCCGTAGATGGTTAGAAGTTCCGGTTCGCAACCTCTACTTCTTCTGCTCTGTTTACGGGCGGACGACGCTATAGCCAAGTTTCTTTTGCTCAAACCAATTGATGGAAATGCGACTAATTCGCATTTCTTTTTTTTGTCGACATTTCAAAAGGTAGTTTACAAAACCGCTTGACATTTCAATGCAAACACACCGACTTTGGGTAAAAGGTTTAATGATACAGTTGGGATTTATTCCTACATAAGGCAGTAATATTCCTCACTGATAGTGATATTGATGCAGGGCTGTTAGTTATCCAGCCTGTAGATGCCAGAACATTTGTCTGTGTTTTCTAGATCCAAACGGTTAAACTGACAATGTGTTTGCTTGTCTCCAACCTCTTTTGTGAAGAGTTGCCAGATATTAGCAACGTGACTGAAATGTCATAACCTTCAGGCATGATGGTCAAAACTTTAGAAATAAGACACAGGTAAAAAACATAATCAAAATGTTTCCTTTAATTGGAGACGACTCTAAAGCCTGCAGTCCAACATTTGCAGTTTCTGAATCCATTTGTCCATAATTAGACCGTGCATCAAATGTTACAGTCGCACTGCAAATCATCTTCTGTTTCTTAGTTTCAGTTTCAGACTAGAATTGAAGTCTTTAGAGTCTGTCTCCATCGTCACTTGGCGCTGACTGTCCTGACATTATCTTCTTTAGAGATTCCGGGAAAAAGCCTCCATTCAGTGGTCTGTTTTTAATACTTAAAACACAACAGCAGCTAACATATTACGTACTGTTTTTCTTATTTACCTTAATGTTAATTTGTATCTCAACATTGTAATGAAACCTATTTAGTATCATCTGCAAACTGGGACTTCTGTTTGACAAACTGTTAACTTGAATTTATTTTGTTCTGATTTACACAATGGTTTAATGAGGATCAAGTGTCTTTACGGCACTACGTGATATAACTACAAATGTTTTTTGTTTTTTTTTGGCTTTGAATAGTTAGAGTTGTTTCTCCTGAGTTATGTACTACCTTTATATGTACAGTACCTCAAACAGACCGTTAAAAATGGACTAATCAATTGACAAATACCTACCTCCAGTCTCTTCACGTTGATGTATGATATGATCTATATCAGGACTGCAGAAGCTCCTTACTTAATGTATCAGATCAAGCTTCCAATCTCAGTACATTTGGATTCTCACCTTCAAAGTGACTTTCAGGTTTTGAAAAAAATATGTCTGGATTTTGTATATTGTATTCATGAATATGTTTTCTTGTTTTTAATTAGTAGATATCGATATACTTGATTAGCTGTTTTGTGTACCTCACACAAATGTGATTTTCTTTTCTTGTGATATGGTTAAACCAGATGTATATGGAATTACTTTTTTCTTAGTGATGGATTATACCATTTTTCACCTGTCACCATGGCAACCTTTGAAAAGTTTACATGGTATTTCAAACTGGGCCTGAGGTAGAGCCTCAGAGGAGCTACGTTGATCCTGTAAAACCTGCCTTCATCAGCAACACCAGAATGGAACCGTGGCTACTTAGCACAGGTTGTGGTAAACTCTCATTAACCAACAATACGCACAGTGTTTTGGATCATAGGGTGCCTCCAAACTGCAAAGCAAATTCTCCCCTTGATTTATTCAAAATGTGACCCCTGTACTGTGCTGTCTGTGTTTATTTGTCACAAACAGCCAGCGTAACAACTGTCCAGATGTTAGCTGTCGCTGTTAGCTTGCTAGCATCATCTAACAACTTCTGAAGAACTTCACTTTTGACAAAGCAAGTTTATCTGCTGCCAGTCTTTGTTCTAATCTTAAGCGAGACTACAAACTCAGGTTAGTAGTGCACTTCAGCCTCTTGTGGCCGAAAGGAGTATTACAATAACAAACACCCGTAGAGATGAAAAAACGTTTTTTTTTCTCACTTGCCTCTCAGGGCTTCTGTACTTTATTGGACTAACAGAGAGGACACAGCTAATCTTACAACAACCAGAACAAAATATTTTAAGTGTTGTCAGAAGGCCTAAGTATGATTTGGAAAACTACACCAGTAATTACAAGTTACTAAACTATTTATATTGCATTCAATACATATGCAGACGATGCTGTTTCTAATAATCCAACCAATCCAAACAGAGAGAATCACAAGCTGCTGTTAAATGAGCTACCTAAGGAACACTCCATGAACTGTGTGCAGCTGTTGATGATGGCTGATCAGTAGCTTTGAATGAATGGCTTTGAAACAGACAGGCTTCATCATTTAACACCACACCATCCATCAGCCAGACGGACCCCATGTAGACCTGCTATTAACATGTGATCTGCATCTATCTGGATAAGGAAAAAAGACGTTCATCACGTGATAGTACCAGGTGTAAATGGGGTCTGAGTGACACCACAGAGCTCATCAAGCTCCAGGCTTTGAGCTTTTTAAAGTTAGTCATTTCCTTCAGAGATGTGGAGTTCAGTAGAATCCAAACACCTGCTGCTGTTCTCTGGAGGCGATGCTACCTTGCTGTTGGGCAGAGTGATTGTAGAAGCTGTTGACAAGCTTTCAGCTCTGGGAGTCTTAATGAAGTTTTCTCTTCATGATATCATGTTCTTGTACAATCGAATACAAATTGCTACCTCCAGAAAGGCCTACTTTTACCTCATTTTCAAACTTACTGTTAAAAATTCAGGTGTCCGAGAGCATATGGAGAACATTTTTAAATTTTATATATATATAGTTTATTTTTGTGGGGGATGAATTTTATAAGACTGTGTTTCTCTGCCTCTCAGTCACCGTTTGGTCAGACTGGACATGTAACCTTTGAAAAAAGATTTTTTCTTACCTTATGCAATGTTTCGTACCAGCTGAGAGGGAAGTGGGGAGATTTTCCGGCGCTCCCTCTGCCTTGCTCCTTCTGTATCATTTCAAATGTCTTCTACCGTATCTAACTTTTGTTGCTTTCTCTATCCACATAGTATTACTGTCTTTTATTTCACTACAAATTCTGCTTGCTTGCTAAACAAAAGTCTGTATAGATATTCACTGCGTTTTACCCAGCACAATAAAAAAAAGTATGGCATCCATAACAGACATGTGAGAGAGGTTTTTATTTCTGTTCCTTGAATTTTTTACTTTGGATACGATACGATTTGGATACGATTCTCCTGTGGTCAGGGTATGTAGATACAGGCCACGTATTTTGTGTCTGTCTGCAGGAATCCTCCCACGATTGCTTATTCCCTTGTTCTTCTATCATCCTCTCTGTGGTTTAAAGTACAGCCACGCTCTCTCCATCACAAGCGCTGTCTCTGGTGGCCTCTCGTGATGGTAGCTGCCCTTTTCATGCCTCTACTTTCCGGCGTATAGACCTTTTCAAACTTGACAATGTAAGCAGTCTAAGTGGGCCTTTTTGTATTTCCTGTTGCAGTCTTTGTCAATGCAGTAGCTGACAGGAAGTAGACTTGGACCAACATTGTTGCCCTAGCAACAGAATGACAATGAAACGGTCCATCGCTTGCAGGACTCATGCACTAGGCTTGTTGGGACCCATGCTGAGAGCGGACCTTGAAAGTTGATTAACTAGCGTGCAAGACAGTTCAAATCCTCCAGTCAGAGGTGGCATCCCTCCTCTGGTGAAGTGAATAAGCCTGAGGTGGTTAGCCACCGAAGTACCGCTAAAGGGTTTTGCTTGCGGTCACCAGTTAACGTACTCATTGTTGAGCGCAGACAAGTTGACCAACGGTGAATGTACCTCCTCTGCAGCTTGCACAGCGCCAAAAGAAATGCTGGATAAACTTCATATCGACAATAAAGTTGTATGCTAGCAGTATTAGCACATAATACATTAGCCCATAAGCTGGTTGTAACCAAGATGAGCGCAAGTGAGAGCCTGAGCAGTCAAGTATGGCAAGAATTCAGGGATAATTGTGGGGGTTATGGGGTTCCAATGTCATCGGAAGGTAGCCATGATAAGTTTGTTTTGTGTTTGGGACATTGTTCAGGGAGAACCTGCAAATTCCAGAGAGACTTGTTGCTTTTTTGGGAGGTTCCTCTCCTTTTGAAAGGCCCAGTGTAGAAATGGCTGAAACCACAAAGAATACAGGGAAGTGTTCACTCTCTGGAGGCCTAGCAGGAACTGCAACATTATGGGTGGGCTGCTTGGTAAGCTGCACAGAGCTCTGGGTACCTATATCTATCTGGTTAGTACAAGGACCATTCTGTCCTTCCCTACCTTCCCTGGATTTTGGGGGCAGAGCCGGTACGTTGAGCAACTGTAGGTAGAAAATGTAAGTGGTGGACGACCGAGCACCTCTTTAGTTGATTCACAAAGGCCATTGTTTTGCCACCTCCAATTCCATTCAGAAGTCGAATAATTCTTTGATTACATTTTCTACTATGATTCTCCAAGGCCTCGGTTTTCTGTTTCAACTTAGACACATCTGCTATGAGTTCTGTGTTCTATGTGAGCCTGGGGTCTGTATAGTTCACAGCAGCTTCTAGGGATTCAACTTTGGTCACGTGGGACAAAACTTTATCCTGGAGTTTATTTAAAGTGTCTTTGATGGGTTCGAGATTCACAGTCCGGTCATCAGTGATTTCCTCGCCGACAATTGTTCCAATCAGTTTTAATCGGCATTGGGAGTCACAAACACGGTGGCCAGACTTGGTTCAATTATTGTCAACCGCAAGTATATAGCAGCATGACTGACCGTATTTGGGACCTCTGGAGAGCTGTAGTGCGATCTTCATGCACTCAGTCCATGATACTGGAACCAGAATTTCCTCTTGGACTCGTTATTGGTTTACATTTAAAGGATAAGTTGGGTATTATTGTATATCTTTAGCATTATCAACAAAAGCCATGTAAACACCAAAACCAGCAATGTGTTAGTCCCTCAATACGTCTGCAGCACTCAGCTCCAAGCCCATTGGTTCTTACTGAAGACGTAGAGCTTTACAAACTCCTCACAAATAAACAGTTTTATTATTATTTATCAGTGATTTCCTAAAACAGCGCAACACTATTTTTTAGCAAACAGGAAACATTTTGCATTTGTCTGGGACTATTTTTAGCAGCGGATTAATCCACAATATGTTTTAGGCAGCAGGACAGCGTATTCAGGTTTGAGTCAAAACAAACTACAGTGTGCATGTGTGTGTTCATGGTAATGAAGGAACATGGCAACTAGAAAAATAGTTATGAAATCCAACTATTTCTTCTAAAAATGTTCTTAAAAAAAATAAAAAGAAGAAGGCCCAAAATCTCATAACAATGTCTTAAATGTTCAAGTATGGATTGGATTTGGGGAAAAAAAGCTTTTCAGGACACATCTATCCAGTTCCTGTGTGTAACTGGAAAGTACAGTAAGCCACCATACAGGCGTACTTACACCGAACCAAAGCAGGCAGCCATGTTGGCCTTTCACATTGTCTTCACTGAATCTGAGGAAAACACGGGTTTTGAAAGGATTAAATAGACTTTAAAGATTTGCCCTCCCGACCCGATGCCACGCTGCACCCTCTCCATCCTTTCAGACCCACTCCTCCTCTCCATAACATCTCTCTCCTTCCCTTCTCGGAGTATGTGACCACCCCGGAGCCCCGGACCTCTGACCTTAATGGGATTTCTGCAAGAAAAAAAAAGGGCTCCCTCCCTCACATCAAAGCTGGCCGACTCGCTGTGTCCTGACAGGCTGTGTCACTCAGCGACCAGCCCCCCACTCCACCATGCCACCACCCCACCTCCCGTTGTTAGTGCCAGAGCCCATGATAAAGCCTTGTGCTAATTCCTCCCGATTGACCCATGAAGAGGAGCAGGTGTGTGTGTGTGTGTGTGTGTGTGTGTGTGTGTGTGTGGGGCGGGGGGGGTTTGAATCGCGATGTGGAGAAGCTTAATACGCCACGCCCTTCTCTTAAGTTTACCACTCTGTTTTATACAAGCATAATAATGGCTCATTTATGCCTCAGTGAAGGGAATCAGATTACATTTTATGTCCAAATACGGATAATAAGTAGCTTTGTTGCACATGGATATGTTTAGGCATTACTATGCAGGCAAAGTATGAAACACCATTGTACTCTAACACTTAGTTTAATGGTGACAGTGCTGTTAAGCCATGCCAATGCTGATGATTATGTTAATAATAACATTAACAAATATGTCTTTTTAGAAAATGTGATGCACCCTGATCTTTTTTAATCAACATAAACATTCATAGTAAACATATAACAATTTATTTAACATAAACATACATACCTATATTTCCCTACAATATCTAAGTCTGGCAACCAAACCGTGATTTCAATCTTTTTGACAACTTTAAGCACTTAAAAACATAAAAAAATAAAAGATTGTGCATCTTTTAGTCGTAGCTATACCTACGAAAAATAATGCTCCGTAATTCCTAGGTATCCCACAAAATAGTTTTGTATGTTATCCACGTAATCTTGAACGAGGAAGTATAGAGACCACAGAGTGGAGGAGGACGGGTCCAACAAACCGCGACCTTTCATTCAGGAGGCTGCAGTTGGTTCCACGCGTGAAACCAGACGTCAATGTTGATTTATTCATCACGTAACTTGCGTACCTCAGTAACGGCACTCACAGAGTTATTTTAACCCAAACAACAATCTTTTCCTAAACCTAAGTATTTCACCATCTTTTCCTATAGAAAAAAATATTGCCAGTAAACACAATATTTGCAGCAATTCTGTCACTACAAGTTGTCCTTCCGTCCGTCCACTGTCCGCCTCTTTTATGGGGGAAAGTGGCAGCGGCCTAAGCAAAGTAGTGAACATCATGTTTCATATGCAATCCGTATCAACTGAAGAGTCAAGAGATTTATTGGAGCATCCTGATAATCAGGAGTTGCAATAATCTAGCCTGGAGGTAACAAATGCGTGGACTACTTTTTCTGCACGGTTCTGAGACGGGATGTGCCTCCTGAGATCACTGTCCATCAGCACATTTATTATCTCTATCACGACTACGCGACACTGTGACAGAGACAGTTTTACATTTTTGAGGAGATTATTTTCATATCAGACATGTTTTTAAGTGCGTGATCAGCACCGCTCTTCCCGCATTGGCATGGATCTCATCTTTTCTTTGGAAACATGTGCGTTGGGTTCAGGAATGGTCTTCCCCCAAAGACTTCCTTTTACCAACTGAGAAATATCCTCAGGTTGACCACAGTTCTCCTCCTCTGCTGAAAACTAGAGTCCTCCTTTGGGGCCATGAATATCTAAATACAAATGTTCATGGCAACCTATCACAAACTCTGGACACTCCATGCACTGCTCAATTTTAAAATGTTGGGCTATTTAACTTCCATAACATGTCTTCTGGTGGAAAGAAAACATCCCAAACACACATTTAGGTGTTTATTTTACTATTTTGTCTGTAGATTTCTCCTAAATTCACACATTAGATAATGCCTTATTTGCATATTTAAACAGAACATTTCTGAAAATGTGTAATGCAAAAAATGTAAGAACCTGTAAGAAATCAGCTGGGGAAGTTTCATGGTGATATCTATGAGTTTGTTCTCATACTCTGATCCAGAAATCTCTACTTCAGCAGCTCTTACATCCACCAAACTTTACACTTTCATTCCTACATACATTCTGAAGGTTTCTACTGAGGGGTTTGTTCACATATCATTCATAGCCTGATTTATTCAACATATTATACATAAAAACGTGGCAAAACGTTTTTTTTATGGCTGTTGACAGTATTTATTGATTCATGGAGTGATGCAAAGATATATCCAAAATTCCCTCTTTGACTCTAATATGTCAACAACATGAAACCTGGCTGTATCCAGATTTCTGTTCAGGAAATGTATGCAAATTAGCACATATGATAAGAAAATGCCCTATTTGCATATTTAGTCCTATTGAGTAATGATGTCCTCTACTGGGAACACATAAAGTCAGTAGGAACAGTGTGGTGTTTGACCTCAACATGCCAGTAGGTTGTATCAGCATCTTGAGTCCATCTGGGTTGAGGACAGGGCCGTGAGGCTGCGGGCTCCGTCACTGTGGGGCCCTCGGATTCTAACAGACCAGTTTTCAGTGGCACCCCACGATAAACAAACTTCATGAAAGTAGGCTATACCGACACCAGAGCACCAGCACCCCCTCCACCCCCTCCACCCCCTCCAACCCCTCCACCGCCCCGAACACACGCCATATACACAGACACTCCAGACAGGCACTTCCCCAGACCTCTTGAGTAAATAACCTAAATATCCCACTTCTGGTGTCAGGAAGTACTACTTCCGGACATCTCCAGAGAAGAGGCAGGGAGACAGTCCCTCCTCTGGCTTCTCTCTTCCTCTCATTCCACACATTCAACACTGACAAACTATCCCCTGAAATGTTTTACGGCTAATTGCACCCGGCAGTTATGAGCTGTATATTTTGAATTCTTCCGCACCTTCAGGGTCATGATAAAACATGCTTTTTTTCACTTCCTCATATCAGTCATGCTGCTACTTGAGTTCAATCTGAGGCTATTTCCAACATAAGTTCTCTCAAAACCAGAGCTGTAGTTTTATATTTGTATTTTGCACCCACAGGAATTCTGTCAACACAAACAGAATATAATGACATCATCGTTAACTGGTGCCCTTTAATATGCTGTCCAACCACAGCAGATTATTCACATTTAGTAAACAGCTGCAATGTTTTTATTTAAACTGTGTTCTTTTCGTATTTTTTGGTATTACCACCAACACTTTTCTCATAATTCAAAGGGGAACGTTGGTATTTTCAACCCATGTTTTTGTGTCTAAGTGACTATGGGATCAACAATTTTTTTAATTGGTCCAGTATTGAGGGAGACCAGCCGCTAAACGGGCTGCAACGTAATCATGCAATGCTGCAGACTGTTATAATAAGAGTCATCGAGTCCAACCAAGTCTCACTCAAGGAGAATGCAATTCAATTCAATTCAATTTCTTTTGTTTTGCCCAAAATCATGGGCACATACGACATCCTCTGTCCTGGGACCTCTCACCGGTTCAGGAAAAACTCCTCCAAAAAAAAACTTTAAGGGGAGAAAAAGGGAAGAAACCTTCAGGAGAGCAACAGAGGAGGATCCTCTATCAGGATGGACAGAAGTACAACAGATGTCATGTGTACAGAATGAAAAACACAACAGAGTTACAACACATTCAATGCACGTGACAGAAATGATTCATATAATGAGAGGAGTAGGCATGATGAAGAAGTTACAACTACCAGAAGTCTCGTTCTGTAATCTGCCGGCCAGATTGTTGAAATCAGCTAAATATTGCTCCATGACAGTGGAAATCTTCAGATAACACTAAGCCACGCTTTCCGTACTCCTACACAACCAACTCTGACGACCCTGGAACGCCTCTCTCCAACTCTCGCTCACATGTTCACAGCTACTGAACGCTCTGCATGTCAAAGTGTCCTCGAGGAGACACTGAACCCCGGGTTGCTCCCCGGGCGCTTCACAGCAGCTCCTCGAGCGCTTAGGATGGTTCAGAGGTTAAATGTCCTGTATGTCCCTGTGTATGTATATGACAAATGTAATAACGTCTCAGTTATATACAGTCTATGTGCTCCACTTTCCCTCAGCTGCAGTGGAAAAGAGCAGCAGCACATCATCTTTCCCTGCACAGCCCACACCTCTGCTGGTGTGGAGTCTGAAAGCCTTTCCCGCTCCGGAGGATTGTGTGTCTTTTCTTTCTGGGAGATGTCTGGTTCTCTGTCGTCGTGATGGGAAAGTCTACAACGACTGGAATGGGTTCTGAACCACTTAACCCTCTATTCAAAGTGTAAATGTGTGCCGGGCACTGATGAGTTTCCTCACACTGTGAGAGGATGTAACTGCTTCCTCCTTCGTCTCCTGTCCTCACTCACAGACTGCCCATCCATGCATTCTGACTTCCTGGAGGAAGTACCAACGGTGGAGAGAAAAGGATGTCTGAAAGCAAAAGGTGCAGGAGGGGATATATTGTTTCCAGTGATTTACCACTGGCCCTGGAGGATGGAGAAAGGTGGAGGAGGGTGGAGGAGGGTGGAGGAGGATGGGTGTAAAGAAATCCAGCTCCACCTCGAGCAGCTGCAACAGCAAAACGCTGCATCACTGCTATTAATCTATTGTCATAGAAGAGCTCCAAGTGGCCGTGGGCCGTGACATGACCAACGTTTCCTTGGTAGAGCATGAAAGCACCGGTGAGTGAATGCGGCGCCGTGCCTTCTGCCACTGGACCATTGTCCACTCAGTAACTGGATCCAGTAGGGGGGTGGGGGGGGGGGCATCCGCTTAAAGGTCTGAGTCAGGTGTCGTCAAACAGTCTCCGTCCTACACGCCCTGAAACTGGGTGGATGTTCCCATCTCTGGTTTCCAGGACTGACCCTAGCAACCTTTTCTGTGTGTGTGTGTGTGTGTGTGTGTGTGTGTGTGTGTGTGTGTGTGTGTGTGTGGAAGCACTGAGGCGACGACACCTGTGGGAGGATTTGTAGTGTCTGAAGTATGTGTGCTGGTTTGAGCAGCGACCAACACATTTGCGTTTTGGTTCAGCAGGTTTTCTAATTTAGGTTCTCCACTACGTTAAAGTAATGCCCACGCATGTGTTCTGTCTTCCCTTTGTGATGTGGGTCCATGCAGATGCTGCAGTATTGGTTTAAATCGTTTTTTCAGTTTTCAGTGTTCCAAGTTAACAAATCTGACTGGTCTCATATGAAACAAAAAAAACCCAAGGAACGGATTGGTACTAATGTACCATGTCATGGTGGAAGGAGGGATACTTCATGCTTTAAAGTTTGGCGATGGAAAAACGGGCATTGCCATTTTCCAAGAGGTCCCTTGATCTCTCAGCTCTAGACATGTGAATACAAATGGGTTCTATGGTACCTACAAGTCTGCCCTTAGCAGGCAACGCAGCCCCTTTAACCTGATTCCCATCCTAGACAGATCCTTCATGCTACCGCCCTCTGACACGGTTTTAAAGATTTAGTTTTTTGCTCTCGTAATATAGTAAAATGCACATAGTTAAAGCAGGGAAATACTTTTTGCTTAATCTAAGGGGCATGCCCCCTGAACCCCCCATGTTAAGCTCAGGTTTTGGACCACGGCATTACTAAAACCCTGCGTACGACCAGGTCCCCTTCTGATAGAACTGATGCCATTGCAGCATCTATGCTGACCTCCTGCTCTCCTCTCCCACTGAAGCAGCTCCACGCTGTGCAGCTGCCCAACATGACACAGGACAGGACGCGGGCAACTAACCGTCCAGCTGGCAGAAACAAACAGGACTGCTGATCACAAAGCAGCTGAAAGCCCATATCAGGCTCAGACATGTGACCCTGGACTAAACCTGTGGAGGGTCCTGCTGAAGTCGAGGTCCGGTGAGGAACACTTTATCTACAGCAGTGGGGCTTGGAGTGGACACGAGCATGGCATGCATCAGACACACGAGCCCACTGACTCACTTCCAGTGGGCTCCGTTCCTCAGTGAGTCAGAGGCCAGTCACTCTCACCAGAGCCCGGTCATCGAGGAACAACCCCCCCATACATCCTCCTCTCCTTTTGCTCTGTGATTCATTTGGGCCTCAGTTTGCCCCCCCCCCTCCTCGGCTTTGAGCATGATCTCAGTTTAATGAGGCACAGACGTGGAGGGCCGACCGAACCGCGGCGGCGAGGAGAGCCCCCCCCCCCACACCCCCCACACACACACCCCCACTCCCACACCCCCACACACACACACCCCCACCCCCACCCCCACACCCCCTCTCCACTTGCCGCTCAAAAAAACCCACTCCTAAGTGGCATAACTGTGCGCCATTCACATTTCCGCAAGGATCAAAGACACATGGCGCTATTCTGGAGACGCGTCTGCACATTCTTTGGCAGCCGCACAGAGAGATGAGTCAACAAGACTTGACCCGGAGGGAAAACTCGTCCTCGGTGCATTCATGAAAAATGAGATCGCTGTGCACCGAAAAAGATGTTCAAAGTTGGCAGAGAAAGATTTGCTGTTGGCAAAAAAAAACACCCCAAAAAAACCAACCAACCTATGGGGATAACCTGGATCTGGTTTTAAGGGGAATTCCACCTCATGTGTCTCGTGACAAAAGACCCGGGTCGTGGGAGTTAGAGACGCTCGGCCAGGAGGGGGCGCTGTTCATGTGCACGGAACGAGCTACTTTTGACCATCTGGACTCATTCCCAATGCTTGTTGCAAGGTTTTCTAGGATTACTCAGCACCCTGAGACCAAACAGAATAAAACACACACACGTGCTATTAGAACTTACAGTGACAGTGTCTCGTGCTTCATGTTGAACACACGTCCCCAAAGGTCCAGCCTGGCGTCGCCGTATACTCGGACATGTGATGACTTTCAACACTGGAATTCAAAACATGGTCTTGAGGGTTTGAGCAAAGTTTTGGCAGCACGATTTGAATACGTGAAGACAAAAATAGGACTTTGGGTCTCTGCTGCCATAAATCCAGCACTGCACTGACATCTAGTGGAAGCTCAGGGGACTGCACGGAGGACAGAATCATGAGGAAGTCCCCATCATTTGTTACGACACTAACATCTCTTCCCTCGTGGCAAAGCTGCATTATTATAAAAGAAGTGTCACGTGTCTGTAGGTTTCACAGGCGATATCTAAAGGCTGCTAATGTAGCTGTGAAGAAAGAATAATGACGTCAATCCTTTTTTTGAGTCATTTTTGCAAGTTTTCCAGTTTTGATTCTTGACTTAACTTTACATCTAAATGCTGTGGCCTCTCTTACAGTGGGCTGGTGTTGGACCAGACATAAACGAGGCGTTGCCGAGTGTCACACCTCCTCTCCTGTCCCATTGAGGGGTTTTTCACAAGGACTACATAACAATACAAGGCTTCGCCAACATACTGTACATCTCCATAATATTATGCAGCAGCTCCATGGTAACCGGGCGGGGCTTGGCAGAGGCCCCGTGCTCCCCCAGCCACAGATCCTATATGTGCCTCTGCATAAGTCTGGTATGCAACAATTACTCGAGCATGTAAAACACACAGGCGGGCTAACTGCTTGCAGGGCGAGAGCCTGTCTGTACATAGGGGCCCTTGAACTTGTACGTGAGGTCTCCCCTCTCCCCATTGGCCCTCGAAAACGTTCCGACTGAAAATGGACTAAACTGAAACAGTCGTTTGGCTGCGGCTTCACTGACACTGGATGATTATTTTCTGGTTATATCTTTATGCATCCAGATGTTGCCTCTCGGTGAAAGATGAAGGGATCAAACAATGGTCCTGGGTGGCGAACGGAAAAGTCTGCCGTACGCGTCTGGGAGTCTGGTTTTGGCCTAGGTGACAATTCAGTCGAGACTCATCACACCACAAACATGCTGTTTGTGAGCCCAAAGCATTATGGGCAACAAAAGTCTGACAGAACAAAAGTCTGACACAGGACGAGAGGAGTACAGAGACTAAATGAAGGAAAGGAGGTAACCAGGGACACGTGACAGCAGGGCTGACGAGGGACAGGTGAAACTCATGAGGGCAGGAAGTAAAGCGAGACAAGACACAAGACTTTCAAACTAAAACAAGAAACAAAGTATCTCGTAGGACCGTGACAATATATAAACTACAAAAAATAAATAAAAGACAGCACAACCTAATTTTATGGTCAACATAAACTTTAAAAACTATTAAAAAACAAATATATTTGGTCAATGCACTTTGGAAGCAACCATAACAATGGAGCACAGACACCCGCGTGAGAGGTGCCTTTCATTTTATTTTAAGATCAGCCTCAAATATGAAGACAAGACGCTAACGGAAGTCTACGGAGCTGCCAACCGCTCTCCTTTTTTGTGGTCCAATAAACAGTAAATTCATTCAATTCAGGTCCCCATGTCACTATTTTTCAAGCTACTGAAGCGGTCCCTAAATATAAAAATGAAAACAACATTTTCAGCGGCTTTTTCTCCCTACTTGTCCTTTCCAGGGCTCCGTACATGTTAACCTCCTGTAGTTGTGGAAATAGACACTTCCAAGGGAAATAATCAGAAAATGGACATATGCTGTATCTAGAGAGATCATGATTGAAATTCTAATAAAATTATTTTATTTATTATGATCATATTTTTGCCATTTGGAGTTTTTCTTATGTAGAAATGTGATTCTTCTGGGAAGAATTAGACAGCTTCAATCAATACACAGCATTTAATGTAAAAAGTAGTAATTAATGGCAATGAAAGCAATAAGATGTGGCTGTGTGGTGTTAAAAATGTTACAATTTAAGATTTCAAACACTAAAAAAAGGAGCTGCGGTATCTATCATGTTATGGGACGTATGGCCAGGTATACAGTGCATACCCACCTCTGGGTTAAAGAAAAAGCTACAGATAGGCAGCAGTGCACATCTGAATCAGAATCAGAATCAGCTTTATTGGCCAAATATATGTACATACAATACTTTGTTTTTTCATTGCCCTCGATGTAATTAGACATACAGATGAAAACAAGCACCACAAAGCTGACCATGGTTAACACCATTCTGCTGTCGGGTTAAAAGCACAACGCTTTTGACGTGAGACGCCCACTTTCATTGTAACAAAATATATGAACACACCTTGAATTTAAATGATACATTATTAATAATCATGATTCAATCATTATAAGCATCACATTTGGTCAGTTCTCGTTGTGCTAATTGTTGTAACAAGGGGTGGAGGAAGTATTGAGATCCTGAAAGTAACACTGCAATATGCACAATATACTCATGCATTGAAATTATCAGCGACATGTACTTAAAATATCTCTTAATTCAGAACTATTACAGCTTAAATTATTGGGTTATTATTAGCATACTGATGCATACATGTGGAAGCAGCATTTTACGGATGGTTAAGGTTGGAGCCACAGTATAAGAACGACCAAGGCACCACTACCCCCCTGATCCCTCTCCCTCTGCTCTGCTATGCAGGAATATTACATTTATTGTGAGACAAGTACCAGTTGTTAACATATATCGAGGCTGCCATGTGTGGTCTTATATACTTTATTGAAATGAGAACATCCCAGAAGTCATTTAGCTGCACAGTAAACTCGAGCAGTTTGTTGTTGTTGTTTGTTTGTGTTTTATTGTGGAGGGATTCCTCTTCCTGAACACACAGCTCCAGGAAGTGGAAGGCTGACAGGTCTCTCCGACTAACGGTGGCTCCTGCTGTGTATTTCACTATCTGCCCGTGAATAACTACTATCCTGTCCTTCGACATGTCGGCCAGGAACCCGGGGACAAAGCTCGGTGAGTGTGAGCTGAGAGCTTTGACCAAGTCCTGCCCCGTTAAAACGTTACCGTCCGTTCCTGTGCACATGACATCTAACGTCACATGCTGCTGTGGCTTTACCCAGACCGTTCGTTTTACCGACATTCTTTGTGCGAGCTACGCTTTGTAATCATTTCTAAAGTAGATAACACCTTGCCCCGTTGTATGTGTTGTATTAAAAACAACAGTTAAGTAAGCTAGCGAAGCTAACTTCAGCGTAGCCTTGGCTTCGGTTTAATAAGTAACATTTTGGAGGTGGCTGACCTGCTGAGTACCGACATGTTACTGTGTAACCACCCTGTAACACGGGGTAACCACCCTGTAACACTATGTAACCAACCTGTAACACGGGGTAACCACCCTGTAACACTATGTAACCACCCTGTAACACGGGGTAACACGGTGTAACCACCCTGTAACACGGGGTAACACGGTGTAACCACCCTGTAACACTGGGTAACCGTACTGTAACATACTGTATAATACATACTGTAACACTGGGTAACCGTACTGTAACATACTGTATAATACATACTGTAACACTGGGTAACCGTACTGTAACATACTGTATAATACATACTGTAACACTGTAACCGTACTGTAACATACTGTATAATACATACTGTAACACTGTAACCGTACTGTAACATACTGTATAATACATACTGTAACACTGTGTAACCGTACTGTATAATGACAGCCCCCTGTCCCTGCTCAGGTGACTAGTTAAACCCGTCTACCTCAGCTCCGGTTGAGCTTCAGTCTGACATGTTCTCGTACTGTGTGTGTCCCTTGTGTTCCTGAAGGAGGGTAACAAGACTCACGCGCTGTTCCAGTGACGTCTCTGTCTTTGCGCGTGTTGACATTCTCTGCCAAAGACTTCCTGGTTTGTAGTTGACACACTGGGGTACACGCTGGATGGGAAACTTTAAATATCAGACATGACAGCTGCCGACACATTCTCCAGGTCTTGTATTTAAATGTCTGTCGCATATCATTTGATCTGAATAGTGGCTACTGAAAGGCCTAATGCGATGCCCATGAGAAAGTGTTTGTTAGTGCTTCAGGGGATCACAAGAGAAAGGAAAACAACAGCTCTACGTTACACGCTGTGAATCATATATTTGTGCTTTGTGCTAAGCTAGGCTGAGCACACTGGGGGTGTGTCTATATTGGCTGCACATAGACAAAAGTCATTTTCTTATCTGACCACAATCCCCATAAAGTGAAGG
Organism: Ophiodon elongatus; assembly: GCA_016806645.1. Taxonomy (NCBI): domain Eukaryota; kingdom Metazoa; phylum Chordata; class Actinopteri; order Perciformes; family Hexagrammidae; genus Ophiodon; species Ophiodon elongatus. The sequence continues at coordinate 1,612,779 of JACSYO010001636.1, forward strand.
GAGGTGGAGTCACTTTTAGATTGCTTTCAGCCATCTCGGGCCAAAGTGTGCTGCGGTTTGTTTCTTCCTCCTCTGATTACTCAGTGGCTACTGAAGCTTTTGATGCATTAAACATCAGTGTTTTGCTAAATTGACCATATGTATGTTTAATTTAGTTTGATGCCAATCACGGAAGTTTGAGCATAGTTTCTATGAATATGCCATATTTCATGGTCTAATTTCACCCTTCAGAAGACTAATGCACCGCTACTTGTCTTAGATCTTTAGGTACATGTGGAAATGTCAGTTTGGGAGATATGTTGTGTTGCTAAGATGAATATGAATGTAGTTACAAGCAGCAGCATAAGATTTCAGTTTTTTCCCCCCAATTCACAATCATTTACATTTATGGACCGTGACAAAAAACTGCAGGATATTTTCCCAAATAAAAAAAAAAATTGCATGTAAAAAGTAGTGCCAAGGTTGTGGAAATGAAAATCACTTCATAACCACTTTTTCTTCGTCCATCTGATGGCCCATAATGTTTGACTGCTATTTAAAAAAAGAAGATGTATTCTAAATGTGTTCGTTTTTTCTTCTTTCCCTGCTCATGGGCGTCAGACCTGGGGTGGGTATCCAGAGTGAGGGTGAACACGAATGCCGTCCTGAAGAGAGCCCAGCACATACAAGGACAGAAGATCCCCAAGAAGCAGTGGCAGGTAGAGCTCCTCCTTCACCTGCAGACACATACTGGGACATGACCACAAAGCGTGTACTACTTTTAAAAGATGACATTAATATCCATTTATCATGTTGCTACGTGTGCTGCTGCGTATGTTTTCCTTTCTCCTCTCCTCTGCATCACAAAGCAGCATGATGGTGGTGTATGTGTAACTGCTGGTTTGACAAAGCATCCGACAGCAGTGACCCTGAGCGATGCAGACGGAGACTAAGTGAAAGCCGTTGGCTCTGACGTGGGGGGGGGCTTCTGGTGTGTCTGTCCTGCAGGCCGCCTGGCTGCTGAAGGCCGTCACATGCATCGACCTGACGACCCTCGCTGGAGACGACACGCCGTCCAACGTCCACCGGCTGTGCCTGAAAGCCATCCAGCCGGTCCGACACGACCTGCTGCGGGCGGTGGACATGCACAACAAAGGTCTGCATGCAGACCGCGTCCAGTCACTGCAGCTGTGAACATACTGTTTAGTGTAACGGCCAGCGGGAGGTTGGAGTAGATCGTATGATGGTTATGAAATCCAAAGAAAGAAATCATTTAACGTATTGGTTAAAGTGGCTTGGTACACCAGTGATAGTTATAGTTAAGGTTTCACCACACAGCGTGGTCCAGGTCCTGTCTCAGTTCTCCTGTCTGTTGAGGAACCGGCTTTAACTCCCAAGTTTTTGATGCTCGGAGATTCGCTCATCTTTCCTTACAGCGTCACCAATTCAGAGAACTCTTTCACAGACGCCTCCGCACAAACACTTCATTAACCAGAGCTGCATTTCTCCTTGAACTCTTATGCCAAGTACAGGGAGGATGAAATGTTTCTGACATTATAACAGGCAATCGCTTATGATTTTCTTGACTAATCAACTAATTCCTTGGTCGATGACAGTGGTCCCCGACCTGGGTCCAGGAGTGCTCTGAGGTTGTCAAGATTAGATTTGCACTTGTATCACTAAAGTCATAAAAACACACTTCCTGTATAGTTTATACATAAGCCATTAAACTATTTAAAAAGATATACTCTTTGTCTTCAGTCAAAAATAGAAGGCGACTCAGTGGGCCACATTCTGTTTAAACACAGGGTTTCTGCACAGTTGCAGATAAAGATCAAGCTACACTAATATTATTAGTGTTATACTATTTGTAAAATGAGATTACAGTGGTGGCTGGGTAAAATTTGTTCCAAACATTTCTAAAATCTCCAGAGCGTAGTAAAAATAAAATCCATCATTTTATTTATGTAGACAAAACTGAAGAATTATATTCAAGTTGATTGAATGAAAAAAGACAAAAGTGACCCCTTTTTTAAATGTCTAATTTTATCCTACCAACTTTAAAACCAAAGATATTCAGTTTACAATGATATGAAACAGAGAAAAGCACACGATTGTTTTAACAATTGGTCAATTATAAAAATGATTTCCATTTCCTCTTCTTTTGTTTGACTAGCTGATTAATAGGCTGATTGTGTGAGCAGAACATGAAGCCATAAATCAGGTTTATTTTTTAATACATTTCATAGATGTCACACCGTCTGTTCAGACCTGGACTGGGCCTGCAGAGGGCGACACAGACCAGTTCCTCACGTTGTCTCTTCTTCCCTGCTGTGTGTCATGTGTCAGGAGTTACTACAGCAGCGGTGTGTGTGTATCCGTCTCGTGTGGCCGACGCCGTCAAATCCCTGAGAGCAGCCAACTCCAGCCTCCCCGTTGCCTCAGGTGAGTCACCTGAAACCCCGTCACGCCTGTCACAGGGAGGACATGAATGGTGCGCCCAAATGTGTGTGTGACCGCGTGTCCCGCCTCCCAGTGGCCACTGGTTTCCCAGCAGGCCAGACACCCCTGGAGACCCGCCTGCAGGAAGTCCGCTTGGCGGTGGCTGACGGCGCCACCGAGATCGACATCGTCATCAACAGGACGCTCGCCCTCACCGGGGAGTGGGAAGGTAGGCTGAGCACGAGAGAGGACCTTCAGCACGGGTGTCCTAGTTCACACCAGAACCCATCTGCTCCGTTTCCTTAGTCTGACATCTTTTTGTTTTTTTGACTTTAGAGCAGGTGGAAAAAAGTTTCTCCCAGAATAATCTTTCTGAGTTTCTTAAATATCTTTTTTCATATGGGGAACAGGTGAGGGGAAAATAGCTCGAAAAGTAATCCCAGCAAAAACCTTTTTTCACCTAATCTTAAATCATAAACACAGGACAGAAAATTCGACTTAAAAATTGGAGCCAGAATTTTTTTCCCCGCCCTTGCCTCTCCTGTAAATGACCCACCATTACAAAATATAAACTCACAAAAGTAGTTTTGCTCAAGGTCCATTTACTCGTTTTCCGCGGGGCTTTCGTCCGTATCACACGCTCCTCAGCAGCAGGTGGCGTTGCCCGGTTGTCATGGAGCTGGAGATGATCCAACCTTTTGGCATGCTCAGCGTTTTTAGGACTTCTTGTCCATGATGGTTGAAAGTTGAGAGTTGAGCTTGACCCCTTTCTGTTCGTTCTTGAGCTTGGAAACGACAATATCCACTCCAGGTCCGCCTATTTGCTTGCTCTGGAGCTTTGGATCACATCATGTGGTCTTCATCAGCAGATGAAGTAGATATGAGAAAGGGGACCTTGAGTGGAGATTGTTTTGTCCGCTGCTGTTTCCGAGGTCAAGAGAATTGTCGAGGTCAGAATCGTAAAACAATTGAAGTGTAATAGTGAACTGTGAAGTGTTTCAAACCAGATGGCAACAAACAACGAGCCCTGTAGAGAACATCAACACAATCTCTGCTTCTTATTAAAAAGCAAAAACAAATGTTTTATGTGACTTAATTCCCAAATATTGAGAAATCCAGGTGATTTTGTCCTCTCAGTGGTGACACTAAAGAACTAATACTGAATGGGCCTTGAAAGATTTTGTGTATTTCTCAGCTGATCACAACTGAAATCTTTTTTTCCTTTGGCTCTGTGTATTAACATGCTTGACCCCCCCCCCTCCGCCCCCCCTCCTCCCAGCCCTGTATGATGAGATCCGTCAGTTTCGGGAGGCCTGTGGTGACGCCCACATGAAGACCATCCTGGCTATCGGAGAGCTGGGCACCTTCACTAACGTCTACAAGGCCAGCCTGGTGGCCATGATGGCTGGTAAGTCTGCCCACGGTTCATCTCAACCAATAGCTGGCATTCTTTTTCTATGAACATTGGGTGAACATTTTGGCAATTAGAGTTTTCCTCTCTCTCTCAGAGAGTGAGAGAGCTGAGGAGCTCGTTATCAGTCCGTCTGTCTGTTGAGTGCCATTAGTCGCTCCTGTCAGACAAATGTCTGTTGAATAATAGATCGCAGCCTTCATATGTTCGGCATGATCATAACAAATTACATGTTGAGGCTTGTTTTGTTTCTGCGCACAGAATAATAATGACTTCCTTGTCTGTATGTGGTATTCTCCATGGTCAGTGTATTACCTACAGTAGATGGACACAGACGGGAGTACCAGCTCCTTTTTTTTTAGACGGCTAAAATAAAAACAGAGAGCTGGAGCCGTTATCTAGCCTCTCTCCAAAGCCTCCTGAGACAAAACCAGTCGCTGGTCTACCGCTCCATCGGTTAGTTTGTTTGTGTGACCGTGGTGGTTTAACTAAGTAACTTTAAAACAACTATCCCCGAAATGAAGAATGAACTGGCGTTGTGTCGAGACAGGAGGCCGTTCCAGCCGTCTCACAGCTGCTAGCGGAACACATCTGCTTCTCTTTCAGTGAATGGAGCCGCTAACACAGGCTCCCGTCTCCTGTCTTACACATGTAATCACAGTGATTGTGTGTTGGGGAACCGGGCAGCACTTCCAAAACAGAGGCGACCTATACTCAACATTGTGCCTGAACGCATCCTGTGTCTGCACGGGATGCGTTCAGGCTCAATGTTTAAAACGGTGTATCTCCTTATTCTCAGCTGATTGTCTGCGGGTGCTTCTGCTCAGCCAGATAGCAGTTTGTCTGCAGGCGGATGGATCTCTGTGGTGAAAGTGAAATGTCACAAATAACCCTCGGCACTAAAGAGGTTTGAGAAAGTCTGAAGTCGGTCAAAGCTGGTGTAATTCCTGCAGCCATCCAGCTTGTGGCGCTGCTGCTTAGCTTTTTCTTTTGTGATCCTGATAAATGGAGCTCTCCCTCTTTCACACACACACACACACACACACACACATACACACACACACACACACACACACACACACACACACACACACACGCTTAACTAGCCATCACATAATAAGCCGATTACAGAACCAAATTGTCAGGGGCTCTGATAGAGATCATTATTAAAATGCATTGCTTTTGTCGCCACACTCGCTCCTTAATCTCCCCTTGTTCCTATGAATTGCGTATGAGATTCCTGAAATTGAATGATAATTTCACCTATTAATCTTCGATGCAGGCTATTTTACTCCGCTGGTCCCTCGCCAGTATCCCCCTGCCCACGCAAATGAATAGAGCTTCATTACCGCCACCCGCATTTAATAACCGTTATCCATTATCTGGTAATTAAGACTCCCCATAACGAATCTTAAGGATTATGCCAGTTTGAGGAAGAGGGGAGAGAGGCTGAAAGAAAGACCTGACTGGAAAAATACATAGAACATGTCTTTAATGAACTGGAAAATGTTCATCTTGTTCTGTTCAGTAATGAACAGTCATTATACACCAGGGAGGCAGAAGGGATGAGTTTTTTCTTTTTTTTTTCTTTTTCTTTCCTGCAGTTTGTGGGTAATCTATTAAAGAGTGTCATTTCATCTTCTATTTTTATCAGGAAAGCTGATAAAACATAATTGGCTGTGAAGGAAGGGAAGGAAAAATGAAGTATTTTATTGATGAGCGTGCAAGCTGCCCTCTGTTAGCCATCATCGGCAGCATATGTTCTTGTCTGGCCGGGCCAGACGCTCAGAGTGATGCCCTGTCCGTGCCCCCCGTGCCCCCACCCACACCACCCTGTGAAGCTAAAGCCTTCTTTAGGCTCAGGAATCTACCTGCACAGGTCTATTTTCACCTGCCCCGTTACTAAATCATCTTTATGTATCAGCCGTTAGGAAATAACAGCAAAGAACAGTGTTAGTTATGACATGTTTAATCTTTCTTTAAGTAAATGAATCTGGAGTTTGGCCCACACCCTCTAACACCACCCAACTGAGCTCCTGTTTACAGGAGAACTGAAATGCTTTCTGGCGCTTCAGCTCTGAAACTTTATCTTTACCACGATCGGTACTGAGCATGTGCAGCTCTCAACGGAGAGGAGAAGGCAGCGAGGTGGCTCACTCCTTAGCTACTTCCTTCATCTGCTCCGGAAAAAAACAAGAAGATGTGTTTGATTCTTTTTCCCGATTGGGCCCAGCAGGCCTCCGTCGGCAGCTTGTTGAATGCTCCAGGTCTGAATGTGGAGCAGCTGAATAGAGAACCTACTCTAATAACCGATGAGACTCAATGTCACCCGTTTGAACCCCGACAGGCTCGGACTTCATCAAGACGTCCACAGGAAAGGAGTCTGTCAACGCCACTTACCCTGTCGCCATAGTGATGGTGAGGGCCATCCGGGACTACTTCCTGTGTACGGGCCACAAGGTACAGTTCTTGTGAATATTTCCAGGTTCATGAGGAGAAGGTAGGCTGTAGATCAGCCGCGTGCAGGTTGTCTTCTTTATTTATTACTTCCATACAGTATATGAAAATAATAGTTACAGGGTAGTTCTTATTTATTTATCGTTTCATTAATACAATAAACACACTGTAGACTGGACATTTATCAAGTTGTTCCCATATCAAAGAGGATAGTTTGAAACCAGCAGCCAAAGGCAGAGACATATTTCAGTGTGACTATCGCCACACATTATCCAGTGAAGCTTTTTAGTAGCCGGTGTATTTTAGTTTGACGTGCATTTTTATTTGAGTAAATAATGTGTATTTAAAATGAGATAAGATGACATATTTAACCTGGTTTAAAAATAAATGTGCATCTCCTAATTCCTCTGAAGTTGATGTACTGGCCCTGTAGTGGTCGCACACCGTTTCTTCTAGGTTGGAGGTGTTTTTTTTATTTATATATATATTTTTTGTTGCATAAACACTTTGAAAAATGATCCTGACAAGAAATAATATCACCTAGCAAAGAATCCTTTAAAAAAAAAAAAAGCACCTGGCAAAACTTTTTTCTTTCACCTGTTCTTAAGTCATATACACAGGAGAGAAAACAATTTAGATGAGACCTTTTTCTCTCACTTGCCTCGCAGGGCTCCCGTAGCCGTGGCCTCAAAGGAAATATATGTTGGCCTAAATTACATGACTTTCTTCTGCTCAGCAGTTAAATGTTATTGCACCCATTCTTGGTGTAATCATGCTTCAAGCCAAGCGTGTCGTCCTGTTGACCGAGGTGTATGTGCCCCCCCCCCCCTCAGGTGGGCTTTAAGCCAGCAGGGGGGATCCGGACGGCGCAGGAGTCTCTGGTGTGGCTCGCTCTGATCAAAGAGGAGCTGGGCAACGACTGGCTCTGCCCACTCCTGTTCCGCATGGGAGCCAGCAGCCTGTTGGCTGACATCGAGAGGCAGGTGGGGGCTCAACACACACACACACACACACACACACACACACACACACACGCACACACACACACACCACTTTTCCCACACCTTACTTCTCTGCAAGAGTGTTTTCCATTTGTCCTTGTTTGTCCAGATCTACCATCACGTGACCGGACAGTACGCTGCCTATCATGAGCTGCCTATGGCCTGAAGCTGTGGACTTCCTGTTCCAACGACCAATCAGAACCTCAGATTCACCACACAAGCCTGTCGGTGGGCGTCCATTCTGTGAGCCCCGCCCATGATCGGTGCTTTGACCAATGTCTGTGAGGCAGAGACAACTGCTGTTATTGCTCAGTGTAATACGCGGATGTACTTATGAAGAGACCAACCGGTGATTCCACTTTAACACAGTATTTTATTACACACCTAACACAATTATGTTTGGTGCTCATTGTGAAGGATGTGATGAGTTAACTTGTTTCATGTGAAGCAGGAAACTGGTTTAGAGACCAATCTGCCCCTCAGATCCAGAAAGTCCAAATAAAGTGTTTATCTGGAAATACTCCTGTTCTCACTTGTTTACGCCACTGATGCAGAAATGTAATGTTACCAGATTACATTACACTGTTATTAAAAAAACATGCTTCATTTTAACATGCACGTGAATAAGGTTGTAGCAATGTAGTGGTAAAGACGATAACCTGGATATTTGAAAATGAATTATTGATATCAGATTAATAATACATAGGGTTCAGAATATCATGTAAATAATCCAGCGCCTCTTAAATAATTGTGTATAGTTATTGTTGAAGGCTCTCCGACTGGGCAGTGGTTAACTATACGTGAAACGGTGTGTTGAGAGGCTTTGTGTTCTGTCTGCTGGTTTGTCCTGTGATAACGAGACGTGTCCACAGAGATGTGGTGTCCGACCAGAGCTGCCCCTAAACTTCCACACTTTCAGTTTTCCCAGATCTGAGAATAAATTGCGATTTCATAAAGGTATTTCCCGTTCCGTGTTCAGCGTCGGTAAACGAGGACTCTGAGTAGACGTCCTGAGAGCGCCAGAGCTTCCGAGTTCCAACACATCCGCCAAGCCTCTGGCTCACGCTGCCGGTGTCCCAGCGATGTGGGCTGAATCTCTTATGCAGGCTTCCTTTGCTCTTAATTTCATTAGCGGGAAGCTCGGCCAACTGAGCAGCGCTGGGGATTAATCAGGGGTTAAGTGAGTTTAAAAGATCTGATTGAACAGCTCACAAATTTGAGGCTTCATTTGAAGACAGAAAACTTTCTCTTTCCTTTTCTTCTTTAATTAAGATATCACAGGCCTCGACCTTGACTGGAACAGAGGATAAATGAGTGAATTCATTGTGGAGGGAAGGGGATGTGAGCTTTTGGGGGGAAAAAATGTGGGATTTGATGCAGAACCCACGGGAACGGGTTGGCTTGAGGACACTGTGGATGGGCTGGGAATGAGGCCACGCTGTGAGGAACTGTAGGTGGTGCTTTGACGAGGTCCAATACAGGACTTTGAATGTCTGCTCAGTGAGCCTGTGCCATCTCCGGTGTAGGGAAGAGGGGACTCTGACCCGGGGGTCCTGGGTGAATTAATTAGCAAGCGACTGCGGTACTCTGGACCTGGACGTGTCAGCAACAAGCTGTTTCTCCACGACATGAGGAGGAGACGTCCTCTCCTCGCCCAGGACCGGGTCCAGGACCGGGTCCAGGCCCCCCCTGCTGCCTCGCTCCTGGTTGGTGTGCCTTCATGGGCTCGTCCGACCTCTGGAGCTCGTCCCGAGTGCAGCAGCCCTGCTGGTCTCCAACCTGCCAAAGTTCTCCCTCACTAAATGCAGCACTTGAAGCATATTTGATGAAGTTGTTGTACTTGTGCATGATTCTGGTGATCGGTTGTATCCACATGGTTTTATGCACAAATCTCTCTTAGTTTTACCACCACACCTTTTTTCAGATGTCCCTTTTACTGGTGCGTATCGGGAGTATTTCCTATCCACAAACTGCAAAACTCAGCACCCTCACTATAAGGAACCAGCAGGAAGAGCAAGGGTTCGATTCCCGGGCTAGACGGCCCTTCTGTGTGGAGGTTGCACGTTCTCCCCGTGGCGGTGTGGGTTCTCTCTGGGTTCTCCGGCTTCCTCCCACAGTCCAAACACATGCAGCTTAGGTTAATTGCTGACTCTAAATTGCCTGTAGGTGTGCCCACCCCCCACACCCCCCCCTCTCTCCCCCCCGAGCAGGATAAGCGGTTAAAGATGATGGATGGATGAAACAGTCTATGATGTCAAAGATTATGCAAACTGTTCGATGACTTTGCAGCAAAATAGTTTTTCTTTTGTACCCTCCTGGAGGAGTAAAAAAGCCTCTTTGTGAGGTGTGTAAGCAGGACTGATGGAGTGAGTGTCTGCAGTCTGCTCTTGATGGATTAATCCCACTTACATAAAGGCATGTAGATCATCTCAAATCTGGACCATCGGTCAGCACGCTGCCACTTGATAAGAGCAACGGAGGCTGGAACCTGATTCTGCTTGATTGATTCTCGGCCATAAAGATCCCTATCTCACACACACATACACACACACACACACACACACACACACACACACACACACACACACACACACGCCGGTCTTCATCCTCACTGCGTCCTCCTGCTTCTCTCTCCAACAACACTTTCATGGATGTTTGAGACAACAGTTCTATCGAGATCAAAAGTGTTACATATTTATTATTAATATGAAAAAAATGAGGGGTTCATTTGCAAAAGCAGATCTCTCTGTTTTTATTTATTTGACTAAATCATGTTTTTTTTTTTTTTGTCCAATCATGAAATCAAATTCATGTTGGGTTGTTTGGATGAGAGACCTCAATCTTTTTTCTTCTTATGTACTATATATTCTTTCATTGAATTCAGACAAAATACTAAAGAAAATAATAAAATAGAATAATAAAATAATAATGACATTGTGAAATAACATGAATCTTCTTTTTTCAACTCAGGTCCTCATTATGAAATATTAACCTGTTATGTTATTTGCTGACTAATTATTTGGACTGAGGAAACAGCCAGGCACATAACCCTCTTGTATATTTTTTAAAAACATTTTGTAAAATAATAAAAACAGACATTGGAAAAAGAACATTGAAATAAAAACTGCCTGAAATAAATTAGCTGCAATAAAATATTTCACAATAATAAGCTCAGTTAAAAGAAAAATTTTAATTTTTTCCAAATTTCCTTGTAAAAGAAAAATCTGTATTTGTTCTTATGATTGTGAAAGTGTCTTATTTGCTATTTAATATTGAACTTCATATATGGAAAGCATGAATTTCTTTTCTAATGCTCAGTACTGATACCATCATTTTCATCTCAAACACTCAACAAAAATCTTGTAAAAATAACAAAGCTAATCCACACCAAGACCAGTATAATCTGATAAAATAAAAAGGACAAAACAAATGTTTCCATTGAATCTGGAAATGTATTTGGCAATGACCCCACAAAGATCTTATTTCTCACATTCATATGCCACATATATGTAACATAGAGACACGACGATGGTCAACGTGAGGGGGCTGGACAACTGGAGGTGGTCTTTGATGTGAATTGGACAGTGTGTTATTTGACAGTGTGCAGGTCTGTTTGTACTTTCACTCTCTCAGGGGTTCCCGTTGGTTCTGGATAAACACCCAGCAGCAGCCGGGGCCGATCCAGTCGCTCACACCTGACAAATCGGCTCGCTCAGATTGATTGCTTTCCTGTTGTTTAATTCATCAGTGTTTCTTTAGCCTGAAGCAGGTGTGAAAAACAACACTTCTGAGCCACCAGCACCCCACACGTAGTTCATAATGGAGGAAAAATGGCCTGGCGGGGGACAGCCGTGTCAGTAATGGCCCGACTATCCGTTATGAGTCACAGCCCTAATTTGTCATGCTGAAGATACTCTGCATGCTTTTATTAATATCCCGGGATGCAGCGCTGCTATTGGCCGGCACAGCGGAGGAAGGACGTCAGTGTGTGTGACTGATACTTCTAAGGTTTAAGTATCATTTTTACATTTAGTTAAGGGAATGGAAAATAAATATGTGCTTGACATGACATGAATATTATTTGTAGATGCTGCTATAAATGGCATCTACAGACGAGCCAATCAAAATACAGCATGACATGATGAAGGATACAATGACTGGCGCAGCCATTTTTGAAAAGAAACCCGTGTTGAAAATGCTTTATTAGAGGGCATCCATTTTTTAATCTCCACCAGGAGATTATGTATTCAGTTGTGTGTGTGCATGTGTCTGTCCGTCCACGGCTAATCTCGCATACTGCTGGACCCATCCGCCTAATATTTTTCTGCTCATTTATGACTATATGATCTAGGACCTCTCGTAGTTGCAGTAATTCATACTCTTAAAAAATTCTATTGACAATATATTTTATTGACTGTTTTATGTCATTAACTGCTGACTCCCATCTCCTCTTAAGCAGCTAACAGGAGCTGCAATTAATCAACAACTGCTTCAGTCAGGACTCTTGTTTTGCTACGGAATCATATGACTTGTTCCTCTATTGATACAAATGCATGTATGTATATATGTAGAACTAACGCTTGGCAACGGACAAACTGAACCGAGCGCTCATGACAATGGGCCGTGGTCTCTTGTGTTGGTGGGAGAACTAGTAAGCTGATATTTAATTACATTTATTTGTATGGGATAATTTGTGCCCAATGTCTGTCCCCCCCCCCTGTCTGTCTGTCCTGCTGTCTGTCTGTCCTACTGTCTGTCTGTCCTGCTGTCTGTCTGTCCTGCCTGTCTGTCCTGCTCTCTGTCTGTCCTGCTCTCTGTCTGTCCTGCTGTCCGCCCATCAAGTGCAGTCTGATCCGGGATGAACGATGGATCCAGGTCTCTGAAGACGTGGGCTCAACACTCACCGACCTCCCGCTGCTTTCATCCATCTTATTGTTCTGGGACCGGACATCAGACAGCCAGGAGCATGCTGGGTAGTGGAGTAGCCTCAGGTCCTCGCTGGGTTAGTGATGAACACGAAAAACTACAAATAAAGACAACAAACGTTGTGAAGTTCATGGGAGCTACCATGTACATGTGCCGCTGTTGCCATAGTAATAGCAGAAATAATAATATAAAAATTATTACCTTTAAAAATAACAGTAGCAGTGGATATAATAAAATAATAATGGTAATAAAAGCAGTGAGAGAAATGTGACTAATAATGGAAACAGACTGTTAGCAGAGTGCTTTGGTGTGTTTGGCTAACAGAGCTAACAGAGCTAACAGAGCTAACAGCTAACAGGACTAAACACACAGCAGGACCGACGCGTTCCGTTAAACGATCAACATGAAGTGCTGCACGTGGAACCGCAGTCCAGCTGCACGGGGAACCGCAGTCCAGCTGCACGGGGAACCGCAGTCCAGCTGCACGGACTAACATGAGAGCCAGTGACAAACACGTGTGATGCGCTTTCTATCTACACCGGGGGGTAATTGTGGTTTGCATTAATTCAATCAAACATACACACACATTTCTACTTTTAGTTTGTATTCCAAATTTAAATTAAGTTCAGGGAGTGAACGCGATGCGATGAAAAGCATGGCGTCTGCTCGCAGACCGGGGTCAGCACGAGCATGTACATCATTAGACCGCGTACGCCACATCGCATTGTTTCCTTATTAGGAGCCATTTGAGGCTTGTTGGACCGTCGCGTGTTGAACTTGGCTGCGTCTTCGGGCCAGAATCCAGTATCCACACAGCTTTGATCACAGATGACTGGGAAAGCTCCTCCATCACTAACACAGCCAGTCCGTGCTCAAATAACGGAGCAGAGCCCGATTCAAGGTTGGGGCAGGTGAAACTCAAAGAGAGAATAATTGGCTCTCAGACTGCAATGATATTAATGATACAATTAGAGCAGGCCTTTGGTTTCCCTCTGCGGCAGAAACAGGTAGTGATAGGTGATACCGGGAGACTTCACTAGTGTCAGTCCGATCCTTCTGATGCCGCGCTGATCCCACGAAAGCGGGAGGCTGGCACACGCTCTGCTCAGGCTCATTTCCCATGGTGCACCCTGCCTTTTGAGCGCTGACCTTGGTTGGAGGCTCCCTCGTGGTGAGAGAAGAGATGGAATACATGTTTGAAAGATCAAAACCACGCGGGCTCACCTGTCTCCACAAACACGGCTCAGGGCTCTCACAGCCCGCGTTCATTAGGTTGATCAGCATCGATGAGGCGCGGCTCCGAGACACAGCTGGGAAAAAATGACACAGTTTACTGGCAACTGATATCTTCTGTACACAGACGGACTCCATAGTAATGCTTTATTCAGGCCGGAAGCCTTTGATTCATTTAGGTATGTTAAATGGGCTGGGGACACAGGTATGCACGGATCTCAAAGACACATTTCAAATGGCTAGCAAAAGTAATTAGTCATATTCAAAATAATAATAATTTATATTGAATTTTCTTTACAAAAGAAAAATGATAAATAATGTAGTCTCATAAAAACATAATAAACGATAAATGTGTAACGTTGATTAATAATTAAAGTCAAAACTGAAACCAAATATGATCATATCAATAGCTAGTTAGTTGAAGGATTTTGAACAAAAGGGCTGCCCATGTTAAACTACATAAATGACCCAGTAAAAGATGGCCGCCGCGACATCAAACACACGGTGTCTTTCCCTTGTCTTGGACGTTTAAGAAGGTTTGAAGGTTTGAGATTTCTCTCTAAATATGCATGTCTATTTTTTCCAAAGCCCATTCCCCACTGATCTGTGTGGCAGGCGAGCGGAGGTGGTGGTGAGTTGGCATGCAGACGCTGTCTGTGAGGAGCAGAACTAACACCTCATATCAGTACCGGGACTAGAAACAGACATTACAAGACCGAGGCAGCCAAGGGCCGGAACCAATGATACATTCATATGGAGAGGCCCACATGCGATTCTCTCATTTCTCATATGGAAGACGTCACGTGTGAAAACGTCACGTGTAATATGCAACACTAAGTCCTCAAATGACAATAGGACGATTGCCAATGACTAAAAGCACATATATGACCGTTGGAGAGAATCAGACGGCGTTTTTAAACACGTGGTCGACGTTGTCAATTAAAACAAAAAAAATACTTAGTCAGGTTTAGGATCGTGGTTTGGGTTAAGACAAGTATGTTTGTTACATAGCTGGTGTTACGTAAGCAAGTCAAGTACGTTAAAGTACAGGTTAAAGTCATCACCTATGGCCAGCTGCAGCAATAACCCCATGCACCAACAGGTTAAAGCCATCATCTATGGCCAGCTGCAGCAATAACCCCATGCACCAACATGTGAAAGCCACCATCTATGGCCAGCTGCAGTGAGCGAGCCCAACAGGCGGCTGAGACCCGTAAGTGTCCAACACGCCAATGAGTGTAGCTGTGAGGTCGTCAGCTGTGTCTGAACTCTGCTCTGTCTGCATCAGGAAAACACAAAGTTTGGATGTTAAAATGTCAGCAACAGCGTCATGTTGTACATTTAAATTGTTACAGTCAGAAAGCGAGGAACATCTGATGAAAATAAAACATGTTTTTGAAGTTCTTCTTAGAACTGTAATGGTATTATTAAGTACTCATACCGGTACTCGGTATCGGGAAGTACTCTAATGTAAGTACTTGTACTTGGTCTGAACAAAGTGGTGTGGATGCATCGCTGGTTACATAAGTTAACTTAAAAGAAGTTGGTTTCACAAACACAGTCTCCTGGGTGAAAGTCCTGTGTTTGTTTGACCAATCCTTTCACCCCCACCTCGGCCCCACCCACATGGACTTTGTTGCTCTCCATACTCCGTCACTGACTTCCTGCTTCATAGTCACTACTATAGGACTAACAATAAACACAAATATGGGTGGTCATAAGAGTAGACATGTCTGGGCCGTCTGGTCTGGTAGCATCTCATGGGAAATACGTTTGGCTTGATATTTATTGCATTTCATGGTCCAACTTTACATAGAGACACACGGTTTATAACATGTGAAACAGCATCGGACTAATGACTTCACATAGGCACATTCAATTCAATTCAAATCAATTTATTTTGTATAGTCCAAAATCACAAATTACAAATCTGCTTTACAATCTGTACACACATTGGTTTTTAGACATTCTTCCATGTGAAATACTACATTTCATTACCTATTATTCATTTATAATAATATTACATGTTATTCCATAACATTTGGGGTCACCATGATGGTGACCCCATCATTAAGGCATAATCATTGACCTTACTAAAGTGAGTACAAGTGAAGGATTTTCGGGCTCTTTCAGAGTCAAACCTTTTCATCTCTCTAAAAAGATTTCTGAACTTCACACACGAAAACATGAATTTCACATGTTCTATTAAAACATTTAATTATCCGTCAATTAATTTGTGAACTTCTATTGAAAATGAATGTTTGAATCCAGGTTTTCTACTTTATATCTCCTTAAAGAGCAGTGTTTCTGCCTTTATCACGTCTGACCATAACATTCAGATTAATTTACTTTCCAGGCTGGTTTCAGTTCACTTCATGTATTTTTTAGGGCAATAAAAGAAGATTTGATGTTCAATGTGATGGATCAAAGGTATAAAATACAACTCAGATATTTAAAAAAATACATTTTGAACACTTAAAAAAAATATTCAACAGAAAAAACAAGTACGGATCGTATGATAACAACATGATATAAGGCTGGTATCAGCTTTGCTCCACTAATATTGTTTGAATTTATGAGGCTGCTGGCCTGACCAACATTTGCCTGGAATGCAACGTATCTCAGGTGGGCCCTCTTTGGTTTCAAACTTCACCCGAGAGTCCTGCAGCAATAATCTGAAATTCAGAATAAAGAAAGCTGATGCATTTATTTATTCGTGCGTGTTTACTCACATTCGTTTCTCCCCTCCAGGACACGGCGGGGCCTGTGTGGGTGGTAACCTGAGGGAGGTGCGCTGCTCGGAGCCAAGCTTCCTTTAAAACACCTGCCTCTTGTTCTCCTCGGCTGCTTGTGTGGGGCCTTTGCTGGGACCACTGCTGGGGAGACTTCACAACGCCTTCCTGTGGCTACAGAGAGGCTTTCTTATCTATTTTGGTACTCCCCCCTTCCCCCTTCAAGCCCAGGTGGATATGCCAGGTACACAGGCTAGACAGGTTGTAGGCTTTCAGGGAAAGAGGGGAGAAGGTTGGAGGAGGGCTGGAGCAGAAATAGTGAGTTAAAAAGTTAGCTCAACTGTAACAACCCAAAACTCTGAATGTGAAGACGCTTACATCTGAACTCTCCTTTTCCCCTAAATCTGCTCTTCAAATCTCACTCCTGACTGAGCTGTTGTGAATTAAATCAGCTCCCAGATCCCTTTCGACAGAGAATAATCTACATTCAGCTCAAGGTTTTGGTCAATAGCATAACCACTGTGAAGCGCGCGGCACCGCCGAGACAGATAGATATTTGATTCATGGCCTAGTAATATAAATCTAAAGAAATCTCTGTCAGAGAACCATGGACAGAATAATTGTTTGCAATGGGAAATCCCGCCGGAGTCCTCAGAACTCATTCTGAGGCTTTTGAAGTGAGCGCTGACATTGGAGAAACTCAAGGGCGGGGAGGGGATGAGGGGCAGAAAGATGGAGGTGCGTTCACCTCAGAAATTATAAGCAGCTCTTTCAAGATGCCGTCAAGTTTCAAGAATAAACTGAGGCGTGTGTGGAGTGTGTGTGGGGGGGAGGGTGGGGGTGTGGGTGGGGGGATGAAATATGCAGATATCCAGGAGAGGAGATCATTAAAAATGAAACAAGTTGTGTTTGCAAATCGGAGAGAGTGAGGTGGTCTGAACTGCACGGATTCAGCGGAGAACCTTGTCGTTCCATTCAGTGGCGTAAGGAAACAGAGCAGGGAGCTGAGGGGAGGAACATTCCTCCATTATAAACCACAAGGAGAAAAATACATTAAAAACCTTGAATTCGTTATGCAATGCTTTGATGCCCGGGGGCCCCCCGCAGCATGCATCACATAATGCGTGATGCTGATTGCCTTGTTGTGGTCATGCATGCTGGGAGGAACAGCTGGGAGGCTGATGAGGACCGGACTGGCCTTAAGCAGCACACGCAGCAGCTCTCTCCTGTCTCTCTCTTATTAGGATTCAACGAGGCCTTGATGCACTGACAAAGCCTGAGAAATACTACCAAACTACTTTTGGAAATACTTTATGTACTATAAGGACTTGGCTCTTATAGCAAGTGGTTCAATGAAAAATAGAATTTTTACCAGTCAGTTTTGATACTTAAAATCTCCCTGGTTCTCTGGTTCTAATACAAACTAGAAGGGCACACAGACCTCCGCCAAGGCCATGCTGTACACTTCCACCAAGCTCCATGGAAATGGAGTGAAAAAGATTCCATTCCATTATCCAAGCCGCTTGTCCTATTTAGGTCGCGGGGGGCTGGAGCCGATGGGGAGCTGACATTGGGTGAAGGTTCACCTGGACAGGTCACCAGGTCATCTCAGGGCTCATATAGAGACAGACAACCATTCACACTCACATTCACACCTACGGGCAGTTTAGAGTCTCCAGTTAACCTGAGCTGCATGTCTTTGGACTGTGGGAGGAAGCCGGAGAGAACCCACGCTGCCACGGGGAGAACATGCAAACCCTGGCCCCTCTTCCTGTGAGGTGACAGTGCTAGCCTGCGCTGCACCACCGTGAAAAATATTGTTTTCAGCAATCACAAAAACCAAACCAAAAACATATTCACATCACATTGTTTCAAGAATTTCCTACAATTAAGTGTTATTTTAAGGTTTATTCTCCACTTTTTGACTTTCAGTGGAAATAAGTCCCAATAACAAAACATATCCATTCCAAATAAGCATTTGTTCAACTACAAATAATCAAAGGTGGTGTATAGGATTTTGTGAACCATAGTAAGGGCGTTCCATCCATACCATAATAACACTACTCATACAACGGTTCGTATGATATCGTACTAAAAGTTATTTTTCGTGCGTTTTTCCTACTAAAGTCCAGCAGCACATGTTAATTACCGCTCGTTACATAACTACAGTCTTTTCAAAATAAACTTCCATCTTCACAGGAAACTCAGTTATGTTTAGGCAACAAAACTACTTGATTAGGTTTAGACAACAAAACTACTTGGTTAGGTTTAGGCAACAAAACTACTCGGTTATGTTTAGAAAGAGTGCTGTAACCAATTACATATGTTAGGTGACAAAAGCATCAGCACTGACTTCTCGTTTCACACGGGGAACGAACAGCGGTCTGCTGGCTGAAAGATCTCTGTTTGATGGACCATCCCGCTCCATTCCTCGCGTGGGCTTCAGCGGTCCCTCTACTTCCTCGTTCAAGATTACATACATATAACTTACAAAATATTTTCCTGGGATAGCTACGAATGAATGTACATTATCTTTCCTAGGTATGGCTTCAGATGCTGGATGAAACTAGCCTGACTTTAGAAACATTGGAAGTCAGACTGTGTAGAGGTTCTGCTGCTTATGTAGATATGAGGGACTTATACTCGGCTAACGAAAACACAACGATTCTTAGTTTCATGTGATTTATACACTAATAATAATATAGTTATGAAATATTATATTCCATTTCGGGTAATAGAGCCCCCAAAATTCTGCACGCTGGATCCTTAATGAATGGTCCAGGATTTTGGAAAATACGCTTTGTTGTTTTCTGGGAGTGAGTCAGTCTTGCATCTGTGTGTTTAGTACAGAGAGCTGGTTAGCCTAGCTTAGCACAAGGGCTGGGAGCGGGGGACACAGAAAGCCTGGCTCTGTTCAAAGACAGACAGAATCAGTATCATAAAGTATGCGAGGATAAGACTGCACACATGTGGTCTTCGCACACATCAGGGACCTAAATGTGGAATGGCCTGCATTATGTATGTTCTGGAATGTGAGGAGATTAAAAAGTCATTTCAAAAACTCCCACCATGGCCTTCTGGGACTCTACAGAAACTGCACCGATTTGGCAAAAATGATTCTGAGGAAAAATAAATCTTCAGGGCTGAATATGGAATTTAAGGTTTCATGCAAATTAGAAAAATATAAAGAAAAGAAAAAGTCTCACTTATCTTGATAGCGCTATGCATGCAGGCATTTCAGCAGCAGCTGCAATGCGTTCGTCTTGAAACAGTGTTTTTGTGGGTGTTGAAATGTAGCCCATAAATGAACATCCTATGCTTATGTATCTCCAGATATAAACAACCAACAAAGTAATAAATAATTTAAAAGGTAGTGCTATCAAATGAACAATGTCTTGTAGCCGTATGGAGAACAAAAACAACAGCACAGAAAATGCAGAGATTTATTAACAAAAAGCAAAAAGCTTACCAGCAAACAAATCCACGCAGTTGTGGGGGAAACATGAGGGAAACTTTTTCTATCAATCTCAGATATGACACAATTGTCACGGTGTGTTTGAAGTCTGTGGCAGGAGTCAACAAGGGAGCCCCAACGAGTAAATAAAACATGCTGCTTTACTTTGCCTTCGCCGGTTAATAGGGCGCTGATCAAAAGAACATTAGCTTTGATTAATCAATCAATACCCCGGTGGCCTCCGTCCTGTCCATTGATCTGCCGGCGGTATGGAGGTCAGCGGCGGGCTCGACAGCATGTGAAATGCTCCGCTCTATTTTTCACACTGGCCTGCTCAGACAAAAAAATCCTCCCTCATTGATTTTTCTTTTCATTTCCCTTCTTTAAAATGTTCTTCTGTTCAAAGGTTATCCGCGCCGAGGAAAGTTCTGCAGCTCTGCACACAGCTGTGTGGTTTTTAGGACATAACAATGTACTCTGTAAGGAAACGAAGACGGACCCAAAGACAGCAGGTTGCTGAGAGGAAGCCTCATCAGAGCGGCCGGCTTTTGGAGCCGTGGCTATTGACGGGCTCTGTGGGAGCACAAACCTTTCTCTTCACAGCACGGACCTGGATAAAAGTCTTCAGCTGGAACCAACATATTAACAACAAGAAAAGTGCTCTCAGGAGAGCGAAGATCTCCGCCAGTGTCTCCCTCTGCCCTCCTAAACAAAGAAGGATTAAATCTCACTCTGGCGGCGAACAATCAAATATTTTTGAATCACCACGACCATGAGAGGCCAGACTTTGAAATAATAAGAGGATGCATTGCCAGATACACTGATCTTTCTTTACATCCGGCCACACTACGACACTTTTTTATATATCGACATCACGAGGAAACATTTTGAAAGAATGTTGCTGTTTCTGCTCAGCCGCAAAATGTTGCTGCTGAATGAATTTTTCACATTTTCACTGAGAACGTGTGTCCCTTTTTGGGTGTTTATTAATCGTGCACGATAAGTGATAGACAGGCGGACATGTGACAATGTGATAGAAAGAAACAGCAACCAAAAACCTAAAAGGACAGCGATACAGAAAAGCTTCAGTAATTAACGGGAGGTACCGACATGATAGCATCTGAGATTTCACATTTCGGTGGCCTCATTGTACATGTGACAAAATCTGTCCTCAGACAGAAAGATCAACACTCACACAGACTCACAAGGTGAGAACAACACCAGCGCGGCTGTCGCGGCTGGTAATTAGTGAGTAAACAACTACTGCATATTAATGAGCGTGTGTGTTTGTGTGTGGGGTGCACATGACGATGTCTGTGTATTGTGGTGCATGCAATGTGGTGGGAATGGAAATGAACACATGTAACTCAAGTAACTAAAAGGCATCATCACCAGAGTATTGATTAACAACATAAAGATCATAAAGATAATAAAGACTTTAAATAAAGACTTTAAATAAGTTGACTTCTGGTTACACACAGGACATGAACAGCGGCCTCCTGAGTGAAAGTCCTGTATTTCTTTTTCCTGTCCCTACGCAGACCGTCTCACTGTGACTACGTCACCTGATCGTCCTCCTTTACTCCCGCCATAGCTACAACCACCTGGAGCGTCATAGTTTGACACATAGGCCACGGACCAAGCCGCCATATTTGATGACTTGGGAGTTTTCAGATTTTTATACAGATTAAACAAACCAGCTTCGGAGGTGTTGGAAAGTGTATGTCTGAACTTGGCTAGCTGTTTCCCCCAGCTTCCAGTCTTTATGCTAAGCTAGGCTAACCACGTCCTGACTCCAGCTGTCACACGGACATGAGATTGATACCCAGCTACTCATCTCACCCTCAGGGAGAGAGAGAGAGCCCTCGCTGAGGAAGACGAGCTGCATCTGCACATTATCCGATGGTCCACTCCTCCACCGGTGTTGGCGAAGCAGTGGAGGAAAGGCAGAACTCAAGCACACATCTGGAGAAGTTCTACTTCTCCTGAGTTACAGATTCTTTATAAAACGCTGCAGGGGTGATCACCAGACAGCTCATCCCCATTGAAGTGCTCCGAGGTTCCATTTCAAAGACGCGTCGCGTCTCTTCGTGCCCCGCTTGGTGGCATCGTTGTTTTTCATGTGGCCCCGTTCTCCCGGAAAAATGCAAATGAGTGTAATTTCAAATGACAAACGAAAGTAAACTTCTTTTGTGAGTTGTGTGAGCCAGGTTCCCTGTGGGGGACAGGGAGCCGAGAAAAACCCTGCTCTAATTCTGTCATTGTCAAACTTTGACATAAGCGATTGTTCAGTCGCCTTTGTTGAGCGATACAACGGGTAACAGGGTCCCAATTCCTCCACGTTAATTTTTTAAAAGAAAGCGCAAGACATGTATTCCTTGAAGAAATGTTTGGCGCTGCTTATGCTAAATATTATAACATTCAGGCAGTGATGTCTTTTCTTTTTCCCTTTTATCTCCTCTTATCCACAGGAGGCCTTTACCTTTGCCACCCAGTCGCATAACAGCATCTCAGAAATAATTTAAGTAGCCTTTTTTTTTTAAAAAACACTAAGACAAGTCGGAAGAATTCGGATTCAAGATCAAGGTGTGCAGCGAGGGCGAGGGCTGCCTGCTTCCTGCTTCCTCTCCGACGGTACGCCATGATCAAGTACGCTGTTTTGTTAAAAGGCCTGTCCTGGAATCCCCGAGATCTGCCCGCAACACACATGTCTGCATAGTTACCAGCGTGTGTGTGAACAGCAAATGAAGTGTCAAGTTGAATGATGTCCTCCGATGACGGAAGCCACACAACGAGGGCTGCGGCGCGGCGCCGCGGCGGCTTTGTCATCGTGAATGATGTAAATACGACGATGACCGTTTGCTCGCCTGCAACCTTTGTTTTGAATTGATGCGAGCGTGACTCGCAGCTCGAGGCCAGGTGAGGAATGAACACATCGCTCACACCGCGGGGATTTATGGAGTCGGCCTATTATAGACGGAAAAAGTTTCTCCGACTTATTTTTTTTTCTTCCAGTTTCTCTTTTCCTTTTCTTCTTCCCCCTGACACATAAATCTGGGGATAAATCTGGGGGAGAAATTTCACAGAGGAAAAGTTCTTTAATTTCATCAGCAGTCCTGACTGACAAGCATCATTATGGATAAAATTATCTCGGTAATTATCCTGCTCAGAGGAGATTTATATCCCTTTGTGAGGGCTGAGGGGGAACGCATGGGATGTGGAGCCGCGGCTACACGCCTCTCTGCAGCACGAGGAGAAAGTGCTTTGTTAAAATAGCGCCCTAATGAGGCGCAGCCGCCCCTCCCTGCCGCGCGGGATCTCGCCTGGCCTGATCACCCAGAGTGCATTGCTTTTATTCTGCCAAACGCCGGCGAGGAAAGGAGAGCGGGTGCTGAGCGAACATGCCCCGAACAGCTCAGTGTGGCACGCCGTCCGCAATTATCTCTGTTTGTGAAGGAAAAAGTGGGTTACATTGATATCAGATATCTACATCACTGTTAGCTCGCTTTCTGTTGGACGGGATTAGAAGCGAATGTTGGAAGGATGATTTGAGGCCACTGACAAAGTTGTGGATTCTAGTGTGATCTTCGTTCAACTTCATCTCGACTCCAAATACAATATTCAACAAAGATCATCTAACTTATAATCATTATTAATTAAGCTAGGCAGAAACACAGCTATAGTTCAGTGAGAGTTTTCTTGCACGTTTCATCTCTATGAATCACTCATTTCTTATAGTGTCTTTGAATGTCTTTAGCTAACAGTTATAATTTGGTTCAGGTTGTTTCAGTTTGACGCTACTTTTCACAGCGTGAATACATCTCAATGTATTTTTGCACTGCAAAAATACAAAAGAAGCCGTTTTTTCTTATGTCCAGTATGTAACACTTTCTTTGCTAAATAGGAAACTGATGCTAATAAAGGAAGATAGTTCAAGTCAGTTTCAGTACGGTTATCTTTGTTTTAGGAATTAGATTTTTTCACACGTGTGTCAGCATCGAAAGAATAAGGAACATTTCTGCAGTGGTATCAAGGACCGATGATAGAAAACACATTGATTTAAGATGTGAAATAATAAAACCTTGCTGGTACAATCTTGTTCTTGTATGTTTGTTCGGATGGAGATGTTGGTGAGATGGTGTCCACATTCGAAATCTGCATATTGTGGGAGGAGCTGCCGGACTCAAAATCCTATTGAAGGAATGGTTTGATCGAGAAGAAATACAGGTTGTACAGTGATCAACATCTATCTACAAAAACACACAAGTTAGAGTCTAAAATGCAGCTTACAATAACACAGAGCACAAGGAGAGATATCATACATTCAGATATTGTGTAAATACCTTTTCTACTTTGGGGAATTAACTACTTGAAATTGCTCTCACTTATTTGTTCCCCATGACATCACATCCTTTTTCTGGGCTGAAGTAGGGCTCTAAACAGATGGCTAATGTGATGCACCTTTATTCCAGGAACAGAAGCAAACCACTTACAAAATGTCTAACACTTAAGACAATATAATTATACAGTAAAACCACAACGGCAGAGTTCAGATAACCTGCTTAACAGCTGGGAAAAGGAGCGTCTGCAGAGCGAGTATAATAAGTGCGTTGCGTTTGGGAGTAAAGGCTCTGAGAGTAAAGGTCATCAGTGCAGGGTGTTATAAATAAGGAGGTCTTCACATGAGAGCATCACTCAGTGGGAACGCTGGCTGCTGTACGTTGGCACTGGCCCGCTCACTTCATGCTGACCAGAGTGAGCTAATCAGCTCTGAAACCCGATCACTTAAGAAATTCATCCATAGGCATGTCCTCCTGCTCACTCACCCAGCATGCAGCGGGGAATGCTGAGTGAGAGCTCCTTATTATTCACTAAACTCAGCTGTCTGGCCAGATGAGGTGAACTAAGTGAACCAGAGATAAGGAAGGCTTGATGACACACCCGACATCACTTAGAACCCAGAGCAGGCGCGACTCATCAGGATTCTTTATCCACGTCAACCTTCTTCGAAGGCAGCGCTGGTGAAAGTACTGCATCCCTCCCAAAGTATGCTACATGGGTTAGAAATAAAGCCTTTAATGACGAGGCACTACTCAAGGGAGCTGGTCTTAGATGTCTGAGCTGTCTTCATCATAATAACATGGAGGACAAAGTCAGTGATTCAGTATCAGTTAAGCGTCGATGTACTGTAGTCATCAGCCAAAATAGAGAAGAAGAGCTTGTGGGAGGTTTATCTAGTCCTGGACGGTTCTGCTAGCAGCGAGGCTTCAAGGAACTTACAACACTGTGATTTATAAAGCAACATGCCACATTCATTTTGCTGAAAACATAATTGCTGCCTGGATTATTATTATTATTATTAAGTGCTATTTTCTTGTTCCGTTCCTTGGTCAGGGCCAATGGAGTACAAAGACAGACACACCCATGTACGGTAGGCAACAAACACATATTAGGCGAAGGTTACGGAAAGATATGTTTTGGTTAAATGGTGATTAATATGAAACAAATTGTGACTTTGCAGGTAAATATTAAAACTGTTACTACAGCACATCTTTCTAAAATGTATTTTCTGTTGAAGTATGTGAATGTAGTGCCATCCAATGCTTCTGTACTGTGGAGTGTAATGAACTTTGCAGCCTCCAGGGCTGTTACAAACGTATCTGAACCTTTAACAGCCAGTGACAAGGACTCTAAATGGTGCCAGATGTGCTAACCTGCTCGGTCATCCGCCTTAACAGAAAAGCTTTCTCGGAGGGTGGATGTAAAGAAGGTGCTGAGCTGTCATCAGTGGTTGGTGAAAAGACAAAGCCTAGAGGGCTGAGCCTAATGAGCAGCTGTGTGGCCCTCATTAAGAGAGGAGAGCAACCGCTGATCCTTAATGAGCTCCTTCATTAAGAGCCATTTGGAAGGGAAAGGTCTGTGAGGCAGCCAGGCTCTGCACCCCGAGCACCAGGGCAGGCTACCCCACCAGGGAAAACCATTACACAAATACACCAAGTCACTGGATGACAAGGTGCATGTTGGGAGAATGTGAGTCAAATGTTAGACTCAACAGATTAGTCCCCAATTCAAGGGTTACTTCCCACCAATATATACACTCTTGGTTTCAAATATCAGATACCTCCTCAGTCACTTTTTGTTAGTTTCAATTCATTTGAATGCTGCAATGCATTTAAGTGAGGAGGCACCCAGAGAGCGGATCACCTTAAACATGTCCTTCAGTAAAGTGGTATGGACTTTTAAAAGCACATAACAGCAAACTAAAATTGTTAACATTAAAGATTAACTGTAACTGTCGAGGCAGAAAAGTAACTATTTGTTGGTATGCCAAATAATAGTGTTGCTGCATAATAACCTTTAAGGTATAAAGGAGTGTTCTTTGAACTTTGCACCTTGGATATTCCTCATAATGGATGATTTGTTAGTATTACTGTGCTGTGATTGGCTAGTACACAACACAACCTTGTATGCCAGGTGGAATTATGAGTGACGGCTTTGTTCGGCTCATTTTCTGTAACCGGTGTAGCATGAAAGCATGGTAAAACTAGAGCATACTCTTGTCACAACGTACAAAAGCATTGCTATATCCAGATAATCTGCTAATCACAGCACACTAGCCAATCACCTCACAGTAGGGCGGGACTAGGTGGAATACCCTTGGGGAAAAAACAAAACAGTTTCAGGAGAACTGAATACCATGTTCCATTCAAATGAAAGAATGAGGCTTCCTTTCTTTCAGGAAGAGCTGGTTGACTTGCTGCTGACTCCCTGCACACATAAATGACATGAAATCATTTATTGATTTGGCTCTATGGACGAGTAAAATTAATATCGTAATTCATGTGATAATACATCAGTCATTGTAGCCTGTTTGTGGCCCTTGCACTAATTGTTTTACTGCCGCTCCTGTGTCTTTATCTTCGCTTACAGCCATCCTTTTGGTTGATTGCATCTGACAGACACGGTTCAGGGCTACTATGTCAATTTATAAATGAATGACGTAGCAATGTTTTTTTCACTCATATAAAAAGGGACTACTGAATTCCAAACAAAAAATCCATAACCTTGCTATTTAAAAAAAAAGAGTTCATACTTTTGTGGTTGTTGAGGTATGTTTGTGTTTATCTTGTCATCTCAAACCATAAACTGCCCCCTCCCTTTGGAGCCCATGAAAATCGGCTGGTTGTGACTGTCTCATCATGTTCCAGTTCAACAAAAATCAACCAATTACTTGGATTGTATCCTCAGCCATTATTCCGCCGGCCGTCCATCCAGTTTATATGATTCCTCTATTTTGTGGTTAAGGCTGAACAAATTACTCCCAACCTCTACCATCAATACAGTCTTATCTGAGCAGTTTTTCCTTCCCGGATGCTGGTCTGATTTCTTATTTTCTTGCTGCCCTTGGGCCACAGGGTTGTGAATAGGGTCAAATGAAACCCAATTGGACAAGTTAATCACACCGTATCTGCGGTTTATCCCACAGGTTGCAGTGAAAATGCTCACACTTATCAATCCTGTCAGTTGGGGTCACCTTCCGCACCCTGATTATGTGCTGCCAAATTCATTGCGCCCCACTGTACCTATGCAATTCCATGCACTCAGCATTCTGCTGCCATTGATTGGCCGCATGTGACAGTGCTGAAAGTAATGTGGACATTGCTGCTGATCAATAAAAAAATGTATGTGCCTAGAACCTAGGAGGCATTCTGTAATGAAATCAATAGCTGTGCTTGGCTTGTGGCATTAAGATCATTGGCCAGGCTGTTATTTAGTCATTGTTGTCCTACACCAGCAGCACAACCTGGCTACCATAAGAAATCAATGGCAGCATATCGCAGCCAGCATCCCAATTACTGGCAGGGCTGGCGAGGAATCAATGCAGCATTTTTGCCATTACCACTCCTTGAGGGAAATCACAGGACATTATTTTTCTTGGGGAATCTGCCGCATAAAGGATGACGCCTGGCTGCTGATATTTAAGATCCATCTGAGGCGCTTGGCTTCCATTTCATTTGGGCGGAGCTCAGATTGGAATCCTGCAGCACAGTGCGAGTAAAGCAGGGAGGGAGTAAAAACTCATATTTTGTTGCCAGCCATTGACATGATATGTGATCATAATGTATTGATCACTGGCAGCTCCTGACAAGAAAAATAATCCATTTCAAATAGTAAACTGGTTGCTGCAGAGAAAGGAGACAGGCTTTGTCAAGCACAAGGTTTGTGGGAATGTGTGTACAATTATGCATTAAACTTCCATTGGGACATTTTAAATCAATATTAGTGATATTATTTAAAATGTTATTCTTCTAAATTGATTTGCTATTTGTTGCAAGTTGTAAATTGAATCATGCATCAAATAATATTCAGTATTTTGTGGTTTGACTTGCTTCATTTTGGGATTAGCAAGACACAGAAGTATACATGGGATAACAAACTTAAAATAAAATAATAATATGGAATATAACACTTAATAATAGGATAATAACAAACATCCTAATAATACTTTGCATTGTCTGACGACCTATCCAAGGTGTACCCTTGCCAGAATAAAACGTTGCCATTGTTTGTTTCAGCAAACCACGGATATGTAATCGGAATCGTGAGTAATTATGACAGGAGCGAAGGAGGAAGTCAGGTGACGTAGTCTTAAGAACAACAAAGTTCTTCTAGGGAAGAGCTGTCTGACCCATCCATCACCCCGATGGTGCAACTTGATCTCATCCCTCCTCTCTATATTCTACTGCTGGGGCGTAGTATGGTGACGCAGCAGGTAGTGTTGTAACAGCTCGTGGCGTCCGTATACCTGCATTCTCAATTAGGTTCAGGCAACGAAACCACGTGGTTAGGTTTAGTAAAGATCATGTCGGGTTAGAGTAAAACAAGTACAAAATAACTTTTGGTTCCACAGTCGTCATTATTGGGGGAAAAGTCCCATGTTGACCCATCCTTCCACCCCGACCTCCTCCCTACACTGATACAAACAAACATTCTCTTTAAAAGTAATTGGAAATTCTAATAACAACAATAATAATAAAAAATAAATAATAATAATATAACAATAATTATTATTATATAGCTCCAAATTGTCTGTAACAATCCAAGATCTGGAGATGAACTGTTTTACTGAGCATGTTTTGAGCTCCTTTATCCTGATGTGTATAATCTATTTTATAGGACCCCCCCGCCCCACCTCCTCGGCTAGTTCTCTGCTGTGAGTGAAAGTTCAGTCCATCAACACAGGATGCATTCAGGCGCAGCATTGAGTGTAGGTCACCTGCATTCCGTCAGCACTAAGAGCCCAACACACAAAAGGAAAACACTCGAAGCGTAAAAACATGCTTTGGGTTACGCGCGTGCGCGTGCGTGTGTGTGTGTGCGTGTGTGTGTGTGCGTGCGTGTGTGTGTGTGCGTGTGTGTGTGTGTGTGTCGGGTGAGAGAAACACAAGGCCGTGTAGACAGCTGTACTGAACAAAACAGAATCTGTTCTGTCATACGCATTAGAACGACAACTGGAAAAAATGCAGCTGAGGCAGCTCGTGCACAGACAAGCCTTAGCAGCACGGAGCAGAGGAGAAGTGAGAGGAACTGAGAGAGCTCACATCATCTGTGAGCGTGTCACCTGTCATTAGCATCATACCTTCACATGTATCAGCATGTCAAATCATGGAAAACATGCCCAGGGCCAAATAGACGCAGTATCAACATTCTGTTTGTGTAAGGCAGGCGCTGCTCACTCACAGCTCCACAGAACACACTGTAACTCCCCTCTCAAACTGGTTTGTACCCTCCCAGCAAAGGGACCTCACTGGGCTTACAGGGATGTGACAGGAAGAGGGACTGGTGAACAGGGAGAAAATAACAAGCCTGGTCTCTTTATCAGGGGTTTTGTGCACTTTTCAAAGCGCCGCATGCTGGTAAGACATGGCTCTTTGTTTAAGCTCAGACTGAGTGTTTCAGGCGTCTGGCTCTCGAAGCACACCCATGTGACACACGTCTGATTAAAGGGAAATGACAGCAATGTTTGAGACAAAAGTGATCCTGACTTGACGTAGCTGAATTCTAGCCACAGTCTGGAGACACAGACTGGAGACAGGAGCTCAGCTTTGATGGGAGGATGAAGAACAGAGAGCAGAGAGGCTGGCTGCATTGGAATCAGCAGCGCTTCCACCGGAGGAGGGGGTGTGTGTGTGTGTGTGTGTGTGTGTGTGTGTGGAGGGGGGGGAGAGGGGGGGGGGCGATTTCGTGTTCGTGAGAATTTATGTATTTCCTAATCAACTTTTTGGCCCAAAATGGTCATGATTGTAACAAAATAATGATTTTGTGGAGGAGGGAGGGAGCTGCAAGTCTCCTGAAAATGTATTTTTGTTTGAAATAAAATAACACTTAATAAGTCTTAATAAATCTCTGATATACTGCATGAGCAGAATTTTGTCCCAGGCCAGTGTATCTAAAATTATTTTAAGAATGATGAGAAATATTCCCATGTTTATGACCTGTGTGCGTTCTCAGCTTACTGACAACCATCTGACAACTCAAGGCAGCCTTCTCTCACCAAATGCAATATGAATTATACATCAATTCCTGAAGTCATTTTTGTGTGTAATCTGTACACATTTTTAGAAGCTAAGCCCCCAAAATGATCGTTATGAACGTAAACAATAAATATGGCTGATGTTAGTACTCAGAGCTGTTAAGCTAACAGCTTGTGGAAGGAGGACGAGTAAGGAGAACACCACCAGAATCCGAGCAGGCAGGTAGACAGGCAGGCAGGTAGGTAGACAGGCAGGTAGACAGGCAGGCAGGTAGGTAGGTAGACAGGCAGGTAGGTAGGTAGACAGGCAGGTAGGCAGGTAGACAGGCAGGTAGGTAGACAGGCAGGTAGGCAGGTAGACAGGCAGGCAGGTAGGCAGGTAGACAGGCAGGCAGGTAGGCAGGTAGACAGGCAGGTAGGTAGACATGTGACAACAGACCTGACAAGGCTTAAATGAGTTTGATGTTTTTCTGCTGAGTTTGGTTCATTTCATTTAAATATGTTGATGTCTACATTTTATTTAACTGACTTCATGGCCAATCTACTGTCTGTAGGTTTAGGTATAGTCATATCAGGCAGATATATTGGTATAGCATATATATTTATAGCATGCAGAGCAACGCAATATGACCATGTAATGTAAAGTATGATGTAGCACATGTCAGACTAAAGCATAGTGGAGCTATTTCTCATAATACCTGCTTCTTCATTCAAAATGAAGTAACCTACTTCAATTTAATCCAAAAGGGACATTTTAAATTAGTAGAATTAAAAATGCGTTTAACTTAACACACTCCTCATATGAACTAGTTGTACACACTCCTGATCCCTACTCTCTTTTGAATAATTCCTATCATTCAAAGTGCTTAGGAAAAGCAAAAGTATTTTTAGATGAATGCATAAATAGCAATCCTCAATTACTGAACTAATTATCTCTTTTGGCATTGGAAGTTCATTTATTTTAAAATGCAAACCATAAAAATATGTAGCAGATGTAGTGGGATATTAACTCTGGATTTACATCATAATGAAAAAATATTGTGCCTATAAATGGCTTCATGCATCGAGGAAACTAAGTAGCTGGTTTAGGACTCCATGACAGGAGGACCCCAAGAACAAATTACAAGTTAAAGATCAAGTCAAGACAAACAAGCACCCACATTAGCTCCCAAGTCCACACATACAAACACAAGTCAGGTCCCAGGTCCAGACAAACCAGACCAATGTCAGGTCCCAAGTCCAGATAAACCAGACCAATGTCAGGTCCCAAGTCCAGACAAACCAGACCCGAGTCAGGTCCCAAGTCCAGACAAACAAAACCAATGTCAGGTCCCAAGTCCAGACAAACAAGACCAATGTCAGGACCCAAGTCCAGACAAACCAGACCCAAGTCAGGTCCCAAGTCCAGACAAACCAGAACCAAGTCAGGACCCAAGTCCAGACAAACAAGACCAATGTTAGGGCCCAAGTCCAGACAAACAAGACCCAAGTCAGGTCCCGAATCCAGACGAACAAATCCAAAGGTCAAGTCCGAAACTCTTTGTTTCAAGTTCTAAACAAGTAATTATACTTCCATAACCAAATGCTTTCGTTAAGCAGATTTACCAAAAAAATGAACGCTTTCTTCAAAACATTTAACCATTGAGTGTTAGTGGGTTATTTCTGTGACACAGTTACAATAATGTGTCATCTGTGGACTAAATGTCTTTGTTTAGTTGATCACAGTCTCTGCAGCTGAATGTAATAATCTGAGGTTTCCTCTGTTGTCTGTCTGCAGCTCTCAACTGACAAACACACTTGCTCTTACATCCTGATTGGCAGCTGTTGGACTGATTCAAATTATAATAATAATGTCCTTTATTTGACTCCTGTGATATGAAACTGAACTTCACTGCAGAAGTCTGCATCTTCAGCCAATTTCTCTATTCTCTATTTTTCTTCTCACTTTCTTTTCATACTAGAATTACTCAAAGCAACACTGTCATTCTCTCTTTTGGTCAACATCTATCCGGTCGGACCGGCCTTGTTTAGGTTCAGGGTGAGCTCCACGTGGTGGACAGTCAAGTGATCCGTACATTGTGCAGATAAAAGTCGCAGGATTCGGTTGTGGAGAATCACATATTAAAACAGGTGTGTGTAAAACAAGTTGAGTACAAATGCACAGTGTCTGTCAAGTTTTATATCTGATGTACTAAATCTGCAAGTCATTCTCCTAGAAAAAGGTGTGCTGAGCATTGGGTTGGTGTTAGTGTTTTTAGTGGTATGAATGCATGCGGTCCTCACAAGTATAGAAACACAGCAACACTACCACAAGCAGGAAGTTGTGTTTTGTGCTTCAGTTGTAGTTGTCCCGCCCCCTGAATTTCTGGGTGACTGGTCAGTTTGTTTTCCATGCAAAAGACACACGCTTGCTCCACTTCTGCAGAGTCACCACAGGACGTAAGTAGAGCTGCTCAACTATAAATGATACTGTATATTTTTGATATCATACATGTATATAATGATCATTTATACATTTCTGTCTTCTTCAGAGTGTTGCAAGAACACTGTAGCAAGGGTGTGTCTGTTTTGTCCCTTGTTGTAAACAGAGCTGGGGTATATCTTACTGAAAGTATTGTGTTCTCCACTCTGGAGGTGTCAGGATCACATTTCTAGCACAATATTCATGCTGCACTTTTGTAGAAGTTTTGGTAGCAGACGTTCTTTTTTCCATGTTGTTTTCTTCAGGCTGTTTCTGATCTTTGCCAAAACAGAATTTAAAACCAGTCCCGTCTTGTCCTCATTATGATTCAGTTGTAAACCAGCAGAGATGGCAACGCTGATGGAAGATGAGGTATTTCTGGCTTACACCACCTATGCAACTATTGTCCTTCTGAAGATGTTGCTGATGGGTCCCATGACTGCATACTTTCGCTTCAGTAGGGGGGTAGGTCATCTGTTTTACATTCCTTTTCATGATATATGACAGATACCTTACTTCCAAGTCTGTACGACTTGTTTTGTGGTTTCTTTGAAGCAAGAAATGAAGACCTCCAATGCCTATGTGCCTCCAAAACCACCACCACACAGGGTACAATAATGAAGTCATGTACAAGGCACAACCCAGGTGGTAAAAGAGAGCGACTAGAACATGTTTTTTCTTAGAAAAGCAACAACTTAAAAATCACATAATTAGACTTGATTATTATGGGAACAGTTTTTGCATATTCTCCTCTTGCATGTCAACATTATATTATGGAACTTCTCAACATAACTTCTGCTCGGGGTAAACACTCATTTAGGCTTTCTGTCATTCAGGCTTTCGCAAATGAGGAAGACGTTGCCTTAAAGCCTGCAGAGGAGAAGAAGAAGCTGTTGAGAATCCACCCGGATGTAGAGCGAGTTCGGAGGTGAGGAGACCTATCCCTTACACACTGCTATTTTATCAGGAAATAGAATACACAAAACAGATAAGTGGAGAAATACATAAATGTGCAATAATCAAACTCAAATCTAACAGTCCTATTGTTGCGGTCAGGAGAATTTCTGGACCTAAAAAGAGGTTTTGCATTCTAGAAAAGACCTGGTCTCCTACAAACTACGTCTACTTACCAAAAAACTGCATTGTCAATTACGTTTGGAGGGAAACATTTTCTAGACCGGATTACGTTTCTTTTTGTCGTTCATCACAAATACTTTTCTATTCGTAGTCTGTGGAAGTCTATGTAGGGAGGAGAACAACTACCAAAATGGCGGAAGAGAGAGCAAACTACCAAAATGGCGGCTGTAGTCTCATACGCGAGGCCACAATTATTTAATGGAGTAATGAACAATAGAGGCCGTGTTTACACACCACGTGTGTCTGAGATGAGCATCATAGCACAACTTATATATGTGTGTGTATGAGTGTGTGTGCGTGTGTGTGGGTTATTTAAACAATAAGGAAAAGGAAAACACTCAAAACAAGGCAAAATACAGCAACTGTAACTTTATCACACAGAAACCAGACGGGCAAACTCAGACTTGGCAGTCGCAGCTCTTTGAACTGATACAGTTACAGTTACCAACCCTACTCCTGACTGATCTACACACAACAACACAGTAACAGTTACACTTAAGACAAATCACACAAGGTTACACACACTCTGACCTATCTCTGCCCAGACACCAGCCTCCTGTGTAGTTATTCTCAAGGCCTGTCATTGGATTCCCCTTGTAATCAGACAAAAGAAGTTACAACATGCAGGATGACCAGCATCTCATTCAGCTCAGACTCCAGTGGGGTCTCCTGTGGGGTCTCCTGTGGGGCCTCCTGTGAGGCCTCCTGTGGGGCCTCCTGTGGGGCCTCCAGTGGGGCCTCCGGTAAGGCCTCCAGTGGGGCCTCCAGTGGGGCCTCCTGTGGGGCCTCCTGTGGGGCCTCCTGTGGGGCCTCCGGTGGGTCCTCCAGTTCGGCCTCCGGTTGGGCCTCCAGTGGGGCCTCCGGTAAGGCCTCCAGTGGGGCCTCCAGTGGGGCCTCCTGTGGGGCCTCCTGTGGGGCCTCCTGTGGGGCCTCCGGTGGGTCCTCCAGTTCGGCCTCCGGTTGGGCCTCCAGTGGGGCCTCCGGTAAGGCCTCCAGTGGGGCCTCCAGTGGGGCCTCCTGTGGGGCCTCCTGTGGGGCCTCCTGTGGGGCCTCCGGTGGGTCCTCCAGTTCGGCCTCCGGTTGGGCCTCCAGTGGGGCCTCCGGTAAGGCCTCCAGTGGGGCCTCCTGTGGGGCCTCCTGTGGGGCCTCCAGTGGGGCCTCCGGTGGGGCCTCCGGTGGGGCCTCCGGTGGCCCCACCGGAGGCCGAACTGGAGGACCCACCGGAGGTCCAGCAGCTACCAGCCCGCCACAGACAGAACTTTAAATAACGTAACCATCGCTCTTATTTTCAGCCAAACCGTGATGATTTACTAACTCTAACCAGGTACCATATATTTACACCTTTTTGTCTTGTTTCAGTGTACAACGTTAACCACGTGTTTAAATAAAAAAATGTAATACTAATATTTGTTGCTGCCTGTCTTGGCCAGGTCTCCCTTGAAAAAGAGATTTTTAATCTCAATGGGACTTATCTGGTTAAATAAAGGTTTAATAATAAAATACATTTCCGAAACATAATTGAGAGTGCAGCTTAGTTTTGTGGCCACGTCCTTTTGTACGAGGCGGGTTGGCTGCTGACTGATAGCTGTTCCCTGTCTGCGTTCTCCAGATGTCACCAGAACGACCTGGAGAACATCGTTCCCTTCGTGCTGATTGGCCTGCTCTATGCTCTGACTGGCCCTCAGCTCTCAACCGCTCTGCTTCACTTCCGCGTCTTCGTCGGCTGTCGGATCTCCCACACCATCTGCTACGTCGGCGTTCTGCCTCAGCCCAGCAGGGCACTGTGCTGGCTGGCGGGCTTGCTGGTCACCTTCTCCATGGCTTACCAGGTGCTCAGCAAAGTGCTCGTCCTGTAGAGACGATGCCGGTCCAGCAGCTTCTGCACAAGCTCACATTCCTACATGAGGCCATGTTTTTTACTTCACTCTTGCTGCAGCTATCTGTGAGCTTGATTATTAAACATCATTTGTACTTCCGCTTTGCATTCCCTGGAACTATTGTCTCGGATGGAAAATTTCTTTTTAATAAACCTTTCTATCAGCTTTGTGTCTGGGTGATAACTTCTCAAGGTGATGGCACAGGTGGTAAAACTGCAACTCTGAATTATTTAAAGTACAGGTGTTAAATCTGGCAGTGGCGAAGAAGGTCATTCATATAAAAAGTAAAATCCACCCAGTTACTTAAAACACAACAGCCTGTTTTATGCAATATTCAGGCGTTAATGTGACTTCAAATCCAGAAAGCATAAGAATTATTTCAGTACATTCACTTTAAAGCAGTTGAAATGTGTGAGTACCGGTGTATAATGTATCTGAGGCTGTCACTGGTAATCGCTGTAACACCCATCAGGAAGTATTTCAGGTCAGGGCTGCTCCCACAGATTACATAACCTTTGGACTTGTTTTTTGCTTTTAACGATGACTGTGCAAAAAACCCAAAGGGGAGAGGCACATCTCACATTGTTCTGAAACTATCTGGCTGTTTGTCCAACTTAATATTGGACCACAATGACAAATAAAACTTATGCCTATCATTCTAGCTTAATCTCCTTTGTTGTGCTGTTCCCTGTTTAGAGATCTAAGGGGAGTGGCCTGCGGGACCAAAACTCCCCTTTATTTAGGAACATACATGATGTGAGCATGATATATAAACGGATAACGGAATGGAATG
This sequence comes from Ophiodon elongatus, assembly GCA_016806645.1. Classification (NCBI taxonomy): domain Eukaryota; kingdom Metazoa; phylum Chordata; class Actinopteri; order Perciformes; family Hexagrammidae; genus Ophiodon; species Ophiodon elongatus. Next base: position 1,649,216 of record JACSYO010001636.1, read on the forward strand.
GCTATAATTTGTATATAACTCATAATATAATGAAAGGTGATGTAGTATGAAGGGTAACAAAGTCTGCATAGAAGACTTTCACACTGGACACCGCTGTTCATGTCCCGTGTAAAACCAGAAGTCAACGGTGACTTATTTGTCATGTAATTTCCGTGCTTAAATAAACTCACTTCCATAGTTATTTTAACCCAAATCTTTTCCTGAACCTAAACAAGTAGTTCTGTTGCTTAAACAGGGGCTTGTTTTGTAGGAAAAATACTTTTCGAAAGATATCACACAAACCGTTGTTTGTGAGTGGGTTGAACATGTAGCTACATTCAAGACAAAACAGTACGAGAGAGCAGAGAATCAGATCTGCTCTCTGATGTCTCTGCAGGCGTTTGCAAACCTACATCACATTTACTTCATCCATCGAAGACAAGAAACTGGTCCGAGTAGAGTCCACAGCTCAATACCACCTCAAGTGTTGTTTAACAAAATAAACTAACAATCATTGGCCTGTGTGTTTATCTAGAATGAATTATTTCTTTTTGACCATCCTCATGCCAACAGAAAAACAAATACATGAAAGATTGGATAAGTTAATTAAAAAGAAAAACACCTATTCAAACCCCAATCCCAAGAAGTCACAAGATAAATGTTAGGGGTCACAAGATGATTAACACGTTTCTGAAGAAAAATACCTTTCTCTTATTATTATTTCTTCTTGGGAGATACTGGATAGTTTTACCTCGAAGAGAATATTCAAATGAAACAATCTTTGGAAAAACAGTGTGACCACTGGTGACCGTCTGCAAGCTGACTGCTTCTTTTTAAATGTTACATTAATCTCACTGAATCTGAATTCATGAGATGTTCAAGGTTCAAGGTTCGAGGGCTAAGTTGTATTGTCATCATACAACACTGGGCTGCACAATGAAACACACTTGTATGCGACACACGGAAAATGTATAACGAGATATTACAGGCAATAAAATAACAAGAATCAACAAGAAGGAAAAACAAATGTAATTTAAATATATACAATATAATATCAGTGTAATATGAGTGTTTTTTAAATAATAGTGCAATTAGAAAGACTAATGTCCACGTGGACTAGCATGGATATGACTTATCTCCGTAGTCTGTTCATGTTCATAGCGTTGACACACTGAAAACATATTCATCATTTTTCATCCTCTAAACTATAACAAAGCCGTGTCCATTTTAGTTTGGGTGTCACGGTGTCCTGCTGACTGGAGGATGAGTGTTCTTTGATTCCTCCCGTTGAAAGCATGGACTCCATCATGTCACTTGAAGGCAGCGCGATGCAGTCGTCCGTCGTTCAGTCAGAGAGCAACGAGTGGCCGCACAGCGCTCTGCACATTAATATGTCAGGAGTAATGAGTCGCTTTCCTCTTGTTATGCTCATGACTAATATATAAGGATTAAAAGAGATGTTATTAACTGTATTATTTACTGTAATTCACGTCAAGAAATATAAACATTACTACAGCTACTGTACATATTTGTCCATATTTCAAAAGAGGATGTTTTTTGATGAAACACAACTCACACATGAAAAGAAAAAATTTATATTTATGACATTTCTTCATTGTTGGTAATTATAATTTAATCAAATGAGTTCATAAAGCAAACAAACACAGATGAGATATTGATTTCTTAAAATATATTTCAGTTGGACTTCAGGTGAACAGGATTAACTAATAGACATCACCACGAAACACCCCCAGCTTATGACTAATATTAAGACGGCAAATATATGTTTAGGTATGCACATAGGATATTATCTTACAAAAAATGTGATCATTTGCTTACATTTCCGCAACAGAAATGTGAACATTGGAAGAAGCCAGAGTCTGAGAAAAAACTCATTGAGAGAAAACGGCCTTTAAAGATATGATTTGTAAAAATCCATTTTGAAGTCAATAGTGAATAGGGTGAACAATGTACTAATAGATATCACCATGAAACTTCTCCAGTTGATTACTGATATTAAAACAATTATTAGTTATTTATTAGTTTTATCAGTTAGTTATTAATTTTCTGAAATGTTGTGTTTAAATATGACAATTCTCTGAAAGAATGTTATAGAATAAAAATAGCCCACAATGTCAAAATTTACCAGTGCATGAAAAAACAATCTTTTTGCCTGTGGTGTCTCGCCTTAAAGCAATCCAATACAAACCAAGGAATTTCATTTTTGACTTTCTTGTTTGAGCATCTAGATCTTTATTCTATAATTGAACTAAACCATGATTCAGCATGTCGGGCTTTTTAGATATATTTTAGGTTGGTTTTATTAATGTGGTTTTATATATTACCATTTCTTGCCGAAACTTCCATTTCTAACAGATTTCTGTTTTCTCTTTACATTTTTCTAGTTGTGTGTAAACAGTGAAATAGTTCAGTCCAGTAAGTGTTGAGTGTCACAGTCATTAGTTTCTCTGGTGGTCATGGCGATAGAGTCCAGCGGTACGACTCATGAGGACACGTTTGTCTTTCACAGCTCACGGGAACAAAAAGAGATATTTTGTTTCTAGAAATGAAACTGGTCCTTGTCTCGTCCTCTTCTCTGTATTCCTCCCCGATATGAAAGACACGCTATTGTTTAAGAAGAATTGCTATTTTTATTAGTATTATATCATTATTGAAAATCACGAAACACATCTGCAGTAACATTAATTTGACGTCTGGTCGTGTGGTATTTAAATGTAATGAGGAATACTTTCCTATAAGAGTAACTCCCCACTTTTGATTTAAAGTTTTTAATTATAGCAAACTGGAAATCAATATACAAGTTTTATTTTATCTGTATTTTTTTTACGATATTATAATACTTTTTTTTGTGTTCATTATTCATTTCCTTCATTGACTGAACCGCAGATAAAATGAATCATGGTTTGATTACCTCAGCAGCTTATGTCAGAATGAATAATGTTTAATAATGTGCTGCCAGCTGATAAAACAAACACAAAGAATGAAGCCACGGGAGAAGGAGCTAAACATTGGGAGATATTAAAGAGCTGTTTCTGAAATTTACGACTTATGTTTCACACTAGACATGTGTTATTACTTCACAGTTCTATTCACTCCTTCACTCAGAGGTGCAGGAGCAGTCATATTTAGATATATTCCTGTTGTATTAGTGGGAGACAGAACAGTGAGGCCTGACTAGAAGCGTGTCTGTCTTCCACTAGAGGGAGGCATTTTAAAAGTCAACTCTTTTGCTCCCCATTAGGACTCATTTATGGACCAGGTGCAGCTCATAAAAGCGCCTCGGCTCAAACAATTAACTTCATTTGCTCTGCTGATAAACATTCTCCGTGCATATCCAACAATGCAGCTTATATTTCATTTCCAGCCGAGCACACGCACGCTTTCTAAAACACATTCATCCGGGGACTAAATGCAAGGAGCAACACACAGCTTCGGTATCATTTAACCCACTTTGCTAACGTTTGTGTGCAGAATAATTGCAGATTCCCACTTGTTAGAAAGTAAAGTGCACTGACTTGTTTAGATGTGTCAGCTGCTGAGATGATGAATGCCTCACGCTTCACATGAAGGTGACTGGCTCCGACGGCGAGCAGTGAAACCCATGGGTGGGCACTGTAAATAGTAGAGTGAAATTACCATGAAGGCTGCTTTGGGCGGTTGCTCGTCTGCATTGTGTCCCCTCCCTGTATAAGTAGAGGAGTTTTATGGGAGCTCATTTGTTCGGGACCCTCGGCCCTCCAGGGTCTCTCATTCCTCAGACAAGCCAGGCATTTCACAGCCCGGGTGGAGGGGGAGGAACGCCCCGACCGCCTTCTATAACTAACAACCACAGACACACCCAGCACGCCTTACTCATGCTGCATGCAGCGTATGCAGGACTCTGTCTGCAACGTCTCCATCGGATTACACCCCGCTCATATGCAACTGCTTCGCTTTAGAAAATATGTTTAAGCAATTCTGCCTCAATTGTGTTTTTCTAAAAGAGTATATTGAAAGTAAACACTTGAGGGAAAATAATTATCGGGCATTGTCGCCTGAGCAATAGAGCAAGTGGAGCAAATGCATCCCCATTATTCAGTTAGGGGGAACAAAGTTATCGTTTATTTTTAGAAATAAATGTATCATCACCCAGCAATCAGGTGATTATATTGAAGCAGACCATATCAGTTATCATTTCACTATTTTCTGCAACTGACAAAAAAGCAGTAATAGGAAAAAAATCACACATTTTCACCACCTTTTGAGTTTTTTTTTTTTTTTTTTTTTTTTTTTTCTCCCAGATTATGGTTGCAGCTTTACGTGGTTCATGTTGCAAATTAAAACAAAAAACAAAAAAAACAAAAATGGTTGGTTTTCCTAGCACCCTCAATGTAACTAATGTAGACTGGTGCAAGTGGCAGTATGTGTATATATATATATATATATATATATATATATATATATATAGAGCGAAAGAGAGGATCTTGTGTCTTTCCAAGTTTGCGCCCCTGTATTAAAACATAACCAGGCCCTCACATGGTCGGGTACTAGAGCTACTTATGTCCACAATTGTGTGCGACCATCTTCACACTGAGCCCAAAATGCAGGGCCACACAGACTGTGTATGCCTACAATAGAACTGCATGTGCATCCACTGTTCATGCTGTTTTCCACCTCCATGTTAGTTGTGGAGTACACCACCACCAAACCCTTCCTCTATGCTGCTCTTTATGAACATCACACTATTTCCTGCTCCGCCCCTGAATGTAGCTACTGAACGTACATTGCTAATGCAGACTAGTTGAATGTAGTTCATAGGAGGCAGGCTTGCGCTCTGTGTATGTGCGGATCAACCCTGTCTTCTGGAAATTCAGATACAACTTATTTTCAACGCCAACACAAAATGTTTATACTGAGCGAATCTGCTAAATGTTCACTGTCAAAGTCTTTCCTGCAATATCCGCCCTGGGAAACTTGATTACATGGTTATGGAAACAGGAAGTTTTGTCTCTGGTGTTTAACACCTGTGCTTTGTATGTTCCACCATCCACCCTGACTTATTCTGGTCCCAGACCTCAGTTTGAACCACTGCCCACATCTCCAATTTATTCAGTGATTCAGATGGGTCTGGTGTTCTCATTGATGGCTGTTTCCGCTGGGTGGAGAACTAATTGACCAATCAGAGCTTTGAAGGCAAGATTAAGAATGGGTTCATTAGGCTCCCCCGGCTCTATTGCAGCCTGGGATTTGAAAAAATAATGACAGAGAAATGCAGACCGTCTGACCCCCAAAAAATGTCTGTATAGGTTGACTAATATTTAAGTTTATGAATAGTTTTGTTGCCTAAACTTAGCCAAGTAGTTGTATTGCATAAACTTACCCAATAGGTTTTGTTGCCTAAACCTAACCAAGTAGTTTTGTTGTTTAAACCTAACCAAATAGTTATGTGGACTAAACCTAACCACGTCGATTTTTTTCAATAGACAACATTACTGAGATCGTTTCACATCATGTGCCTGATGCTGATTTTATCCCAAGACTATATATCGATGGCCGAAGAGCAAAACCTCCTATCTGAAAAATTCACTTTTTTGAAAATACAAAAGGGTTATTCCCCAATTTTCCTGGATCATTTTGCAGATAGGAGGTTTTGCACTTTGGCCACCGATATGTCGTTTTGAGAGTCATTGGCAAACAACCAAATCCGTTGTTTAGGTACAAGCATAGCATGGATGAAATTGTTAGTGAGAAGTGACACAGATCTGCATTTCAGTTTGATCAGCAGGCTGACACAATGACATCCAGATTGGGTTTTGAACAAGTTAACGAGATATGGTTTCCTACACCTATAACAACACATGATGCTCACGTGCTGTGGTTTGTACACCCGACCATCCACCACAACATCCTCCCTGCAATCCTGAACATACTCCCAGCAGCAATCACGTTTCCTCCAAAATACATCTGAGAAGGCAAATTTACAGTATATAACATATTTTGTAGGAGACACGGTTAATAAGGATACACACAGTGTTTGCATGTGTGTCTCTGTACTCAGTGTGGGCCTACTATACTGGAGCGCTTCATATATATGACAGCCTGATTAGATACAGTAGTGTCTCCGGTTGAAGATGTTACCTCTGTGCGTCTGTTCTCTTTGCTTTTTTGTCTGCGTTTCATTAGCTGTCATCCACATGCCTAAGATCTGCCCTGTGCCTTATTGTTCAGCTGGTTAACTGTACAGCTGCTTCATTAGGCACAACTTCAAAGTCACACTTCTCACCGGTGCTGAGGTGAGCCAGATATTTATATCGTACAACGGCACCCAAGGTCCTGAAAAATTAATGAATGGTTAGACGGAATCCAACTCAAAGCTGGCGGAGAGAATTATGAATCAATTGGGTAACACCAGGTGGACGTTTTGAGACCACATTTTCTTTACTCTCTTTCTTCTTACCATGCAAAGACATGGGACATCCAGCGGGCTTTTCTCCAGAACATTTTCAGCATTAAAGACCTAAGTTTGCTTTCACCACATCTTCCACCAGCTGTCTCTGCGGTAAAGCCTTCCACTGAACACAAGTATAACATGGGCTGAGCTACGACTCTCTCTCTCCTCTCAGCACTACAAACATGATTCAAGAGTTTCAATATCAGCTCCAAGGCCTCAGTATTGTCTATCAGCATCTGAAACCCTGCTTTTGGCAGAATTGAGGGGGCTGCGTCCAATGATTTTTGTAACTTTCTGAAAGCAAAAATTCAACAACCTCACGCACTTTACGCAGCGATCGTTCAGGTGTGCGGAGGGTTTCTCTCCCAGCTCATTTATTTAAATGAGTTCAACAGCATTAAGGTCTTGGAGGAGAGATGCCTGAAAGTGTCTGCTGTTATCCCCTTGTGCACGATTCATTGCGTCAAGACTGTAACACTCAAAAGACACAGAGTTGTTGGAGAGAGATTGGGGGACGCCGTACGATGGAGTCAGGAGGAAGCTAGGACAGCAGACTTTTTTGATCCTTAAAGAATGAACATTCAGAATAAACACACTCTCACTCTCAACTTGTCTCATACGTCCACTTCTTATATACATAGACCGTATCCAAGAAATGGATGGACCTGTATAGATCTTTTCTAGTCTTCCGACCACTCAAAGCGCTTTAACACTACATGACATCATTGACCCATTCACACACTGATGGGAGGAGCTAAGGTGCCACCTGCCCATCAGTAGTAGATAACATACATACTCATTCACACACTGTAGGCACAGCTACGTGAGACATTTGGGGTTAAGTGTCTTGCCCAAGGACACATTGACATGGGCTAGCGGAGCCGGGGATCGAACCGCTGATCTTCTGATTGTTGTAGTCATTGGTCCTAGGTTTGTGGACAGCGTTTTTTGCAACCAGTGATCAGAAGTTACGATATTTTGACTGTGGAGGAGTGACGTAGAGACGTCGTATACAGCTCTGTTAGCGGCAGCGACCTGTCAATCACAGTAAGCCCCGCCCAAAGCATAACCTGCTTTATGGTCTATTTGACTCTAAATGGACCATAATTTACTAAATGAACATCATGCTGTATTGAAGAAGACTTGAAACTAGAGATTGAGACCATAAACGCATGTTTACAATGTTTACAGAGGGAATAAATCAAGAGAGAAGTAGAGTCATTTTCTCATAGACTTCTATACAACCAGACCAGAGGTCGGTAGAGAGAATACAAGTCTAAGGCACTTCCGCATTGGCTTCACTTTCCAGAACTGGATGTCGCCTGGTCACGACCCCTTGGCGTGTCCCTTTGCAACGCACTGGGTTCCCCTTTGGCTTCATTTTTCATGTGCAGGGTTTTCCGATGGACTTTAACGCGTGATTAATGTTGAAGTCAAACAAAGCTACTTAGTTAAGTTTAGGAAAAGATCATAGTTTGGGTTAAGAATAATTGTTATGTAATTTACATTACGTAACAAACAACTTTCTCAGGTTTAGTACGTTACATGAGTTGACTTAAAAACGTAAATGAAAGTAGTAGTGAACAGCAGGCTCCTGGGTGAAAGTCCTGTTTGACCCATCCATTCATCCTGACCATCTCACTATATGAGATTAATTGTCACTCTTTAGACTACATTTAAAAAATATTGATCATGTTATACACATATACATAAAAAATACACGTGATAATGTTGTGTAAATAATCCTCTTAAATCACAGCTTTTTACAGTTATGGTTACAGACTCTCGCTACATCTCCCTACATTCGTATTTTGAGTGTAATTCATCAGCCAATAAGGTTCAGAAACAAAGAGAGGTAAATTATACAATAAACAAAGTTAAAAATTACATTATTTAATAATTTCGTCTTTCAAATTTTCCGGAGATTATGAATTATTTTGGCCATGATTATAATGTAGTGAAAATACAAAAATATTTGTAGCTGAGGCCTCCGTTAACTTTTTGTTAGTAAATATAATAGAGTACAGTCTATATCATACTTGTTATAGACATACAAATATTGGAGTACATAAATAAAGTAAAGTGAACTGGTATAAATCTACATATCACATTTAAACATACCACTATCTATTTGTAATGTATATATTTCTTCACATACATTCACACCAGAATCATATAATTACTTTCCTGACTTTTTTTTACAGAGTCTTCTACTACACAACACAACTATTACACAACTGTGTACAAGCAGGGATTGATAAGCCGTGTGCTGACAGACATCCGTCAATCTACAGATGGGAGTCTCATAAAATGAACTGTGTTGTTTTGACAATCACTCAAAAGAAGTCAGAAATGCTTCATTGGAAGGGTGGGGGGTGGGGGGGAGGGGGGGGGGGGGTGAGACAGCGCTGATGAAATATTGAGCGGGATTTGATTTGAGTTGGTTTACAATTGAAAAGGTGCTTATGGAATAGTTATGGCTCACCAGCACAGGCACAAACAACACTGCCGGTGTGAGTGTTTGTGATGAAGAGGAGCCAGCCTGCCCTTCATCAGAGCTGGTGCAGTTAACATTTGTGTGGACAATAAGCCACACGATGGGGAGATCACAAGAGTTCTCTTTTGTCTCGGTTTTATAGGACAAGTCGATTTATTTTTTTGTGCTGACTTCATTCTCATTCAAATACGCCGTTATTCTTGTAATATTACAAGTTTGTTTCTCAAAATGTTACAACTATTAATCCCCTTCTACTCAGGGAACACAGATATGTGTAGAACATGTGTAGAAAGTGACATCTTTCCCAAGTCCAGGGGTTTATAAATGAATTAACATTAATTAACATGCCACTGATGTGAAAAGTTGATGTGTGCCACATGCATATTGAAGAGATTACCTTCCCAAATAAACCACACTAAGAGGAGAGAAGAGTAAATTATGTCTACATGTGCGCTGACTCAGCAGAGATCAAATTAAATAAGAAAACTCAATGTACAGGAGAATAAATATATTAAAGCATTACATAAAGACTGAAAGCCTTACTGCATTTTATTCCATTATAGTTTTAGATTTTGAATCGTCACCAGCATAAATTGATGCAGAAAAATGCCCAGAATGCAGAAAATGAGCTCAAAATGTTCCGGGGGAGGGCCCCCAGACCCTTTCATTAATATGTGTCCCCACCAATGTTGAAGCAAAACCTATGCCCTTGAACACAACGTCTGAGATATTATTCAGAATCCTCTTCAACTGTGGTTAAATAGACAGTCATTTGGTAAAAAAGAGAAAAAGGTTTGAGGGCAGACTAAAGCCGTTGGGGCATCTCAGCCCTCTGACCTCCAAACCTTTACTTTCCATCAGCACATTCCAACCTCCCAAGTCTGTTTGCAGCAGCCCTCCTCCTCTTCGTTTCCTCTCTCACGTTTACTGCACAGAGCAATATTTGCATTTTAACATCTAACTAATTTGAAGCAAAAAAACACACCTATTTATCCACACTAGTGCACGCACACGCCCAATCCAGCTTGACCCTTTATGCCAGCTGACTCCTCCTCATATGTTTTAATCTGCGGCTGAGCGGGCCTGGGGTCAGCAGATTGCTTATGCTGATCCCAGTGATTGGAGGTGCATTGCAGGAGATTACCATAAGCAATTTAAATGTTATTGATTTAACCTCCCACATGCTGTAATTGAACACCGTGGCCGAGCACCCGACGTCACTCCCCCACCTCTGATTTGGTTTTTCCTTTCCATTTCCCAGGTTTTTCTTTCTCTCGTTCCCGGCATTTTTTAGCTCACTCTTTCATTGTTTCGGTCTCTCTCCCCTCATTCTGTTCTTCCCCTGCTCACAAGAGTCTCCACGCTGAACTGTAGACTTCCCTGTCCGCCTGTCCTCAGGCCAAGGGGACTGGTGGGAGCACCAGGAGCCAATCAATAGGCAGTCTGTCATGGTAACAATGGAAATGTTCAATTAACAACCAGCAGTGGATAATTTACAGTCCCACCATCATTACTGTTCCATTTTGTGTGTGTGTGTGTGTGTGTGTGTGTGTGTGTGTGTGTGTGTGTGTGTGTGTGTGTGTGTTAGAGAGAGAGCTGGGGAGGTGGCACACAAAGCTGTGTTTTTTTTGTATTCATAGGAATCATTTTCTGATAATTTCACTCTTCAATAGACCGCCATTACTAATCAGCAAACTTAACACAAAAGCCCAATTTCTTACTTAATTACAATTTTGCTGTTTTTAGATAACAGTGTGATTGCAAATTATGGAGTGGAGTTAACAAAAAAAAGGCAATTCTTTCATTAGAATATTCCCAAATCTGTTTAATATCTTCTTCATTATACAGAGCCATAATGGAGGACTAGATTCAACACTCAGATCAATTAATAAATGGAGAAAACTCCACCTGGGAGACACACTTGTACATTCTCCATTTTTCATCCCGCTCTGTCATTCCTCATGAGGGATCACAATTTCTTGTTTTAATATTTTAGTGTTCTAACTTAAGCTTCAGAATTCTCTCCAGGTAGCACACTAGATCATCTTGACATTTCAAAGTACTGAAACCTTTGGAATAAAGTGTTTTTTATTAAATTCTATTAACATAATTTATGCTTGTCAGGCAGCCCACCTCAGTGGCAGATGAGTTGGGGCCGTGGAGAGACTCAACCCGCCATATTTCATCCCCTGGTCCTCTCAGGTGGAAGGCTGGGCTGCTAAGACACATGTGACACAGTGGTGATGATTAGTGCAGCAGACAAACTGTCCAGCACTCAGCATCATCATTCACTTCCTGCTTCGGCATGGCATAAACCACAGGGAGTGTCTGAGGAGGATTGATACGTAGCTCTAGAGTTAGCGATCCCTTCAACAAAGAACTGAACAAAGACGTAGTGTTCACTAATCAGGCAAGCATCTCTGTTCAAATGACCAAGTTATGTTGACCAACGGGGCAGAAACAACTAATTGCTTACATTATAAATATTATAAATTTCCCTAACCGATTAGTCGGGTCAATGCCGTGGCAACACTCAAGAAATCTCCTTCGTCGCTGGTTTCTGGAGTTTTATATAAGTTACATTTCCCTTTTATTCTCAGTGCATGTCTGCATCCCCAATGTGCATTTATTTATAGTTATACAAGAAGAGGAGAAACAGGTTTTGTGTTTTTAATAAAACACAAAAAAAACGCTTTTCATCTGATTATAAATTGTTTCATCGAAGTAATAATCCACAGATGAATTGATTATCAAAGTAGTCCGTGTTAGCAGCCCTATGGATCACAGTAGCAGTCTCTGAGCATGCCTGTGAATATGCTCATGATCAACTGATGTTGGTGCTGTTTGCCCGTAGGACTGCTCATCGGTTGTTTCCCATGCAGTCGTATTACTCTCATTGAAATGCACATGGTGGAGACTACAGGGGCCACATTTAGGTTGGGTGGATATTTGCTCTACAGCAATCACAGTTTGGAGGTTTAAAGGTCAACTCTGATTTATTACAACTTACTTTTGTAGTTTTTGCCATCATTTCTGTTGGGTCTGATAATGAACATCGTACTCGTCAAAGTAATTGTTGAAATCTGGAAACACGCGACAGCAAAGTCCCACAGAGTAAAAGAATATAGCAGTCAGACCATCAAGCAGCTTGTAAAAATCAGTCGGCCAATTTTGTGTCTGTAAACTGGGATGGTTCCTTAGAGTTTTCATTTTTTAATTTCTGAAGTCGGTGGTTAGTGTCGGCCGTGGCCGTGGCATGGGACAATCCTGCCCTCGCTGCAGCAGACAGCACAGAGCCGGACGCTGCCGGTCAGACTGGGTGGGCCTTTCAATATTGAGGAGGGGCATGAGGGAAATTGGACTGATCCTGGTTTTTGTTGAAATCTGATCGGCTCCGACAAAAAAAGTGACTATTCCTCCAGTTTACCTCGACTTGGCTGGCCGGTCTTGTTTTGATTCAGTAAACTGAAGAGGCAGTTGTCAGCAGGACGTCCTAAAGTGTCTTCAGTTTCAGATTGTCTTCATAGCACAAATTTTACTATTTTTTTATTATTAAAATTACTGCCAAAAACGTTTTGGCTCGCGTCTGTATGGGCGCACCCATCAAATGCCTGGGCTGAATTTCAGTCCCCGTCAGTCTCTGAACCTGAGGGTTTGCTTCCAACCTGCCTGCATGAAAGATTTCACATCAGCACATTTGTCAACGTCTTCTGATTGTTAGTGTAATAACTATTTTGAACATAGTCTATTCATTGGTTGAAAGTTGATTATAATGGGTTCGGGGCTGATAAAGGGGGCGTGTACCTGAATTTGAGGTGGGGTCTGTTATTAGGGGCCTGGCTACCAATAAAGTTAGAGCATGTTGTCACCACAGAGGGGGGAGGGATGCAATGCGGCTGTTTGTTAGACTTTTCCAAGCATCAGGCAAAACATCTAATACTCATGATTAGTCTCATTTCACCACTTCCATTAGTGAGGAGGAGCTCAGAGTAGGACTTAAAGCCAGTCCCCATGCATCGGTCTAAACCCTTACCCTATCCAGCTGCCCATTCAACACAATGACCATCACTTCACGATTGCCAGTGTGAGTCAGCAAACTACTGCTCAGCTCTGCAGACGTGCAGCATCATTGGGTTCTACCTGTAAATCATGTCTCCAGTAGAGCTTTGACTATGGATTACCACTGATTCATGAAGACTTGTCTCTTGCAGTGTCTTCATTTCCTTTCTTTTCAAGTGACATTATATTAGTTTGTGCAAGTGTTTTCTTAATTTTATTGATGTTCAAAAACCTGCCATCTTGTTCTTGCAATAATATCATGAAGAAAACCTCCCCACGCATGAAATAATATAAACAATGCCTGTGATTAATAACTACCTTAAACTCCAGCAACGGGGGCATCCCGTGCATTATTATAAAGCAAACTGCAACCATGCCATTCAGGCGGCCTTTTTGGAGTTAATGACTTCTGCAGGAGGAAAATCAATAACCCAGAGGGAGGCTAATTAACTTGTAATCATTCTGCACCATTTTAGCGAGACATAAATGTTGCCATTATGAGAGGCCAAGTTAATAATAGATCAATCTGAACATTTTTATTAAAGGAATAAAAGCTTGCTTATCAGCTGCTAGATGTTGCCGTGTTCAGCCCCCATCATGACGTCCATAATGTAGCAAGATTGCATTCAAAGCACTTATGTCAGGCTGCTCTCATTCACTGTTCACACTTACCTACAAAAGGTAATGCACTGAAATTTGTACATAATCAAGGAAATTGTGAGCCCTGACATGCAAGGGTGCTTCTAAATAAGTTAGGCGATGTAGTATAAAGAGCATGGGGAAGACACAACCCCAGGACCTTCAGCCAGGTGACCACTGCTCTTATGTGAAAGCGACATTCAAGTAAGTTGACTTATATTACCTTACTTTTATCATGTAACTTACGTACTCAACTAATGCCACAATATTACGTGAGCTACGTAAGTTACATGACAGACTTATTTATTTAACGTAACAAAACCTCACCAAAACTAGCCTAAACAGGTTGTGCACTGCAGGGACGCACGGATCGCTCGTGTTGCTGGAGAACGCACAAAGAATTAAAAATAACTTTTCACAATATATATCGTAACTGTTGGCGTAACATAACATATGGGTCTATACGGTATAATTCACAGGTGTACTGTCAGTAAAAAGTTCCCTATATTTTAATACGATTTTCTTTGTTGTCATTACCTTAGTAACCTACTCAAAGGGTGCAAGTGACACCGTGGTTTGTAAACTAAAAGGTGCAGTGCAACGACAAGAACGTATAGAACCCACAATTGGCTAACCCCAATAAACCCGGTCTCACTCCGAGACTTAAAGGCCGCCGCTTTGTCGGTGCCAATGGGCATCGTAGCTCGACACACGGAGGACCCCTTTGGCAACTGTATGCAACGCACAGCTCTTTCAACAAACTCCAACGTCAACCCTCACATGGCATCAGTGGACATCAAGAGCAGGCAACATAGAATAAAGGGTGTGAGAGTCTGCTAGGGGCTGGCGAATGGGTCAATCAAACACAGGACTTCACGCGTGAGATTTCTGTCTTTAGTCAGTGACGTTAACGTCAACCAAAGATGTTTCCTAAACCTAATCAAGAGGTGGTGTTGCCTAAACCTAAACTTCCTGTGAAAAACAGAAGTTTATTTTGAAAATACGCTATGCATGAAACAAGGGCATATTGACACATCCGTCCCCACATGTTCAAAACTAGCGCTGCAGGAGCTGCAGGAGTACCTTGTGCAGAGGGGCACTGACCAAGCGGCGGTATTTGATGAGTTGGGAGTGAGAATGTTTTGCAGAGACACCAATGAAGCACACATCATTCAAACTCAAATCAAGCTTTCATGTTTGTAAAGCAATCGGCTCAAAGTCTTCGTATGAGACGCGTCATACATCTTGCCCAAAACAAAATCAAACTCACCAAACTGTTTGCCGGTTTGGCAATGACTGAGTTGTGGAGAGGTACAGCAGTGTGTGTTGGTAATTTCGTTAGCTGTTAGCGGTTAACCAGACACACCGTACAAAACCATCAGAGTAAGCCCACTAACAACAATGTATGGGCTGTAAAGCGTCATAAAACACACCTCATTCGAACTGAAAGACAAGCGCTGATGTATGCAAGCCATCGGCTCGAAGCTGTCGTATAATACACTTTCATACAATCATACAACTCACCAAGCTGTCCGCCCGCTGAGCAGCAGCTGAGTTGCAGAGAGGTGCAGCATTGTGTCGCCTGATGCATTGTGTTATTACACCACCGTTAGCGCAGACTAGCGAATGGTGGGTCTGAGTGCACTGAGCTGTGATCTATATCGTTTAGGCGTTGCCCTCTGAGAGCTGTAGCTATTGGGTCCATGCCCTGCGCGCATGCACAGTCATCAACATTTGGGTTTGCGTCCTTGTGCCCCTTACTGGCTTCTTTTATGTTCGCACTTGCGACATATAACAACTTTGCAACCATAGTTTTGCTCCCATTTTTCCCTCAGCGTCAAGCATGATCCTTCCATCAAGTCTTCATCCCAGTAGCCAAAGCTGCCTCAGCCCCTGTCCACGCCTGGCTGCCAGCCTTGTGCTCCCTTGCCTACTGAGGAGCAGCAGGGACGAGCGGAGGCCCATCGTCATCCTGGATGACACCACCCCTGTCAGGATATAATTCATCACAGGATAATAAAATCCCTTAGATCTTTACCTCTTGTGATTTTGATCCCAAACCCTGGGCCTTTTCACCATTTTTAATACTTGACATTTTGCTAATTGTTAATTGTTCAATTGTACTTGTATTTTTTTTGTGTGCTTTTGTTATGTTTCACCTCACATATATTCATTTTTTTCTATTAATTCCACCTGTCTGTATAGCCTATAGACTAACAAACACATTCATACCTACACACCATACAGTCTACAACATTTCCAGTTAAACCAGCATTGCCAAATGCAGAAATATAGTACTCTGCGTTCATGAACTTTTCATAGGCACTGTGCGCTCCCTGAAGACCTTACTTAGACATAAGTAAAGATCATGTCATCATTGTAGGTTTGTCAGTGTCTGTTCTACAGTGATGTAACTGACTACTATAGCAGTTTGTCTGTGATCATTTCTAAATTTCTCCAGGCCGAGGAGACAAAGACAAATCTGCTCCCGAGTACAGGAGGATGTCAGAGTGTTGGTTGTGTTGCCAGCCCTTTGACAGATCAGATTGGGGGTTGAAGTGTGGGTTGGGAGGGTATCTGTCAAGGCAACATCCCTTATACACTGTGGAGATGTCATTGATGCTGCGGGTGGGACTGCAACGCTGCACTTGGGAAAAACCAGAGCCGCTGAAGTTTCGAGCCTGCTGGCAAAACTGGGATGTGGAGACGGCAGCACGAGGGAGAGAAAGATGGAGACAAAGCCTAAAAAAAAATTGCAAACAGATTTATTTGGCCTGTACGTGGTGTGCTCTGGTTTTCACCCTGTGGCGCTCACAAATCAATAATTGAACAGAGCAAGGATAATAGCCACTACACACATCGCACACTCTGAGCATGGTGAGGAAAACTCATTTGGAGAGAAAATAAATTGCTGCTTGTGGTCCAGAGTTGCTCATCACCTGTCTCCTTTCTGAAGGATGGATGGAGAGTGGTGCCGGTTGCGCACACATTAGCTTGTATGCTGGGATTTCTGTCGATGCTTTACATGTCCTCCAACACATAAAGCTCTCATCTGTTTCCTCTCCCACTTCCTGTCACAATAACTCTTTAAGGTGTGACCTGATCCCTCGTCCCACAGATTAGAAAAGCAACCGAGTCTTGGAGACATACCCGTGGCGGGGTCTGCTTCGCTGTAGTCGTAATGAGATTGTGAAATACTGGTTTTGGGAGGCAGGTAGATTTTTGAGCTGTATTTGGGGATCAACACGACACTGGAAAAGATATGCTCAGCTGTATATGCTCAGAGCTGCTGCTCTCTGGGATTTGTAGAGCAACTTACAGTAATTCTGTTGCACACTGATTATACATCATCTGGGTATAAGCCTAAACACATGCTTCTACAAGTTAAAAGGACGATGACAAAACGCTCCTTCCTTGTCCTGTAGTCAAAGGTGGTAGCCTTTTCGTTAAAAGGCGAGAAGCTAAGTTTTAGTTGGGGTGGTGGATGGACTTTACCTGCCTGCCATTTAGTGGTCCGTTTACACAACCAGCAAACACAGAGCAACATTAGCAGCAGACTCATGTCTGTGTCCACCTGATGAATAAAGGAACCACTTCCCTTCCATAGACTGCTTATAAGAAATGGACGTAGTCACCGTGACGTCAGTCAAGTGGGAAGTAGGGTCATATTTCTCACAGACTTCCATACAATCGTATTTCCCTTTTGCAATCAGAGGAGTTGCCCCCTGCTGGCCAGGAGAAAGAATGCAAGTTTAAGGCTCTTCCACGTTGGCTTCTGGAGGTTGCCGCCTGATCTCCACCAATTCCTGAGAAAAATATCTCTTTAGCTGCGAAATACCGGACCTCCTTCGGCCACTCTGTCTGCTGTTTGGTGCTCTTATGGTTTAAAACCGCATCAGTTGTTTATACCTGCAGCACCATGACGTGTTGATACATGAATGTTAATGTTTTGCCTCGTTCTAGACTCAAATGTTTTCAGAATCATATTTCCGTGTGCTGTTTAGCTGTAAAATGAGAGTCAGCTTGGTTTCGGCTCTACTGTTTCCAACATGGCGGTCGGGTCACACATCTTCATTTACAGGCTTCACAAGCAGCGATTGGACGGCCGCGTGGGAGACTCCTCGGCTCCGATTGGTTGATTACCTTCGGGCTCGGTGGAATTTGTATTATTTTATTGTGGCTTTGATCTTCAGCATGTTGTTTGATCCACCACGTGACACTTTGGTATTAAAGGGTGTAATGTGCATTACAGCCTCTAGATGCTGCTCGTGGGAGTTTTAAACCTGAAGCATTGTTATGCATGAACACGTGGTGTCTAATCTACCGATGTATAGAACCATCTGCAGTTCTCTTCTAATCCCATGAATACACTTCTTGTTTCTTCATTTAGCTACAGCAGCAGTAGGCCGTACTCATACATAATTGCGCATGTGTCTGAATTACGTTTTCCCTGCAGAGATAAGACTGTAAAAAACATTGTAAAAATAAAGTGTAAGAATTAGCATTTAAGAAAAGTCTGAGATTGCATCCAGAGAAAATAAAAAAGGGAACAGGGAAGGTTGGAAAGCAGCACAGACGAAGGCTGTTCCACTAACTGCTTTGATTTCTTTTCTTTCCACCAGCCTTGGCAGGAGGAGCAGAGAAGCAGATTCATTTTTGACGACGGGATCAATAGAGAGATTCTTGCCTCCTTTTTCCCATCCTCCTGACACAGACACGTCTAATTTATTGTTTACCTTGCACTTATTGAGTTTTGAACATTGTTAAATCATACCTTTCAGCTGTTTAATTTCACCTTGCGCCAGACCTTCATTCCCCCCGAGCATTCTGCCTTTATACGTGCTATCTGCTCCGAGTACAGAGGAGGGATGGAGAGAGAGAGAGAGAGAGAGAGAGAGAGAGAGAGAGAGAGAGAGAGAGAGAGAGAGAGAGCGAGAGAGAGGCAGATGAAGCCACCCACAGGGTGCTAAAAAATCTTTCCTCTCCATTATTTGGTCTCTCCTCCTCTCCTATGGCTTAGGTGCTCCTGCATGAAATGCTGATGTGGTTCCCCCTCTCTCCCTCCCCCTCAGGCCTTTCTTCTCCATCTTTTCCCCGTGGCAATAGATCAGATTTCCTCCAGGGAAATCATTACTTGGCATCATTACCATTCCCAACACTTTTATCTACTAGCCCTTGTTTCCTCACTCCATCGCTTGATTAAGTTTAGGGAGGGGAGGAGAAAAAAAAAGGTGGGGGGGATACCTTTTTAACGCCAGCCCCAATAAATAGGTCTTGGAGGAGTTTGCTTTGATTGGGGTACTTTGAGGTGTGGATGCTGTCTTATGGGACAGCTCCTTTCTCTATCCAAATTTGAAATCAAATGTTTTCAATGAGAGCCACGCAGAATTATTTATGGGCCAACTGCAGCAGATGTTTGGGTTCAACATTTATTAGCGATATAGTGCATTTAGCAGGCTGAATATGTGGAAGGCGCTTGTTACAGCTGAACGTAACCAGAAGGCTTGGATGAGTGAGAGGAGTGACAGGGAGCACTCATCTCAGTGTTTTGGGGTGTTGCGATATTGACAATTATTAATATCGCAACACAATATTACGATATTATTTAAAACATGGACATGTTAATATTATCAACACACATATGATAATATTGTTTAAATAATCCAGCACCTCTTAAATCACGCTTTTTTACAGTTATGGTTACACACCATCTCTTTACTTCCTCCACTTGAATTCTGAGTGTAATTCATTTGCCAAAAATAAAACGAAACGCACATTAAACAACGTTAAAGATGAATTCATTTTTTTATTTCCATTTTTCAAACACAAAACAAATGATATTGATATTCTTTTGACCGCAGTATTTGTGTATTTAATATAGGACACTGTGAACCCCTGACTCTGTATTTTCACTACTAACTCTTTATCCAGCGACATGTTCAGTACAACACAGCACGCAGGGCGATGAACAGGCCGCCGTGCACACGCATGTGTCAACGCATGTGTCAACGCATGTGTCAACGCATGTGTCAACGCATGTGTCAACGCATGTGTCAACGCATGTGTCAACGCCGCCAAATGACAACCTGGTCGACTCACAGCGACACATTTCAGGGCAGATCCAGTTTTCAAAAGGCAATTAACAGTGAAACTGCGATGATCCTCCACACTGTTACACCGAAAAAACAAAAGACGAGAAGTTTTAATGATGAGCAGCAACACACACCGGTTCACATTCCACATGTCATCAGTGATGCTGCGGCTCTAACAGGCTGCTTTAACCCCCGTGGAAGAGAGCGGTCCATATCTCACACCGCTGTTGTGTTCACTGCTGCTGGTTATCATGTAAACCAACATGATGAAGTGTATTTTGGAGTAGGTTTAACGCTAAATATTATTATACATTGCATATAGATTTTGGGGACATATGATCACTGGCCATTACAAATATTGTGGGGGTCAGAATTCCATATTTTCATATTTATTGGCGGGCTGTGTTTATGTGCTCAATCTAGATCTAGCTGAGTTCCCAGTCAGGTTTGCTGCACAACTCATTTTGCATTTTATCTTTGAGTAACAAGAAATACCAGCGCGGGACCGATTCTTCTTCTGATGCTCTTCCTGAGGTTTCTCCCCATTTTTTCCCCACTTTGTAAAATTAGATTTTCCTAATGTGAAAAGGTTTCCCCACCTATTAAAATGTTTGAATTTTTGTTTAACATTGTGCATTGTGACTTAAGGGACTCTTGGATTGGAAAGTCCTACTTTGGTTCTACCCGAGCCACAAATAAAACAACTTTGACTTCCCCAGCAGGTGTTAACCTATTGACCTCAGAGTGGTGAGTAATGACTTGTGATAATAGGAGTCTGATAGAAGTCTGATAGTAAGGCTGCTTTCACACCAAATCAGGTTATTAGCGCGGCGTTGGGTGGCTGTGTGGGAGTGTCACTTAATGGCCCATTAACACCGAGCGACTGCTCGCTGATTACCGTCTTTTGTTACCTCATGTACCGGTTCAAATGAATGGGCGGAAAACCGTGTCATTCTCAAAGCACCTAAAGGGTGAAATGCACCCCGAACTGTGCTGCCAAGCCTAAAGCGTCTTGGTGCTCCTGTGCTATTCACACGTATTTAAATGAGGTAATATGCAGACATTTATAACTAAATTGGCCCCTTTCTATGAAAATGAGGCTCTTTGCAAAACCAGCCTAATTCACAAAGCTCAGCGCTTATAGCCACATGCAGTAACAGAGAAATTATTAGCGTCTTCAGAGAGTTGGTGGTAACTGAAGCACATAAAGGCTGTCACGCCCAATCTTTCTACTGATCATGCCATATTAAATTCTAAATAGGGTTTCTCCCTGTCATGTCTAAATTCCTTGCCAGAGGTTTTGAGGAATGCCTCTGCACCTGGTCGGTCAGGACCCGGAGCTCCTTTTTATTTTTCTATCTGCCATCGTTTTGCCCACTGTGTTTTTGGCTCATTTATACCGTGCCACATGGATAATTACAATCAGATGCAACAAAGGGCATACGCACTCTGCTGCAAAGCTTCATGGGCATGATTGCGCCGTGATATCATGAGCACAGTATCTTTTGTGAATTGAACCTGGAGGCTTGGCAGGTAGCGGTTAAAAAGGATGCACAAGTCATGGTGCTGTCAGCGAATGCAATCTGCTCCTTGTGAACTCGCCCTTTAAGTCATCATATTTTCTCGGCCCTATATACCTTCTTTAGCTACTAAATTAGATAGTCATCTGAAGAGAGATGCAGCCATATTGTACAGTTTGAGACTTGATTTGGGGGCGCGCCACTAAGGGAATGGGGATGTGGAGTGTGAAAGACATTGACAAGGAGAGGATGATAAGTGATGTATTATCTGGTGTTTTATGAGCTCGACCCACACTCTGCTTCTGCTGTGTCAGTTTAGCTCATTCTTATTTAAATCCATGTCTCACAAGTTTAGAGGCTATGCAATACTAAATAGCTCAATACTACCACTAAAGATTCAGTCTAGCAAGAGTTAGACCAACAAGTGCAAAGTATTTTTCTCATTCTATGAATGTGCTGTATACAGAGAGAGAGAACAGTCAAGTATACGTGACAGTACCTTCAATGCAACGTCTTTCAAAGAAAGATCTTTTATGCAACATGTTGATTACAGCTGTAACTCACTCCCTGTCTTGCTGTATTGTTAAGCAGCTTCCCTTTGTGTCACATATCTATAATTCAAGCTCACAGTTTTTGGTTTCTTTGTTGTCCCTGCAGGCGGTTCCAGGTAAGTCCCGGTGCCTCAGTAGGGCTGTTCGGGGCTGGGAGGCCCCGGGGTAGAGCCTGGGGCAATGGCTTTGGCCCGGCCGCTCTCCAGAGACAGCCCTGCTCAACGGGTCCGCTCCGTCTTCAGAGACAAACACTAACGCTCCGGTATCCATCAGCAGCCACTCCGTATCACTGCTTTCTCTCATGTTCCGATCCGCTCTCTCGCTCTGCCCACGTATTCAACCCAAAGTGATTTACACCCTACGAATGCCGCGTGTGGGTGTGCTCTTCAAAATTGCACAAGTGGGGTCAAGGGGTCGACGGTGGAGGCGGCCAAAAGACGTCTTTCGTGGCTTCACCCACTACAAATACATCTCACCAAACAAACTCGGAGAGGAGGGACATGATGAGAGTCATGCTGATAGCAGCTGTGTGAAATATGAAAAGTAACATGTTGTAACCTAAACACATACACGCACATACATCTCTCCTCCTCGTGGGATTGAATCTGAATCCCTGTCACAATAGGAATGACACTTGAATCCGATGCTAATACGAGCTAACGGAGCAGTTTTCTGGGGGATTTCTGTGACAGACCCACAATCCAACTGACTTTTCACCAACTGATCTAAAAATGAAACTCTCTCAGCCTCTGCGGGCCACCTTGGCCTTTCAGGCCGGGGCTTGTCGGGGTATTAGGGGTGTCAGGTTCCGTGACGGGGACGGTGAGCAGTAATTACGGCGAGGCCCCGGCCCCCGTCAAGATCCCCGGGTGTCAGGAAGACAACGCTGGATTGGCAGGAGGAGCACCAGCCCCGGAGTCCCCAGAGGACCCATTAGCACGGAGGCCCAGTGTCCCTGATCAAGCAACCCCTGTGCACTTCCACTGCACAATTACAGCTAGGCTCGCTCAGCTGTGGAGCTCACTGTTGTTTTTAGCGTCACCTCAGTCCACAGCCTCCTTAATAACACACTCAGTAGTGAGAGCTCGCACACCAGCAGTCAGCAGGGCGAGACGTGCAGGTCGACTTAATGATGAGGGTTACGGCTTCCGTGTGATGTTACATGAGATGTGATTGGTAGAGAGATCCTGACCTCGTGGTGCTCCGGACCTGTTATTGAAAAAGCCGGCTGCAGGCTTTGTAATTGCTCAGGGTTTATGAGGATAGTTTGGGTTAATATTCCATTCAGAACACATTCTGGACGTCTTGCTACTGAAATAAAGACACATCAGGTTCACACTGAGGGTTAGTGGTATTTTCTTTTTATTGTTTGCATCACTTTATTTATAAGTACATGCACAAGGTGGTTACAACTATGTGGCAATGTATGTGAATACCCCAACATTGCAGATACATGCAATAGTTGAAGAGGAGATTTTGAAACCATCTGCAACAATCTGCTGACCAGCCTCCTCTCCTCGAGAAGGCTTCCTGCAGTGTTCTGGAACCCGGCTGCAGGGCTTTGCACCCCAGTTAAGAACTGTAATTACTTTTTATTTTGCGTTTAGTTTATGCTTCTACTCGTCCACTACATTTCAGAGGGAAATATTTCACATTTTATTTTACATTTATATCACAGCGACTACCAACTACAACATTAAAAGGCTGCTTACATATTATTAGATCAGTGTTGATAATCCATTAATCCAATTTAAATAGAGATGGAAGAAATATATGTATTTTATTTAGCATAAGTACAAAAAACACAATGCTACAGTACATTCAATATTATACTTCAGTGAAAGTATACATATTATTATCAGCTTAATTTGATCAAAAACTATAAAAAGGAAAGCAATTCATGAATAATAAAATAGTCATTAGGCAGAACGGTCCGCTTCATAATGATTCTAGAAAAAATGTAATGGCGACGGCCAAAATGCTGATCTCGAGGCTTCAACCTATTAATCCACAAATCAATGGGTGACGTCACGGTGACTATTTTCACTTCTTATGTAAAGTCAATGGGTGTAAAAAAGATGCAGAAGACAGCGTCCTTTAGCCAATTAAACAACGAGATTCACGTCACGAGAGTTGGCTGAGTAGACAATCAAGACCTCACATCAACAACTGCATCGTGCTGTTGGAGAAGCAGACTTGATTCTTCTCCCGGTTTACATCTAGTCATATTACAGAAGCTTCAGAGAACACATCTATTACCACTATATTAGCCATTTCCAGCTCCACTGGTCCAGTCAAGCCCGTGGCGACGATGTAGAAAGAAAAGGTCAGATGGCAGGGTAGTTAAACTGTAGGCTGTGTTTCATATGCATATTTGAATTTCTGTAATTATCACAGAGGCAGTATAACTTTAAGCTTTAGGATGAAAGGTAGAATATGACATCCAAGTCAAGACATTATTGGAAAGAAACAGGAGGTAAAAAAATGCACATTCAGAATGTATGTTAAATTTGGAAGTCCAAGGTTTTAAAAACAGATTTTAGAAACAGATTAAAGATACAATATACAACATTCCGAGCTTCTCCTTGTTTGGACATAGCCAGCCTTGCATGCTTTTAGTGCATGTTGGTGCATGTGAGCGTGTCCTAGTGGCTAACTGACTGCTATCATACAACACCGTAGTCTTCATTGTTAGCATCGTTAGCTCAGCTGTCGCCATGTTGAGAGTCGTTGAGAGACAATCTCCTATTTAGCGCCTTTAAGTAGCTACGCTGAGCTGAGGAGCCATGTTTGTGTCGAGTGTAAGTCTTCAACCTCCTTTTTAGCTCCGTTTGGTTCTCCATCAACTGCTTATAATACATAAATGGTTCTTCAGCTGCTTAATGCTCCAACAAAAACACCATGAAACGCTCCGTTGAGCTGCAGATTCAAGGCTGGTGATTAATGTCTGGGTATTCATCAATGTACCACTTTTCACATTAGAAGTTGTACACGTCATATTTTTAATATTACAATAGTGGTGATTTAAGTATATTTTTGTGATAGTACTTATTGAATAGAGATGGTGATAAGTGGTCACATTTGGTGTTGTGGTTCATCCCAAAGGTGTTGGAGGCCAGTTAAGTTCTCCTACATGAAACTGGGAAAACCCTTTCTTTATGAATATGGCTTTATGCATGGGGGAGATTGTCATGTTGAAACAGAAAAGGGTCTTTCCCAAACTGATGGAAGCACATTATTACCTTAAATGTCATTTTTTGGCAAAGCTTTGAGATTTCCTCTCAAAAAACTTTTCGCGAAAACTGTGTGTATAAATGTGTGTATAAACCATAAACTTTCTATTGTACAAATGTGTAAAGTGTTTTTGGCAGCTATAATGTTAGCATAGCATAGCACTGGTTGATCCGAACTCCATTATAAAAAACAAGCATTTTAAAAGTTGTTTTCTTCAGACCTGACATAGCATGTATTTAGACTTTTTACAAATTTGGCATCATTATGTAATTATTTCTGCATCCTTTTTATTGAAGAATCTGTTTATTACAATAAAATCACATCACAATCCGTTCACGTGGTAGCAAAGCCACTTGTTAGATACAGTGAATACAGATCGGTAAAATTTCCAGATGATTTTATGAACCCAGACGGGACTTTACATATCTGGGACTTTCATGACATGTACAAAGCAGCAATAGTGTTTATTTATGCCATGGTTCTGTCCTGTTGAACACACCGTATGGGACCTTGAACAAAGCAGCAGTAGGCCCAAAGTATGCAGGGTTGTCCTCGTACTTTTGGTCATATATTGTTCCTTGCACATATACCTTTTGATTTCCATTTTTGTACATTTAACTGCGTGAGTTTGTGAGTGTGCGTATGCGGGAGGCCTATTACTTTCTGTATTTTCTAAACCTGCACCTCTGTTTATCGCTGATACACAGTTCTCCTCAGATCCCCCATCTGCACTGTTTGATTACACTCATCCTCCAGAGAAAGAGAGAGGAGGAGAGAGAGGGAGCAGTGCCTTTGAGTCTCCTCCGCCATTTCACACAACAAAATAAGACGTTTCATCGCACGACGCGTCTCCACCAAACGAGCTGGGTGGGTTGGAAACTGAGAGAAAATTGCCTTTTGAATAATCCACTTCTTGATTTCTTTTTTCTTTTTTCCCCCTGAAAGGTTTTCTGAAGGTTATTGTTGAGAATAATGCAGCTCCTGCCCCCCTGCAGATGACAATCATCTTTCCAATTTGTTTGAGATTAGGTCATATGGAAACAGCGCATCGTAAACACACAGGGTCGGCATGCTGGCGGTGGAGGATGGGGAGGGTGGCACCGTTTCCCCCTGTTCTGGGTGCATCCAGCCTTGATTGCCATGACACTGGCAGTAGCAGAAACCAGGGCAACAAACAAACAGAAATCCACAGATCTCTGTTACTAACTGGGAGAAGGAGAGAAGCTGACGACCCCCCACCCTCCTTCCGTAGCAGCATGACCAGATTGGATGTTTGATTTGCGGCTGGATCAGTAAACACACTACGGCTTTGGCTGTTGCTTTTGATTCAACATAAATCATATCTGAACAAACAAACGAGTTCTCAGTGTTTGAGATACGGCGGCATTGACATCAGCGCCGCCATCTGAGAAGAGCATTAATATTTCTCTTAGCACTACTAGAGGCCCACTTTCTTCGCTAAAACACTTAAAATAACATTGCAGTGCATGTTGGTCAGCTGTGGTGTGTGTGTGTGTGTGTGTGTGTGTGTGTGTGTGTGTGTGTGTGTGTGTGTGTGTGTGTGTGTGTGTATGGGAGGTGGATTGCAGTAATTTTCCTTGCATGGTTGAGCTGGTAGACTGAGGCCTAAATGTACATCTGGTAGAGGTTACCCTGCTACATCAAAAGACGGATTTCTGAGACCCACGAAGCCGAATGCCTGCCGAATCCTGCATCTCACCGGCCATTAGCATCTTGCTACGGATCCTGACCGTACCGTGGCTAATGACGGGCGGATTCCTCAGCGACGATAACTCGCCTAATGCGCTGCCTGAATGGAGGATCAGTTGACTGGGGCAGATTAGTGCTGGGACATGTGTTTGAGATGCAACTACACAATCAATGCGGTGCTAATTGTGTGTCTCAGGGACATTGGCATGTTTTGCTATCTAGTATGTCAATAATCAACCGGGTTAGCTTGTGACTGTGCATCAAATGCTTCTTTCCTGTAGAGACAACATTAAACCAGAAAGCCTTACAATAAAGATTAGCCTGATACTGCAAAAGCAGTGTAGAATATTCAAACATTGTGTGTGTTGATCATCCATTACAGCCTACTATGTGTTTGACAGAGGTAACAAACTGATTTTGATGTTCTTAGAGCTCAGTCAGCATTTTTTATAGCCAAATTGGACTTTATCAGTTAATTTAATTGGAAGTGGATTCACTCGCACAGGCAAAGTGCATTCATCTTTGCAGAACTCAACTCTGGTGAACTCTGACATGCAACTGGAGTCCGAGAAGTGGAGGGTCCAAAATGGAGGAGGGTGGCATTTTGGCTGTAGCTATTGCACCATGCAATTGCATACAACCTTCCTAACGCGATCACATTCGGGTCCAGTCCGCACCAGGCATCAACATGCGTTTAAGGTGATCCGATCACAAGTGGACAGCTCTAAGTATGAAAGTTCACACTTGGCATAGGTTTCGTAAATTTGGGTAAAAAATGGGTGAAAAAATCACAACAATATAGACTGGATCAAAACCAAATCTAAATATATCTCTATGGGCTTTTCGAAATTCTCAAAAATTATGGCCAAAGCTGCCAAATGAGTACGTACTTCCGCTAAAGCAAAGGCCGTCGGTGGAGTAGGTGGTCCTTCAGTGTGTCCCAGGACACGTTGACGTCCACGCCGCCAAGAGAATGTGGCCATTTGTTGCCCAGAACATCTTCCAATGTGGTCTGAGCGATCAGGTCTCAATGCGTCTCCAATGTGTCTTGGGTGAATTCACAGCTGCTCTTACAGCTGTCCATGTCTAAACAGTCAAAAACTACCTTTCCTTACAAGAACGTGCAGTTACATTTTATGAGAACTAACACCGCACTGCTAGTGGGACTGTATACATTAAAACACACAGCACGGCACAGCACACGGTCATTAAATGGTTTCATCCTATTGTGAGCATAAACCTACTTCACAACTTTAACGGCATTCTGCCAATTGATTTATGAGACATTACACAAATATCCCTATTAAATTCCGCATGATGGGATCTCTCTACCCCTCAGTAAGGGATGTCAAAGCAGCTGCTTTCCATCAACTGTCAAAGTCAAAACAGCTGCTTTGACAGCCACGACTGAGGTGTAGCAGCAGCTGCATTCCTGACACCACAGCTGTTATCCCTAAGTATTGCTTATGAAATTAAAGAGCATTGTATGGAATTAGTTTAATGCTTAGTTTGCCCCCTGTTCTGTGTTGCAACTGTTATGGTCAAAATCTGAACAGGACCCCAAAATGGCTTTGACTGGCCCTGAAAAGAGCCACGACACAGATTGCCAGCACAGATGGAACATCTACATAATTAGTGGTGAGCTAGTTCTTTAAAAACAACTTCAGAGAGCCACAACTTTGGTACAAACAATCATTAACTAGATGATTATATATTCATTTGATGTTTGTCTTATTACAATAGATCAAATGTCATAATTTGTTTTGGCTGCCGGCCTCTGATTGGTGAAGCACTAATGGTGACCTGCGTGTTATGCATTTTTACTGAGGGCTGACTAATCTTTCAGAGGGCTGTACTCAGTTGGGAAGTACACTCAAATCAGACCAAAAATACAAAAGTCCATTATCCCTGCAATAAAGAGCTAATGACCCAACAACGGGAATATATTTGCCGGGGCACCCATCTTCTTGAAAGGGCCAAAGGATAAGGAGTCATTAAAGCAGCGTTATCTGGTCCAGATAGCATTGGCATGTCTGTAAAGATCATTATTTTCGCCCCTGGAGCCGTTTGGTAAAGGAGAGCGGGGCTAACTGCACACCCAGCGCTAACTCCAGGGTCAGCTGTAACACAGGGATGAAGACGCTAACGATACGCAGCCTGGCAGCTAATGCTTTTTCTAAATGCTCTTAATGACTGCGAACCCTAATGCGGGAGAGTTCGAGATCTGTGTTTTGCTTTGTGCTTCGTCAGCTTACTGCAGCTGACAGGGACTTGGCCGAGTTGTTGCTTTTTCATTTGCTGTACTTTTTTCATGGTTTTTTTCTACTTTGATGTGTTTCTTTTTTTTTGTGTCTTTTCGGGCGGCGGAGTGCACATCTCACTGAAGGGCCCAGTGAGCTGCGAGCGGCTGATATTGTAATAAAGGCTCTTAAATAAAACACAGTCTTGCAGTCTAGCCCTCCCTTTGGTAACGCTGAGTGTTTATGTGAAGGACTACTCCAAATTTCAGACAGACGCGAGGGAGCAAGAGGAGAAACAAGTACCTTACTCAAACCAGCTGTAGACAGAAGAAATGTTCAATGTGGTTTACTTCACTCTCTATTGAAATACAATAGTACGGAGCAAAGTACTTTTCAAGTTCTTTCATTTAGGGTCACTATAGCAACGACAGTAGCATGGAGAAATTGCAATGCTGAATTTGCTGAATTGACTGTTTATCAGAATACAAATCCGTCTAACGTGTGTAACGAAAGCAACAGAAAGTTTGCTGATTCGTCGGGAAGTCGGTTAGCCGCTAACGTACCACTCTCTTACCACTGACCACTCTCACCCTGACGAGATAGGCTCCCCACGGCAGGGGGCGGGGGGGCCGTGGTTAGCTAGCTAGCTAATCCTCTGTCCTGTCTCTATATTTGATGCCAATCTCTAAATAAATTTAGATGCACATGGGTGTGTAGGCTCCATTGCTGTGGTTGTTTCATGGTGATTTGACATTATTGAGATTGCCATAATTATTTTGAATTTCTTTACATTGACCGAAATGTTAGTTTTAAGAGATCTTGCGAAAGTATTTTTTTCATCTTTTGATTTGTTTTTCCCACCATGTCCCTTCTGGGGCTCTGTAAAATAGTGATGTAGTAATGTAAAAGTAAAAAAAAAGGCAAAAAAATGTTTAAGTTGACTAAGTATTCTGAACAAAGCATTGGCGTCAGACAATGTATTGCAATAGTGACACTAACAATCGCTTGTTTGGATCAAACCAATACTATTTTTAAACTATCTGCATGTAAGTTGAAGTAAGTAAGAAATGTATCATCGTATTCTTTTTAAAGTCATTCAGGTGAACCTAAACTTAAAGTTTACTTTGAAGACAATGCCATTTATAAGGAGAATACATCATACTTTGGTCATTTTTGAGTCACAAAACATCAGCTATTGGCAGATTGAATTTAAAGCTTCCTTGAACCAGTCTTGTTGAAGGTCCTAAACATGCGTATATATAATCTATCTAAACCTGTGTGTTGGTGGGCTTATTTTAAACTGTCAACAACATTTTTTGCCATACAGGGAGGGAGAGCTTGCAGGTATCAGAAATACTAATTAAAAATGTTTCACCTCAAGGCTGAGCAAAGGGTTTCTCATATTAACAGTATATCCTTCAGTTTTTAATATAGCCTAATGAATATTATATTTTATATTTTCTCTGTCTTCTTGATCATTTGTTTTAGTTCTAAAATAATAAATCTGATCCAATTACAGAAAAATGCATAGTATGTGTTTGTGGTTACACATTGCCATTCACTGGTCTATAGCTATAGTCATTTTAATCTGACTTTCCATTTATTTCAGTATGGTAGGTATATCAACCTGTGTAATCCATTATAGAGAACTTAACCTGTGTAGAATTTTTTTTGGGGGGGGGTCAAGCATTCATCCGCTTATCCGGGGCTGGGTTTTGGGGGCAGCAGGCTATGCAAAGTATTTGAGATGTACCTGTCCCCAGCAACGTTTTCCAGCTCTTTCTGGGAGACCCTGAGGTGTTCCCAGGCCAGACGAGATATATAATCTCTCCAGCGTGTTCTGGGTCTACCCCGGGGCCTTTTAATAGTTGAGCCTGCCCGGAAAACCTTTAAAGGGAGGCATCCAGATCAGAGGCCCGAACCACCACAATTGGCCCCTTTCGACTCGAAGGGGCAGTGGCTCTACTCCGAGCTCTCTCTGGGTTTTGTCTGAGCTCCTCACCCTATTTCTAGGGCTGAGCCCAGCCAGCCTGTGGATGTTTGTATCTGCAGTCTCGTTCTTTCGGTCACTACCCAAAGCTCATGACCATAGCTGAGGGCCGGAACGTAGATGGACTAGTAAATTGAGAGCTTTGCCTTCTGGCTCAGGCCAATGACTCACTCCCAACCTGGAGGGCCCAATCCACCGTTTTCCGGCAGAGAACCATGGTCTCAGACTTAGAGGAGCAGACTCTCATCCCGACTGCTTCCTACTCGGCTGCAAACAGCCCCAGTTCGTGCTGGAGGTCATGGTGAGATGAAGCCAAAGGAACCACATCATCTACAAAGAGCAGAGACGCAAATTTAAGGTTCCCAAACTGCACACTATCCTCCCCCTGGTTGTGTCTTGATATCTTGACCATGAACATCACAAACAGAATGGTGACAAGGGACAACACTGACAACGTGTTTAACTTTGTGCTGAGTGTACTGACACAGCCCCCACTTTGGTTATACAAGGACCGGATGGCTTAACCTTTTGACCCAGCTGCATACTATTGTGTCAGTGTGTTGTATTCAAAGGCACCTAGATAATAAATACATAAAACTAAGCCTATTCATTTGTATTTGTTGGCTTTATTTGTTGTTTATTTT
The DNA here is from genome assembly GCA_016806645.1 of Ophiodon elongatus. NCBI lineage: Eukaryota > Metazoa > Chordata > Actinopteri > Perciformes > Hexagrammidae > Ophiodon > Ophiodon elongatus. Next base: position 1,680,822 of record JACSYO010001636.1, read on the forward strand.
CTATTCCTGGGCTCTGGTTACTTCCAGCATATGAAAACATTGTTCAGACCACAGTGGTCATAACACCATCTGTTAATATATATATATATATATATATATATATATATATATATAAATATATATATATAAATAAAAGGGTAAATGGTTGTAGTATTCTACAGTAGACGTCTCCTAGGCCAACCAAAGACTTTCATTTGTCTGCATACATTGTTGCTAACAGCCCTCGCTTGGTGTTGCATCATCCCTGTGACACCAGACAACACGGCAGTAATGATGCTATTTTATCAGCAGCCGGATTCAGGGGTTAACATCTGACTCCAGAGCAGCTGAGCCATAATAACACATGACACATGTCTGCCATTAGTGAGAATTCTCCCCATGGTTGCCACACTTTCTTTTAATTTGACTAGGCTGTAACCTCCATGTGTTTTCATCTACTAAAGAACCTCCAACAGCTTGAGCCTAATCAAAGAGTTTCTCTCCCTCCTTTGTGTCTCTGGAAAAGGAAATTCAATTAGCTTAATTGGCCTGGATATTATGCTCTGTAATGTGATGTAAGCATCAGTGTCGACAAACTTCACAGGGCACTTTGGAAGCACCTCACTAATTAGAGCAATAACTTTAATCCAAATGTTTTACTTCGACATTCCGGATGATTCTAAATTGAAATCCAGGTAATTAGCTGAAACAACCCACGAGGAGATAGCTGCGCCCCTTCTTGGAAGCTGCTGACGGCAACGTATAATTGAAGCATTGGTTTATTCTCTTGTTCCATGTTTGACACATGACAACCAAAGTACCAAAATAGAAAATCCCCTTTTTTTTTTCTTCTGACAAGATGAAAGCCCATTGTGTTTTTAGAGATGAACAAAGGATGGATTTGAAAAATGAATCTCATTTGAATGGGAAATTTAAACCCTGCAACCAAGACTCCTCTTTCTGAGGTTTTGTGAGCTCCCCGTCACCGGGACAAAACTGAAAAGGGCATTTTACAAGCAGCAGAGACAACAAACGGAGGAAATGATTGCACTTTAGATCAATCATATATCATAGGCTGCAACATGCTCTGCTGGTTAGGGTAATGGACAGAGAACAGGCTCTTTCTGGCGACTGGTTTGCATCTAACACTGTGCCCTTGAGCTAGATACTTAACCTTAGTTGTTTCAGCAAACACAGTGACTTCTAAATGGATATAAAAAGTATGAAAGTCTAAACTTTCTTTGATAGAAATCTCAGCCTGACAGATACAGTATAGAAATAACAGTCGAAGAAAAAAAGACACCACACTCACAAGTAACACAATAAAACTGTATTACATTTGTGCTTAAAATTATTACAATTACAGTATTTACAAGCGTTGTCCTAAAAATAAACATCTCATGCTGGATGACACATAAAAAGAAATCATTGTACAATAGCAAGCAAAAATGAATATTTCTTTTATGTACACCCACAATTTACAAATTAAAGAACTTTTTTTTTCCAGCTAAGAAATGGTGCTCAGCGCTGTTGCACGCGCTCAGATGCTGATATTTACTACTGGACGTAACTCCTCTGCAGCAGGGAGCCACCGTGACCCAGATGAGCGGGCCTTAAGGCGGCTGACCTGCCGCAGGGTGACGTTACCTGAACCCAAAGCCGTGTTGAAAATCACACAGCCACCCTCAACGTAAGCCAAACGTAGATTGAGAAATCCTCAATTGGATTCAAGTATCAACATGTCAAACAATGCCAAATTTTGGACAACGGGCGATGCACTGAATGCTTATCAAATAAATAGTGTACAAAAAGTAACCAACCCCCACCATCCCCGACCAATCCCTACACCCCTAACAACCGCTACAACAACCTGCCGCCATGGGCATTTCCCCACATTTCCGTTTGACCAGTGTGAAAGAAAAGGTTTTCATAAATAGAAAGACTGTCTCCAGCAAAAAACACACAGCCCTCTCTCAGAACGGAGCCCGGAGTCACAGTCCAAACCCGGGCTGCCCAAATACTGCTGAAAGTAGCTCTGACGGAATGCATTTCAGGAATGGAACGGCGACTCTTGTCACCCCATGACAGACGGTCTCGCACAACCACGCGTTTGTCCACAGGCATGAGGTCTGGTCCATAATGTAAAGCTGCTTTAATTGTTCATTTTGACCACTTGGGGGCAGTATAGCTGAAAACATCTGAAAATATGTTTGTTGCCTATTTACCATCTCGTTGGAGCGGCCTTTGTGTCCACCTGATGACTACGAGTCCAATGTTCACTCTGCTTTTAGCTCGGTTTTTGTCTCCACCAGTTGCTGTAATAAATATGTGGCTCTTTAGCGGCTTAATGCTCCAAATATTTACTAACTTTGATTGCCGTTTGGTGCTGCGCAGGCAAGAGGATATAAAGCTCAGAACAGCTGACAGTTGAGAGGATTTTTTGGGGTTGAATCACCATGGAGACGCATTTTACATTATAAGTAATTTTATTCATTGTTAATATAAATATACTCATCAGGGAACATATGATCAAAATCTCACTTTTCTGTGCTTGTTCACATACATTTGCCTGGGGCGGTGACGCGGGTTGTCTTCTAATCGGAAGATTTTCCTGCAAGCCAATCAGAGCAGACTGGATTTTTTTCGGGAGGGAGCTTAAAGAGACAGGCGCTGAAACGGAGCATTTCAGACATTGGGTGAATACATCTATGTCCAGACAGACAGTATGAAAAACATTATGTGTTTTTTTTAACATTAACGCATGTAAACATGTTCTAGTAGTAGCCCAGAATAAAAGTATGAACCTGAAGATGAGCATGATATGTCCACTTTAATGTCCTCAAAAGCTGCCTACTTTGATTAGGAAAGGACTTTTCACTGACAATCAAAACAGTTCAACTCATGTTCATTTTGTGCTACCAGAAAAGTATGTGGTACTAGTCTTTAAGGGTTAGTTGTCTTCTTATGTCACAATGGTCTAAAATATACAGTATGTATGTAGTGACTGTGTGAGAGATTCCATCCATCCAGAGAAACGCACTGATTATGTCACAAACTCAGATCTCTTTCGCCAACGCAGCTGTGTGATTTGGAGGCACGCCAATACTACTTCATACTTCCGATCAATTTTGTAATCTTAAGATTCTGTAGGGACTATATGGACCAGACCGAGCCTTGCAAGACGTAGAAGTCCTCAACACACACACACACACACACACACACACACACACACACACACACACACACACACACGCGCGCGCGCACGGCAACAAATTAGTCATCAGCGTTAGTTTTGCCGCTCTTTCGTTTACATTCACCGTGTTTTAAATCTGATATCATACAGTAAAAAGGTTGTTACCTCAAAATTACATTGATTGACAATACCTCAGTGTATTTTAGATTCAAGTAGGAGTTGTCTGTCCTTGTCAGATAAGAAGAGACAAGACTGCTTATGGGTGGGTTAATATATATCTTGTTTTTGCTTTCCAACAGCCGGGATCAGCCGTTGGTTAGACATGGCTCGGAGGCCGGTGTCTGTGGGCCAGGAGGAAAGAGGCAGCATCCGTCACAAACAAAGAAATGGCCAAACAATTATTTTTTTTCACACTTTGTTCAGTTTGTTGTAGGCTCCCCGGGCCTTTCCCTGCCACATGGCGTCTCTATGGCTATTCTGTACAGCAGAGTGTGTCCCCTCCCCTCCCGGGGAAGCTTGCTTAGTTATGTACATGTGGGGGACAGGAGCTGGACAGGAGGCGATAGTGCTTTTTGTTGTGCGATTGCAAGCTCTCCTTCAGGTCTCTCTCTTGCTCCCAGTCCTCTTCCTTCTCCTCTTCCTCCTCCTCCTCCTCCTCCTCCTTCTCCTCCTCCTCCTACTTCTCGTTGGCCTACGAGGGTCAGCGGACCTGAGGAGCGTAGCCCTCCTTCATCAGCCCCTCCTCGTAGTCTGTCTGGCACAGGATCATGTTGTTCTTCAGGAAAAACTTGTCTCCCACACAAAACCTGCGCAACACAAAGAGACAGGGGGGGGGGGGGGGTTAAGTTTACATAAGCATCAAAGCAAGAATCTCATCATTAGCACGGAGCTGTAGGCTAGCAGGCATAGCCAGCTGCTAGCTTCCTGACTATTGTGCAAAACCTCTACTTAAGCAAGCATACCCCCCCCCGCCCCTCATCCCCATCCCCCCTTCAGCTGCAACACAGCCGTATGCAGGCAAGGTTCTCCTCCACGAAACAGTCAACTCAATTACAAGGGGGGGAAATGCAGGGCTTGGGGGGGAGGCGGTGGGATTATCTCTGTTCCAAGCCGGGGTTCCTTTCCACCTGCAGCTCTTACAGAAACCCCCACCGACCTCAGCAGCGGCCCGTCCCGCTCCAGCCGGGGGTGGGGGGGTGGGGGTGGGGCCGGGGTTGTACAGTTACGCTTGACCTTTCAGCACAGTGCCAAGTGGAGATTATGTTGAACGCGTAAGAGCAGTAACTCTCCCTGTATTGTCCTGAGGGCTGCTTATCTCCCTCACTGTGCAGGTTAGACAAGGTCGGCAAGCAGCGGTGCCAGTGTTTACCGGGAGGGGGGGAGGGGGAGGGAGGGGTGACGGAGGGACGGGGGAGGGGGGTGACGGGGACAGCGAGCCTCGCCCCCGTTTGACTTCCTTGGATGTAGAGACTGCTGAGTTCAGTGCTGGGAGCTGCACACACACACACACACACACACACACACACACACACACACGCACGCACGCACGCACACACACACACACACACACACACACACACACACACACACACACACACACACACACACACACACACACACACACACACGGAGCTCGGGTACCTGACGAGCTCGGGCTTGTTCGCAGCATTTATTCAGGGCTGCAGGGCAGATCGAGAGCATGATTTGTTGCATCCATTCGGGACCAATTAACAGGATTCAAATGCACCGTAGGTGTTGGCACAAAGTACCAAAAAGTGTGTGAGAGAATGGCGTGTTTCTGGAAATGAATTCCAAAAGCTCTGAGGAAAGGCTGACATGAATCACGTGATGTTGCACACACTGATGTAGCTGCTTGAATTGAGTATATCAGTGCGGTATGACATGAGCGTTACCGTGTGACCCCCCCTCCCCTCCCCCACGGTACGTACTGTAGGTGACTCCAAGCTGAGCTCACAGCACTGTAGGAAATGAATCAAGTGGCCTTGTTGACTCCTCACAAGCAAGACATTGATAAGAATGTGTAGGGCGTCTCCTACTGTCCTGAGAGAGCTCTGCTGGAGACGGGAGCAGCGGCTGCTGCTTTCGCATAAACACCGATGAATTATGAAATTGTATTGGAGTTCTGGAGCTCGTGGCTTTCTTTCCTGAACTTTTCAAGATGATCCTCAAAGCTGCAGCAACCCAAGTTTAGGGATGGCTACCGTTAGGATTTTATCGATACTAGTACTCAGACAATTAACTAATAAAAAAATCCACATTGCTTTATTATTCTTGTATTTAAACAAATAGTCTTTCTTGAGCTGCAACACAAGAAGTTCCAAAATCTTTCAAATACATCCTCAGCTAAACAATTAGCTCAGTGATTACCTTTCCTGGATGAAGTTATTCTTATTAGCTCCGTAGTTAGCGCTACCGTTACCCGAGGACGGACGGCTGCTTTTAGACTCATTTAGAAGCGGTTCCCGTTTAGGACCGGGTTTCGGGGGGCGTCCCCACTCAACATGAGCCACCTTGTTCAGCAGATGGGGAAGTTGATTCTGAAATACAAGTATCACACATGTCCAGTGTTGTGGTTGATGCCGGCTCTCCTTTGGTACCAAACTAAACACTGATATCTATTCATCTGGCTGCGTGACATGGCGATCGGGCCGAGGCAGAGGTGTGTTTCCTGTAACGCTGTCACCACTCTAATAAAACGTCCCGTTAAAATGACACATTCTCTCCTCACAATCTATTAGTGTCTGTCTTCACTGAGGCCCAGCCCACTCCCACTTCAACCTGATCTCCCTTTACTTTTTTTTATTTTTATTACACCCTCTCTCCACTCGCAGTGCCACTCTCTCCCTCTCTGTCACCACCCCCACCCTCCGCCCCCACCCTCCCCCTCTTGCCCCCTCTTATCCCAGACCTCCACTTATTTCACACGGACAAATTGTTTCTGCTCGGTGAAATGTCAACAGCATATGTGACATCTGTGCACCAATTATGATGAGGATATTACACTGGGCCCAACACAGCCGTGTCTAATAAAGGACCTTGTGTTGCCCTAGTATTTCCACTTTCTTAAAAACAATTGCATCTTTTATACACATCTCCATGCTGACATATTGGCTTGGTGCGACTGGACTTTCAGTAAAAAATGTATTATCAGCTAGTTATTGGTGCTCAGCGCTGATATAATAAATGATGAAATGATTTTACTGTATCAGCTTCAGCAGCTTTAGCCTATAAAACCTGCAATCAAGCCGGATTCACCCAGCTTTGAGGAGCTGATCACCCACTTTTAACTTTAGCCCGGCTCTCAGGGGACTATTCCAGCTCCAGCTCCACACCGACACCAACACAAGAAATATTGCATAATTGTAAATATTGAAACAGAAAGATAAGGCATATCTCTTTAATAATCAGACGCCTTTAAATGTATTTAATGTAAATGTTGTGGTCGTATTATCTTGTTTTATATCTGTTATATTCTATTATGGTTTTATGAATGTAAATGTCTGCAATATCATGGACGTGTGCAAAAAAACACAATACAAACTCCGTCTGCTCCTGAAACAGAGGAAAGGATACCAAGGTGGTTTTGATGAGTTGTATTTTGTAGTCTGTTGGCTTTGAGGAGCACTTATGACGTCTGTTTCTTTTCACATCTAACTGTGAATTACAGGTTTATTTCTACCAAACCAGAGCAGGTGATTATGGAAGGACTAACCAAGAGTTTTATTTTGTTTCCGTTGAGTTTGAAGTGTGTTTCGATCATCAGCGCGGTATAAGCACTGCCAATGGAGTCATTGCGGCTTTGAGAAGAGAATATTAATATTTTGTACGTTATACATTTGGTACGGTAGTTTTGTACGTTAAGAAATTCTGACAATTGTCCAAACCTCTGTTGATTGTCTTTATTATATATTCAAAAAGGGGCGGACCTTAGCGTGTCCACCATGGTGTCAGGTGTCCAGCCCTGCAGATGGGCGCTGGGGCCGATAAATACCCGTGAGTCATTTGCATTGGAATGAATTCCAATTGTGACCTTTTCCACAGGAGACACAATCCAGATGTTAGTGGGTTCTTGTCCAGTGGGAAAGAGGCTTAAAGCGAGTGCATCGTTATTAACAACTGTAACATGTCTCAGTCCTGCCTATGTCGGCTTTCACTCACTCCTCAGTCTGTTCATTAGAAACACCTATATACAGTTTTGCCCTTTCCATATTTTCGTAGGAACTAGTTCATTTGAAGCACTTGCCAAGATATGAAACTGGTGTTCGGTTGGGTTTGAGATGTGTTGACGGTAAAGACCATAGCATATGGTTTAATTCATTTTCAGACTAATTCAGTGAGCCCCTGAACCCTGTGTGGAAGCATCTGCTTTCATTATCTTGTACTTATTTACTCAGGTTCAGGTTTTTCCTTTATTTTGCCACCCATATGTGCCTATAACACGTGTAACTGCGTGAGCAGCTCGTAGCAGCTATGGCTCAGCCTTCATTAAAGGCCCCCTGAACACCACATCTGTTAGTATCTACACCGTTGCCCAATCATATCATGGTTTTTATCTCTACAGTCAGTCAGCTTCTCTTCCCCTGTCCCCGTACTGCCTTCACTTCCCTCCTTCCTCTACTTGGAGGTGACTGTGACTAATGAGTCTTTAGAGACCTCTTGTTGTAGGAGGAAGAGAAAGAATGGCTTCCACAGGCACACACTTAAAAGATGTATTGCGATGCCAGCGATTTGCCTCGGAGGCCCGTGTTAACTAGAGTATTCACTTTCCACTCAAATGAAGAAACAGGGAGATTGTCAAAGAGAGAAAATAGTCTCAACTGCACCAAATCTAATTACTGTTAGGATGCATACCGGTTCAGAAACACTTGGCCCTGTGACACTGATTCTTAATTGTAACAGCATGTTGTAAATCTTCTCTGGCAGATTGCTGCTGGGCAATCAGACAGCAGCACAAGGACACACTGAAGATGAGGGAGTGTAATGTAGAGCGTATCATTTCAGGAGGAGGAGACCGACGTGTTTTTGTCTCTATATAAATGTCCGTAACTGTAGTTACTGGGCTAAACGTCTGCTGCTGTTATATTTGAAAACGCTCAGTTGTTTCTTCTTCTCATTCTGTCTCAGTCTATGAGGCTCAGTGCTCACAGATGTCTGGTTACTGTAACCCCCCCCCCCCCCACCCCCCGCAAAAAAAAAATCAATTGTTAATCAAACAATGTGGCCACAAATGGAGGAAGCCATCATATTAGCCGTGTTGCACCATCCAATTTAATATGACCCGGACCTGCCGAGTATACAGACCACAGAGAATGAGGTATGTTAACCTACTGCCTTCGTATTTACTACATCGTCCAACGACCAAGTAGGGCTGCACTGTATGGTTATTTTTTATTGATTAATTAAAAGTTGTTTTTAAAATTTGCAATATATTTTATATAATTAGTCATATTAATATAACAATTAATTTACCTGAAATAAATATATTTTTTTCCTGATTAATAATTTAAATATTTAATTCAATCATCCTCTCTTAAAAACACACACATGTCACAGGATAACAGACCCTAGTGGTCAGATGCCTGAATATAAAATCTTTCTGTGACTTAGTTTAATCACTGTATGTCACAGCAACCCTTTCCCTAAACTGGAGAATCTGTATTTTTATTTAAGTACGTAACTTAAAACTTAAAATGCATTTATTTCATCAATGGAGTAATATGCAGTTCGGATAATCGCATGTATTTTTGCAAAAAAAGTTACACGATAAAACCATTTTGTTACTCATACATGGCCGTAAAATAAACAGAAACTATAAAATGGACAACTTTAGATGACGAACGCTGAACGCTACGTTACCATAGCAGCAGAGGTGCAGAAATTACTTTTAACACGGAGCTGAAAAAAACATTTAGAAAATCAATTAGAAGTGACTACTAACGGAAACATGCTCCACTTTACTCTCATGTCCCTGTACTTTGTGCTTTGGTGGGGACAAAAAGTCAACAGGAGTCTGGGAGGTGTTTCACTTTGGCAGAGCAGATAAGCCATTTCCAGTTTGCAGAGGTTTCTGAGCACCACATTGTTGGGTCTCTGTCTATAATACTATAATAATAATAGGTTGTTTAGCGGCAGCTTGTTCTCTGGGGGAATGGATGCTTTTCACTGGGCTCCATCGCACGTTATGTAAATCGACGTCATTTTGTAATTGATGACGTCGATTATATTGACGAATCGCAGCAGCCCTACAAGGATGCATGACTACATTTTCCTGTGCCACTTTCTGGTGCCAGTATTTTAAATATTGCCTCACATTTGCATCCATCACAGAGGCGCCTCTAAATGCATTCCCCCTTTGCATCCTCTGGAAAGCACAGCCTCTACAACGTGCACATTACTAATCAACCCATTATGACAAGACCTTGAGGGATGTGACCTCTGATGGTAACACAGTTAGGGTCTTCAGGAAGCTCAAAATATCTGTAGTGGTTATTGGTTGAAACACTTTTCTATTATCTCCATGAGCTGAGAGAAACTGACATTTATTTGTAAAGATATTGTTATTTTTACTTGAAATTGTGCAGGATTACGCGGTGAAATTGTGTTCTCTAGTAGGTTCGCTGCACAGGCTCCGAGTTCTCAACACCAATCATACACAAAGTGACAACTGTGTCCCTTATTGGCTATTAGGCCCCTGTCTAACAAGCCTAACTCGTGACATACAAGGCACCAGTGGCTGAGCTTAGCTGTGCTGAACCCAATTGGTGTCAGTCTCTCCTTCCAGGGCTCCAGTATGGAGCATCCTCCCTTATCAGCACTGACCTTCCCCTGCACTGTCACCCATCCTGCTCTCCTCCGCTCCCCTCTACTCTAACCTTCCTTCAGCCTCCCTAGACTGTGGCCTCCAGCTCATCAGGGGGAAATTGGGCCAGCACTGGCTAGATGATGAGGCTGGACGACAGCCCCATCGATTAGCTGTCCCCCAGGGCTGATCTGTGGCTAACTGCTTGCTGGATGGAGTCTCATATCTCTGTCCTTATTCCCAACACACCCACCCTTGCCAACAGCCCCTTGTCCTTTCAGAACTAGCCCCCCTGTCCCTTTGGCTCCGAAACCACGTTGGTGCTTCCCTTCCACCAGCTCAGGTAGGAAAAATAACAGGTCTGGCTGGTGGGAAGGTCACGCCGGTAGATTTATGTCCAGTTTAACAGAGTAAGGCCACATTGGGTGCAGACATGAGCAATCAGAGCCAATGTAGGGTCCTATATTTCCACTGATAGACCAGGGACAGGAGCTATTCACTCCCCTCAGCTTGATACCATTTCAAAGTCGTGCACGGACCGAAGATGGGGTGGGGTGGGGGGGTTGGGGATGGACTTTTGCTCTTTGGCAGATACACAAGTAAGATAACTGGTGAGGCTTTTTCATTTATCTTATTCCTGGAGCAGGTTCAGCTCTCAATGCTTCTTTCGTGGCAAACAAGAGATTGCTGCCAATTTGATGGCAATGATGACAAAGAAGAAGGAAGCGGTTGCGGGTCATGATTGCCGTGACATGTCCACTCTGAGCCACCAGGCCGGTCTTTCTGTCTGGCACAAAACTGGCCTATAACTTAAGCAAGGCCCCGAATAGCTTAGTAATGACCATTAGAGTCCTGCAGAGAGCCTGTGATGAAATCAGAATAATCACTGTGGGATACAGTAGGCTGAATGCACCTACAAAGCAACTGACGGCATGGATAGATAGATGCATGAGTGAGTATTTGTGTGTGCGGTGGGGGTTGGTGGGGAGGGGGTGGGTATGTTCATACTTAATTGCAGCGATCCAACCTTCAAACAGCAACACAGGCTGACCCGCAGGAGCGACGGATAATTACACCGCATGACCCCTGCTGACCTCGCGATCGCCTGCTCTGTTTATCAGATTTCACATTTTCTGATGATGTTCCGCAGAGAAATCTCTGGGCCATTTGTGAGATGGATTAGATTGCTTTATTGAAGGGCCCATTGGGGGAAGGGGGGGCGAGGGGGGTCAATGGGGCGAGGGGGGCTTTCATGTTTGTTTGAGGCTGGGAAACGAGAGGGGACAGAGCGGGTGTAGATGAACAAGGCGGCAGATCGGTATGCCAGACAAAGACCAGAAGCCCATTTCCAGGCAACGAGACGCTGAGAAACTATTCAGGAAATCTTAAGTGAGATCTCCTGATAGATCTCAGGCAGAGGCTGGGAACATTTGTAAAAGGTCATTCTATTTATCTGGATATAAATGTTGAGAAACTCGCTCATGTTAGACTTATTTAGTGATGTTGCGGTCATTGCTGAGATAGCATTAAAGGGACAGTCGCCCCCCCCCAAATCAAAAGACACATTTTCCTCTCATCTGTAGCGCTATTCATCATTCTGGATTGTTTTGGTCTGAGATGCAGAGTGTTTGAGGTACCGCTTGTAGAGATGTCTGCCTTCTCTCCATTATAATGGAAGTAGATGGCACAAATACAAATATTAATCTGACAGGTTTTTGGTGAACGCTTCTTTCTGCGTGGTGATACAGCTGGCCAGGCTGTTCTCCTCCAGCGTTCGTAGCTATACCTACAAAATATAATGGGCTGTGATTCGCAGCTATCCCATCAAATCGAATCATATGTAATTCATGTAATCATGAACCAGACAAAACCCCACACAGGGCTGGTGGGAGATGATGGGTCAAACAAAAAAGGATCTGACCCAGGAGACCGCAGAAACAAGAAGTCAACGTTGATTTATGTGTCACGTAACTTATTTTAACCCAAACCAAAAAAAAAGATATTTTCTTTAACCTAACTAAGTTGTTTCCTTCGAATATGAAAGTTTATTTTGAAAAGACACGTTTTGCTGGTAGGTGTAGTTTGATAGAGAGAATAGAAATAAATAGTTCTTCCAGGAAGCGGCTCACAACAAGGTCTGTGGATTATCTTAAGTAACCGGGTCATGGTTTCTGTTGATTTTTCTCAATTGTATTTTTTGGTGCTCTGAGCACCACAAGCAGAGTGCCATCTACTTCCATTATATTGGAGAGAAGGCAGACATCTGTACGGACGACATCTCAAACACTCTGCAACTCACACAAAACCATCTAGGTTGATAGATGGCACTACAGGTACCTATCTAAAGGTACTGTATGTAGTTTGGATCTCGGGGTGAACTGTTCCTTTAAACCTGCTCTGAATTCCAAATCTTTGAGATTAAATCTTGCAGTGGCATAAAAATCCAAAACAGTTCCTCTCAGAGCAGGCTGTTGACAGTAGGCTCATGTTTGCAGACGAAGGGTCACAAAAGTCATTTGTGCATCAGAACTTTATTTTGGAAGTTTACACTCCCATTGAAATATCTTGTCTCTAGGATGTGACCTCATGAACTCAATGCAAACAGATGGAGCCTTTAAATTCAGGTGTTTCTCCCCCAATACAGAGAAACAAAATGGAAAACAAAAAGTCAGAGCTGAGGAACAGCTTCAATTAAAGCCGGTGCCACGCCATAAATCTTGGCCGGGCCCCGGTGAAATTGTGATGGGCATCTGAACGGTGCTAGGCGAGGCCACAGCGGACCATGTGAAACACACTGACGTCGATTTTATTCAACAGTTCATCAACTGGCCTAATGTAAAAAGAAAGATTTGCTCGCGCTTTAATGGGTTTTAATGTGGGGGAGCAGAGTTGGCCTGCCTGGGCCTGGCTGATGAAGATTAGCTGACTTCTTCCATTAGGAGAGGCTGTCTGGTGCAGCCGGCTGAAGTGGCAAGACAATAACCGAGTGCTAATTGTGCGTAACAAGGTCCTTTGCCTTTAGCATGCGCAATGTGTCTGGGTGTGTGTGTGTGTGTGTGTGTGTGTGTGTGTGTGTGTGTGTGTGGTTGCATGCGGGTGCTTGTGTCTATCCGTCTGCAACAAAGCCAAGTTTGGGAACAGAGGTGAGAGAAACGTAGGACGCCGGCCAACGCATAACCTTCCTGACGTTCCCCCGAGGTTTTCTGTTTGTGTTGTTGATGGTGTAACCTTCAAAAAACCTTTGATAACATTCTGGTTTGTTCATTAGCTCGGAGAAGATTTTCAGACAGCGTTCCATCAGAGAGACGTGGCAGCATGAATGCTTTGAGGCTCTCCTGTTTGGACAATGTTCCTTTAAGGTCCCCAGAACTATGCAAAGGAATGTTTTACATTCGTTGAGAAGACTTTTTGGGCCCCGGGGCGTGTGAAAACCTCCTTCCGACAGCATTTAAGGGGATTAGCAGTGTGTTATTCAAACAACCAATTCTGTCACTGTTCATGTGTACAACTACTAGCAACACTTTCTCATTTGTTTTCTCTTTCTCCAGCTCGTCAGATATGGACGGCCTGGTCAGTGGCCCTACACGGACTATGGTGCTCCAGGTACGACTCTGGAGGAGGTTTAGGGTGTCAGGGACAGCCTGCTATTTTCCACTTGTTATATGCATACATCTTTTCAAATAGACTTCCCACAGATGCAATGAAACTACTGTTAGATTTAGGAAAAGATCATGGTTTGGGTTGAAATGTGAATGTTGGTTATGTAAAATATGTATGTTTGTTCCATAACTGGCATAACTTAAGTATGGAAGTTATTTAACAAAACTACGGGAATGCGCTGACTTGGTTTTACACGAGAAAGGAACAGGTGTCTCCTGAGTGAGAGTCCTGTGTTTGTTTGACCTATCCACCCCCCCCCCCCCCCGTCCCCCTACTACCTGCTTGGACTTTATGCTCTTTTCACTGAGTCAGTTGCTCTGAGCGTCTATTTGGGACTCAAACCGGTCTACAATGGAGTTAGATGGAAGCAGACATTACAGAGTGCCTCGGGGTATCGAGGGGTACTGACCAGGCGTCGGTATTTGACAAACACTTGGTCAACGGCTACTTCCATTTCGATGAGAGACTATCTGAAAGGGTACTCCGTCAGGCCCATTTGTACAATTATTCATAAAAAAAGACTACAGATGCATGAAAACGATCCAGCATTCTTGGAGAGAGATTGGGAGGCAGCGGGATGCAACCAGTAGGAAGGCAGGCTTTACGGCCTTTGAGTGTGGCCGGTCAGAATGGTATGGACACGGTTGCCTTTAGACATGGTTGTCATGAAGCGTCATACATACTGGTTCGTTTGAAGACACTGCATACCGCTACAGAGACCAATGTCCAAATTGGCAGCCATTCAAACGGTCCATCAAACACTACACTGTCAGGATGTTTGCGGGTGGGAGATTTATGAGGGATTGTGTATTTGTTTTTGTATTAGCAACTTTGGTCCACTTCAAGGATCTGCTCTCTCAGTGGCTTTCCTGTGAGAGAGGTGTAATTTTGATGAGGCTGGCCATTCCAAATTAGGACATTTAGGAGAAAAACATCAAGTAAACAAGCACAATGACACAATGTTTTTGCGTCATTGTGAAACGTGTGTTTTATTGTTTCTAATACTCCCTCCATGTATGTAAATGAGGGTGGAAAAAAGCACTATTACAATTCAATCCACAACCAATAACTATGAACTCAGATACTGAATATTATAGGCTTCACGAAGATGGGACATATTTTAGGGCTGTTGTATTGGATTGTAATAAATTGTAACAATGTACATAATAAACCCATTGTACGGCTACCAGAGAGGTTCAGTAAGGGTGACATTATCTTTTATTAAACAAGGCTTTTCCTATCACTGAGTTCAATGCCTCCAACCAGCTCCCTCTCCTCCGCTGCTGTGTCCTAAAATCTCTGGCCACATCCTGTCTACAGGATGCAGGAGGAGGCCCGGTAATGAAGACTGATGTGGAGCATATGTATGGACATGTAAGTGCACTTGTCGCTCTAGGCGGACAGTGTACAGCAGTAGTGTAGGATTGTAATCACTGCGCCAGGTCCAGCAGGTGTCCCCGAGGCCCAGGTTGTGTCTTCTTGGCCACTGGTTAGAGTGATGAATCTACTATGTGGGATCTTTCTTTCAACTTTCAGCAGCACTTGAGATTCACCGCGCTGCAGACTCTCTTCCCTGACCGGCCATCTGCCCAGACGCAGGTACGGGAGAGGAGCAGGAGTGCGGTCCAATCACTCACCTCTGATTGCAGAGCTGGCACGCGAAGCAGTCCAGGTGGTAGACGTTCTCTTTGGCCCTCATGACCATCTCGAAGGCTGGAATTAGCTTGCTGCAGGCCGCGCAGTTCCCCGTAACGCCAAACAACCTGAGACAACACAAAAACACAAAGCAGACACAGGATGTTAGTCATTCCCCCAAAATCTCAGTACACAGCAGGAAGTCCGGGAGGTGACTTTATTTTACTTTTTATTTTCATATTCACCAAGGGGGTTCCGGGCCGGTTTCTTTGCTTGTTTGTCAGCAGGATCATGGAAAAACTACTGGCCCTATTTTCATGAAATTTGCTTAAAGACTGCAGTATGGGCCAAGGAAAAACCCATTACATTTAGAAGCAGATCCAAATCACGGGGTAAAATATTATTTTTGACTTATGGAACAGCCTTGGCGGAGGTCTGCCCTTCTAGTTTTACTTGTTATTTAGGTGTGGGTCTTATGGATCTTCTCCAGAGCGTACAGGTTTCCCACTGGCTGTTGATGGCATGATATGCCCTTTAGTATGAAAGCTCACTGCTGTCATACGTGGTCTGATGAAAGCTTAAAACTAAAAGCTGTCAGAGGATTTGTCAGTCCATTAGTTTTAAATAAAAACCAATAAAAAGTAGAAGGGCACTTGAAGAGAGCAGACTTCCACCAAGGCCACATGCCCTATCTCGCAATGTTAAATAAAGTGAAAAGTAATGTGTATCGAAAACTGTAATGGGTTCTTCCATGGCCCATGCTAAGCCCTTCCACCAAGTTCCATGAAAAGGAGGACAGTAGTTTTTTCGTAACCTTGCAGACAAAAAGACAACAAAACCCAACCGAAAACATAAACTCTTTGGCGGAGGTAATGATCAAGACGTGAGATTTGACTTTTCCTAAATGTTTTGGGAAAACACCAGTGAAACACCACTGTCCCGATGGACAAAACAAGTCCATAATTTGTGCACTTGACTCCACCCACCACCGTGTCCCACATCCCATTAGAACCGGAAACGCACCTAACAGAATTACAAGAGGCCGACTGCTTGTGCTGCTCCTCGGTGCCTCTGACAACCAGAGTGACAGCTGTCAAACAGATTGCGGTAAACACACTAACATGAGCTGCTGAGACAGATAGGGTCTCTGAATCAGGCACCAAAATAGGTTGGACAGAGCTGGCCAACAGTAGGCAGTAAAGAATAGCAGGGCAACAGCTTGTGCTGTAGGAATAGATGGGCCATGGCTAGCACTGCTGCCCAGGGAGGACCCTATTATTTCTCCTCCTGCTCCGGGGACATTAATGTGAGTATTCATTAGGGATTCAGGGCTGTTACTACACAGCGACCTAGACCAGACTAGCAAGGGAAAAAAAAAAATCTGATAACGAAATCATATAACAAAATAACCTATTAGGCAGACTTCTTCAGGCACTTTTAGCCGTCGTTGTTAAAATGATAAAACGGCATGCCACTCTCAGAGTCTGTAAGAGATCGCAATCTGATAAATGATCTCAGGGCTCGGGATATGCAGGGTTGTTTATTAACCTTCAGAAAGTATGTTTCCCTGAGGCAAAGGAAGCAGATAGATTGTGCCCTCATGAATATCTACAGAATTAAGAGCCACTGTCAACACACCTTGAGACAATGAAGGATATCTCTTGTAACATGGTAGGTGGGAGAAAACAAAGAGGGCCAATTCGATGGATTAGTGCTGACTTAATTAAAAGAATTATGCCTTTTCCTTTGAGCAATCTAAATTTAGATACATTTGTGGTATCTCTTGTCCTTTCTCTTTTCTGCACCAATGTGCATTGCCGGAAGGCTTTCACATGAAATAGATATTTCATCTGTTTCTCTCCTTACAAAGCCGAGTAATTGATCTAAAAAAAAACTTTAAAAAAGAAGAAGAAATGATAGATTTAGTGCAAGATAATGAGCAAGAGTGTTTGAGCAAAACAGCAGCACTTTGTACGGCATCTTACGACTCGGAGTCACAATGCAGCCGCCTCTCACCGTGCAGTGTCCTTGTCTTCCAGTAATCTGAGTCATTTTCAGATAGCATGCACTCAAGGCTCTGTATTATAAATGATGGAAGGTATTTGTGTAAAAAAGTGATGTTTTAAGCTTTTTGCCTGCCAGCTTGAATCAAAACAGTCCTCTGTTTCACTGTTCAACGTGTCTGTCCTCGCTCTTGTCTCATCTCTTGCAAATTTAAGGTGGCCTGCGCAGCTGAAAAGGACCGTCACACTACTTAGCTCTGAGAAACTCTGGGTGAAGATCCTTTTATCTGTGAACAACCAGTGTTTGTGTGTGTTTCTGAGATAGATAGATAGATAGATAGATAGATAGATAGATAGATAGGTAGGTAGGTAGGTAGGTAGATAGATAGATAGATAGATAGATAGATAGATAGATAGATAGATAGACAGACAGACAGACAGATAGAGAGATAGGTAGAGAGATAGACAGACGGACGGGTGGACGGAGATATAGATACCGCTTTAACACTACATGTCATCATTCACCTATTAACACCCATTCATACAGTGATGGGAGGAGCTACCATGCAAGGTGCCACCTGCCCATCAGGACTCTAATCATTCCCATACCCATTCACATGGATTGATGGATGGATGGATAGATGGATAGATGGATAGATGGACAGATGGATAGATGGATAGATGGATGAATGGATGGATTAGTCAGAAACCCAATGTGCAGAAAGCTAGACAATAGTGGAGTTTTTGATCAGGGCAATCTGTGTCTCATTAACTGAAAGTAATAGAAGTAAGCACATCAGTTCAACTGCATTTCTTACAGAGGTAGTTGTATTAGGCCTCCTGAGTGGACACTAACATTCAAGCTGAGGTTATTGGACTTTGAAAAAATGAAATTCTATTCCTGAGAATATTTTTCAGCCAATAGACGCATTGATTTTTCCTACTAAGGAAATGGAATCCATCTAAAAGACCCACTCAATACGATAAAATCGAATACAAATGAATAAATAAAAAAATCCAAAGACCCCCAGGGTTCCCAAACCCAACATCCAAACTTCTGGCTGCTTCTCATCCACTTTTTTTTTTGCTGCATAATTCATTCCGTACCTTCCCGCGCTACTCACCACTACTGTAAATGATTAAACACCACCTTATGGGAACAATACATACATTCATTACATACACTCAAATCTTCAATCTTTTTTAGTGCCTCCGACAAGCTGAGCTAAAGAAGTGAAGCGGCTGATAACGCTCTTCAGAGATTTGCCCAAACTGTATCTGTGGCAGCGCCAGCATGTAGCCAGCCGGCTCGCTGGGCTCTTGTGTGGCAAACACTCCTCAAACCGGCAGCGCACTGGAAGCCCCGGCTCACCCTGTGGGGAGGGAAGATGGATGGAGCGTACCTGCCACTCGTCTTTTGCCGCTCCGCCAGTTTGATGCCACAGACGCTAATGGCTCTCAAGGGAGGAGGCAAATTAAGCGTGGTTTGGTTGCAATGAATTCAAAGGCCCAGACTCCAACACAATCAGAGGATGACGGTTTAGAGGCCTTGTGCCTGGGACTCAGTGCCTTCAGCAATGGATTATAATATTATAGTTGGTAATAAATATATACATTTCTAATGCATCTCTCTCCAGCTTACAACAGTAGAGCTGTCTGCCATATCTAGAGGGCTTATAACTGTGGGTCTGCTTAAAAAAAAGAAAGAAAGAAAACAGAATAACATATGTAGCGGGCTTGACATACACTTCATATCCATGGCTGACAAGACAGCATGTATATTTAAAGAGGTTGAGGATACAACATGGAATTAAAATTCATGCTTTGCTCAAATCTGAATTTGAAAGAGAATCGCGGCAGTCGATGCCCAATACCTTGTTTCAGTCAAAAGGCATTCACTGTGCATTACAGCCTGGTACGGCTCAGTGGTACCTATTTGATGAGAGAAAAACAGACACCAATTAAATTATTCCACAAGGCTTTAGCCCAGTGGACCCCAAAACCCAATCTGAGCGTGCAGGCCCCCGCCCATTGTGGAGAATGCGGGAGTGGTGTCATGCCAATGCCTTTTCTCCGATTTTTCAAGCTAAATCCCAAATACAATGGCCGCCCAATTACTGGGGCGTAGGAAGTAAAATGCATAATGCTGGAAAATATACACGGAGCCACAGATACTGTGCCAAGGCAAGCATGTCTGATGGTGAAGTGATTATATATTTTGAACTGTCTTTGTGGGAATTGTTGAGTACCGAAGAAATAGTCCCAATGAATGTGTTGTGGATTAATCCGTAAGGAGCGACAATAGTCAAGTTTCCATCCAAATGTATCGCAAAGTTCAATATGCCAAATGAACACCTATTTCCATCTGTAACCGCTATGCGATTAAGCAGAAGCTGGTTCCAATTCTCAAGTCGGAAAACTCATCATACCATCGCAGAAGAGAGGGAACAACAAGATGACGGAGTTAAAAGAGTGCCAATCGAACCTCAAACAGTGAAAAACAATGTAGAGAACCCAATGCAGGAAAACTATTTGGAGAACTCAATGGAATTATGACATTTCCACATATGTCTTTTTTACACGCAAGTTGGAAATGCGCATAAAATAGGTGGATAAAAACACACCCACTGTTTCTGGAGAGAAATGTTGCTGTGAGCAAGGGACGATAAATTTGACATACATCTTAAAAGACAGATATCTGACAACCTGAACAAACAAAACTAGACAAAGGAGAGAATATTTGTTTTTGTGTGATTTGAACCAACCCTGGATAAAACTACAGTAGTTGTTGAACGCTGCCTACTGAACAAACTTTGGTCAAGATGATCCATCAACTCCTCCATCATTCACCTCACTGAGTATTCTTGCACCATCAAGGGCAATTTTTTTGGCGGGGTTAATCCATTTTTGAGAGCAGGGAGGGGGCACTGATAGCACGAGTCCCTCCAGTCGCCATTTGAAATTCCGGCGGCGCCTTTGCTCCCCCCCCCCCCCCCCCCACACACACACACTCTCCCCTCCCCCAGCCCCCACCTCTTCCATCCCTCCCACCACTCTTCAATTGCTCCAGCCTCGGCATGCATTCATCAGCTGCCGGATTAGAATTTGTTTCCTCACAAACCATTGATCATCGGCCTATTACTAGGCAAATGACAGTTAATTACCCACTACATTAACCACCGGGACCCGGGGACCGACTCCCTGTGCCATCAGTCAACATGATGAATGTGGCAAGTTCAGTAATGCACGGCCGTTCCCTCGTCCGCCTGCCACGCGCAGAACAACCCCTGGATCTCACTTCCAGGCAACCAGGGAAAATCTATGGCAATCTGCATAATCACAGGCTCAGGGTTAATAACAGACAAATGATTCGTTGCATCTCAACATAGGCTTTTATAATGGGACCGTGCTATGTCCATTTGATGATCCACCCTGGCTGGAGCCACTCTGGTGTCCCACTTGAAACGTAATCACAGTGAGAAGCTAGTGTTTGGAGTCTGTCCATAGAAAAAGGGACAAGAGAGGCAAGAAATAGTTGACATGGTTTGCCCATCAATGCTTCATCTCATGAAAATCTAGACATGAGTGGGAAAAGAAACAGAAAAGTGGGGCTGCAAAAATGTGATGTGAACTGTGGCAGACGGGGGAGGGGAGACTGTTAAGGGTGGCAGATATAATCAGCCTTGTGCGTCCCTCAATTTTGTCTACCCTTGCGCGTGTGATTGTCAGTGATTAAACAACTCTGGGGGCAAAATTATTTCAATTACCACGGGCATGACCTGGGAATTGTCCCTGGGATAAGATTTTCCTCCTTGAGTGCCCCGACTTGCCTGGCTGCCGGCTCTATCAGTTTTCATCTGCACCTGGACTCTGATATCCTAATGATGAATTATGGCCTGCTTTCTGAGAGACTGCCGACCATACAGAGGAACATTCCCCTGAACTGTCGGCCTGAAGAGCAGCTGCAGAGTGCTACCTAATTAGCTCCTATAGAAAACTCCTCGAAAAGGTCGAAAAACACTCGCCATTCCACATTCCACCCTTCCACGCTTCTGTGAAACCCTGAGAAGAAGAAATAAACTACTGGTGGCAGTCCTGTCCTCAGTTACTATCATCAAATTAACTGTTTTCAAAATCAAGCTCTCCCCTACCTTTAAGAGATCGTCCCCTATCTCTAAGCCTTAATCTACTCACACTAACGTTACATCAATTATGGTCAAAATTTACCAAAGTTCCAATGTCCTTAAACGAGAAACAACTCTTTCAAAAAAAAAAAAAAAAGCATGCTTCAAACTAAGTAAGCAGGAACAGGCTTTCAGCACAGTTTTTTGGCAGCGCTGTGTTTGGGTCCATTTTGAAGAGGGTGTAATGAAAGATTTGGAGCCCCGCAGGGGCCAGATGTGCAGTTTGATAGGCCCTTCCCCACGCCAACCCACCTGCAATCCCAAGCTGGGTGCCAGGCTGTGGCACACCAGCCCTGCAATTATCTGCACCAAACACGCACGCTCCCATGAGTCATTGCTCTTCACAGCTAATTTAGCTAATCTCAACTGGAGGGGACGGTCCAGCAAATGATGTGTCCAGGCGACTGAACTGAAGCATTTTAGTACAAACGAAAATACCAGTGTTGTGTCCTGCATGGAGACAAAATGGTGGCCTTGATTGTTCAAGGAAAGTTCCCTTCAGAAATTTAGTGAATGCATTTTGAATCAAGAAAATACTGAAAGAGAATAGAACCGGTGCAGCATTTTGAAAGTTTTAATTCAATTCAATTCAATTCATTTTTGTATAGCCCAAAATCACAAATTTGCCTCAGAGGGATTTAACAACATGAAATTAAAAAGAAGGCCTTATTCAACATACAGCAAACAATGACGTGTTAGTTTGTCTCTCCATACTTGAATACTCTGACTTCACTAGCCTGCCTGACTGCTGCTGTCAACCCCAAGTCCATTGTTTCCTGTTGAACACTGAAATCTGCCCATCTATATATGCACAACAACAACAGAAAATACAGAAATGCATTTGTTGTATTTTAGCACCGGGTTAATCTAAAGTTCGGTACTCTAGTGAGTATTTCCAGCAGCCAGTTCAAACTGACGAGACATAAGGCATAACCTGTTCCACCAAGTCACCTGATCCTGAACTATGTTGTAGAAGAGTTTACTTCTAGGACACCTGGGCTGAGTTACAAGGCCCGGCACTAGTGACCAGCACTGTTCTCATGTCCATATGGTCACCTGCCCATTATATTTAAGGGCCACTTTGTAGGAATTACAGAGATCTATTGGCAGAAATGGAAAATGATATTCAAAACTATGCTTTCATTATTATATAATCGCCTGATTGTTTTGGGTAGCTTATAAGGAGCTCTTCATACCTACATAGGGAGCGTTTTTAACCTGAAGGCCACCGTGGTTCACATGCTTGTGTACCGTGTGACGCAGAGTGCCAGCTGCCGTCTAAATGTGATTGCTCCTAAAGTAGTCAAGGCAAAGGTCCTGATACCACGGCGTTACCATGGTTTTGCACTCTGCAGCTCTCAGTCTTGGAAAGGAATGAGTGAGTGGAGAGAATTTCTGTTCTGCAACCATACCATTAGATCTCCCAGAATCCTCTCCACTTAGTCCTCGAAGACAGACTTGAAAAATTGTGAACCTTTAAGGACTCAATTATAGCAACTTGCTACTAATTAGACTTTTACAGTGTGAGGTTTCAGTGAAGGTCACGTAAAAACTCCTGTTTGGTATACGTTAGCCGTGTTCATCAGCTTGAGTGGGTTTGAGCTATTTATAAATGTTCCAGCTGCTTTATCTGGATGTTAGAAATGGCAACCCTTTGAGAGCTTTGGTTAATATCTTTCTTCACACTTCATGCAGGCTATAACTTAAGTGCAGGCTAAATGATATTGTCACTGAAGGTCCTGTCATTTTTTTTTCTCCATCAAATGACATTCCTTCTCTGCTTTTGGAAAAACAAAACAAAGGCCCCCTACTCTTGACCCCCCGCCCCCCCTTAAGGAAATGTGACCCCTCTCTTCGGGACAATTAGGCTCTGGAAGGAAACGAGACCCTCCAGTATTTGTGACCCTCCTTCAGAATCAATCGCTTGTGATTACCGGTGCCTAGTTTGACCCCTTAGCATTTCAGATTACATGTGAAAAGCCCAATTTAATTACAGGAACTTCAGAACACACGCATTTGCGAGCCCGGGCATTATTGCCGAGGTAATTGCCAGACGTGTGAAGTGAATTGTGATGTTGGGAGGTTAATGGCAGCCAAGCTTTCTAAAGCACAACATAACAATTATAGGGTGCTTTCAGAGCTTTTAACATCCATGCGCCATTTCATTAAACTAGGTACACACACACACACACACACACACACACACATTTATGTGTATAATATTATCTGCTATTTCAACCTTCAAGAGACAGAAAAAATTGAACAAATGATTGAGAATTTAAAAACAAACAAAAGGAAGAACACACCCAAAAAAAAAAAAACAGAACAAGCAACTTCCTGTTTTCGGTTGGTAGCTTGTGATGGTCAAATCCATTTGTCTGCTTCACAGCGGTTCAATTATTTTTTCTATCTTTGACAGAAAAGGAAAGCATGAGCAGCTAAATAATTCCAAAGCCAAACAACCAGGGCCGAAGCATGTTATCGCACCTCCAAATCATCATCTGGAGGATGCAGGCATGACACGGGGCCCATCAGGAGAAATCGGGCTGATTGACACATTGTTGAAACACTGACATGGAGAGGAATATTATAAATATTCCCACCGCTGGCTCCAAGCCAACAGTTGCAAGCTGTCAGCAGCGATGTCTTTTTCATATTTATTACATTTCCTTATTATCCTATCTGCTACGCATCAGAGGAAAAATCGGAACAATCTGCCATCAATAAAGGTCAACACTTTCTCCCGACAGTCATTCTTGGATAATACTGTTGCTTATTCTGTCCTTCAAGGTAATTGGTGGAAAATTCAATATATCTTATTCTTAGGAACACTACCAGTTCCACATTGTCTTAATTCATTGCCACAGTTTTTCACTGAGTGTTGGATATAGGATTCTAACGAGGTGAAAGATTTCAGACGGCAACTGGAAAGATTTTTTGTAGAATATGACTGAAACCATATATCCTGCATTTATATACAATCATATAAACTTGGTCATGAACATGATGAAATTGGTTACGATGCTTTTCACGGCAATAATGACTATTATTGTTGTTGTTTATCTTTCAATTGTTTTTTTTTAATTCCTCTGAAAATTATGTATATAAATTCAGAAAACCCCCAAACCATTCCTCTAACAATGAAAGAAAAGCAGATACTTGCATCAGAGGACCTGAGGATGTCTGGCATTCATCAATTAGAAAAACTGCTGCTGATTATGTTTCTGTTGTTCATCTCATCAAGTCATCGTTTTCAAATCTAAATGCATTCTGACGAAGACAAATGCTAATAAAAATGACCACATTACGATAGATAATTATGCTTTTATCATGTTTTCCTTCAACGACTCTATTCAGTTGCGTCTCACCGAGTAGTGTCTGCGAATGTCCCCTTAAGGCTGTATATTGTCCCCAAAACCTCGACCAATCAGAGGATCCACAAAGTGCTAAATCTCAGAGTGCTGCAATGAGTCAGCACTTCTGCCCTCCTGGTTCCCTCGTCTCCAAAGCGATTGGTTTTCCCAATGGGTTCTTTGGTTCGATGCCTGAAATAAATTCCGTGGTTAACACAAGCTTAAGACATTTTAATGTTTTGTTCTATGACATAAAATCTGTCAGTAAATACAGCACTCGTGAATTTTAAAGCCTTTTCGTGCCTTAAAAAAGGCGGTCGCTATCGAGTGGCCGAATGAGACGACAAAGGTTGTCGTCGACATTAAACGTCATCATGCCGCAGCCTCGTGTTAATATTCCCTCTCCTGCAAAACTATTCCAAGTCCAACCTTCCAACTTGTGGAGCCACGCAGAGGTAGGGCGCGCGGAAGGAGAGCCAGTGGTGGTGAGTCATACGACCTTGGTGCAGTTTGTTATCGTTAGCTTTTTGCTTCTCGCGATTGTATTCGTGCTTCAAAAATCATAAAAGCGGGTTTCATTGGTGAAGATTATCTTGCTGAACAAAACTTGCAAGTTTCATAAATGTTCGTTTGCCACTGAGCGTATTTTCTGCAATAATACAGAATCCTATGGAAAAATCCCATTGGCTTTCTGTCGAGGGAACCGGGGCGATGCTAGCTTTGGGGTTGGCCAACAAAAAAAGCGTAATACCTGAAGGTGAAGTTCTAGCATGGCTGCAGGGTCAGGGGGCTGCACAGTAAGAAGACACTGTGTAGGGATCAATCAAAAAGGGGAAGGAAAAGGATTTTCAGTGGAAATGTTGCCATTGACTGAAATACATTGAGCCGCTGATAAGAGTGATTTTGCTCAGTGTAATTCATTGAATAATACTCTCAATCGTTTTTTTTTTCTTCCAAATGTTAGAAAATCTAAATATTCATATCAGTGAGTATGAAAAGCATTGCCTGCTCTATGAGTGAGTACACCTGGGTGTCACAGAGAGGCATTGTGGACAGGAACGCCCACATTTACCGGGTTTAATGGCTCTTTATTGTACGGAAAACGCGGCGATGAGGCAAAAAAGCGGTGTGGAAATGAAGCCAGGCGAGCTCGCGGAACAAAGGAGATCTTGATAATGAATGGACCAAGTGCAGCCAATTAAATTAATGAGAGCCTACAAAAGCCTCAGGTCTGGCCAAACCCAAATATGGAAAAACCATTAAAGTCTGAGAGGGGGTGTATAGCTCTGATGTAGAGCAACTTTTAGCAGTTGGTGTTCGGAGCAGCTGGAGTAGAGCTACATCATGAGCAGGAAAGCACAACTAAAGCAGGATTAAGACTCGTCACCTCTAACCTGTGTTTCTTCTTTTGAGAGATATACGCCAGGTTATTCTGTGACATCATTTACTTTACTTTGACCGTGGTATCTCTTTGTTTGTTATGAAACGTTCTCTTGGACGTTCAGTGGTCAATGCTGTGGACATGTATGACAACAGAGTTATGGAGTTATGGAGCTAGGGGAGGGGGTAAGATTTGGAGAATCTTTTTTTTTTTTTATTATAAATAGTAATTTAGGAGAAAAACGAGGAAAAACTCAAATATTTTCTGAGGTGATATAGTCATAAATTTGGGAGAGATTTTTTTTGGAGATTTAAGTAAAAAAAAAAACATTGTTTTTTTTTTGTAAAGTAACGACATCGCTTCACTTTGCAAGGCTGGACTGACCTCATCACACCACAGACTCCGCCTCTCAAACACGGCGGTAACGAGGAGTTGCAGTTTGCAAATATATGTCATATTAGTATTTATGTATTTATATTAATAAAAGAACATAAAACATGAAACAGCAATCTTCAGGATTTATCTGATAACACATTGGCAAAATGAACAGGTCTAACATGAGGTTAAGTACAATACCTCACAACGTCAGCATTATGTTTTATGTATTATGATCTTTGAGGACCTTTATCCTACTGTAGTGGAGCACTACTGTAGGCACAATATTAATTCAGGTGGCAGCTGGCGTCACCACGGGTTTGCACAAATGTACGACTTTTTAATGAGGTTTTTCTCTCGGAAAATTACGACTATTTCTTTTAAATAATGTTTTGAAATATGAATATTACCCTCCACCCCAGTTTCTTTTTTACCAACAATGGCTCTTATATAAAGATGTATAACTTTGACGCCAAGAGATACATCCAATTGCTCTTTTAACTCCATGTTCATATTCTTTAATGGTACTTGATATTTTTAAACGTGAACGAGTCGAACAATACAATCGGCAAATATGGATGTAGTGAGTCTCAGAGAGCAGCGCACGTCCACCGGAGGAGATGAAGCAGAGTTGTTGTTGTTGTGCCTGTGTGATGTGAAGTCAGCCGGCGGGATGATGTCTGCAGCTCATCACCATCACAGGGCCCCGGCTCTCCCTCCCATTGATCAGCGTCCTTAATGCAGCGGCGGTGGCTGTGGGGATCAGCAGCCTGACACGCGGACACATGCTCTGACAGCGCGGCTGCGGATCGCTCTGATTGCCTCTTTAGCATTTGGCAGATTAAAAAAAAAAAAAGGTATGGAAAACTGGTGGAGGGAGCAATCAATGCCCTCTGCAGCCCCTCTGCGGGCCCTGCTGCCCCCCCCCACACACACACACACACACATCAGATATGTGACGCCTGACCCCGGCGACACATCGATTCTTTTATACCTCCAAAACCAATTATAGATTGGACGTCCTCTCAATAATGAGTCTTTGTATGGATTTGGCCTCACAGATTTCTTTTTTTGGGGTTTTCCAGAGTCTGTGCTCGGACAAACAATCCCGAGATGAAGCCTTCAAACAACAGTCGGAGGCCGAGGCGGCAGACAGAGGACGTGCCGTCGGGTGACTTAACCAAGTTGTTAATTCCTCCGCTGAGTGACTTGTTTGTTGATGCGCCCGGGGCCAAGGGCGCAGCGGTGTGTAGCATTAGCATTCCTCTCCTCCTGTTGGCGTCCTCATGAATAACTCAGGCTGTTAAAATTGTTGCATTTACATCTCATTTTACAACGAGCTCACAGCGCGGCGCCCGCGAACCGGCTCGGCCGGAGTTTAGGTAGAGTGCACCCCCCCCCACCCTCGTGCCCCCTCCCCCACCCCACTCCCCCCGCCTCCTCGCCGTGGCGCGTCTTATCACAGGGATCCAGGCTGGACGCATCACAAAGCATCACAGTCTGTGGTTATCGTGGAGGAGAGCGCGACACCAAAAGCACATTGTGCTCGCAAAAGCCTTTTGCACCGTGAAAACAGCTTCTTTTCGGGCTCTCTGGCCCCCCAAAGCCCGCCTTACAAAAGGACTCCATCGTGGCGCGTTCACGCAGAGTCACACAGAGCGACCCGACCGGCTGCAGAGATCCGGGCGGCGTGCGGCCCGAGGAGGAGGCGGCGGCTCTGGATCGGGGCTCGTGGATGGTGGCGGAGGTGGAGCACAATAGTGTGTCTGGCAGTTCCGCTAGGCCGCCCACTAATTGAGAAGTCGCTCAGGGGTTCAGCGCAGGCCTCACAGCTCTGCCTATACCATCCAAATAACGCCTGTAAGTGGGGCTGACACCGACCAATCAGCATTTTGAAATCCTGTTTTCCACAGTACCCCCCCCCCCCCTCCACACACACACACACACACACACACACACACACACACACACACACACACACACACACACACACACACACACACCCTCCTCCCCTCCACCACTCACGGTTCTAACAGCTGCAGCCGTCTCCCTGTCTCCACGTCCTCCTCTCCCGCATCCCTCCCCCCACTTCATCTCCATAAAGGCCTCATTAACCAAGGGGTGGCACAGAAGGCCTGGCTGAAGCCCACCGCGTCCACACACACACACACACACACACACACACCGCCACGCTAATTGCTGGCAAGCTGAGCAGCTCAGGTTCACGCGTGCAGACGTGCTGCCTCCGTGCTCCGCAGCAGAGCTGGAGCTACACCACCCATACTCACATTAACATTGTGAGGTGACCTCCTCAACGTGGAACACCACCTCTGACACCAGCGGGCGGCAGGACGACCGCTGTCGCGGTGGGACCAAGTTTCAATGTGCACATTTCAGACACTAGATTTAGTCAGAAAGTAGCGGAGTGCAGAGGTGGAAGAAGAATTTAGATTATTTTTAAAGGTCGGTGTAGCAATACCACAAAAGTAGAAATACTCCATTACATTCAAAGTTTTACCCAAAGTTTAGTGATGTTACCTCACCTTTTCCATAATAATAATAACAATAAGGCCGCTGACATCTGGGAACGCGTGTGTAAGAAGTCCAACAGGTCAAAGGGCCTGAGTAGTGAGACACTCAGAGGAAAACGGTGTAAACCTCCAGAGACAAAGTGGAAGCAGGAAATGGATCTGTAATCTGGGGTGCATTGTATTTATTTATTTATTTTTCAAATAAGTCCCCACATAAGTGGGCTGGTGGCTAGCCCTGCCGCCTCACAGCAACAGGGGCCAGGGTTGGACCCCGGCCTGGGCGGCCCTTCTGTGTGGAGTTTGCATGTTCCCCGTGTCAGCGTGGGTTCTCTCAGGGTCCTGCGGGTTCCTCACACAGCCCACAGACATGCAGCTGAGGTTAAATGAATTTTGCCTGTAGGTGTGGGGGGGTGTCTCTATGTGTGGTGACCCCTGCCTGAGGATCATGGAGGGATGGTAAGTCAGAGCGTCTGCTCTCGTCTCTTGTCCCCACTTTTAAGTCATGTGTTCCCGGATCATTTTTTTTAATGATTTATTATATTAACAGCAGATGATAAGAAGCGACGTTGAACTAAAAAATGTCCCACTTTTGGTGGTGAAAAGGCTCATGTGGACACCTTAACCTCACATGCTCTTTTCTGTCTCTGGAAACGTTCTGACCCACAACTAATGAACTATTAATTGGAGTCCTGTTTGAGGCCCCCAGGGAGCCCTGAGCAGAGGGGACTCGAGCCTCAGCCGGTCCCAGACCAGAGCCCTGGTGGTCTGGGACCGGCTCTCAGCCCGACATCACTGAGCTGGGAACTCCACTGACACATGCAGAGGTCACACTGGAGCGGGAGTGTTTGACTAACAGGTGCTCTCGCTCTCTCTCTCTCTCTCTCTCTCTCTCTCTCTCTCTCTCGCTCCACACTCCCCCCTCTCGTCGGTGGGCACAAAGCCAGACCCCCGCCTGCTCCGGGGGGGCCGCATTAATCATGCATGGCTGCGTCTGATCCCGCCCGCCACAACACATCTGCTTTTGTCACTCGGAGCGTTTGGGCATCAATAGTTGAATACGGAGAGGAGTGCAGGTTCACTTGGGAGAAGGGTTTGTCTCCCCTTTTAGGCAGGTTCCACCTCGCTCTGCACCACCAGCAACTTTCCAACCCTCCCTCCCCCCACCCCTCCACCCCTCCACCCCTCCTGACTGTGAGAGCGTGATATACAGGATGAGAGCTGTGGATGATTCCCAAACACATAGCCCCCCGAAACAAAACAAAACCCGATGCCAAAAGCCTGTGGGGTTGACGAAGAGGGGGAGTGGGGGAGAGGGGGAGAGGGGGGGGGGGCGGTGTGCTGCTGCATATCACCGTGTCGAACAGCAGTGTTATCATACTCTCACATGCCTGCAGAAGAGAGGTGGCAGCCAAAAATGTGGCAGCCAGCGGTGTGTTCCAGCCGAGGCGCGGGGCCCGAGGGGGCCGAGGCGCGGGGGCCGAGTGGGGCCGAGGCGCGGGGGCCGAGTGGGGCCGAGGGGGCCGAGGGGGCCCCCTACGCTGCAAACGGCAACTCAGACAAAGAAAAGAGCGGCTGCATTCTCTTCACGGGGTCAGATCATGAACACAGAACTCGGCCGGGGACATGGATCCATATCATATCGATATCCAGATATGAGACTACTTTTCGTCCCTCTTGGTTATTGGTGTATTTGTATATTGATGTTTCATTTTCATGATTATTTCTATTTGTTTCTATCTCGCATTTCTTTTCTTTTTTTTAATTCTAATTCTAAATTCTGTCCTGACACCTGCAGCAAACCAATTCCTTGTACGCATGCCATAAATTGATTAAACTTTGATTCTCACTACAAAATAATGGACTAGATGAGATAAGGATAAGAATGTGTGTGTGTGTGTGTGTGTGTGTGTGTGTGTGTGTGTGTGTGTGTGTGTGTGTGTGTGTGTGTGTGTTTCTTTGAAAGCAACGTAAGAGGAAATTGAGTGGGAAAGATCGGGGTTAAGGAGGTTAACCGTGGCTACAGACAAAACACATTCACTTAAAATATACTTCCGTAACCAGTTTAACTAAAGTCTGAAGCATTCCTGTTTCTTCTCTATCAAAGAACTTCCCACATAGCAGATTAAAAACGGGCAATACTCGAGACCCGAACCTCTCCTTAATCTGTAAAGCCTCGCGGATCATTGCCGAAGAGGAACCGGGAGGAGGGCGAGCCATTAATATATGCATGGAAATGACCTGCGGCACTCCCCATAAAGAGGGGCCAGCAAAGGTCAAATAGCCTCCAAACTGCTCTTGAGTTTAATTAAAAAGACAAAGAAGAGCATAATTTCGGAGAGGACAGGCACAATTACTGTTCGGGTAGAAGGGGAGCCCGGCTCGGGCTCTTTCAGGAGGCCTCGCGTTCCCTTTCCCATAAGGCATAGCGTCATCTTCCCATCCCTTTGATGTCAATACGGAGCATTTATGAGGGCCATAGAGGTTAATCTGGAAGGAGGGAGGATATCAAATAGTCGGGATGAAGAGAGAGATCCAGCGCGGAGGGAAGTTAAATTCAACCCGAGTCCAGTCAGCAGGTAATGGAGTTAGCAACATCCACGTCTCCACTGTTGGAGAGATGAAATGAAAACCTTGAACGCTGACACTTGGGCGCCCCGTGACCAGAGCGGGGGAGGGGGGAGGGCTTTCAGACGTTTTAAAAGGCTTGATTTGCTCGAATGAATTTAACGCAATACGAGTCAATATTCATTACAAAGAGGTCCGCCTGGTCGGGGGGGGGGGGGTTCGCGACTGGGACGGTCACATGATTTACAATATTACAAAGCGTCGGGAGATGATGGATGTGTTCAATTGCGCAAAGTAACTGACTCAATGAATTTTTCATTACCCCGGTTGATGTGTTTGGGACAGTGAATTAGATAAGCCCCCTGATGAAACACAGAGCCGGGGCCGTGCACCAGCCGGCCCTCGGGGCCCGGCGGAGGATCCCCTCGACACAGAAATACGATGGGGTTCGGGTGGACGGGACACCAGGCCGTCCATGCGTATAGCTGAGCATGAGCTGCTCCATGGTGACTGATAGACGGCTCCGTGGTGACACTGAAGAAGTGCCCCATTAGCCTCATGTCAACACCTAGCAAATGAGGGCTGTTCTTTCTTGTTTCTACACAAAGTCAAGATGGTGGGCAACAGTATTTCATAGAGTGACATCACTTCAAAGAAATGTGCTGGGTGAGGAGAAGCAGGACCAACGGGTCATCCAGATCATCTGAACCACTTTAGGAGTCACACTGGCAGCGCGTTCACCTCAAACGTCACCAGTGATAAAACACCGTGAAACATTACGTGACTGTCAAAATTATTTGTGACTCAGTCACGGAAATTAGAAAGCGAAAGTGATTTCTTGAATGACAATAAAAACATGATAGGATTTGTATTTTACTGCGATATTACGTGAACGACCCGGTGGCTCAGTAACCTCCAACCCGAGACACAGCTCTTCATTTAAGGTGGTCCATCAAACAGGAGAACCAGAACCAGAACCAGGACCAGGACTGCCCGGGGCCGACTGTCTGACCCTGCTGCAGTAAAACGAGAGGTTTTCTGAAACACTACCACTTTTGTCCACAGGGACCGCCATTATCAACAAAAAATGTAAGTTTCTTGTAGTAGCTTTAAGTAATATTTGTACGTCTATTATGTGGCTTTGTATTGGTTTTGCAGTTTTAATTTTAATAAAACTGCCCTGCCCTGATATATATACAGATATATGAAGCTATACCGTGTTGTTCTGTTTTCTTATGATCCTTTTACTGGTTGAATTACAACATCCTCAGCTGCTTGTGATATTTCATCAATAAATGTGACTATTTTAAACCAAATTATAAGAAATCTGAAGGTGCACCATGTCGGGGGATCCATTGACAAAAAAAAGAAATATTGAAAAGGTAATTGAATGATTGGAAAGCCAAAAGTTATTTGGTAGTTCTGTCAACTCTGTTTACTAAAAAAAGAAGAAGAAAAAAAGAAAACCATACCTTTCAGTGATTAGATATCTTTTTACATAATATACAAACAGCAGCGGACCATAGGACCATTTTGAGGTAGATTTACTTGCGTGACTACATCACAACACAGTGGGAAGACGTGAACCCGGCGGCACCTCTGGTGAAGCCGTACGGTCTTGAACCTTTGAGAATGACATAACTCCACCAGGAGAATGTGGCTGTGGCGAATCAACACAACAAAAAGTGAAGGCTGCACAAGAGCAGCCCATCACCTGCTGAGCCATGTCCAGCACCGAGGGACGGTCCTGCTCACACTCACCACCAGCAGAACACAAACACATGTTTGTGATGGCCACCTCGGGGTCAAATCCCTGGAAAAACCAACCACTACAACAATGTTTGTCTGATGGAATGCTGGGAAACAAACAGAGGTGGTGCTGCAGGTTATCCTCGAGCACATTCACAGGCGATATAGCGCCGAGCTAGTGTAACAGTGTGTGATCGCTAAACACCTGGTATGATAGAGACAGTTGTTGTTGGTGCTGCTGGATCATCAATGAAAGATTTGTTACAATGGCTGGTTGGATTCTAGCTGGACCAGGATGGATCATCACGACATCACGAGATCTCGTCAGGCTTCAAGTGATGCGTTTCTGTCTAAAACCATCATTAAAACAGTTGGTTCATCCAATCACCTGCCAAACCTTTTATTTTAAAGTGCTGATGGTTCTGTGTAACAAACCATGAGGCGAATCATGTGCTGTTACCTATGAAAGCATCTTCAAATATGACACAGTAAAGTGGCAGGACACTGAATCCATTCAAATGAAACAGTACCGTAGACTCTCAAATAGTGAGAATGTTGCTTTGCCATGTTCCGAGACTGTTTGTGAAACCCAGCACTTCCTGCACACATGTTTCCCGCTAAAGAACCTGGGCACGGTCCCTTCCTCTGGTAAGCTTTTCATGTGAAACATCTGCAGCACAGGTTGAGCTCTGCTGACAGCAGCTCAACGGCATACAACACAAGGCAACGTGTGGTCGACAAACAAAACGAGTTTTTATTTATCTAAAAGTGACGATAAGGAACCGCTATCTGGTTTATGTCTCAGTTTAATGCCGATGCCTCTCAATGACCTACATAAGCCGCTCGCCATTGGGTCCGATTCCCAGCAAAAATCAGACCAAACGTTTTACGGCATGCATGTGAATAAAGCTGCACTGCCTAGATGTAGATAAGATACAGATATATGAGGTCACACCGTGTTATTCCGTTTTCTTACTTTATTTTTTTTCCCACGATGAATTCACCTCTTCTTTTCCTGAATTCTAACTTCCTTAGCTGCAATTATTAAACGTGACTACTTGAAACCAAATCATAAGAAATGTGAAGGTGCACCACGTTGGGACATCCATTTCCAAAATATATATATATATATATATATTGAAGAACAGTTCCTAAAGAACAGTGCAATCATCTGTGGAGGGAAACAAAGCGTCTCTTGTAGACAGGACTGTCCATTCATTACCTCCAGCATGCGGTTACATCACCGCTCTGGCTCCGTGCCAGGCCGTATTATCAGTGGGAGAAAATACAAGCCCATAATTGGTTTCTTAGAGACGATCAACTGCCATTCTCAGGGATCCAAGAGTTGACAGAATAAATAATGTAGGAGTTTTTCCCTTCAGACTATCTTGGAGCTCCATCTCTCTGGCTGTAACAGCCCGAGCCACCGGGCCCTCCTCTCTCTGGCCGTTGGGAGGACTCCCCGGGACGCGGCGCAGCTCCTCAAACCCCCAAAACAAACACCAGGAAGTAATGCAACAATTTAAGGCCTCTACACCGAGGCATGAAAATAGAATTACCCCATTCTACTCCTCGGCACAGATCGGATCAAATCATAACATGGACCACTCTGTGACCCTTGACCCCGCCAAAAGCAATTTCATTCGGAGAGACGGACGGGGCCAATGGCGCCGTATCGTGTCGAGGACGCGGAGGCTGGGTTTGTGATGCATGCGAACCGAGTGGAAGGGGAAATCTAAAGGAGACGGGAGGAGGTGGGATTCAGATGTTCTGCGTGGGCCGCGCTGTCGAGAGATTTCAGGGAGCGGACCACGCTGTCTTGCTCTGACCCGGGTCACTCATGAGGGGCCACGTTTAGACCACACCCACTGAGTTTTCACTCAAACACAGCGGCTGTAAAAAAACCACGAATCCCACTAACTAGAGATGTCCTGTAATTTGACTGCCGATCAGCATTTCCATCCCATTTTCATCTCTGCCCCCTCCCCCCATCCACCCCCCCCCCCTCCTCATCCCCCACCTCCCTGCGCTCACACGCCATTTGAATTTAACGCCGCCTTTGGAAATTTAACGACAAAGCAGGGAGAAAGAGGGACAGGGAGAAAGGGGTTGTTGAAAGTTATAGCCCCGACCTATTCATATTCTAATACCTTCAGCTCAGCGGTGAAGGTATGCCTAAAAGCGCCAGGTGGTGACATCTTCATTTTTCACGGCACCGAAAAATGTGGCTGTGCGGCTCCCCCCCCCCCCCATGCATTATTCTTACTTTAAGCAGCGCGTCTCCTCAGGGGGAAGGGGGGGTATTGTTTTACAACACACCCCAGCTGCGGCCTACTTGCCTCGCCCGCGGTTCTTTTCAAGGAGTTGTCTTGGGTGACCCCTCTCTCTGGCAGTTATTAATAATAACACGTGCCGGGGAATAGTTCACCTTGTAGCGCTGAGGCCGCCTCGCTGCTGCGCGTATGACTGGCCTCATACAGAGGAGTCTCCAGGGGAGAGGAGGGAGGGGGGGTGGGGAGGGGGGAAGGGGGGTATAGAGGAGAAGGGGAGTGAGAGCTAAAGGAAGCCATAGCGAGAAACGCACAAAAGACATCAAACAAAAGTTTCCCCCTTGTATGTAATTAGAATCAGGTAATCATCACGGCCCCTCTAAAGTGATGGAGAGCCTGATTAGTGGCATCAAAGAAGGCCGAGAGGGCCGGGACTTAAGAAGGAGATGGAGAGGTACACGGTGTGCGTGTGTGTGTGTGTGTGTGTGTGTGTGTGTGTGTGTGTGTGTGTGTGTGTGTGTGTGTGTGTGTGTGTGTGTGTGCGTTTGAGAAAGATGATGGAATAAGAAGGTAAAGTGGCAAGGCTGACAGAGCGAGTGCTGCATTCTCCACCTTTAAGTCCCATTAGGAGCTTGAGCAGGAGAGGCCCTTTCTGCATGCCGAGTGTTCTATTGTAATAACAAGCAGCGCACACGGGATTCAATCTCGGGCCCGAATGAACCGACACATTCCAGGAAAATTCTCCCCCTCAAGTGCTCAAGTGGTTCCAAAAGAAGAAGAAGAAGAAGAAGAAGAAGAAGAAGAAGAAGAAGAAGAAGCCGACAGAAGGCTGCTCCTCCTTTGAGGTCTCGGAGAAATGACTTTGGTGTTTGCGTTGGATCCGAACCTGCGCACACCTTCAGGGTGAGTTAGTGCCATTTACATGATGGTGACTCCAGCAAGCGGGGCTCTTCATCATTTGAGAGATCAAATAAGTGGATGAGCTCGAGCCTGTTGGTCTGCCAGTCTGTGACTGACTGGACTTTTAGATCCAAACTGCAGTTAACAGCACTGTTCTGCTGCTGTCACGCCGGGGAAAGGGTAAAATATGTGCCACGGCACAAGGACAGAGTAAGTAACGGGGGTGGCATTCACTGACACAGCAGGCACGCTAACCTTTTAGAGAAGCACATCCTTCAGGAGAAAGCCCCCCCCCCCCCATACCCCCACCCTCCACCTAGCACAGGTGCAGACGTGGGAGAGAGAGAGAGAGAGAGACAGAAAACGTAATCTTTGAAGTCACACATCTCCCTGAAGTGGACCATTCCATCACGCATCCAGCTAAACAGCTAACATCGCATGATTTCTATATCAATAACTATCCAGTTAACATTTGATGAGTCCCAACTCATCAAATGTGCCAGCTCGGCTCAAACCACGACGCTCTACATGCTGCTCCTTACGTTCATACACTGTCCTTTCAAAATAAAAACTCCGTGCTCACAGGAAACTACTCGTAAGGAGACACTCAGGAGACTGCTGGCTCGTGTGGAACAAAAACTTTTGTTACATAACTTAATTTAACTCACGGCACCTACATGGGTGACTTAATGAGCATACCTATTTGACATCAGAAACATACTTGTTCTATGAAACAGAACCTCTGAGGATACGGTCTCACATCTCCCACCAGTGCTCCTGGGTTTCGGTGGTTAGTTTCATGGCGTACCAGTGGGTATACTGGTCACACTCCCCTAATCATGGAAATGCAGTTTCATACTTTTCTTTGACAGACTGAAGTTATGGCATCACTGTGTGGCAATTTAAAAAAAAAAAAAACAACCTCTGCATTAACAACAGAGTAGGTAAGTAGGTAAGAAGAAGCAGGGACCCTGTTGCCAGCCATGGATCTGAATACCTGCACATAACAGCTTCACTATGCTTATGTTGAGGGAAGGATCCTGGTTTTGGTAAAGGAACTAAGGTATGATGACGGGACTCCAGCCCCCTTACCTCCCTACCAACCTCCCGTGCTGCATATTTGTTCAATATAAACATAATTCCTCGCGATAGGAATAAGCTTTTCATGAGAAACAAACCCACAGCAAATGGTCGTCAGCGACGTGAGGTGTGGACTAAACGAGTCCTCCAGGGCAGGAGCTGAACACTAGTGAGCTCTGGGGCCTCTGGCCAGCGGCCCTCGGGCCCTTCGCTGTTCGCTGGGAGAACATCTGGCCTGGATCTCTCAGCCTGCAGAGAGCCAGGGAGCCGAGGTGCTGATGACAGACTACACCCGGCTTCCTGCACGCCTCGCCGTGTGTCAGTGGCTGTTCTGACATTCGCGGGCCTTCGCCATCCGTAACAATGAGGGATCCATCGCGGGGAGTCCAGTCTGCTCTGAGGAGTGTGTGTGTGTGTGTGTGGGTGGGTGTGTGTGTGTAATCTGGGTAGAACTGAGCTGTATCTGGAGCCTGGTGTTCACGCTGAATGGACATTTAATTACCAGTCCATTATTCAGTCTGACACTGACTGCTCTTTTGGTGCTCCGTCTATGTCGTCAGTGGGGGAGTTTTTATTTTTCATAACGGATCGCTACTGAGTGATGTGTCCATCACTGTCAGTAGAGCTACATTAGCCAGTTAGCAACACAAACAAGCCGGTAGTTTCGTCTTTCATAGTGGCTGTGTTCAGTCTTGATCCATGTCAGTAACATGTGGCTCCCATAACGATACACATCTTTGCATATGCTCAGCTTGATCTGTAAAATGACTGTTAGATATGCTGCTTCTACGTCCAACACATGACCCTCCGTGTTCACAGGGAAACGACTTGGTTTAGAGCAACACAACTACGCGGTGAGATAGTACGGTTAGTTTAGTGTGTGAGTTACGTAACAAAAGGTCAAATAAGCCCACGAGGACAGGGACAGTGGACTGCTAGGTGAAAGTCCTGTGTTTGTTTGACCCAACAACCTCCCGTCCCACTGTCTCGCTCTTCGGCCGCCAGTCGTAACAACAAGAACGTTCTGGAGTTGGTGTGAGGTCTGAGGTCAGCCCGAGGCCAAGCGGGTACCCATGGTGAAAGACTTGCGTTCATAAAGCGTCTTTCCAGTCTTCAGACCGCTCAAAGCCTCTTTCCCCCCATGCCGACGTTTAACCATGTCACCACACACACACACACACACACACACACACACACACACACACACACACACACACGATATACAGGTAATATGAGGAGCCACCTCATCAGGTTCTGATGTAAATCGCTCAAACACACAGACGGCAAATGCTTTGGGAGGAATCGGGGTTTGGTATCTTTCCCCCGGACCCGTCAACACGCGGACTGGGATCAAACTGACGATCCTCAGATTACTGGACCGCCCGCTCTACCTCCTGAGCCACAGACGCCACAAGCACACGTGCATTCACATTAGCCACTAACGTAAATCAGGCACATTGTGGGGTAATTAAACAGGAGCTGCACACAAGATGATTTTATCCTCAGCTTCAATCTGAACACACATCAGGTCGGTTTGATTTGGGAAATATTACGAATACACATCAAAGGAAAATATTCCAACGTTAAAGAAGGAAAGTATGTGTGCAGGTTAATCTCACTTACAGCTCACAGTTACGCTGTATGAGTCAACATTTAAATAATAATAATTAAGATGTGTGGCAGAGGTGAATGTTGAACACTTCATCTCAACATGCGCGTCTGAGCTAAGAAAACGAAATTTCGCCACTTTGTGAGTAATCGCACAAAAGGTGTGGCACGTGTTCATAAGGAAGAATGTATCTAAATGAGATTTCTGAAAAGAATAGATGAGTTTCAGACAGCCTCAGCCCTCTCCCCCTCAGTCCCTGCCGGTGGCTGGAGATAAAGCCCGACTTGATGTCACAGTCACGCCTGGCGCCGACATACAAACTGACAATGCGTCACAAGCGCGATGCGAGATGAAAAAAAAAGATACATTTTTCATTTACATTTACATACGTGGTTATACAAGGTGGCTGTGGACTGCAAAGTTGATCCTGAATGAGGGGGGGGGGGGTAAGTTATTACACTGAACCATGCTCTACATGTTGGTTATCTCTCACTGATAGCCAGCTTTCCAAAACGTTAATAAATCCAGCCGTGTTGACGGCTCTGTGAGTTTGCTTGCATTTACAATCTTAGTAAAACCACTGTAGAGGAAAATTGAAGTTGGATTAAAAAAAATGAATGAATAGATAGATAAATAAATAAGTGTTCTCCTGGTGCTGTCTTTAAAATGGATGCCTGGAATTTACAGTTTTCCATTAACTGATGCCCAACAGCTTTTTTCACGCCTGCACCCGGCCTTGGAACCGGCGCTGGTGCTGTGTGTGTGTGTGTGTGTGTGTGTGTGTGTGTGTGTGTGTGTGTGTGTGTGTGTGTGTGTGTGTGTGTGAGAGAGCGGGTGGCACTCAGCAGGCCGCTGCGCCGCAGTCTTCATTTCCTCAGCGGTTTTTTAACTTAAACGTGTCAGTCTGTCTGCTCTCCTCCCTCCTCTGGGGCTTTCAAACATTATCGCTCTGTACTGTAGAAATCACACATCAGCATAAACAGTGGCGTCGCGCTATTACCAGTAGCATCAATGGGAGCCTCCGTTTCAAAGGGGATCATTTGTTGA
Source organism: Ophiodon elongatus (assembly GCA_016806645.1). Taxonomy (NCBI): domain Eukaryota; kingdom Metazoa; phylum Chordata; class Actinopteri; order Perciformes; family Hexagrammidae; genus Ophiodon; species Ophiodon elongatus. The sequence continues at coordinate 1,721,156 of JACSYO010001636.1, forward strand.
TAAAATGTTCTCGCATTTTCTCCACATTCGGAGAGAGCGAAGCACAAATCAAGCTGCAGGAGATAATACCTGTAATTATGTTTGCAGTCGCAGGTTTATGAAGGGATGGCTTAGTGTACACACACACACACACACACACACACACACACACACACACACACACACACACACCTCTTTGTACATCATATTTGATCACTGCTGAAGTTTTTTCTCCCCGTATTTGTTTTTTTTTTCCCTTCTTCCCCCTCAGTTGTTTGTGCATTTGTTGCGATAAAGGATTATTATTTCTCTGCTGGTGGGATCACATCGCTCATGGTTGTAGACCCCTGAAGAATTCTATTAACCCTGGTTATGTCAGGCCTAATAACATGCCACCCTGCTTAGCAGAAAAGGATTGACTTGGAGAAGGGGGGTGGGTTTGTGTGATGAAGGCCCTAGTAATTTACTGTTGAAGCCAATGGAATACAAAAATGGACCCAATGTGCGGTCATCCTTATTTTTTTTCTCTCCTGTCGCTAACCTGGGCTGACAGCCTGCGATAAACATAAGTAGAAATAATACATTTGAGGTCGCTTTTTGAGTAAGGGAGCGTGTGTGTGTGTGTGTGTGTGTGTGTGTGTGTGTGTGTAAAATGGTATTGCTTTGTGATGCCGCGGCCGTTGATTGCCTCAGCGATGGAGCCCGGCTTTCTTTGTCGCTCCGCAGATCTGATGCCGAGCGCTGCGGTCGGCTCTATTTGCCATTCATTAGCCGGCAGTGAGGAGGTGTCAGGGAGCAGTCGCCGGGCCGGGCCGCTCGCGTGAGAGCGAGCGTCAAATCAATTCAGTCACCTTGAACTTTGAAGATGAAAGAATAACATGTTGGGATCGGTCTTCCTCTTAGCCTGCACGCCTGTTCTGAAACGCCCCGCCCCGGCCTCGTGAGACGGAATGCATTGGCGTTGGGGGAAACAATGTCCACGTCAGCTGATTCGCTGATGACATTTACAGTTTTTGTGTTCTGGAGCTCTGCTACACGATAACCACCAGAAAGACCTGCGGATGCTTCTCTGTGGGCCCCGCTTGATGTGTATCATATACATACACACCAAGCAGCCTGGAAAGATTGCTGGCATTGTTCGTTTCTGCAAACCACGAATAAGAATTGAATGTGGATTATTTTTTTAATGTAGACGTTTTTACATTTGGGCAGAGTTAGTGATGTAATGTGTGGAGCGAGTGTTATTGAAAGTTAGATGGCATAATTACAAGTACACAGAGCGAGGAACTAAGGGTGGACTGATCAAACAAACCCAGGACTTTCACCCAGGAGACCACAGTTCGTGTCCCATTTAAAATCAAAAGGAAATGCTGACTTAACACTTGTTACATACAATAACATTTTGTAAGAAAATACACTAAGGGCGGTTGCGTTTGTTACCTTACCGTACGTTGTTATTTTACGTTGTTACGTTACCTCACTACGTTACCTCGCTACGTTACCTCGCTACATTACGTTATTTTATGTTGTTGCGTTACCTCACTACGTTACTTCGCTACATTACGTTATTATATGTTGTTGCATTACCTCACTACGTTACTTCGCTACATTACGTTATTATGCTACGTTGTTATGTTACCTCACTACGTTACCTTGCTACATTACATTGTTACGCTACGTTGTTACGCTACGTTGTTACGCTACGTTGTTACGCTACGTTGTTACGCTACGTTGTTACGCTACGTTGTTACGTTACCTCAGTAAAAGCTCAGTAACTTCCTAACAGCTGGCCATTTTAGTTTTTAGCAAACGTTACTCAATCAGGAGGAAATGGTGCATTAGCTGGGGACTATTTTATCAGGCCGACTAATACACATCCAAAGCAGCAGGACGGTGTTTGTGTTATTAAGTCTAAATGAACCACAGCGTGTTCAATGGAAATGACTGAAGGTGTCACCCGGTGCAACAGTTGTGTTGAGGTGAGCGTTGTCACCGGGTGGAGATAAGTACATGGTCTGTGTGCATGTCTGGAGGACACGAGGAGAGCAGGGGTTTTGCATCAGTAAACTTTCAAATGAACACTGCAAACAGAACATGAAACACCTGCCACTCTGTCTCTGTTGTATTGTGTCGCATCAGACTGACCAGCAGCTGTGGTGCTGACTGAAGCGTCTGTAGAAGCCAACTCGTCCAGTAAAGACATTTAGAGGAAGCACCGGGATGTTTAGCTAGTGGGAAACACAATCTGCATCACAAAACAGATCAAAACACTGCGCCAAACCATTGTTATACGAACATGTCAGTAAACCAATAAAGTGCTTTACGAATTTGACCAACTTACTGTTGCCGAAGTATGCAGAAGCTATATTAGATAGGATGATATTAACTAAATATAATTTAAATGAATATTAGATTCATCTTAATTCTAACTATTTAAGAACACTTCAAACAGATGGATTTGGCTTAGAGGCCCCTGCCCCCGACCTCTGACCTGATAGGTTTTTTGACACTTTATTCCACAGAACAAGAGCAAGATCCAGTTCAGTGTTTTCCTCGACATGTGGACGGGGCGAGCGCGGCATCAAACCACCAACCTTCCGAGCACCGGAGGGTGAAAGAGAGCTAGCAGCTGAGCTGCAGCCGTTTCTGCATCAGCCTCACTCATTTTGGTCATGAGTTTCTATGTGAAAGGCGCGTAGACGGAAACATACTTTACTTCATGCTAATAATAAAAAAGGGTCTGAAATGTTCCACCGGCGGCCGGCTGCACATTGAGCCGGTGTGAGTGTGCAGGCTGAGTAAGTGAGCCTGACTGGGAAGGATAATCCTGCAGTGAGGCTCCAAACCTTTTGGTCGTATTCTCTGGCACAGCAGCTTCTCCTCAAAGCATGTGGGTGTGCAGCACATAGCAATGTGTGCCAAGGCCTGCAGCAGACACACACACACACACACACACGCACACACACACACCGTCTGACATACATTAGTTAAAAGCAGATTTTTTTACATTATATATAAATGTCCTTTAAATTCTTTTTTTGTAAATGTCCTTTAAATTCTATTTTTGTAAATGTCCTTTAAATTCTTGGAAATGTCCTTTAAATTCTTTTTTTTCTCCTCTCTCAAAAATATGACTTATTGGTATTATAAACCGTGGATTAAAAAAATACTTTTCCAAAATGTTTTTAATCTGAAATGATTTGTGTCAGCTGCAATACCACGCAATATTATGAACTGTCTGCTCCACAGATACAACAAAAACAACACGTGTCACTCGCTGCCTGATAGCTACTGCACGTGTGCCAACTAGTACAACACACCGGTGGTTTAACACCGTCATGCACCATGTTTCTTCTGTGATGATGCTACATTGTGAACAACAAACCTGTGATGAAATCAACAGGACGGCTAGTTAAAGTTAGCTGTTAGCTGTTAGCTGTTAGCTGTTAGCTGTTAGCTGTTAGCAGCACACTCCTGCTTGGCTAAATAACGGCGCTAACAGCTAACGTTGCTATTCAGTAATAAATGTGTATTGGGAGAACGTAAATCCTGTATCGGGGAAACGTGTATCATCAATACATCCGGTTGTTTGAAAGAGAGGTTTGAACAGACATTTTAAAACAGACAGAGAGGGAATTATGAGCTGTGTAACTCCTAATACAGGCTCTAAGAAGCTCATGCCAAGATTTATTTATTTTTCATAAAAATTTAAAATAATAATAATTATATAAAAATACAATAATTTATTTCCTAATCATTTGAATTGGGTTTTTTTTTATGCAAATAACACTATAGATGAGAGTAACAACGTAAAAGACTTTGGGACGGTTGAAATTATTGAAATATATTTGTTTTTAACGCACCGCTGTTGGAAAATCTCGACCGTCATCCCTTGTGTTTTTAATAAAGTGATGTCTCTCACTGGATGTTATAATATTAAGTAGCATATTTACATGTATAAACGATGTCACGTTATCAGCAGAGAGCCTCTCAGAACCTCTCTCCAGCTGAACCCAGAGTCTGTGTGTCTGCAGGAAGCTTCGTGTCGGGCCTCCAGGAGCTACACATTGGTCTGGAAACACTCTGAAGCCGGCGGCTGTGTGTCCCACCAGGTTTCAGGGCGACCACGACACTGGAGGAAAACCATCCGGTGCTCACTGACCGACAATTAATCTCCTTCTCGACCAGTAATGCCAAGAAAAACTACTGATTTGTGTTAAAAGTATCTGTCAATGAGGAGAGGAATGAGGTGGATTCATATTGGACATATGTATTTAAATTGTTTTTAAAAGGCTCGATTTTGTGTACTACAGTGTACTCACATGTATTACTAGAGTAGAGTAAAGAGTTGGTTAAAGATGCATAAACAAAGATTGTAGCTTTGATAGAAACTGGACGTGACAGTAATAAACTGTAAAACACGCTGCACTGCAAATAAAAAGGCCGTAACTTCTATTTCCGTGAATTAAAACCAATCTTCCAGAGAATAAACAGGTGAGTGAACTCTATTCCAGCAAATAAATTCCATCCAGATAAAAAATACATAGGAGGAGTTAATCCTATTAGTCACGATGAAATGCTGGTGTTCCAAAGGTTAGGCTTACGCTTGAACCGGATTGGTGCGTCGCTCTGTCAATCCAGATATCCATGGGGCGGGTCCTTATCGTGATTGGTTGTAACGACTGCCTGCATCTCACGTGTGTGGTTATGCCCCGTCTCCTGACACGTGGACCGGAGCCAGGTGGCTGTGGCGTTGTGACTTGACTTATTCATTGGTTGTGATGCTTTTGAGACTACCTTGATTCTTGATGTGACCTCTTGACCCCCGTAATGTCACAGAGGTCAGTGACATGGGTTGACTAGACTGAAAGATTCTTTGAGTAAATGTTGAACTTTCTCCCCGTGTTATTTGTCCCTGGTGATGCTCATGTTGTCGGTTTCACTCACAAGCTGCCTGATTACAAAGTGGGATTTTCTTTTTTTAAAGACAAACCTATATTCTACAAGTTTAAAATCCATTAAAAAAAAATCTGCACGCCAACTAGTTCATGTCCGAACAGCCCTGGTCTTCCTGAAGAAAACGGTCAAAATAATCACAACAATAATAAAAAATAATACAGTGAAATGAAAATAACACAATGAACAAAAATGTATCTGATTTAAAAACTCCAAACGCCATACCATAAATTGCAACTATTTAATATCTGGGTCGTGACACATTTTGAAGCCTTAAAAGTGGCTTTTCATCGAAGCAAACGCCTGTTACGTCACTACCGCTGACGGGCGGGATTAATCCCACTGATGAACGTAGTCCAATATCTATTTGCAGCATGACAAACTTTTCCTCCATCGTAGACAAAACACAAACTAGTGTGCGCACAAGTCTGACAACCTGAAGCTCACGTAGCAACACAGACAACTCTGAGCACAACTCCTTTGTTTTCACTCAAACAGAAATTAAAAATCAACCTGGGCTGAAATCTTTCGGATTGGCCACTTTAAAAACAAGGTCACAGGTCACGACCGGAAGCCTCCTTGTGACTAACAAGCGGCTGCGCTGCCCCCCTCCCCCCCCACAGACTGGGAGGCGAGCTCACTCTGAACTCTGGATGTCCTGTGTTGGGTCCGAGGCGGCGTGTCTCTTACCGTAGGTAGTCTCTCCGGCACAGGATGAGGTTGGCTTTGGTGTAGAGCGTGGAGCCCACCTCGCCCAGCCTGCAGTCGCAGCACGCACACTTGAGGCAGTCCTCGTGCCAGTACTTATCGAGGGCCTTCAGCAGGTAGCGGTCCTTGATCTTCCGGTTGCAGCCGGCACAGCCTTTTGGCTTGGTGTCCGGCTGGACGGAGAGCATTTGTATACCTGGGAGAAAGCACACACAGAGAGAGAGAGAGAGAGAGAGAGAGAGAGAGAGAGAGAGAGAGAGAGAGAGAGAGAGAGAGGCTTCAGACGCTCGCCCAACACCAGCGCACTGACGGACGTTTCCTCGCCGTGAAAGAGGGACAAAAAAAATAAATAAAAAATAATACACGAGACGGGGCGAAGCTTCAAATGATCGAGCAAGGAGTGTGACGTGATTCATCACGCTGAGGGGTTTGAAAAGGTTTGAGTTCATGAGAAAAGTGAAGCGACGGACGGAGAAGGAGGACACATGTTCTCATCGTGCTCCTCCATATTTTGAGCAGCAGCATTAACACATGAACAATATTCACGCGGTCAAACAGAAATTTGAAATGAAATGAGACAGCGTTCGAAACGGGCGTTTGTAGACGATATCTATATCTTTCTTAATTGTCAAAAAAGCACAGAGTGCTACACAGCATATTAGGTCTCATACACTGGGCAACGGACATTTTCAAACCTAATCTTTGAGTCATGTGAACAGAAGCCCTGACTCAGGTCCGTGGAAGGCCGCTATCTTTGAGGGACAAAATAAAGTGCACTCAGAAAGTTACGTCAACTTTGCAGATACTCCTCTACAGCGAGCTGTGAGAAAGATAAGGACGCTGTGAGGGATGAGCCCGGGCTTAAGAAGAACTAAGAAAACACACTTTTACCGTTTACTGGCAGTGTCTTGATTAAAAACTACACTCTAATTGTGAGCAATTAGTGTTCACACTAAGCTTACTAAAAATAAAGTCCAGCATACTAAAGGTAAAAAAAAAGAATCTGAAATGAAGTGTAATCAAAAAGAAATGCATGCAGTATGCATACTAGATGTTACACAATTGTATCAATATTGTGATATGAGACTATATATATATACATATATATATATATGTATATATATCTTCTTAGATATAGTGTAATATGCCATCAGTGTTGTCTCTTCCTGGTTTTAAAGGCTGCATTACAGTACGGTGATTTAATTTTCATAAGTTATATAAATTAAATTTATTACAAATTTCATTTTGTAAAAGCCCTACGATATGGAGCTCTGTGGTGATTGTGATATCTGACGGTCTCCACACCCCCGGCCCTCGGTGTATCTGTCACTCAGAGCCACAGCGGGGTTACCTTCATTCCCAGTGCTTTGAAGTGAAGGCTCCCAGTAAGGATCGCTCTACTTTAATTGTCATGGAAACGTTCACTGATTAGCACATGACTCAAAGAGGAGGATGTAGTCTTTGGTCTGCGAGAGCACACACACACACACACACACACACACACACACACACACACACACACACACACACGAAGAAGTGACCAGTGAGATCACAACAAACCAGCAGCAGCAGCTATCCTGGTGCAGCACTGAGACCAGTACTAGCACTGAGACCAGCACTGAGACCAGCACCAGCAGCTGTCCTGGTGCAGCACTGAGACCAGCACCAACACTGAGACCAGCACCAGCAGCTGTCCTGGTGCAGCACTGAGACCAGCACCAGGCCCACACAGACACAAAGACACAGTCTCACATTTCTGCCAGGACACTTTTTTACATTGACCTCCTCTGTGTTTAAAGGGGCGTGGCTACAGGCGAGAGCTTTGCAGCAGGCCTGTATTGTTTGGCCTGAGCTGACCGTGGAGAGCCTTTGTTGGCCCATTGGAGGGGGGGGGGGAGGGGGGGGATAATGTGGCTTCGCACCAGGCTGGAATTAGTATTCTTCTACCATTCCCCGAGGAGAGGCACACCCCCCACTCCCCTTTGTGCCCCATTCAACACACACACAAACACACACACACACACACACACACACACACACACACACACACACACACACACACACACACACACACGGTATCTCTTAGTTTTAGACCTTTTAGAACTTTCTATTGAACCACGTTAGCTCTCTCAACTTTTTAGACTCACTCACATCATAGCTGCTGACTCTTGGTGAGGGACGCTGCGTGCTTCTACTTTCTTTGGGAGGGTTTTTGTTTTGTTTCTTCCTTCTCGGGAAGCTGTGGTTCCCACTGAGTTCACTGCAGTTAACGTACAGGAGACATGAAGGCTGTGCCATCAGAGTTGTACAAATCCTGTCAGCTGTCACTGCCGTGTGTGAGCACCCTGACAACAGGCCACGATCTGGGACCTGAAGCTCCCAGGGACCTGAAGCTCCCAGGGACCTGATGCTCACAGGGACCTGATGCTCCCAGGGGCCGTCCTCAAGCAACTTTCTGCTCTTTGTATTCAAACGCTGTAAATAAACATAGTACTCCTTGAAGCAGGAAACAACAGGTGTGTTTTCAAACACTAAACAGGCTCAAGGCATGCAGAACACTGGTGTGGTCCTTTGAGTCTCCCGTGTCCTCACCTGCCTCCCAGTCTACACATGTCTACAGGGACATCCTCTGGTATCAAACAGGTCGCAGTGTGAGCGGCTCGTCTGCTCCGTGCGTTGAGCTGGTGATTTGTTAATTGGCTGGATGTGTGCACGGGCAGCGGGGGCGCGCGGCTGCTCGGCCGGCTGCGTCCGTTCAGCGGCACTGATCCGTCCGGGCCTCGTTAACACTACAAAGTCCCCGCTGCTCATTACCAACCCAAAAGACTCCCCCCTTCCTTCTCTTTCTTTTTTTTTTCTGACTGTGCAATCAACTCGGGGGAGAGGGAGGGGGAGAAGAAGAAGAAGAAGAAGAAGCATGGCAGGAATTTGACCACTCCGCTCTTCCGACTGCCGAGGGGAAGTGCTGAACAAAAGCCTCGTTTCTTTCCATGAAGGGAATCACAGCTGCTCGGAGCCCTAATGATATCTGTTTTGTTTGCGCGCCGGCTCGTATCCTCTCTCTCTCTCTCTCTCTCTCTCTCTCTCTCTCTCTCTCTCTCTCTCTCATTGTGGACTTCAAGGCTGCCGCCGCCGCCGCGCGTCCTCGGCCACATGCATCATCCTCTCCCGGGCTGGAGGTGATGGCGAGCGGCGCGGAGCTGCTATTTCAGTCCCGGCTGCTCGGCGGCCACGACACGCTGACATTTCACTCCATCAGTTTAATTACTGTTGCCATGGCAGCGGAGCGCCGGTAAAAGGCCAATAACGGATTGAACGCAGAGACTCAATTTGCCATGCGGCTCTGACAAGCAGCCTCTCCGGAGCCGCTGCGCACGCATCGGCTCCGCGATCAAGCGCCGAGACACCGGAGCACGTCCCCGGTGATGTCCCGGTGAAAAGGTGATCAGCGGCGGGGCTCCGAGCAGCGGCAGCTCGGATCTGGACGCAGAGAGATGCTGCAACTTGCAGCGTCGCAGAGCACACTAAACACACACACACACACACACACACGCGCGCGCGCGCTAGCGGCGGTGCGCGAAACGTGCCGTTTTTCCACACACACACACACAAGCCGAAGCGCAAAGTAAGCGTTCTTACCGAAACTTTTCTCCCTTTTCTGCATTTGTTGAACCCGCTGAGGCGCCTCACCACGCAACACCCGCAACGCGCCGCCTGGTCCCGGGGAGCAGCTGTCTGCAGGCCGGTGGGATCGGGCGCTTTGTTAGGGAGAGGGAACAATCCAACACGGCGACCAGCGAGCAATGGGAGAGAAAAGGAGGCGGTGGGGAGGGAGGGAGGGAGGCAGGGGGTGTGTGTGTGTGTGTGTGTGTGTGTGTGTGTGTGTGTGTGTGTGTGTGTGTGTGGGGGTGGAGGGGGCAACAAAACGCAGGCGGATGTGATGAGGAGCTCGAGCGAGCTTGTTCGCCGCCGTCGGGTCGTCACGCGGCGCGAGAGCACGGCTTTCTGCTTTTTACATCGCCGCGCGGAGATGCAGGCAGCAAATAACAGGAGGACCAGAAGGGAGACCCCCCCCTCCCCCTACCTCCAGACCCTAATCCCGCCCGGCCCCGCAGAACGCGGCGGCTGCTGCTGCACGCCGCTCCGCTCATCAGCGCGTTTGACGTAGCCCCGCCACCGGGGCACCGTGCACGCACGGAGCGCCCCCCCCCCCCTCTCCCCTACCCCCCCACCCCCAAGCATTAAACCTGCTCTTCCACGACTCCCTTCTGTTTCCACTCACATGGCTTGTTTCTGAGTCACAGCCCCGCGTGACAATGCTCCCCGCTTTGTTCCGGTGATGGAGAACATTGAAAGGTCCTCCAGCTCACTCACCTTTCTCAACAAGTTAAGCAGAAGCCTGGGTTCAGCTACAGATCCTCCTCTGAACCGGACAAACAAACAAAAAGAAAAAGAAAAAAAAAGAGAAAAAGTTCACCAAACTGGCGTCGCGCGCCGCGCCGCTCTTCAGGACGGAGAGCGGGAGCTGCACGTGGACCGGAGGGAACCGGTCTGCGGGGGGACCGTAGCTACAGGTGTTCCAGCGGTGCGAGCGTGCAGGGGTGGTGCGCGTGGGGCTCAGGCCGGCCGGCGTCCCCGATGCATCAGCGAGAGTGGCGAGAGGCGTGGGGGGGAGTCGAGCTTTATTATCTCCCCAACAAAAAAAAAAGCCCAATCCCTCACCGGAGAACCATTACACCGCCACGATAAGGTCATTCACTTACTACCAGCCGCTCCGCTATATGACGGAGAGGCAGGCATCGCGTGCGCGCCCCCGGAACGCCCATTTCCGCCCCCCCCCACCCCACCCCACCTCAACGTCCTTCAATCTTGGAGCCGCGGGTGCGCGCGGCGCTCATTATATTATAGAGACAGGAGGCGCGCGCAGAGCGGTCTGAACGTCAGGACAAGTTGGGTCTTTAATTTAAGGTGGAGTCGCAGCGTGCTGCGTTCAGGGACACGTCGTTAGCAGGCGTAAAACACACAGCGGAGTCCTCCTGACACCTGCTGACGCGTCCTCACAAACCCGCGGCAAAACAGCGCTGGTGAACTGACGCGCGCACGGCACACGCACACTGTGTTGCGCTTGACTAAGATACATCGAGTAGGACTGTCGAGTTTATTTTAAGACTCCTTGAATGCACCTTAAAACAACTAGTTTCTGTTATCAATGAGTCTGAGAAAGAAAAGAAGAGAAAAGCAGAGCGCAGAAAGATCAGGGACATTAAATCAATCTTCACCGAGGTCATTGGTTCCTCTTTCTCCGGCGCTCCGTCTCCGCACGCGCGCGCGCGCTCGCGGGCGTCATGTGAGGTCCCGGGCTCCACCGACGAGGATCGCCTCTCCCGCTCCACAGCCTTCATTTCAATGTTTCCGGCAATTAGAGGACGGGATTATTCTTTGTGCCTTGTTATTGCATACTTTGGGACCACGGCGTGTCAGGGCACCCCCCCCCCCCCTCTCCCCCACACCCCCCCTTCCACACACACACACACACACACACACACACACACACACACACACACACACACACACACGCACACGCCTCCCTGTTGCATACATACGCACCATTCAGTGTTCTAACACGCGGCCTTGACAAGTGTAAGTTAGTCCCTTAAATATTCTGGTAGGGAGGAGGAGGAGGAGGGAGGAGGAGGGAGGGAGGGAGGCTGAGGGAGGAGGAGATACAAGTCAATAGTTGGCATGCGGCTCCAGCCTAAAACGCAGCGATAATGAGATGGGTCATAAAATGCTCTCTGCGCCATTATGAGTGATGAGATGCATTAAAGCTGACAGGGTATTACCTGCCAGTAATTAGGTTTTGTCATGGATTGAATTATTTCAAGGCGGCCTATCTCGGTAATCATGCAATTTTCTGCAGCGCGCGTGTGCGTGCGTGCGTGTGTGTGTAGGCTGTGCGCGCGTGTGTGTAGGCTGTGCGTGAAGCCGCCTGCCACCCCTCTCCCGGTGCCCTTCCGATCGGTTATTCATCCTCCCGCGTGAATGGAGGATGGAGACAGACGGCAGCGGAGGAGGGGGAGGAGGAGGAGGAGGAGGAGGAGGAGGAGGAGGACGGAGGGAGACCGTCGCGCGGATCCGGTCCTCCAAAGGAAACGCGCACCTGTCTCTAACCATCATACGTGTGCGCGCAAACGGACAGAAAGCGCAGGACAAGCGTGTTCTGTTTGTACCTGGCCTCAACCAAACGCACGTGCCTCATAATGAAGAAATAAAATGAAAAAGACAACAACAACAACCCGACACCACATCCTCAGCAGCGGCGGCTGCTTCGTTTAACCAGCGCGCGGTGTGATGAACAGCGGATGGATGGAGGGATGGATGGAGGGATGGATGGAGGGATGGATGGAGGGGGGGGGGGGGTGCTGATGAAGCAGCTGTGCGCGGGTTGTGTTCATGTCTCTCCGACACTTTACGCGCGGCGTCGCTCTGCGGGGAGCGGAAACACAGAGCGGAACCGAACACGTACCTTTTAAAAGTCCAGCCAGAGGTGGCCAAAACAAAAAGAGGGGGAGGAGGAGGAGGAGGAGGGGGGGGGGTCGCTGCAGCGGTGCCCGTCTTCTTCTCCGTCCTCTTGACTTCGAATCAAAGTGTCCACGAGGCAACTTTTTCCCTCGGAGCTCGTGTGCAACTCCGCGCGGTCTCAAAGAAAACTTGGCGACAGGATCTCAAGTTGTCAGATGAGCCGGAAACTCTGCTGCCCACCCCGGCGGCTGTGCGCGTCCCGGACCCGGCTCACAGGTCGTCTCTCGGTCTCTCCCGGTCTCTCTCGGTCTCTCCCGGTCTCTCTCGGTCTCTCCCGGTCTCTCCCGGTCTCTCTCGGTCTCTCCCCCTGCTTCCTCGCCCCTGTCTCGTCGGCGCGTCGCTGTGGTTTCTCTGGCAGGGAAGAAGAAAGAAGCGGCGGAGAGTGGAGCCTCCTCTCCTATTTAAGCCCCTCCACCAGGTCCCCAGTCAGCAGCACACTCCAGCTCATCCAAGAAGCTGACAAGCACCGTTAGGGAAGGCAGCGCATGTTGCTCTAATGGACCTCATTAAGCTCTACTTACAGATGTTCTCTTAACATAATTGATCTGCAGCGAGTTGAGAGGACGGCAACCTATTCCCCAGCCCCCAATTATGGCCCGGTAATTAGATCCCCAACCTCCAGTTCTCCACATTCACCCTTCTAACATTCCGAAATATCAAAGTATCTCTTTCTCTCAAAGCGACCCCCCCCCCCCCCCAAACCCCCCCCCCCACCCCCCCCCCCCCACGTCCCCCCCCCCCCTCCCACCCACAAGACACTATTGACAGTCAGATCTGCTAACCTTTGTAGTGTAGCCAGACTTAGCAGTGCACTCACTCCAATTGACAGAGCTCACTCACTCTTCTATTCCTCCTTCCTTTCTCCCTGGGGAGAGAGAGAGAGAGAGAGCGAGAGAGAGAGAGAGAGAGAGAGAGAGGTACTGATGGAGAGAGAAAGAGAGAGGAAAGGGAGGGGAAAAAGGTAAGTTAGCACTTTCCATAAAGGGTTGTAATGATAATATCTGTCAGGGGAGAATCTTTTTCTCTTAAATAATTCCTCTGATGGCAACTTTGAACAGCGAGAGAAAGAGAGGGGGAGAAGGGGGAGGGAGGGGGACTGGTGAGGAGTAATAGTGCAGCTTTTATATGTCAATCAGTGCCACTCCTATCACCCATCTAATTAGCCAGAGTGCTGAAACAGAAAGCACTGGGGGAAATGATAATGTCATGCTTTTTGCACGTTATAAAGAAGAAGACAATTTTCACGGTGACGTACTAAAAATAAAAAAAACTAGTTGTGACGGGGTGTAGTAGTTCCTGAGGAGGCAGCGGGGCCCCTCATGGCCCTCTGGGGGCCTCAAGAGTAACTGTGTGGTGGTGAGAACCACCACAGAGTAACAACAGGACTCATATGAACCTTTATGCCGGAAAAACCCTGAAATATTTGGGAGCAACGTAACGGCACAAAAACTCAACTGTCAGATAAAAGTAGAGTGAGAAGTACAACGTTTCCTTCTTCTATGGTACAAGTGGTTCTTCAAAGTACAAGTATACCTGTAAATGAACTACTGTAGCGAATGTAGTTTAGTTACTTCCACCATTGATTTTCATAACAGAGAGATGACAATGCAAATCAATACAGTGTGTGTGCGTGTGTGTGTGTGTGTGTGTGTGTGTGTGTGTGTGTGTGTGTGTGTGTGTGTGTGCGCGTGTGTGTGTGTGTTCTTCCCACGCGGAGCATTCCTGAGCTGTTTTGCTTCTCACTTAAACTTCCGAGCGGTCACATTCTAACGTAGAGTTTTTCCCTGTTGATGAACTTGAAGTTCTGTTCGTCTTTTCAACCCACCTTTTTTTTTTTTTTTTACCTCCAATTTACCCCCTCCCCTCCCCCCCTCCCCCCCACCCCCAACCCCCCTCTGCAAATGTAAAACATATGAAAGGACTGACTCAGAGGACTTTCCAGAGAAACAGCCCACAGACAGCAGGTGTTTGGAACAGCTGAAAGGAGTTGTGGCTGTAGGAGTGTTGATATCACGCTGTCATGATTACCAGATGTGAGCGGTTTGTCCCATCAGTAGTGTTTCAGATATCTGTCCTTCTAACAGAGTCTTCTCACCGAGGGTTTTGACATTTACTAGAGGACACTCCAGCACCTCTCCGCTGTCATTCTCCCCCTATAGTGAAGCCCTCACAGGCCGACCAGGAGCTTAAGGATTGGATACTGCACTCTGGTCCTCCAGCCCCTCTCTCACACACACTCACACACACACACACACACACACACACACACACGCGCACACACACACACACACACACACACACACACACACACACACACACACACACACACACACACTCTTCTCCCCCAAGGGGATAAGCCAGGGGACTGTCTACACTAACGACCAGCAGAGCCTCTCCTTAAAGTCACACTCAGTAATTGCTGCCAGTATACGACCTTCAAGTGGGGTCAAGGGATACGTAATTTTAATGACAACTTTTCCTCTCCCCCGCAGGCCAATTTTGTCTTTTGGCAGGAAGAGAAGTGGCAGAGCTAAGTTCCAGAGTCATCTTTCCACAAAAAAAGAAATCTGGAGAATCACCTTCGGTAATGGGTCAGAAGGGAGCCGTCCAAATCTAAAGAATAGCTGGGCCAAAGAGTATTGACCCTTCTTATAACTCCATTGAGAGTTAATGGAGATTACTTAATTCAAGCGCCTATTCATTTAGTCAGAATATAAAAGGAGGACAGCAGCAGTCAAAGAGCCGGGGCTTTGGTAATAGGCCGGTGTCGTTCCTCTGACTCTGAAGACGGAACAGCAGTCAATGAGGGGCCACGGCTTCAGCTTTCAGAGACCGCACACATGATTTGTGCAATTTCATTCACACAGATCAGGAAAAATCCAATGCAACGTTGTGAATCAAAGACTATATGATAGAAAGCACTCCACACACGGAGCAGGGGCGGAGCAAGACGTGGGAAACATCGGGGGCTCGACCCGAACCTGGGGAGGGGGGTGGGGGGAGGGGGTTGAGTTCGGGGGGTCCCATTTACAGCAGCACTATTTTTTCAAGCAATTTGATAACAGAACACATTAAAACTCTGTTTTTGGTAAAAACATGACTGATGCTGATGAGGCTACATCCTATTGGGCTTCTATTTGTTCTCCGACTGTCTTCATCATTCTGAAACCAGAACACAACACATGTTGAGGATGACTACACTTTCAGTCCTGCCACCGAAGAGAGGCAACCATTGTCTGATGTTATTATTAAGTTACATAAAAACAATAGAGAGGGTAGGAATAAACAACATTACTAATCTTGAAAATATAACTCTTTTTGTTATATTATGCTGGATTAGAGTCCACAGAATGAATGTTTAGCTGACAATAATCTGTGCTGCTCCAATTGCAAACCGAAAAGCCCAAACAATGCAATACAAGTTAATGTGGTCTCCAATGCTCCGAATTGAATATTAGACCAACAGAAGAACATTTACTCAGTTATATTAGATTTCTGTTGGGAATAGAGACAATGTTATTGTGGACATTGATGGCAATATTTCCCCAGCGATAGAACCTTTGCTCCAGTCATTTGCCGTTCCTGTCAGAGCGACTGAGGGGAAATGGAACAAAGTATTTTAAAGTCTGAAAAGAATCGGAGCTTTAGAGAAAACATTGAGGGCTTGGGTCCCTGAAGCCGGCCCACCACCCCAGTGTTTTATTTACCAGCTCATCCCAGAGGAAGACCTTCTAATCAGGTCAAACATCTCACTTAACACCCATCATAACACTTATGTGGGTTCAGAGGTTGACTGACTTCATCTGGAGGAATCTCAAAAGTAGTACTGTGTAGTCTTAAAAAAATAAATGTACCACTGCTTCATAAACCATCCGATTATTGACGTCATCAGCTGCCTTTTTATGTCACTCCAGACCTGATGTCCACCAGGACGGACACTCAGGGCTCTGTTTGTGTGCATGAAGGCACGCGGCACAGTTCACAGTCCTCGCGGAGAGGTTTCTTCATAAGAAGTGTATCGTGACAGTCACCATAATCGTGATCGTGGTAACGATGCTCAATGAGGAGATCCCCACTGTAAAACACATCACATCGTGTTGCTGCTCTCAGCCTCACGTCCCACTGTGGCGTCATCACAAATGCGGAGCGGTCGTTGTCTCCTGGTTTCAAGTCTGAAGTGTGAACAGTGTTTCATGTGTCAGGATTCAACATGCCTGTGGACTTAAGATGCATTAAAAAACATGTAGAATTATGAATCATGACCGACAAGTTTGATGTGCACATAAGCACAGAAGTTTCTGTGGTTATTTTTGCCACACTCTGGTGCTTGTTGATCTGTCTTGTGTAATTGTGGCTTGACAGCGTGTAACATCACTCCAATTAGAGGCTGCAGATGGAACAGATACCTGCTGCCTGCAGATGGCTGTAAAGAGAGTCACCGGAGTAAAGGAAGGGCCAGCAGAACAGGATGCTCATTACACTTTATTCTGTGGCATTAATGTTATAATCAGAATGGAACTGTTTATTTTCCTCCTGCGTGATTGCATGTCAGAGTCAGCACTTGTGTGATTTTATATGGGAGAATGAAGTGACCAAAATATCACAGAGCCGGCGTGCGGGACACACTCATTCTTGGTACCGAGATGGCAATACGTCACTGGATTGGAATCTCCATGTCAAGGTATGAGGCTTCTACTTCTCAAAACTCCTTTGATATCCACATTGACCAAATCTGCAAAGGAGAATGTATTTTTAAAAATATTGTAGCCGTATCTAAATTGATATTTAAAGGGCCAGTGTGTAGCATTTCGGGGGCTCTATTATCAGAAATTGAATGTAAAATTCGTAGTTATGTTTTTTTTTAATCACCTGAAGCGAGGAATCGTTGTGTCCTCGTTTAGAATGAGCCCTTCAGGGAGCAGGTCCTCTTCACGGAGTCCGCCATGTTGCACCGCCATGTTTCTACAGTAGCCCAAAGCGGACAAACAAAACACTGCCTCTCGTCGAGAGAGAGCCTTTTGCATTTTTAGGTTACCTGAAGGTCACCGATGTTCTCCGACTAAACTGAGGTAACGTGAGCTGCAGAGTGCAAAACCCTGGTCCCGCCAGCCACTGTCTGACTTCTATTATGGTGTGGACCTCTGAGGCAGGCGAACAGCGTTATTACAGTTTTGCCCTCGACTGCTCACGTTACAACAGTCTTGAAATGGGAGGAGTAAGTGGAGGGGTATTCAGTTGGTTGCAATCTGCAGTGCATTATCAGAAATTATAAATATTTAACATCCAGTAGAATGGAGGCAAACTCCGAAGGGGTTAGAGGGACCAAACTAGTGGTTTCTATTTATGCAGATTGTTTTGATTTGATCTGAACACGTTTAGACATACTGAATCTACAGCAAAACCATGGACAGTGAAATTCAGTTTGTGGTGCACTAAAAAAACAGCAACACAAGAAAGGAATGCCGTGCTTGGCTGGATAATCCACAGAACAGGCTATTACCTTTTCAGAGCATCCACTTGGAATGTTGTCAGCCCATTAAGTGGCTGTTGTCAGTCGTCATCTGGAGCAAAAAGTTGAGGTAGTATAGCCGTACTGTACCTCCATTGGCTCAGTAGGCCGTCAAACACAGGACCTTCACCCAGGTGACCACTGTTGTGTCCTGTGTGAAACCAAGTCCACGCATTTGAACTTACATACCATACTCAATTTACGTGAATATTACTTATTGTAACCCAAACCATGATCTTCTCATAAACCCAATCAAGTATTTTATTTTCATTCACACCCTTAACCAAGCGTTTGAAACTGGGACTGTTTCACAACACGGTAGGAGCAGTTTTCCCTGTCTGAAGCATTCTAATGGTAGCAATCAAAACTAATAACGACCCTTTAATGGGCTGATAACATTAAAAATTGGTTATTTCAGAGGGGCTTTTTCTTGAGGTGAAAACCTTTTACAGTCAGGTACTACTACCTGAAGCCCTTCCTACTGGTTTACACTGATTTAAAAACAAGCAATATATTACGAGCTTTATTGTGAAAAAATATTTCTGTGGTAATCACATGATGAGTTGTAATCTACCTACTCATCCTTCAATAAATAATGTCATAGATGATGAAATATATTTTAAATTAAGGTGGCAGTACTGTTGAAAAGAGAGGAATTTTACATTTTGACACGAGTCGCAGCATAGAAACAGAGCTCCGTCGGACAAAACAAGAAATGTGACAACTAAAACTAAATTAGATGTTAAATGGTAAAGAAAAGAGCACCTCTACAGAATGAGTTTTACTACTAGACAAAAGACCTCCAACAAGACACCTCGAAGTAAAAGGAGGATAAACAGAAACCACCAAGTCAGAGCTGAGTCAGAAATGGACGTCCTGGAAGAGTTGAGGAAACCTCGTGAAGAAAATCAAGATGGACATAATCTCACTAAGATATCTCTCGAACGAGTCATTACTGATATAAAGGACCAAGTGAAGGAGCATGAAGAGAGAATCGGAGAGTTAGAAGAAAGACTTAGCAAGGCCAAAGATACAGAAATGCAGCACCGCAGAGCGCTACGGTACCTGCTCCACCGCGACATGTGGTGACCTCCAGAAAAGACGGAACAACCTAAGAATCTTTAAAATCCCAGAAGGAAGTGAAGGAAAAGACACAGCGGGATTCGTGAAAGAGCTGCTGCATAAGATACTCAAACCACTGCATAAGGTACTCAAACCACTGCATAAGGTACTCAAACCACTGCATACGGTACTCAAACCACTGCATAAGGTACTCAAACCACTACATAAGGTACTCAAACCACTGTATAAGGTACTCAAACCACTGCATAAGGTACTCAAACCACTACATACGGTACTCAAACCACTGTATAAGGTACTCAAACCAGTGCATAAGGTACTCAAACCACTGCATAAGGTACTCAAACCACTGCATAAGGTACTTAAACCACTGCATAAGGTACTCAAACCACTGTATAAGGTACTCAAACCACTGCATAAGGTACTCAAACCACTACATACGGTACTCAAACCACTGTATAAGGTACTCAAACCACTGCATAAGGTACTCAAACCACTGCATAAGGTACTCAAACCACTGCATAAGGTACTCAAACCACTGCATAAGGTACTCAAACCACTGCATAAGGTACTCAAACCACCACCAGAGATGAACATTAAGATTGAAAGGGCTCATCGTTCACTCGTCTCTAAGCCTAACGATGAAACAGCCCCCACAAGGTCGATAATAGTACGATTTGTCGACGCAGCGGTAAAAGAAACGATCATACGGCAAGCATAGAGCCAGGGACAGGTTTTTTTCCAAGACACACGGATCTTCTTCGACCAAGACTATTCACCAGATCTACAAAAGAGACGGGTGAAAGTCCACGAAGTTGTCAAGCAGCTTAAAAAGAAGGACATACAAGTGAAATGCCTGTACCCGGCACAACTGAAACTTAAACTGAGTACCGGAGAGAAGACCTTCACAACACTAGTGTTAGGTTGTAATAAAATACGATGAATAATAACACTAGCTAATGCAGCGACGCTGCTAGCCGAGCTCGGAGTCCAGGGGAGCTGCGGAGAAAGGGAGCGCATTGAGGAGCAGATCCATGACGGATGGAGGAGCAACATAAAGAGAAAGAGAGACACAGTGCTGCCAACATCAGACCTCCAAGCTCTTCTGCAAGGAGAAAACTAACCAACTCCAAATATAAAGGTAGCTTAACAATTTGCCAAAGTAGTTGAAAAACGTTTAACGCTATGTGATTAAATCACACACTTTGATGTCACAAGTTTATACAAGTTCTATGATCCAGACGGATGTTTTGTTTAGACTTTCTATGAGTGGTTCGCAGTCACTTAGACCTTTCTTACAAACTATTGTAATATGGGTCATATCACTATGTGCATTCTTTCCCACAGAGAGGGTCGGTCCCACCTCTCTGTTCCAACACCAACAGGGACCGGACACGGTTACAGTTCACATGCTGTCCGATTGGAAATGCGGAAGTTCAGTTCTATATTATTCATGTTATTCTCATAATTTCCTTGACAAATGTTATAGACCCAAGAATGTTGAGATTTACACAACTCAAGTTTATTTTTATTATTTTTATTTATATTATCTTTATTATTTTGTTTGACATACATGCTCAAGCAGAGAACAGAACATGTTATAACAATATGTAGAGACTATGGCTTACCTGAATTTGATCAGTTACAATATAAAAGGAATTAACAACCCAATTAAAAGAAAAAAAATCTAGGGCAATATAAAAACAAATCTGTAGTTCTAATTCCTGAAAAAGAGAGGAATTTTATTGGGTAAATCTCCTGCAAACATAAAAGAAAAGAAAGAGCAATATAAAAACACAATATATTCTCATCCCACCATTCTGACAGATTTAAAATTCAGGGACTTATCGATCGAAACAACACAATAACAACTTTTTCCCTTTGGCCCTCTGAGTAATAAATGCAAATCAAAGTTATGTACATATTATTGAATTAGGGTGGACATCAAAGCAGCGTCTGTAAAATGACTGGAGTTGAGAGAGTTGTGAATATGTTACAGAGAAACAGACCTAACAAGGTCAAGACATCAGCCTTTACTGTAGCTGGAGGGAAATAAAGCAACGGCCTGTTTCAAAATCAGCACAAAATTTATTTTGAAGAATGAATATGAGCAAAGCTTGAAATGGTATGTAAGATGTCTGCGTTGTACACTTTTAATGGATGCGGTCTGTCTGTGCTAGTTTCATACAGATAACCCTATAACTAATTAGATTATATTCTATTAATATCTCAGAACCACGCACATTTCTATGAAGCCCAGCAGGGATCATCGAGTGCATACAAATGAGTATATCGTGCTTTCGAATCAGTAAACTGTGCACACAAATGACTAATTATTGTCCACAAGTAAGCAGTACATTACACATATTGTTGACGTAACGATTACACAGCGTTGTTCAGCAGGCAACGCGTATCTCCATCCCAACTCAAAGCACACTGCATTAAATCCAAGCAGCTCACTCAGACCGTCCACGGCCTTTGATAGACTGTGGTCGTGATGCTACATTGGATGACTTTGGTCGGCTATTGTGTTCATTTTGACAACATTTTTACAATTACATGCTATGTCAATGCTAAAACACCAACACGCAACATTCACGCGGGGTTAAAATATTTCAACTCCAGCTATAGATGTTGAAATTCTCCTCCTGTCGTCATTGTGAAGAAAACATGCATTTCAAAAGCTATTTGCTTGTCATCTTGTGGACAGACCTAACAAAACATGATTTGTTTTATAAATCTCCATCAATCCATCAATCCATCAATCCATCCGTCCGTCCGTCCGTCCATCTCTGATCATCAGGGTATTCTAGACATCGTCTCCCCAGCAATGTTTTCCAGCTCTTCTTGGAGAACCCCAAGGCGATCCCAGGCCCAGACAAGATATATCCTCTCTCCAGCGTGTTCTGCCCGGATATCCTCTAAAGGGAGAAGGAGCAGCGTCTCTACTCCGAGCTCCCCCAGTTTGTGGACTGCGGCTATGTAGCCTGGAATAGGTGTTTTGGCTGTCGCCATCTTGTTTTTTTTGCAATCAATGAACGGAAGTTACCTGTGGAGGAGTGACGTATACGGCTCTGGTAGCTTAAGCGACCTGTCAATCACCTTGTAGCCCCGCCCTAAAGCATCCCCTGCTTTATGGTCTATTTGACTCTAAATGGACCACAGTTTACTAAATGAACATCATGCTGTATTGAAGAAGACTTGAAACTAGAGATTGAGTTTACAACGTTGGCAAACAAACTGAAATTGTAACGGTGCACTGATTTGTAGTTCTATGTACTTTTATTTATTTATTTATTGTTGTCTGTGTCGATTGTAATGTATGTCAAGATGGATGCCTCGCTTTCTTTGCAAAACAAGTCTACCTACGGGTACAAATAAAAGTAACCTGAACCTGAACCTTACTGAGGGACTAAATCAAGAGAAAATAGAGTCATTTTCTCATAGACTTCTATACAACCAGAGGAGTCGCCCCCTGGTGGACAGGAGAGAGAATGCAGCTTTTAAGACCTTTCAGTTTCGGCTTCACTTTTCAAAACTGGAGGTTGCCACCTGCTCTTTGCCCATTTTAGAATTAGCCAAGAGTTGACCTCTCAGGGCTTCCGTACTAACTCCTGTTTCTATTCTCCCTCATTTATTTTGCCATGAATAGACTTCCGTAGTTGGAATGTTCAAAGCGTGATCATTGAAGAAGCACAACCTGAGTGCGTAGAGACTTCAGTAAGTGGCAGTAAGTACACAGTTAATCCAACTAATATTCTGCTCCGCTGGATATCGTTTAATCATTTTGATGCCAGAACAGATAAAATACCTGCGCTTTGGTTTGCTGTTCTTGAGCACCACAAAGACAACAATATCATTATGGTTAGCAAAAGGCAGTTTAAACAAATGAAGCCCAACTAATTACCTACCATTTGGAAGAGAAATGATGAAAATGCTCACCTCAGACAAACTGCAAGTCGTTGCTGAGGGTTGATTAATTGGTGGTAGCTGGTGTGTTTTCTCTGGATGTGTGGGGTGAGCATACCCTCAAACTGTTCCACGGTATCCGAAAATATTGCCTGAGGTGACTGTGATACAGGCGTAGTTCCTGGATCAGCCGATGGCGTTCCATGTTCCATGTGCCTCTACGAAATTGGATGAACACCAGAATCTTTTTCTTCTTGCTCAGGAAAGGAAGGAGTCACTGCTTGACTCCACTTTCTTCTCTCCAAATAAGTTTTTTTGTTTTGTTTTTGACAAAAATAGAACAATGCAATGCACACTGGACCCGGCATGCAAAGTTGTCATGCGGAAAATGTGCATGCAAATTTTCCGTATTTTCGCATCGCACTGGTGAGAGATGGAAACAGAATGCGTTTTTTTTTTTTATTTCCCGTAAGTGGTATTGACAGTTTTCAGTATTTGGTACTAAAACACAATTTGGTTGATGAGCATCAACCAAGTGCTGAAATCCTACATCCCAGGGAGCACAGGCCCGGCTCAAGTATAACATGGAGACAGTAAAAGAACCAAGCTGAAGCCCTGTCTCATTTCAAGTCCATTTTATTCTTGTTGCCAAGGCACATTGATCCATAAACACTGATATACATACGGAAATTACATATGTAATACATACACGTTTGATGCCCTTACACATGCTACACACACACACACACAACACACACACACACACACACACAACACACACTAACACCATCTTAACACAAGCTCTCTATCTGTATCTCACACTAATGCAAACTCATTCGGTATCGTATAGTATTATTTCTCCAAGCCTTTAATGATAACCTTGAACAATGCAATGCTGGTAACTGCTACATAATATCTATTGATTCCATCCAGTGCGATTTCCTTGAGTAGCTTGGGCTGAAATTACTTGTGTGTTCAGAACTGAGCATTTCAAACAGACTGCCGTATACCTCAGCAGCAATCAATCAGCCTTAATCCAAAACCAATTTACTCCGCCTGAAGAGGAAAATATCTTTTAATCTCTTGCCGACAATCCCTGATTGCGGTGCAGAGCATCAGTTGACAGTCAAACTGTGCCGCTTAGAATGGGATGTTTATATTGGATTTGCGGTTGCCATTTTTACATACACATGAATGAATAGTCAATTTAATACCTGTGAGTACAGTTTTTCCCTCCCTGATGATGGGAGATTGCTTTCCACGACATCTTTCCCAATGGCATATCCTGTTCCCTCCTCCAAGACACTGTAGCAAAAAAGGTCATCACACAACAAACAAAACAAACACACACACACACACACACACACACACACACACACACACACACACACACACACACACACACACACACACACATGCAGAGCTATATATTCCTTTTGCATAAATTGGAGAAAAAAATGCTAAAGTGTGCGAGCAAATCTCACTCTGGATTAAAGATTTCAATAAGAACATGAATCTTTATAATATTCATTGTACCGCTGACATTAAGCCATCTGTTGTACACAGGGATCGCTTGTGTTGTACTCCAGGTGGTTCCCTCCGTCAGGAGCAGGACAATAGTCGTACCTAACCCATTATAACCTCTGACAGGGGAGTTGAAGGAAGAGATGTTTGCACCTCATCTGTCTCTGTTAGCCGTGTGAATGGATCTGCACCAACATGGGAGAATAGCTGAGAAAGAAATGACTAAATGGTAAAATTGTGATTATTACTGGAGGTTGTTGGCGGCTGAGAATAAAACCTGCGGAATCTTGGGGCTGAGAAGAGCACCGCCACCTCCACTGCAAAAATAAATAGATAAATAAGTAAATCAAAATGACAAAACAATATAATTTATGATAACTGTCATTTCAAGTGAAGGGAAATTAAAACTGCAGTTGTTTTTACAACACAGAGTTCAGCATCAGCTCCAGCAGTTTGAGCTCTGCAGTAGATCATCATCATGCAGAGACTCCCTCTATATCCACAGCACTAATGAGAGGACAACAACAACAGTCACCCTCTCCTCTGGCTACCAACAGTAATGTGTCAGTCACTCGTTGTAGCGCATCCTCCAGTGCGGCCTCTCTGAGCCGCTCAGTAACAGAACTAATTGAGGGCCACATGTAAGCAAGTGGTTCTCGCTTTAGAGGAGCGTAGGGAGGGAGTCTTACAAATGAGCCCCCCTGGAAGGGAGCACAGCCGAGCCACGGTCAAGCAGAACATCACCGGGTGGAACAAGACGGAGCAAGCCAGGGACAGCTCGCCCAGCGGTTCCAGCAGCCAGGACTCGACTGTGTGTTTGGGAGGGAGGTGGGGGTGGTGGTGGAGGGGGGGGGGGCACTCAAACTACTGCATGGAATGCGAGTGCTGGATGCAGTTTAGGGAAATTATGGCATAAAAGTACTAAAAAGTAGGCATTAAATGACATTGGTTCTTGGGAGTGTTAGTTATTAGATCTTGGCAATGCAACTTGTTGAAATCACTTGACAAATAATTTAGCTACTTTGTTAATTTCACGTGGTATTTCTTCCTGGTCTAAAAAATGACATTCCCAGACAGCTAATCTGCCTTGACAATTCCATTTCAATGGAAACATATTTTCTCCCAGATTACGTTTGTGTTAAATGTATCACAAATACGTCCGGAGGAGGTCAGGGTGGGCGGACGGGTCAAACAAAGGATTTTCCCCCAGGAGGCCGCTGGCACATGAAACCATTTCATCATTACGATTGAAGCTACTTCACAAACATACTCATGTTTAAGCCAAATCATGATCTTTTACCAATCTTAACAAAGTAGTTTCCTTGCCTTTATCTAATCAAGTCATATTTGTTAACCACATTAACCAAACTTTGCTTGTAATTCGGGAAAAAACAAGAAGAAAGACTTTCAGTTCAGGTATTATAATTTTATGACACAGGGTCGGGTATTTTAGATGGATAGTCCATTATCTTGCCTCAAAAAGGTTGTGTTATCTTGCAAAACTTTAATTTGTACAAATATTTTGCTTCTGCAATTTGACTTCAGAGCAAAATTCCTCAGAATAAAAGTGTCATCTCCATAATGTTATCCGAACAGAAAACTTAAACTATGCACAATAAAATGCTCAAATTATATACCAAAATACCCATGATGTGTACTTTATCCTCACACCATTATTTACTGTAGCTGTGTAAAGAAACAGGTAGTCAGAAGAAGTCATCCTGTAGTCTACACTATGACTACCATGGTGACGACTCTTCAACTTCTCTTTTAATCGTCATAGCAAGTCTTATGCAGTTCAATGTGTCACATAGTATATTCATTAGTGTGTCTGGAGAATAATTTGACCAGATTACAAAACGGTCACAGCCTGTGGCACATACAGGACTGGTATTGTTGTTGCTTCCAAAATGCACGTAAACTGAGTCTGTCTCACATACATTTCACCATGGATACCCCCAGGACCATTATTTGTCTTTGTTGTTTTGAGTTGATAGATTGTGGGACAATAGTCAAGCTCATTACATTAAAACACAGAAAGGTTCATCCTCTGTGGAGCATGAAGCAAGTGAAATGTTGGCCGGGTGGTGGCAGGTGGAGTCATCATAAAGGGATCACCCCTCGGGGGTCAAAGAAAATCCATCAACTGCAAATGTGATGGAAATCCAATCATCATTGAGATATTTTGTCTCGATATTGGGGGCTTGATACTGCAGGGAAAGGCAGATCCAGCATCTAAATCTCAATCCAGCACCATCCAGCACGTTCTGCACTGGAGATCTACAAACACACCTTTGTGGTAGGACACGAGCACTCAGCAGGACTGAGGCTTTGGGTTATCTTTTCAAGTACATGTATTTGGAACGAGGACAGTTAAAGGAACTGTACCGGACCTGGATACCAAGGTTTGGAGAAATTGAAAGACCACAGTGGTTATTCCTCTATTATCCAATTAAATATTGGAGTGTGGTTTGCTTTGCTATTGATCATAGAAGAGGTCAAAGGCGTTGAGTTCAACAATAGTTGATGTAAGTAGCAAGAAGTGTAACGCCTATTGACTGGATGAATAATGAGCTTAACAGATGCCAATAGTGAGGGCAGACAGTGTCCTCTACCCAATAGCGCCTGCCCACCCTCGCTTTCTCTCTGCGTTTCAGCTACCAAGCAGAGGAACGCTTGATTAAGAGGAGGCTTGTGGGTGGCTGTTGTTTTACTCCCTATTGATCCTCGGAGCACAACTTTCCATCATGCAGAGAAGGCCAGGGCCAAAGACGACAGCTAATTAAGATGGCTAATCACTTCATTTCACAACGGCTGCAGGCTTTGTCACTCTTCCTCACAGCACCTGTTGTTTGGTATCAGCGGCGTGATAGAAAAAGCTGGGGATTTCTAGCATTAGTGATTTGCAGGAATGGTGAGAAAATCAGAGGCAAAAGGGTGGTACACAATTTAAGACAGGCCCAAAATGTCCATTCACTGACACCCTGACACAAAGAGCCTAGGAAGCTATGGTAAGACATAAATACAGGGCTGTAATTGGTCATGACACATATTGATGCCTTTTGGCATTGAAATATTCAAAATGTAGCAGAAGTGGCGTAAAGCTTCAGTAACGCTTGACACTGAGGTGGCTGAATAGATACAGTAGATCATGAATGTGGTTGGTTACACTGAGGGACATATCAAATACAAATCAAGTTTTATTGTTCTAGCATTAAACCAGACTGTACTCCCCCAAGATACGGCAGTAATTGTAAACTGTGCAAGCAGAATGTTACGACCCATAATGACATTTATTTTTAGGCTGCAACTTCTAAAAGGCCGTAGTATTTATGACATGAGTCAGGTGTAGCGGTATGAAGAGCGACAAAGTCAGCACAGGCAGGAGGTCAAGGTGGGTTAAAAACACACACATGACTTTCACCCAGGAGACCGCCGTTCTTGTCCCTCGCGAAACCATGTTAGCGCTGATTTGTGTACTTTCATATTGAGCTTACGTACATAACCTAATTCAGGTAGCCAACACATTTATTTTTAACAATGATCTTTTGCTAAATGTGAGCAAGCAGTTTTGTTGCCTAAACCCAACCAAGTAGCTACGTTAACCACGTGTTTGAGCTGGTGCTCTCCAACGGTCGCGTATGACATTTTGGGAGTCCCTGTGGACATTTAAGACATTGCATTAATAATAATAATAATAATAATAATACATTTTATTTATATAGCGCGTTTCAAAATTCTCAAAGGCACTTTACAAAAATCATTTACAAAAATCATTAATCACTTTACAAAAATCATCACCATAAAAGAGCTATACATTAAAAACATGGAACATACAATAGTCATAAATTAAAAGCACTTTTGAAAAGGTGGGTTTTGATTTGTGATTTGAATATAGAAAGGTCAGTGCAGTCTTGAATGTGTGTCTATTAAACATAGAAGTCATGCTCATTTTCGTTGTTTTAAAAAAAATCTCTAAATTCATAATTTGTTGGGCTCTGGAGATGTCTGTGAAATATATTCAAACAGATATTCACGGTTACCAGACAATGTATTCTAGTGACTTGATCTTTCTGCTATTTTTTAGTTTTCATCACCAAATACCTGCAACACTAATGACATTCCCATGACCCTCAAATGTACTCTGTGTTTAGTTCTACTCAGCAAATGTTAGCATGTTAACACCCTAGAGCAGCGGTCTTCAAGGATTTCCAGGCCATTTCCAGGCCACCAAACTGATAGAGATGGAGCAGGGACCCCCTACTATATATATTGTATAACATTGTGTTTTATATTAAAATGGGCCTTGTGCCATGTATACACATACCTTGTTATTGTGCATTCAATACTGAGCTATTCAAGTAATACACAGGTTCATATATTCATGTTTTTATTTTAAACATGTGAAGGTCCAGTGAGTAGGGTGGCCGTACCACTGCCTTTTTATAAACACACCTTGTCAACTGATACCAATATCAACATTGCCTGTTAATTGCATGATAATCATGCATACAAGCTATTCAAATTGATGTTTTTATTTTTATATATATTTTTTTATTTACTGAAGGATAACATCTTCTGCCTCCATTTATCCATTTTGCTACAATATGTTGGATTCATGTTAATGTGTATATAAAGACATTTAAATTTGTGGAAAAAAAATATAAAAAATTGTCAAATCAACCAAAAATGTCACTACCTTTTTTTTTGAAGATCAACTAGGTTAGCATCATAGCTAATAGAACGCCTCTGCCTGTAACTGTAAGTACAGCCTCACAAAACCGCTAGCACAGTTGTAGCCTCTTATCAGATATTATAGGAATATTATTAATTGAATCAAATCATTTAAAAGTCCCTTTGAAGTATATATAGGAATCCCCTATACAGAAAATGTTATAGGTCTCACAATGAAAAAGTAATGGAAAAAATTGCTCCAGAACTAGCGGATACATTGGCAGTGCTAATATTCTGAGCTAATTTTCAGTTTATCATGAAATATGTTTGTCGTTAACTTACAAACAGTGTCTCTAGTATTCATACTGGGTCTATCGTTACACAGATTTAGACTTTATTACAATTATTTTTAAATGCAGACTGACCTCAGTCATTGGCATCAGTTATTCTAGCACAGTGTTTCTCAAACTGTGGGGCCCCTCTAGTGGGGCGCAGTGGTATTACAGGTGGGGCGCAGTGGTATTACAGGTGGGGCGCAGGGGGAAATGCAGAATATTTTTATTTCAAGAACTTTATTGAGAACTTCACATATTACAAAAGTACAAAGTACACGGACATAAAACTTGCTGTGTTCACACCAAAATACGAATATTCGCGCCGCTTTACTCGCATGAGTTTAATCGCCGGACTATTTGTGGTTATTTCGCTTCATCGCGCTAGACGCGCCGGAGAGGGGGCGTGGCTTATCTCCGTAGAAATAGTTCATTTCCGCCATCCACCGTGGAAGAAATAACCACTATTTCTGCTTGGTACGTGTTGTGGAAGTCCCACAAACGTGGGAACATCAAACGCCCTCGTGTCTGGGTTCATAACATCACCCGTAGCCACACACAGCTTCTCCAGGATCAGGATGACTGCCGCTTCCAGTCTATCAACTTCTCCTCCATAGTTTCTCGCAAGACGTCACTGATGACGGGCGCAGCTTCTCAACGCTGATTAGCTTTAAAGACACAGCGTCACGCGAATGAGGCGAATTGTTCGCGTCGCGTCATTTGCGCCGCCCGGCGGAAATTCGCATTATTCACATCTGTGCAGTGACTTTGTATGTAATCTACTCGCGCGAAAAATTCGCAGCGCTTTTGGTGCGAACACAGCAGTCATTAATAAATACATGGCGAAATGCCTGTACTTTCGTGTAAATGTTTACGTTACGCCGTTAACAGGTTACGGTTGCGCATGCGCGACAGCCAAGATCCTTTGCGACTCACACGGATGTTCTGCTTACCTTCGCCACATCCTACCTCTGAGAGATCGGCTGCTCTGCTGTTGCCTCTCTCCAAACAAAGTACAGATCTGAGATCAATACTGAGCATGGATTGAGAGTGGCCGTATCAAGTCTGACACCCTGTTTTTTAAAAGATTTTAGTGGAAAGCCGGCTCACTGCTCCACTAATGCTGAGACAACCTGATGGCTCACACATATCTGACCTCATCTGGTTTGGTTTTGTACAGGTTGCACGTTATTGTTGTTTTGAAAAGATATGCAGTGTAAAACTCAGTAAAACTCTTTATTGTCAAATATTTGAACTTGTTTTGTTTAGTTCTTCACAGGTTGCACTTTATTGTTATTATCTTGAAAATATAATCAGCGCAAAATGGGTTAATTGCAGCCACAATAAGCTATGTTTTGCCAAATATTAGTTCTTTTTTGGACAGATAGAACTTTATTTGCATTGTTCTAAAAAAGTGATTGCACATTTTGTTTTTGTCTGATGGAGC
This sequence comes from Ophiodon elongatus, assembly GCA_016806645.1. Classification (NCBI taxonomy): domain Eukaryota; kingdom Metazoa; phylum Chordata; class Actinopteri; order Perciformes; family Hexagrammidae; genus Ophiodon; species Ophiodon elongatus. The sequence continues at coordinate 1,751,856 of JACSYO010001636.1, forward strand.
GATCTGGTTTACTTGAAAGTGATTGCAATTTTCTTTATCTATTAGTTGAAAAAGCACAAATGGAGGAGTCACAAAATGTTGCTATTTCAACAAAAATTCAACACGGACCATTTTGTTACAATTTTGTTGTGGAGGTGGGACGTGAACATTTTTCTTCCTCCAAAGTGGGGCATGACAGAAAAAGTTTGAGAACCACTGTTCTAGCAAATGCCCGGTAACGATAAATAACGTTTGTTTAATAAAGTTTCATCTAGCCACGACCGGTATTTTCACTGACCTGAACCAAGTCGTACCAAATGTCACGAGTAAGAAGATTGAGAAGCATGTCTGAGTGGTAACTGATTACTTGTCTGTCGCTTGGAGCAAAATACTTTTCAGCCATTAATATCTATACACATTTACAGATGTGTCTACACATTTACAAATCTCAATACACTTGCAAATCTGAATACACATTTGGAGATTTATGTTTTACACATTTACAAATCGGATCACGCACACTCTGAATACACATTTGCAGATTCCTGTACACATTCACCAATCTTATTACGCATTCAGAGATTCTTTCTTTTACACATTTGCAAATCGGATTGCGCACACATGGAAAACAGTAACGCAACTCTCAACTCACATTTGCAAAATAGTTCTGCTACAAAATGCCCCTTCTCAGTACATATCTTATCATCAGATTTATTTCAAATTTTTTTTTTTTTTAAAACTATCAAAATCAGCCACAAAAATACTAAACTTCAAACGAAACATTAGAATGCCTTCAAATCCCGAAAACAGAAAAAAGGACACAGAGATAAATGTAGTCCCACAATTACACAGGCACACACACACACACACACACACACACACACACACACACACACACACACACACACACACACACACACACACACACACACACACACACACAGTGGCGTGGTGAGCGTGGAGCAGCATCACTTTGTGGCCTCTAATGTACAGACCTGTGAGGGTTTGATGGGAAACGTGTCGTCGAGCTGCAAATTAGGCATGTAGTTCATGCTGCTTTGGGCTTCAAAGCCCCTCAGGATGAGCGGGCTCCAACTCAGACGCAGCACACGGCGGAGGATAACATGGTTGATGTACAAGAAAAGTCTTTACATCTCACTCCGTTGTCTTCTTTTTTTATTTTCTTATTTTTTTTCGCAGAGAGCGCCTGTCCTCCTCCTCCTCCTCCTCCCCCTCTTCCTCCTCCTCCTCCTCCTCCTCCTCCTCCTCCTTCATGTTTTAATTGACTGCTCTCTCAGAGTGTCAGGGGACCCGGCACAACAGTTTGCCAATCCCCCTGTGATCATCACACCCCAACCCAGCCTCAGAGGGACTCGGGTACCGCTCCGTGATATCCGCGTGTCGCCTGCAACAACCGCCTAGGAATACATTGTCGAGACAAGCTTGTTATACAGTAAGAATCCAGGAGGAAAGCAAGTCACCTCCGTCCTTTTCAGAATCACTCTCCGTGAGGTATTGGATGCTGCTCTTTATGTCAAGTGGACTTATTCTGATTCTCAGAGAAAAGGGAGCCAAACATTACTCAACCGGTGAAGGTGGATGATTGTATTTATGCACGGCAGGCACAAGACCACCAAGTGTAGCATTTCTTCTTCTTTTTTTTCCCACCAAAGCGATGTTGATAACAGGGAACTCCATCTGGAAAGCCGACCCCAGCCTCGGTGTCGCTCACATCATTTATTTGCTCTTTTGACCGTTCTGAAAAGTGATTTTTGTGTGTGTGTGCTGGGATAAACACAGCGGAGCTAAGCCCCAACCAGCGCTTATGAAAGGAAACTGTAAGGGAATGATTTCCCACCTGGATTCAGCCTGGATAAGCAGTTTGAAAACGGCAGCAGCGCCTTGTGCGCCGTCAACTACATTACTGAGTCTGCGCGTGCGAGGCCGCAATATTGCATCGCTCCTTCATTGTCTGATGCAGAAGTGCCACTGCACCACAGCTCAACTGAAGTAAAGATGAAAAAAAAAAGTCTCAGAAAAGAGTGTGAGAAGTTGAGTTAAATCATACCAAGTTGAAGAACATACAAACTTAGTGAGAGATTATAGCTGGAGTCACTTCACATCAGGCGGATCCACCAGGGAGCTAATGGAGACAGGAGAAACAGGAGGAGCCGTCTCTTCTCACTCTTATCCATTGGGGGGGATTGATATGCTGGAGAAAAAGAAAAAAAAGGAAGGGAATCACAAAGGATAAGGCTGAGAGATCCAGGGCTTCGCTACACATCGGGCCTGTCATCTTCTGTAGCCATTTTGATATTTCCACCCCGTCTTAGGCTCCCTTCAGATTGGCTAAGGGCTGTTTTCAAATACACTCCACTCATCGGTGTGGGGGAGGATGAAGATGAGGGAAGGGTTGGAAAATTCCAAAATAGTCGACTGATAAAAAAGGAGAACGGGATATTTAATATCCTTACATGTCAGGTGTCAGTTGTCGAACACTCTGTAGCTGTCTATCTTTGGATGAGAATTTGTTTTAGCGGTACTGTGGGTGACACGTCTAATAGGCATTTAGCTATCATTGTTGCTTTGACTGTACCGCTGGCTGCTGAAGTAGGCGATGAAACGCTGGCACATTCTCAAAGCCGGATGAAACGGCGTGGTTAAAGAAGGCTGAGAGGAGGCAGGATAATTGGACTCCTATGGATGGGAAAAACCGCGGGATGTGGAAAATCGGGGCGCCGAGCCCCGCGACAGGACGCGTTAAATGGAGCTAGGTCATCTGTAATTACGCCCCTGTTGCAGGGAGGAGGTCACACGGTCGTCGTGCCGCAGTTTTGTGAGCGTTTCCACCTCCATTTTGAAGTTAAAGGCCCGGGCCACCAAAAGGAAGCTGCTGCTGCTGCTGACTCAGACCTGCTTCTCTTTCATTTTTAGAGATTGTTTTCCCCACATTGAGAGCTGATTGGTTGATCCCCTCCGCCCCTGTATACACAGAGTGGGCAGATGGCTGTCCCCAGAGTCGTACCTTTTCTGTCTTTATTGGTGGCAGCACAACTGCAAACAAATGGGATGTCTTCAGATTGCCCTTCAGTCATTCTCCAAAGCAAGGAGCAAATAATCTCTGCTGTCTGACAGGGAGCTTCACAGAAACAGTCGTCCTGGAATAATTGCCTCAAACAAATTAGCTCTTGAAGGTCCATTAGGCAAGCATTGTTCCCATCAAATAGTGTGTGATACTGAGGGTTGCTCCAGAGGGCCTGTGAGAAACAGATGGGGCCATGTTGTCCGCATTTTAATACGAGAATTCAAACACTTTCCACTATCCTCAATTTAAAGTCACAGTATTTGTTCAAGTCACGTGCATCCTGAATAACGATGACTAATGCGACTGATTATAGTCATAGTTGAACAATATTCAGGACATTTTGCGACTTCTTTCCACTGTTTATGCAACACATGTGTGTCATTAATTATTCATTGAAGATGAACATACAGTAAATGACCACTTTTAATGACATATTCCTGAGAAACATGGTTTTAAGGATATATGTTTGTATGTATACCTTTTAATCTACCAAGACAATCCATGTGTTTCATCTTGTATCGTGCCTGACGTCAGTGGCTCATAACATAACTGAAATGTAATTAATCTGCAGATACTCCAGTTCAAAATGAGACCAAACTCTTCTGTGGATGTCAGTTTTTGAGCCAAAATGTGGCCTTCAACAGACCAGGTAAGGCTTGTTTTTAGCCTCGCTGACATGACAATGGCTTTTGCTACAAAAGCAGTTGTTGATCATGTGCAGAAGTCAACAGTCAATAAAACAGGTTTCCATTAAATATTGGGCTGATGGGTCCAGTGGTATGCGAGATTAGCAGACAGACAGACACACACAGATCTGTACGCATGATCTCCCCACAGGCTTATTCATGGTGGAGATAACAATCCCTTTGACATCCCCTTTAATCAGCCTTTGCACATATGGTGCAAACTCATTTCATATTTCAAAATGTTCAAAATTATTAGGCGTTATGTGAGGGTTTAATGCCATTTGAGGCCCATTTACTGCAGTTGCATTTATAACCCAGCTACTCTATTCAAAATGGTTTATGTTGCGCCCTAATTAATAAGCATAATCTCATTATGTAGAGATGTACAGTGTATTATTAGTTATATAATCAATGCATTAAGGTGTAAATGCATGTTAAGTGTACAGAACCAGCACAGCTAATACTGTACATCAATAGGTTTTCATGTAAATATAATCAGTTTTTTGTTTACAATAACAAACATGTATTTATTTATATATTTCATTGTAGAAATCTAGTCAGACAAGATGTTGGAGATCTGTCATATTCAAGGATCTTTTATTGTCATTATGCAACACAGGGTTGCACAACAAAATTCAGTAGTAGCCCGTTAGCTACACAAGAACAACACGACAAACAAAACCAAAACAGAAGTGCATTCCTGGAGCACATTTGTTAACACACATCAGGAGGACCGCACCCAGCAGCAACACAACTCTTCTCTGGCAGATCATTTGACGTCTTAACATCAGGAAAACACTGTCCATCAACTTTGACTGTGTTTGAGCACCAAGCATCATCACCAGCTCAGGTCCTAGCTGGGTTAGCTTAGCTTCCATCCCGGCTCGCCTCACTCTTTCAGTGGTGTGTGGTCCGGCAGGTCTGTCTGGGTGGTGGTTGTCTCCACCCTAATTAATCCAGTCCCCACCCTTTATACTTACAGTATGTCAACTTGAAATAAATCAGATGCAGATCCTTGCATTAATATGAAGCATACGAAGCAGGACAGTGAAACCTATGAAACATCGCAGGTTGAATGATGCCTTTATATATGATATATGATGTGGATACAAGACTGAGTTACCTGTGTGTGATATACAAACAGGCTTTTATTCACATTCTCTTAATCTAATGTTTGACATTGAGAAACCCAGGAAACATAGTTCTTGATTCTGAAGGGGTCTGCTCTGAGGCACTGCACAGCTGCTGGAGTGTGTGCATGTGTGTGTCTGTATGTTTGTGTCACGGCCCTGAAGAGAGGCCATAAGGAACAGCTGAAGGGAGTACTGAGTGGAATCTCAATGGAGATTTCAATTTCATTTTGAGCAGGTGGAAATGAAGCAGCAAGCCACAAACTGATAGTGAAGGTCCAAAGTGGACCACTTTGAGTAAGTTTACCGGACTTCTCTTTTTTGAGTTTGTCTCTTTGCGACATGCAAGCTGCGGTATGCGACAGAAGATCTTTTGGGTACACTTTGGTGCATTTCTACAGAAATATGATACCTGAATGAGCCTGCAGTAAGCACACAGACGGCTAACTTAACCACAGCCTCATGCCTCACAAGATCATAGTGACAAAGATAGTAGTGTCATTGTGAACTCTCCGAATTCCAGCAGTTTGGTTGAATTTTGCTGTTAGTCTGTAGTCTTAAAAAAGAATAATTATGCATATATATAAATATATGCATAACACACACACACATATATATATAGTTTCCTTTGGAGCATTTGGCAAGATATTACACATTGCATCTTTAATCATTTCATTGTACATCAGCCAATCCCAGCATGTAGTGGATGTACTCTTTCAGTTCAACCAGTCAGCTCTTACAGAGAGACAGCTGGTGGGACCGCCCTTTATTGAACTGGACAAAATCAAAGTGAATCTAGAAAATAAATATGTCTGGCTGAGAGAAAGACTGCACGACATTTTCTTATTTGATCTAAATTGATTAATATCATTTAGTTTTCAAAGACAAAAATAACGCCATACGTCTGGACAGTGAATCACATGTATTCATGCATGGTAATGATTTAGAGAATTTCCCAGGGTGTTGTTAGGAGGACGGCAGCGGGCGGACTCCTCAGCTTCGATTATGTATCCTCTTTTATTCAATCATTGCATTGCTCTATCGCTGACATTTGGTCAATACTGCAATCTTCTGGTGATCAGAATATGCCAGACAGTGTGCTCCACAGAATTCCATTAGCCCGGCCTTCAGATTGATGCACTAAAACAAGATATTGAGTGAGAAACAACAATTTGATGACTATCTCATGGTTTTTATTCTGGTCTTTGAAGGATATTGAGTCAACAGTTTATACATCCTTAAATGTCTGGCACAGTTTGCTGTCCATATATTTAGGATTTATATATGAGGTCTTTCCAAATTACGCCATAATATGTACAAATTGTTTCTCACATATCAGCCGACTATGCAAAATATTTTTTTTACAAAATCACATAAGAAAAACTAAAGATCTTTAGCACTATTATTCATTTTGGTTTCTTTCATTTATATGTTTGTTTCTTCTTTATTTTATTTCTTTGGTTAAACGCAAAAGAAAAATGTGTGTAGTATGAATTTGGCGGGACTAATCAAGCATCATGAAATGTGAGGAAACTGATAACCTATAATGTAAATACCTGTAGTAAAGTAATGGACTTGTATAGCTCTTTTCTAGTCTTCCGACCACTCAAAGCGCTTTAACACTACATGACATCATTTGCCCATTCATACACTGATGGGAGGGGCTAAGTTTCTACCTGCCCATCAGTAGTAGCTAACATTCACACACCGTAGGTACAGCTACGGGAGCAATTTGGGGTTGATTGTCTTGCCCAAGGACACATCGACATGGGCTAGGGGAGCCTGGGATCGAACCGCTGATTCTCTGATTGAAGGACAACCCTGCTCACCACTAAGCCACAGTTGCCATATATAAGTAATTATATATATACATATATTTATTATGAAAACCTCATCTATGACACCTTTCATGATATTTACACATAGAATAATGTTAAGTGTTAATATGTAACTTTTCTCAGCACATCAAGGTAAGCAGCCTGGTCTCCCTGCAGGGTGTGAAGTAGCGATGCCAGTCTGGATACAGCTAACTAACTCCAATGTAGACCCATCGGAATCACACCGACTGATGTATTCATGAAGGGCCACTGTGGTGCATTTGGGGGGATATATCAGCAGAATTGGAATATGGTATGCATAACTATGAACGCTAACTAAGAATTGTTGTGTTTTTGTTAGCTCAGAAAGAGCCCTTCATAAATAAGGATCGGGTTCCTCTTCATGGACGCCGGCATGTATTGCTGTGTTTCTACAGCAACCCAGAATGGACAAACCAAACACTGGCTCTAGCGAGAGCCTTTTGTGTTTATACATTACCTGAAGGCCACCGTAGTTCTCCGACACGCTTGGGAACGCTAACGTGGTACCGCCGGCCAGCGGCCGCCATCTGACTTCTGTTGTTTCTGAAGTAGTGTTGTTCTGGTAAGAACCTTTGCTGAACAGCGTTACCGCGATTACGTCCATAGCTTAGGTTCCTTATTTTAAGCCAACCCAAACCAGTTGGTTTTGTTACCTAAACCTAGCTACCTCCGTTTCACAACGTTAACCCTGCGCAAACATTCAGCATCACGATAACGGCAGGAGGATTCTGCCCTATCGGCAAAATATGATGAGGTAGGATGAGATCACGTTGAGATAAGGGTAGTAAATGGTTTTAACATCTAATATTATTGTTATTTAACATTTCTGCTAACAGACACTATTTCCCATAACCTTTGTTGGTGACTGTAAACATCAACAGCTCAACAGAAGAGGCCCGTCGTGACTCACATAGCTAGACATTTCTAAGAGCTAATGGTAAGACATTCAGAACCAGCAACACTACAAAATTACAAATGTGAGTTTCCTATCCTTTAAAGTTACAGAAGCAACATGTCCTCCAAATCATAGGACAAAACCTGTTGTTTGTCTATGTCCCTGAGCAGCTCTGTTTTCACTATGCTCTCATACACACATCATATTATTGACCTGGTATAAAGCGCTGATGCTCGGGATCCTCAGAGGAGACACATTGCTGGTTATTTTTTGACTTGCTCAATAATTAACTGCTCTTCGTCCTTTTTCTTTGGCTGTTGCATCACCTCATCTGTTGCTCTGGAGACAGAACGCATGTCTCCATAGATTGCCACAATGTGAATATTTAAAGGAAACAGCATGAATAAATCAATGCCCTACAACTGGATGTACTTATCAGCAGCCAGAGCCTGTGACAGACAACTGGATCAAACCCAAGCCGCCTCTGGTTTAGATATATCCTATTTGACTAGGATTCAAATACTGTAAGTTTTGCAGAAATCCTGACCTTACGCTCTTCTGGAAACAGTAAAACAAACGTCTACCATTTATATGCTGTTATATTAGCATTCAATCACCGTTGCTATACTTTCAGTATATGCTGAGCCTGGTCTTTCTAGTGATGAAAACATCACAAATATTCTACTGTAGCTGCAGAGCTGCCTGGTTGTCAAATTGTAACAGTGAAAGAGCACAAGAGTTCAGGCCTCTGTAGCAACAATTCTACATAAGTGTATCAGTTGAGTGTTAGTTGATGGCAGTGTGTTTCATTTCACTCATTTGACCTCTTACTTTCACAGCATCAAGCCAAGTTACAGAGAATCCAGCCTTAGACACAGAAACTAGGACCCGAGATACACAAGAGGCATCAGCCAATCGGCAGTGGAGAGTACAGGAAGCAGAATTAAGTACTGATGAGAAAACAGTGTGCGGTGACTTGTGTGTCACCAGGTCAGATTTGTCTCAGATTCACCAAGAGGAAAGCCTTCCAGTCTTACAATAATCCACCAAATCCTTTCATCTGTTTGGCTGGGAGGGCTCCTCCCAGCAACCAATGAGCCGAAGGAGTGTTGAGGCATGTGAAATGTGTGTGAAGCTGAAAAACAAATCGGAACAAAAATAATAATTATGCACTGAAACTGTCAAATTAATCCTGATATCTGAATGATTGAACTGATTATTTGCAATTACAAATATAAGCTTAACGTTTGGTTTGGTCAACTAAAACGACTTGGTTATGTCAAAGGAAAGGTCGCCATGAGGGTTAAAAGAAACCAGCCACGATGTTGGAAAGAGACAGAATGTGGGGCGTGAAAGTCAGTTTATCTTCAGGGGAACATGAATGTGTGCAGTGAGACAGTTCACTAAAAAGAGTGAAGAGAAAAAGTTAGGGGATCACCAAAGTCCGTAGGATTCATCCTCTGGGAACAATGCATGTCTGTACAACATGTCATGGAAATCCAATAGTTCCTCAGATATTTCAGTCGGTAAGTATTGGACAAGCAGAACGACCTTGAACTAACATCGACATTGCCATCGTTCGTAAGAGAGGTTTACATAAATGATATGAAAATGCTCTCACACAAAACCCAATGTTTTGGGGTTCTGTTGGGTGCAACCATATTTGAACTGGACTTCACCTATAAATTAGACCCCACCCGGAACAAAGACATACTTGAAGTTCTAGTCCAGGGTTGCCTTAAGACCTGTAACCAGGTGAGCATGATTACAGACCTCGATGACAACTTGTTTTTTAATAATAATTATGTTATTTTAAATTCTGAAATTAACTGTAGTAATAACTTATTCATGGTAAAACTATTATATCTAATATCTTTAATATTGATGCTGCTGAAAAGGCCACAGCAAGACAAGCACAAAAGTTGTATGCAGACAATAAAATGCAATCAAAGTCATATAAAAGAGAGAGCAAAGTAAAAATGTACAAACATACAGTATATGTGCCTCTGCGCTGTCTATGTTGATATAATAATGACGGAACCTTGGCCTCCGCCGGTATTGCCTTCCTCACAATCCCATAGTATCAATTGAGTCAATCAGAGCTTATTCCAAAGGCTGGGGTAGGACACCGGGACCTTATTTCCAGATAGAGGCTTGGCATTATCATTCATATTAAACAATAACCCAATGGCACTTATTTTCAGAGAACAATATCAGTGGTCAATCAATAATGCATCCAAGGTTCAATTTGAAATTGATATTCTGCTTGCAGTTAATATCATGTGGCTGCTCAGCTACAGCGCTGTGTCTATGAAGGAATTACCTGGCTAAATAATCAAAGGCTATAGTGTGAGTGGCTGCTACACAGCAGATATTTATCTCCTGGGAGGACGGCTTAATATCGCCGGAAACATTAATATAAGAGGAGGATAAGCAAATACTTGCGGAGATAAGATGACTGCTATCAAGCAGCTAAACGATTTCCGACTACCACATGTCAATAATGGGAAAGCTTATGCATTTGTAAAAGTTCTGCTTTATTGCCGATTTACATAGAAATTGCCTTATTTTAGACTAAATAAGGACTTCTTTCATTCTCTCATTATAGCTCTTTATCCGAGGTCTGGGATGGGATACGGCATTGATTGAGAGTGTTCCTGTGCTGGTGCACTGCACTGATGGAGCAATTTTCATCACTTAAGAATGGCCTTCCCATTCTTTTGTTGCTTATCAGAGGGGGTAAGAAACATAAGTACTCAAGTACAAGACTTAAGTACAGTACAGTACAGTTCATGTTACTATACTACTCTTCCTTTTTGGACTAGGCCTTTAGTTACCTTTTTTTCCTTTTTGTATTTTGCCACTGCCAATGGAGCGCTGAAGAGTGAGATCGTCGAGCTGCTAATTCAATGCAATCCACAAGCTCTCTTAGCTTCTTTAATAATATAAGAATCTGGAATAACCAAACAATGTAGGTGGAGGTAGACCAGCAACCTAAAAAAGTAAAATTATGTATTTTTAATGCTTTGGAGAGAGCATGGATTAATATAAAAGCCTCAGTTCCCTTCCAGAAACAGCTGTTTTACGGCAAAGTACACTGGCCAGAATGTTCTCAATATAGTGTACAGTTGATTTATTTTGGTGTGGCCTTTCTTTTAGGTGTCTAAAAGGCATTTGCTGACATACATTGCTTTGCTCCCGTGTGGTAACTCCTGTCTGCTTCTCCAAGCCGGGGGCCTGCTGGACCGACCTCTGTAGGTAATAACACTTTGACTATGGATAAGAACGTCACACAACCCCACCAGAAATAACCAGAAGGATCCCTTTAAAAACAAATTTGGACACCTGCTCAATCTGTAAAAAAGCCTTTCCAGCCCCAGATTCGGTATTGTAATGTGGTCCATCATAAGCCCATGAGGTAAATGAATGGAATACTCTGAGGCAGGAGTTATGTTCTCCGTGTAAACAGTGAGGCTGACGACATGCATGAAATACAGCTGCTTCCACAGACGCCCACAAACGGTTATTGATGAAAATATAATGGTGGATTGTGCTCTCCCTCTGTGGCAAAGCGTTAGCACACAAAGACCATAAGAATAATTATCATTTCAGGAGAACAAATATTACCCCTTGGGCTCCAATTATTTTCATGCATTTGCTCCCTCTGTGTCTGACTAGATTCTTTTTTTAATATATTAAAAAAAATTTTTGCTTCCACCCTGTGTGTAGATATCGAGCTGCTATACGTGATGCATGATGAGGCGAGTTCATGGACATGATACAGTCACTGTATAGACCTCAGGACTTCAACCCATGAAGCAAGACAGGAAGTGAAGCAACTGGGTTTGACTGGTCTGGACCAGTCAAACGAACCAGTCCCCAAAACCAGGCTGTATACTTACAATACTTTATGAAAGTTCACATTGCAGGTATCTATGTTTTTGATGTCAAATGGCTCAGTCAATGACTACAACTGTACTAGATTGCTCACTGTGGTTCCATTTGTCACGGTATCCAGCTGGAGCAGCCAGTTGCCATATTAACGTGTGAGTTGTAGTAAAAATAAAAAACTTTTCACACATCAACAGAAAAAAAAAATCTAAATCTACAAAAGAAAATCGGAAAAAAAACTGAGGAGGGTTTGCCTAGAAGCCCAAATCACTTGTGTACGCCCCCTTCTGTACATGATCAGTGCCAACAGTGCAGCTACATTGTGCCCTTAACGTAGTTGAGCCCCAATTAGAACCACAGTCCAGTTTGACAGAAAAACTCAGGTCTCAACTCGAAGCCAGGTATCTTTTGTTCCTGCACCGTGATGTTGGGTATGCTTGTTTTCGTTACCTTGCTGGCACCAAAATAAAAGTGGCCCCACCTTTCTCTGTTTAGTTCTCCCCCCTTTTCTTTTTCGGGATGTCAAATAGGCTGGTAGTGGACGGGCCGATGGGTTTTAGGAGAATAAAGAGAAGTGCGTGGTCGCTATGTGGGGCGCAGTAAATCCCCGGGTGTAATAGTCATTAACCGCCTCGGAGTTAGATCAAATGAATGATTCGTATCAATACATTTTTTGATGGCCTAATTTCTACATCAGTAATATTTCTACTGGTTTAAATAAACAATTTGATAGTATTTCCCATGTTTGTAGAGCAGGAGTTTTGTGCGTAAGGAATAAATACCGTAGACACCTGTTCCAAATACAGGCCGGTTACTCGTTCCATGCTTAGCGTCTTTTCAAAATAAACTTCCGTCTTCCCAGGCAGTTTGGTTTACAGATTAAAAGCACTGAGTTGGTACTTGAGAGCGTGGTTGACGTTGACTACGTACTATGTCAATGTTTACTCTTAGTTTCGAACAGAGGTCTCCTGGATAAAAGTCCTGTTGCGTTAATAATAAAAGTGTATTTAATATAATTAAATAAAGTGAACATTAATTGTCCTGCATTCCCTCAACTAAAGAACACAGGTTGGTAAATGTGTCTGGCTTTGTAACACTCAACATGTAAGTTATCAGGAATGTTGGAAGGGTCTTTATTTGGGGACACTTTTGTCTTGTTTGACAGTTTCTAAGGCTGTTATTTACACAAGAGGAAGAATAAAAGTGTCTCTCTGTTTTTTTCAGAATGCAACATTTCATTCAATTGGCTAATTTAATGTGGTATTATGTGCTGTAAAATGAGATTGCATTTTTTCCCTTTTATCCCCGTAACCACGCCGTACATATTAGGCCATATTCATGCTGCAACAGCTAAATCAGCAATTGACCCATTTAATGGAAAATGACCGAATGCGGCGCAGAAGGCTCGAGCCAACTTTTGCTCCATGCAAAGACTGGTATCATCAAAGACGGAGTAAAGTTTATTCCAACTAATTGGCAGCAACATAAAAGAGAGATTGAGCAGCATTGGAAGACACAGAAAAAAAAAAAGAAAATCTTTTTTTTTTAATTCATCTAACTGCTTTCTCTCATACGGCAAAAACAAAGCATTTGCTCGTTAATGATGAAAGAGCTCCATAACTCCCATGTTGACTGACGATCACTGAGATGTATGACACCTCTCAACTTGTCATAGAGGAGTTATTTGTACTCTGCTGCGATCCATTCTGTGAGGAAAGACCAGATGTCCCGTCTTAATTAGGCCGGCAGTGATGTTTTTAATGACTTCTAGCCCATTACAGGCAACGCAAGAGTTTTCAGATCTTCCTCCTGTCACTCCTGTGGGCCTGCTGCTCTTTGTCTCAGGCTCGAATGTGAGTTTTGACACATTTAAATCCTCAGACAGTCAGGAAGAACATGCACTTTTGTGTGTGTGTGTGTGTGTGTGTGTGTGTGTGTGTGTGTGTGTGTGAGAGAGAGCCGCAGACAAAGAGTTGAATCTGTTGTCGAAGAATGAGACCAACTTTCCCTAATGTGTTCTATGTTGTTCGTTTATCATGCGCACTTCATTTATGGGACTGTGGGCACGTATCGTAAAATATATTTAATTCATGGTATATAAAGTTGAAAAACTAGGCCATCATAGTTGATGCAGGATCTGCTGTGTGTGCTCCTTAAATAATAGTGCAAAGGAAGGAAAAAAGACGCCCTCCAAGGAATCCATGTAGTTCTCTCTCTAAGGTTTTGAGTCAGACAACACCTTCTTTCCCCTTTCTTCCCTCCCCCTTTGCTTCAGCTCTCTTTCTTCTGTTTGGTTATTCTGTAGTTGCGCTCCCCGGCTTTTTTTTTTCTCCTTCTTTTTTATTTTACTTTTTTTCGGCAGCCAAGACACCATAATATTGTCAGGGAATGTCTTCCCTCTCGTTCATTTTAACTAGATCATGGCTCAAATTGTGCTCACAATGAAATAGCATCGGAAAAGGCGGCGGAGTTTAGAGCTGCAGATCAAATATGAATATCATATATTTGCAGTGATATGCTGCCCTGTGATGTGTCGATGAGCACCATCTGCAGAGGAGGCTGAGGTGAGCCGACGCCGGCCTCTCCCGTCCTATCACATGCACATGAATACCACCTCAAGGTAAAGATAGAAGTAAGTTTCTGAACAAATGTTATTGCTTGCTGTAATGAGGGTATAAAATGTTATTAATATTTTAGAACAAGCCCTATTTTTCATTTCTGAAACCCACTGTGGGGCTCCTTTTCAAAGGGTTTCAGTCAAAACCCAATGGGAGATTCAATTGACTTTAATCTTGCATTCGTTTGAAAATTTGAGCCCATTAGTTAACTTTGCCTTCTCTGTGCAGTTTTTCATTGCATTTCAATGAAGCCGCTTTCCTGTGGTGTTAAAACACTAATAGTTGCTTCAAATAGCAAATGAGAGAGCGGGAGAACGAGCACGAGAGAGGATGAGAGGAAGAGAGAAGGAGGGAGAGGAGAAGACGGTTAAGACCGTCAAACATATTATTGTGAAACATCTATATTTCCAATTTGAAGTTTCCATATATTTGACCTTGGGGGGTGAGAGAAAGCCAATACCTTGCTGTGAGGTACAGTCATCATATATTTATGTGCTGCAGTGAATAATTTGCAGATTGAGACACAACATTAGGTATGCTGCGCCACCTTTCATGCTCTGACAGCATATCGGCCGCATCCACATAGCGAGGCTAATTGGTGAAACGCATTGTGGCTGCGGCAATGAGAGGTCAGAACGGCCATAATAAAATAAAGGAATAAGGGTGGGACCTGAATTATTCTCTTTGATGTCCGTCGGACCTCGGAAGTGAGACTCTCTAATTGCCGCGGCTCAGTAGCGCTCCCCTCCTCTCTCCACTCGTTCTGGACAGTGTTCACATGTCTCTCTCTCACCTGCTGCCACTGCACTCAGCCCAACTTCGGAGGTTTCCTCACCTAAGGCCAGCTCATCTCCACTCAGTATGATGGATGTGAATGCAATTCATACAATATATCCCCTTTAGACTTTAAGTTCCGAGCATCTCGGAAATTGCCTTTTTTTGGATTCATGAGCGAGGGCATTGAAAACCTCCCAGCAGTGCTTTCACCAAACATTTTTCAAAAGGTGTTTGTGTCACCAAGCTCATCTAGCTCCCCGCTCAGCCAGCCCCTCCAACCAGCAGCCTCGCACCATCACAATAGGCATACACCCGTGGAGGGGGGGGGGGGGGCAGTAATGGTGACTGCATCCACTCTGTCCACTGCCTTTAACCAAATGTCATTACGCTTTTTCATCACAGGCTAAACAGCTATCTTATTCACCCAAGAATCCCCATTAATGAAAAGTAGGTCAAGTGCAGAGTTCCAAAAAGGAATGCTAAAATCTCCCAGCCCTGCACTGCCCCTACCGCCAGCCCGACCCCGTGGAAAAAAAGAGCGTGCAGAGAAGGAACTCTCTCCAGCGATTTGTCATGCTTCTCAGCCAGCTCTGGCTCACGTTAAATGTATGTACACATCAAAGGAAATGATGAGGACGGCTATTTCCAAAGCTCTCTGCGTTGTTAGATTACTTAAATGCCTCTCCTGCTGGTGGTGAAGGCTGCGTCAAATTAAAATGAGTCAACAGATCTTATAGAAATGCCAAAGTATCTCGTGGATTTTATAGAATGGGCCTGTGTGTCCTTGTGGGTTCCCTCCTACCCTGGTGCGGTCCCTCATCAAATGAAAGCTCATGTTGTTGTTTCTGCTGCCTCTGTTTAATCAAGCAGCCCCATCCCCCTCCCCGGCATCATCACAAGCTACTGACACAATGCCTGACTAATCCTACGCCCAGCTTTGGGATATGGCACCCACACAGTCAAATGAGCAAACAAAGAAGCTTAAGTCCTCCATACTGGATTAAGGAGGTATAGGAATAATGGCGGGCCATAGATACTCAGTGAGCATGGCTGCTGTTGGCTAACCCCAGCCACACCAAGCCAAGTGTCTCAGACTGTCTGAGCCCAGCCTAGCTGAGCCCATCTGTCATGACCCTAGTCCTGGACCTTTGCTACATACAGTGGTTCCTTTGACCATCATCAGTCTTGTCCATAAGTATCCACTTGGGACAGACGTCATTTCTATAAGGGGCCTTACAGCAGATGACAGATAGAGCCTGACATCCACAGGAACTCTTCCACAGCTCACTGGGCTGTCACCGGTTTCTGTTTCCGTAAGAACTCGTCAGATTTTGAGACATTGCCAAATGATTTAAAAAGAGGTGTGCTCACCTGGTAGAGCAGGCGCCCGTGTACCGAGGCCTTACCGTGGTGGCCTGGATTCAAATCCGACCTGCTGTCATGGTCCTGTCTCTTCAGCTACGTCAAATAAAGGCAAAAATAAAATAAAAATGAATTTATAAACATCTTCTGAGCAGAATTTTCCCCACAACATTAAAAAATAAATCAGGTACCTGGGAGACCAAAACGTGTGGTCACTAATGGTACAGTATCTGACAACCTGTGCTCCCTCTGCATATGGTTTAATGCACATATATTAAATTGATATTAATCTTCTCATCTTACACTAGGAGGCTGTGCTTAGGCACAGCATTGCTTTCAGCTATACGAACAACAGCATAATTACATGCTGACAATGACAATTCATTAATTATTATTTTGATACTTTTTTTGCTATGAGATACTGATTGTTTAGAAGGTATAATATTTACTATGGTCACCATAATGCTAACATGTCCTGAGCAGGTATTTGACAAATTAATATTTAGACCTGATTACAGTGAAACATTTAGGGGATCACCAAGGTCCGTGGAATCCTTCCTTTAGCCACAACAAATGTTCCAAATTTCATGGCAATCCATCCGATACTTATTTAAGTCAGTACTATTTACTAAAATATTGAACTATTCCAACAGAATTTACAGAGATGAAAATTGAAGTGGCAACTTCCGGTACTAAAATAAATGAAGTGCCAAAATCTGCAGTTCCTCAAATGGCCACTTGAGACTGGCTCTAAAAGCGAATCATTCCCCATAGACTTTCATGTTAAAATGCCAAACTTTACAGCAGAAATAAATATGTTTACAGCCAGGTACAAATAATAACAAATGTCCCTGTTCACTGTACGGAGGAGAATTCTGAAATAACTCACCCGTTAAAACTATACCGATGCTTCAAGTGCCACGCCCTCAAAGCTCAACAATTAAGGGCGTGGCAACCACTGTCCCAAATCGCTCACCGCTAGCTGTCTCCTGTGCTACATAACCTCAGCTCCACCGATGGTCCACCTCCTCGCGATGTTGTCACGGCCAAGATGGCGATGGACGGAGCCGCCCACTTTGAGCTTCAGAAACCTACGGAAGACAGCACAGAGACTAAGTCCATATATTATACAGTCTATGTTAAAAACAACTGTGTTCTCTGACTGGAGCAGCTACCAGCCACTGGCCTCAGTCAATCAGTGGATGTTTACCAGGCATCTTATCGCCTGCTATAGATCCAATCAAATTGTGACAACCACATTCCCTCGATCATTAACAGAAAGAAATGCTCCGGCCTTTATCACAGTGACATCACAGTTACTATTCAACATGCACATAATGTTTGGCAGTGATGGCAGCCAGTATGTACAGGGTGGATGGTGAACAGTCTGGTGCTCCACTGTTGTGTAATGAAAGATGGTGAGCATCCAGCACAACAAAGTGTGGACCCCCCGATAGATTATGGAGCAGGTGGGATTTAATACTCGACTGGACTGTTCAAAGGAGGTGCTTTGGAGGGGTGTGCATATTCCTGACAGCATATGTGCCGGTGTGTGTGCTGCTTTGTGGTTTGCGTATGTGTGTTTAGAAGCAGTATTTCTGTTTGTATTTGTGTGTGGAGCTGTGTGTATCTGTGTGTCAGTGTGTCTACGAGTGTTTAAAGGCTCGGTCATTGGACCCGGGGGAAAGGAAAATGAAGGAAAAGGCACAGGGCAAAGTTGCAGCGTGGGGGTCTGTATCGAACCCGGGCCATCTACCCACGATCCCTGCTGCATCCAATTTCAGCCCCGACGCTTCCTGTTAAACCCCATCAAACAGACACACGGCGGCACAAAGGAAAACCTCATCTCCACGGGAAACTAATCCGCCGGTGTGCGCTGTAAGCCTGTCAGTTTTTTTTTTTTTTTATTGAAAGAAGTCATCACTCATTTCGCCAAAGATTAAAAGTATGGCTAAATTGAGAAAATCCGCTTAGGAAATTCTGAATTTAAATAGTGAGTTGGAGGGGCAGCTAGGAGAGATGCCAAGGCTTGTGGGGAGCACAGACAGGTATGGGAGGTGAGATAAATTGAAAATATACATATTTTGTTTTTGTAGTTGGATTTCCCATAACCATCAGACTGTTTTTCATTTTTAGTGAAAGCAGAGGGTGGGTGGAGGCGAGCTGGAAGCAGGAGGCCTCCCCGTCCACGCACAGCAGTGGTAGGAAATGAGAGCGCCTCACCTCACAGGCAGTCTCCCGATTGGAGATTTCAGCTGCAGACACACGCAAGTGAAATTACTTCCTGTGACTTTAATTGCCTTGCTGTTGGCAACAAGGTGTTTCAGCAGCAGGGGAATGCCAATTGCTTGGTTTTGTCATGGAGAGCCAGTCCACGGGGGCGTGTCCAGGGAGGGGCCTGTGCCAAACCAGACCGGCCACTGTGATTGGCTATCTGGAGGCGGTACCCGACGGTGACTTTTAAAAGAACTTAACAATTCACCTTGTTTTTGGTGGAAGTGTTGTAGCAGGGGCGAGAACAATGGAAAGGTGTCAGCAGTAAATGTGCTGTACGACGCGGTGAGGTTTCTAAAGAGGAGAAGAGGGTAAAGCGCGGTTAATGCCTGCTGCGTTCTGCGAGGGTCCGCTGGGTCCGCGCGACGTACACCATCAGACCCGGGGGGGTGTGTCGCAGGTTTACGTCGGCCCGTGCACGTCCAACTTTTTCTAACCACACGGAAGCAGCTGGGCGGAGAAAATGGAGAATTTTGAGGAGCTTTGAGAATGTTGGATTGTGGCGAGTAAAAACACGTGTAACAGTACAACAGATCCAACAGATCCAACAGATCCAACAGATCCAACAGCCTCGTCACGATTCCACACCAGCTCGTGTACGTGCAACCGTCCTTGTGGAAAATAACGGAGCTTTGTGGTAATAACACAAAATAACATTCTGATTATTTTTTTAAGATATACTATCTTCTACATATGGAATGAACAAGCCGGCGTGCTGTTGAGCGAGGTTATGCTTCGAGGTTTTCTTTTACACTTGGACATTCCATGCAGCACATTCTATCATTATGTAGTCCTTGAGTATTCTCATGTCAGGGATGCCTTGCATTGAGGGTAATTACTGGAATGTTTATGTACAGTGCACAACTTGTGTTATCTCAGTCTGTTTGCCTTGCATGGCTGAAAAAAGCCTGGGAGCCCGTGTGACCTAAATAGTGTTCTTATATTTTAATAAAATCTACGAAATCAAATGAATGGAAAATACTCCAAATAAATACAAGTCTCTCTTTTTACTTCCCCACATGTGTTTGAGCTGTGCTTTCCAACCGACTGATATCACTCTCGTCTACCAGAGATTTCGTGCGCTGGCCAGAGCGCCTGTGTCTTAGGTGATAATTATGTCAGCTCCCAGACCAAATGATGTATTATTTATTTTGCAGTAACTCGCTGATCCCTCTCCCTCTAACTGCTGGCTGAGATGTGTTCCCCTGGAGTGGTCATTAATCTGATATCTGGCCGGCCTGGGCGCAGCCCCTATGATCCTGACCCAATCTCAGATCCTAATCCAAGGAGGAAGAGGGCTGCGGGCCAGGATTTGGAGGCCCCGGCTATCTCTCTCTTTATAATTGATAGGTTTTAGGCGATTATACGCTTCACGTGATTACGATCTATAACGACGTATTGATTGGACTGTAGTGGGATCCAACCGGGCTGCTTTTCACGCCAGAGACACCTACACCTCCTTCTCCATCGTCCAGTATCTGGCTGCTGTACATTTTGGTTTGGAGCTATTTTGGACTTTGACATGAGGAAGACAGGCGCCGATACTGTGTGTGAAACACACACACACACACACACACACACACACACACACACACACACACACACACACACACACAGAGAAAAGCTTGCACACTTACAAGAAGTTATTTTCTTGAACACGGTTAGAACATTATATGAGGCAGATATTGGCCTTTTATTCTCCGTAGTATTTGGGTGGGTCAGTATCTTCCAGCTCTGGTAATAATGGAGGTTTCATCCTGAAACAGTCTGGAAAAAGCAGACGTGACATTTCCCAGTGAGCCCTGTTCTACTGATTTGGAGGTGAGAAGACATTTATTCTTCTAGGTTAAGACCAGACGTACGTTTTTTAAAATCCATGTTACATACAGTGTAATTGTCATGGGTGTGGTCTGGGTGAATGTGTATTGATCAGATGGATTGACTATGTCATTATTACTGTAATGAAGAAGGAAAGAAGACCCAGTGAGAAGACCTTCTATTATGTGGAGGCAACACTGCACCTTTCAATACCACATTCAACTGTCTGAAGCTAAAACATTACTATTTGTGTCTCTACATTCTTTTTTCAGGGACATCAATATGTTTTCGTGTCATGGAGCAACCACCAACCATTCACAGGTTACGACAGAATTTCAAAGGCAATATTTAAACACGTTGCCGGTCTTTGATTGAACCGACTACTTTGAAGTAGAATCGTTGACCCTAAACTGTTCTCAGTTGCTTGCTTCTCTTTTGAACCTTTAAAATAAATACATTATGATTAAACAATCTCAACTTCAGGTCCACTAACTCGCCTTTTCCAGAGCTTTCGGTTGAAAGTCTACGTTGTATGTGGTAGTGGTATCACAAGACTGGGGGGTCTTGAGATGGGGGGGGGGGGGGGAATAAAACACGCAACCACATCCTGGAGCTGTTTACTGGCGGAAGGAGACCTGCAAGATAATCTTTCAAACTTTGAGCAGCAGCAACAGTGAATGAACCGTCTGAGTGTGTCCGTTAGCATGTTAGCAGAGCAGCATTAGCTACAACAGTTGTGTGTGTGTGTTTCTGCTCTGACGGGTTTACAAGCACACAACTTCTGCATGTCACCGTGCCAAGAAGAAGGCATTGGTTCATCTTTTTATCTTCATTTCAGACCTCCGTTCTGGCTAAAATGGTGTTTTCCTCACAAATAAACAAAGCTTTTTCAAATTCTCCAGAATGGAAAAAAGTTTCACTTTGTTCATTGATAACAAAGCTTTTCTAAAATGAGTATGTAAGCTGCCCAGAGAGGCTGTGCGGCAGCACAGTTAAGACAGACTTCCTGTTCCGATTTTAAAATTAGGATTTTATCACCACGGTGCAGCAGCTCAAAATGACTGGTGAGCATTATGAGACCTGATTAAATCACTATTTCATACTTCAGTTGTCTAGCAAGAGAAACAGAAAAACATGTTAGGGAGATGAGCCAAAGTGTGAATTGGGCTCTATTGAAAAGAAAGTATGAGGGATGACAGTGAGCAGGAGGGACTACGTCTGTGGCCGACCAGCCTCAGTCGGTCTCCAAAGGCCGTGGCCGTGAAGCAGCTGGTTCTCATACAGCGTTCGTAGCTATACCTACCAAAATGAATGTGTTGTATATCCACGAAACCACAAAATCATGAATTATAGTATAAAGATCGCAAAACCCACAAAAACACAGGTCCTTTGTACCCCGTCAACGTGGATTTATTTGTCACGTAACTTCAGGACTTATGTGACACCACTTCAGTAGTTATTTTAACTTAAACCACGATCTCGTCCTAAAACTAGGGAGTTTTGTTTCCTAACCATAACTAAGTTGATTCCTGTGAAGACAGACGTTTATTTAGTGTGTAACGAGCGGATATTGACTCATGTTGCTGGACTTTCGTGGGAAAACGTGCAAAGAATGAGGAGTAATTTTGTCTGAAGATATCATATGAATTGTTGTACGTGGATACGTCGAGTAAAGTTAAGAGGAAAACTTTTGTTGTCTCTGAAATTGCAGTAATAAGTATAAAACCTCCATTTTCAGTTGAAATTAAAGACTGGAATATTGGCACATATAACTGTATTACCAATGTGTACGGTACACCAGTACCGCCCTTCAATAGAAGATGCAACCTTCGCCCCAGAAACACAGAGGTGTGAGTGTTGGCCTGTGGAGCAGTAGAGAGGCAATGAGAGATAGTTAATTATGATAAGTGTGGACTGGACTGTGATAATCGTGCTCTCTGATCTCTATCACTGGCTCCACAGCCCCGGGCTCTGAAACGTGACGGACAGCTGAGAGAGCGAGGCAGCAGCGCAGAGCAGCATGATCTACCATGACCATCTGTGTGTGACATCTACCGTGGACAGGGCCGGTGGGATGACGCTCGGCAGGTGTCAGCACATCGCTGAGAGAAGGTGACAGATGTACGACATTGTGTGCACGCGGCGAGGACAAACCACACTTTCATTTCATCATCTTTTTTTTCTTCTCTTAACCGCTTTTCTTTGACCTTAAGGTCACGCGTAGACCAACATCAGCACAGTGACAGCCCGGCCGCCTTCACGTTACGTTCCAATACAACAAACTGATTTGTGTATTACGCCTCTAATCATAGTCCCCGAAGTCTGTCGGGAGGAGGTCTGGGTGGAGGATTCAACACGGGACTGTCCGTGTCCTGTGTGAGCAGACGTCAACGTTGAATTATTTAAATTTAGGTCTGTAACTTAAATAACATAACAAAAGTACTTATTTTAAGCCAAACTATGATGTTTTATTAAACCCAACTAAGTAGCTTAGTTGTTTAAATCATTTTTTTGTCATTTTGTTTTGTTTTGATTCTATTTACTACGTTAATCACATGTTTAAAACTGCGACCGTAACGTCGTGAGTGAATACATTTCCCTCAAAACGTATTTGAGAATGCAGTTTAGTTGTATGGGAACTCAATTGTGTTGGAGACAGGTTTGGAAAAAACACAGTAATCAATAAATGTTTACCTGGTTCAACTTTCTCTGCAATGCAACGTCATCTGGTAACACACAGCTTTGGCCAATCGAATATTTGCATTTTACAGTCCTGCTAAATAACTGTGTAACATTGTAACAGTGTGATTGTTTAAATTGTCAAATTGGAAGATAAATTACAGCCACTGTAATAACTTTCCAGAGTTGTAAAATCCAGTCTCTGAGTCTGCTAGTCAAAATGATGATTTCTATCCTGTAATGTTCAAAACAAGTCAGAAATACAACCTCAGGGCACTGATGTTAGGAGACACAAACATGCTCCGTGGTGAGAAACACTAGCTAACATCTGTGTAACAACCGATCCAACGGGGATGGAGGCCGGTTTGTCCATCACAGTGGTTAAAGTTGTATTTGCTGGTTTGCTTGAAGGCCCCTGCAGAGGTGTGAGTTGTGACTGACTTCAGGTCAGTCTCTACGTCTGTACTGACTAAGCTAAAAATTTACAAGAAAACATGTAATAAATGTTTTTAAGTGTTTTTTTTCTTTTTCAAGGAACCACATCCCTTCACCTTCCAAGGTTAGATCAACTTCACCACACGGCTTTGAAGCCATTCGAGTATTCAGAGTGGTAAATCGCAAATTTACCACTCAAGTCACAAAGAATATCCAAATGTATTATCGTTAGTTATGAAAATAGAATATTCTCCCCCCTTCTCCAGCACATTATTTGTTTTGCCATTCATGCTGACGGGGAGTCAGATGGTCTCTCATGCGATATTGGCCCAAAAACATGAACTCCTCAGTCTGCTCCCACATGAGAGACTTTCATTGGAATGAATGGGATGTCACCTTGGAGCCCGGTATTCACTGTTCTACATATTCTTTCTATCCACGTCTGTCTCTGTGTTCGTTGTAATAATTCAATATCTGTAGAGTCCAACCTCAATAAGTTAGCCTGTTTGAAGAAAAAATGAAGTTACAATAATTCCATACATACTTCATTATTGTAATGCGCAATCACGACTGTGTGTCGTGTTCAGGGCCACTCTGCAGAGAGCAACAGAACCTGTGTCTGACTTCCTCTTCCCAGAATCCGTCTATTTCAGTGGCAAGCCATGCAGGGAGAAAGAGAGGGAATTAAAGAAAAGCAGACAGAAGCACTTCTAGCTCATTCCAGCATTATGGCACATTTCCATTTTTCGCCTCGGTCTTAATCTCCATTGAGTGACTGTCATCACCCTCCGGCAGTAATTAGGCATGGACTCTGGACAACAACAGACGAGCCGGTCTAGCTCGTCTTGAGAAGCAAATTACCTTTAGCTTATGGTAAGCAATATTCTGTGCCAGGCAACTTTTACTGCTGATTAGCAATTAGCCCAAACTAGCGGCAGCCGAAGCGCTAATGTTTAATTTGCTCCTCTAATGATATACGGCGGTGCTGTGCAGGCGGGTGGGGATGGAAAAGGAGGCTTCGAGACGTATGGATTTCTACTTAATTCCTTTTCATTTACGACCTGACAGGCCCGCAGGTAGGAAAGGGAGGAAATTTCTTTGCGATTAGTAATGGCTGCTCCTCAAAGGGAAGGCAAGCAGGCGAATGCTAAGAAGGCACACACACGTATACACACACACACACACACATACACACTCACACGTATACACACACACACACACACACGTATACACACACACACACACACACACACACACACACACACACACGCGCACACACACACACACACACACACACACCTACACACACACTTACTGTCTCATTTCTGGGCCCTTCCCATCACATTCACCGGCTCAATTATTCACAGTGAAGTTTGAATAATAACGGCATTTTCTCTGAGAAAACAGAGTGATTACAGCGCGCGCCGCCTCCTGTTAGGAGAAGCAGTTGTTGTGAATATGAGCTAAACATACCTGGAGAGCGATTACAGAGGGCCCTCTTGTAAATGGATTGCGGCACGTCGTCGCTGTGATAATGTTGTGGCAGCCACGAAGCCCGCGGCCTTCAGGGCCATCGGAGAGCAAATAAGAGACGTGACGTCGGTAAACATCTCGACGAGATGAAGAGGCGTGTGGGCCAAAACAAAAGGGGCGATTTGTGATCTGGTGATGTTTTGTGCAATAACATCCGGGGAATTTAGTCCAACTTCCACTTCAAACACGTGTCGTTGTGTTATGAGGGCGCCAGTTTAAACGGGCGTTTAAACTGGCGCCCGGTTGATGTGTGTGTCGTGCGGGGGCCGTGCGGGGGCCGTGCTTCTTGAGCTCCTGATACCTTATTTGCTGCAGAGACTCGGCTTGTTTGCCAACACAAGCAGGCGGTGTCAGAGGGAGGCCCCGGCGGCTCCCACAGGGCCGCCGTAATCTGGGGCGGATTCCTGTTTAAACTAAAAAGGCGCTAGTGGGCCGGATTCGACAAATCAGGTGGACTCGACAAACCTCTGGTGGGCCGTGTCTGGAATAGGGGCTTGTTAAAAAGTGCAATGGGCGCCGTGGGAGTAGCCCCTCTCCCCCCGGGGTTAGGGACTCCTCCTCTCTAATGAAGCCGGAGGATGAGGCTCGTTATGTGCTGCTGCCTGTTATTCGCCGGGCCGCGACTCGCTCGCTCTCGCCCTCGTTTTCTCTTCCACTGGGTGCACCGCGGTGTGGAACCAATCAAGTGAACCATTTCGGAGCCCTCTTTTCTCTTTCAAACTGCTCCGGCGTTATGGATGTTTCAGAAGGGGGGGTGGGGTGGGGGGGGGGGTGATTTAGGGAAGATGTGGCCCCGCAGAAGTTGAGACAAATGGAGGTAGTCGGGGCTGCTGGAGAACATCCACAGTGTGGACAGCTGTAGTGCTTAGATGGTGGCGATAACAATAAGACTTGTCTAGTGGGTCATTAGAGCTCTAACAGTGACAATCACTCACACACTGGCCACTGGATTCTTTATTCCTAAACACAGACACACAACAGGCTGCAGTTATTTTACTCAATGCAACAAATACACATTTCACAGAAAGAGATCTAGAAAATTGACATATTGTCCATGATTGTTTTATACCATGGCTATAGAGCCGTATTGATATCCATTTCGATTTAATTTGCGACATTTTGTGGAATATATGTAACAATATATTTCAACTAGATTGCAATACAATAGATTTTAACAACTGCAGGTGTTTCATATAAGGAATACAGCATTCGCAGGGCCCTGAAAACCTGTTTTCTGAATTAGCTTCTTGTGAGCGATGTTATCCTGCACCAACTCACAAAGCTTGAATCTTTTATGTAATTTTGCATGACAGATTTTCTTTCTTTTGTCTTTGTTTTATTCTCACAGGTTTTTATGTGGGCGGGGATCAGTTGGAAAAATGTGATGTCACAAATGTCTGACCACCAATGAGAATTTTTGCAAAATATTTGAATAAAAATCTGAGGAAAGTTGTTGGGTCGTTTGCTTTTATTATCATGCCCCTGTCAATCAGACTGGTACTCATCAAGCATCATGACATCATTACATCCTGTGTTGATCCAAACTTTAAAGCATCTTTGACCAATATTTGTATCTTAACAAAATATAAAATAACAATGTGAAAATCTTAAATATAATAATTACCATAATAATAATGATGATAACAATAAAAATAGTATAAACATATCTGTTTTCATTACAAGCCACTACCAAACAAAAAATTACAGAGATGTCCATATACAATAAAAATACACTTTTAACAATATGCATGAAATAAAAAAATCCTCCCCAATGTGTAGCAAGAGAGCATTGTAGCATTGTACAATAACATGGGAAGTAGTTTTATTTTCTCTAATAGAACACTGGAAAAGAGGCTTTAAATTCAATGAATAATCGCTTCATCAAAGTGACAATCGACAGATTAATGGATTAATAAAAGCCCTACATGCAAGAGCCTTCAAATGGCACTAAATGTATTTTCTTTTACCTTTAACTATTGTCTATATCCCAAAAATACACACACACACACACACACACACACACACACACACACACACACACACACACACACACACACACACACACACACACACACACACACCAAATCCAACATGTGATATGTGTGAACGTCTGTGATGCTGCATGTGTAGCGGTCTTCAGTCCAGAATGGACGTCCTGTGGTCAGAGGTGTCTGATGGAAACCCACTAGGCAACAGAAACACAGCTGCACAAGTTAACTGAAATAGTGAAAGTGAAGAAAATAAACCCAGCTGTAAATGTTGAAATGATAAGTAGAGAACCACAGCTGTCCTCCCTGACCGTGTGCTACACTCCCAGGTTATTTGACTTTATATTGTCTATTCCCATGCACACTCTGCCGAGGTACGGCTGTTGTGTGTATGTTGCTGTTGTGAAAGTTCAAAAGCGAGGTAGATATATACTTTTTTTCTCTCCCTTTCCTCGTTCAAAGTCCACAAACTCAACTTTTCTCCAACCTGTGCAGCGGGTTTGCCCAGACTCTGGGGAGAGGTAGCATGGAGGAGGAACAGGGAACTCTCACTCATCTCCTCACACAAAAACACAGAAAAAGACTGACAGGCAACTGGTTCAAAGCTCCCTCTCCTCTCTCCCTCTCCTCTGGTGCAGAATTTCAATGCTCCATTTTTCTTCTTTTTTTTACCCACAAAGACAATGATTCTCCCTGTCAGCCCTTCAAAGCTCCGGCTGCTCATTGATGAATTAAGATAAACATCAAAACTATGGCAACACTGTGCCCTAAGAATTGCATTGCAAATACAAATACATTTTCTTTGTTCTGCCTTTAGAAAACATGCAGAATAGGAATCTGCTGCACAGGAGGGAATTGCATGCACTTTTACCAGGCCTGCATGGCAACACGGTGTCACCGATGCACTCAACTATACCATGCAACAGTGAATTCAAAGCAACATGCTGGAATCTTCCTTCATCTGAGGCTGACCTGCACTACAACTATGGGCGTGTTGTGTATCAACATGGAAATAGATGTGGAGCTGACTGTAGACATGCTAGTTCCTTATAGATGACATCTAGTTAGAAAAATAAAACTAGACTTAATTCTAATTGTCACACATATATGACATTTGACCTCTGCAGTTAATGCACCCTAAGCATTTTAAAGTGGCAATAAGCAACTTTTCTTCCCCTAGCCTATCCAAATGGTATTATTGTTGGTGGCGCCGTGAACAACAGGAACACTTTTTCCACAGAGTCGACTATTAGCGACACATTTAACAACTTATTCAGACCATCGGGGAAAAAAGCAAGATATTCAAATAAATATTTAATTCCCAATGCTGCTCAGAGTTATGGTGTAAGGCTCTTCGGCCATATACAATGATATAACAGTCGGTCAAGTACTTTAACTTTTGATACTTGAAGTACATTTAGCTGACTCTTCTGTAAAGATTCTGGGTAGTGATGGTACTTTTACTTCAGTTAAGTGTCTGAGAACTTCACTGTCTGACAGCGGCATTGCTACACTGCTGCAAATTAATGTTACAATAAATTATTCGTATGAGAGTTTTCTGATGGGTCGCCATGGTTTGGTGAGGTCTACGCGTACACAGATATTATTTTATGGATATTTTCCTCTACGTTTTGACCTCTCGTCCATTTGCAGATGGAGTTTTAGGTCACATAAACGGATATTTTTGAAAACGTCGTCTAAGGTGTAGATGTTTTAAAAACTCTGGTTACTTTGTAATCTGTGTAGACGTGTAAAACGGAGAATTTGGGAAACCATGACGCTAACTCCCCATTTCTTGCATGCCCATCTCCCCACCTGCTCAGTCTTCCTGAAACTGTTCCTGAAAGGCCACTGAGATGTCTGAATATGTCATATAACGAGACTCCCACTCAGCGTTTTCTTGAGCTTTATTATTGTAAAAAGACGATAAACAGCAACTGCACTTTCTCATCTGTCCACATGAGTCAATTTTTCGTTTTTTCGCCATAGCACCAAGTATCACATTTGTACAAATAAAGAAATGAGAAGCTATTGCTTTACTTTTTACTTTTATTGTTTATTATTTGCTAACACCGGAAAGGAGAATGGACTTACTGAGCATGCTCAGAATCTTCTTCTCTGATATTTGACATAACGCTGACGAAACCTTTATCGCCACCTACTGGCATCATTGCGTTCTAGTGTGGACGGAGATCATTTGTAAAGCGCAAGGCGGTGTGGAGAGACTTTTTTTTCAAAATGTAGAGGAAAATATCTATTTTAAATCTGTATGTGTTTAGACAGGGCCTAAAACTACTCTGTTAGAGACATTTGATGGTCAGAGTTAAAACAAACCAACATTGACTGTTGGTAGGAATCAACACGCGGACAGTGGCCTCCTGTATTAATGTCAATCGTCCAACCTTTCACCTTTTGTTGTGCTATCACATGGTGACATCACTGTGTTCCCAGATCTCAGCTACTAAACTGATGAGCGCATTATTATTGACACTGATGGGAATGAGCCATAAAACTGCCAAAATAAGAGCCCAGTTGTGAGAGCCTAGAGATCTCTTTTGATTTCCTTTCTTCATTAATAATTGCAGATTTAGTCATTGTTATTGCACAGTTATTAGTTGTGTAGAAGAGGTAATATATCATTGAAAGTGACTGAAGATACAGACGCAGTAGAGCGGAATATTCTGGTAAAGACAACAGTAAAGACCACCCATTCTCCCAACTCAATAAATACCAACGCATGGTCACTGCTCCTCGGTGTCTGATACCGATACCATCCTAAACCCAACCAAGTACTTTTGTTGCCATAACCTAACCCTAACCAAGTAAACCTAAAAACCAAGTAAACCTATATGTTTATTTTGAAAAGATACTGTACGCTTGTAACAAGCCCTGACACGCCCAAACTGATGCTTGAGGGTTACCTAGAGCGTCAATGGTTTGAACATTGGACCACTGACCAAGCGTCGCATTGGTTAAGGTGGGATTGAGAATGTGTTTGCCAAATCTGACCTCGGGGCCCATGACGCAAAAAGGAAGCCCATAGAGTGTGTAAATGCTCTGAGTAATATATTGTTTGTTAATTGCAGTCACATTAAATTTATTCTCTAGATGAGCTGTGATCAGTAGTCACACACGATCACAGCTTCATCACAAAAACACTTTTCTGTCCAGGACTGCTGACCTTCTCATCACCTTCTCTGCTCTCTACCCAGAGCTGTGATGGACTTCAGGGTCACAGCTGTGGGCCAGCTTTGTTATCAGGCCTTAACTACCCCGTGGCTGCACCGACAGGGACCCCGGCTAAGGGTCCTCGGCTCTCCACCACAGTGATAAGGAAAGGTCAGTGCGCTCAACTCATCTTGCTGCCAGAGGCCGGAGAACATATCTGACAGGCAGGATGGACGCAGTGATACTCCTCCATTATAAGATGCTCCAGCCAGGATGTGACAGTGGGGTGGCCAGGTTCAATGTCAACGCATATGCCCTAAACATACACACAGTATGTTACGGGATGATAAAATTGCTATTACAGTTTTAATAATATCAGAAATGCACTTGTGTCCTGATTTCACCAAGTGCTAAAATAAGCTGCTCCAGTGCTGATCAGTCTGACATGTACAGAGGCACAGCAATGCAGTGTTTTAGTCAGGACTCTTTTGCTAAGTTTCAAATCAGTTAAGACAATGAGTATCAGTATCAGTATTGTCACACAGCTGCAACTACATAGTACTTCTAACCATATTTGGAGTGTGTACTACAGCACATTCACACTGGAAAAAGAGTAAATGAGTAAAACTACCACTATTAAGATTGTTGTATTACTTGGCACTTATTTTTGCAATAGAATCAAAATCAGAACTGTTAATTGCCAAGTAGGTTACACATACAAGGAATTTGGCTCGGTGAATGGTGTGCTATCTTCTATCTAACCACTATCTTCCAGTGGTTACCAACCTTTTGTGTTTGTGGTTTGAAATGATTCATGTAAAAATTATATTTATCTGGAAAGCTGAGAGAGGATCTTGCAGATCAACCCGATATGTTTGTTTATCTGAAGCTCTACAATGCAGATTAGATTAGTTAGCATAGAGCCACAGGAGCCACATTTTGGAAAAATGCTTATAATCCACTATTTTTGATTATTTTGAATACGTTGGCAGGAAATGTGATACACTCCCCAACACAGAAGCAAACAATCTACAATTCAAATAGCTGTTGCATTCCTTCTCCACCAGGAGTACCTAAACCTGGATTTAGTACCCTCTCCTGAGTGGTGCCTAAATTTAGGTTCAAGAAATTGCTGAGCCTGAAACTCGTTCGGTGGAAACAAAGACAGACTGAGAAATAATGCCTACATTGGAGTGTCACCCAGGAGAACGCTGTTCATGTCTGGTGTGAAAGTAAAAGTCAATGCTGACTTAAGTGGTAAGAAACCTACTTATTTTTACCTAAACCATGATTTTATCCTGGACCTAACCAAGTAGTTTTCTTTCAAATCACAATGTTTTCAACAACTGAGACCCAACTGAGAACTGGTACTCTATAACAGTCATGTATGTTGTTGTGGAAGTCATTGGCAAATAACCTATTCTCTAATTTTTCTACTTTTAACTTTCACTTTCTATGCAACGTTGCTTTTGACAACAATTTCTAAGAGTTCGGGAAAAATTTGTGCCGTTCTCAGGGGCCTAAGTTAGTTGCTCTAACTAGAGCAAACATCTGTCAGTTGCCATCACAAACAGAACAAAGTGTCACCAATCGTATGTTAACTGGTGACTGGGGAATGTGTTGTGGTTGCTGGTACTGACGACAGCCTTGTAAAAGCCTTTGATTTTACTCAAATCAATTTAAAATACCTACCCGTCTGTGTTTAGTATCTACGGCAACACACGTAAGAGAGCAACCAAGGACGCATTCAGCCCAAAATCAGCAGTTAATATGTTTAGCAGACAGCAGAATCACCACGACTTGCCAACGAGGTAATAGTGGCCCGCTAGAGGTGGCTGTATTCCTCCATACCATGCTCTCTCTTTGCAGCTCGACTACAAAACTAACTTGTATCCATCTATTCACTTTATACTGCAGCATTCCAAGCTCTGAGGTGGAACCCAGAAGGGCAGAGTCTGTAACATTCATCAGACTCTGCAACCTAGAAACAAGAATATGAGCAGAATTTCTTCACCAACAATCCAATCAAACAGCTTTATGGAAATAGTCTGATTAAGAATCAGTTCAAACGTCAGAACATATAAATGTAAACACAGTCCCCGTCAATGACAGCAGGGTTACCACTGGCCCTGACTGACCCCCCTCCCCCTTGACAGCACAGTTCTCCCCCCTGTTCAGGTGCTACTTGGTTTACCCAGCACCCAGCACCCACACAAACCAATATTTGTTCCCATCCTACACATCCCTCCCCCACTCTCTGTGTTATTCCTGATTAACCGTAAACGAGCAAATATTTTCCCAGTGTTCGCCAGGTTAGATCCCCATTTAATTAAACTGGCTCATTATGTCGCTCTCTGATTAGTGGAGGAGAATCAATTATTCAATTCACAAACATGGGCCGCAGGAGCTGGAGGTGCACAACGAGCTGCTCATTTAATTCCAAGGACACTAATTAGCTACAAAGCAAGCAGTAACTTTCCTTCTCTTTTTTTTTTTCCCTTCCTTCCCCTGCCTTCTTTTCCAATTACCGCACATGCAGGACACTTAAAGTTAGCAAGCAGAGGAGGAGGAATCACAGGCCCGGGCTGTGGGTGGTGTTTTAAGGAGGTGTTTTGGGAACAGGGATGGGAGAGGGGTGTGGTGGGTCAATCTTTGCCTTATTTAGCAGGATTCTCCTCTAGTTAGCGAGGTCAAGGAGGAGAAGAAGGCAGGAGGGAGCTTATTTGCTGATATGTAGATCACGGAGCCTAAGCATTCAGGAAACGACCCCGGGGATTTGCGGATGTGTCGAGCCGGGGCCGCTTACTTTTGTTCTCGGCAATCAAACAGCGGGCAATTATCCGAATTATTGACAGCAGATTTCTCATTTCAACTGCAAATTAAGGCTATCAATAAAGCTTTCTGATGCAAAAGTGACTAATTAACCAACGGAGTGGATCTCTGAAGCCTTGATATAAATAAATAAAGAAAAACCTCCAGTCGGCTGCACGTTGTGGAAACACAGGGGAACTAATTAGTTTAATTATCAAAACAGCTAATTAAAATTACACAGTTGCCTAATTAGTTCTGTGCTTCTTGCTGTCTCCTTCTCTCCCTCTTTCTTTTTTCTTAGTTGCCCTCTCACTCTTTAATTGACAGGTTGAAGTTAAATATAAAATAGGAGGAAAGAGAGCAGTGTGTGTGTGTGTGTGCGCGCGTGTGTGTGTGTGTGTGTGTGTGTGTGTGTGTGTGTGTGTGTGTGTGTGTGGATGTTTTGTCTATGCATGTGTGCCTGGAAGGAAGCAGGAGAGCACAAACAGCTCCTGCTGAATATCTCGCAGTGCGACAGAATACTAACAGCAGAATAGATGACTGTTGTACCTTTGGTGAGACGGTCCCAACTTTCCTCCCATTAATCTGTCCCCGGGATCGCAGACGGGCGGGGCCGGGTGAAGAGGGGACAGAGGGGTTGACAAACGTGGGGTCAGAGCCAAGAGCAGGCCTCGTGTCTCTAGAAAGAGGCCAAGCATGCGCCAAAGAATCTGCTGCTGGGCGTTAACTGACATCATTTGGCAAACAAGCTGAATAATAATTATGTAATTTATTTGTTGCAGCTTTCTGCATCATCCTGTTCGACCCATAACAATGTGATCAGTTCTGGAATGTAAGTAAGTATATTTACTCAAGTATACTTACAGTTTAGTACAAATTTGAGATACTTGTACTTTTCTTGACTATTTCCATTTGGTGCTACTTTATACTGCTACTCCACTACATTTATCTGACGGCTTTAGTTACTTTTCAGATTCAAATTTTGCATAGAAAACAATTCATTAGTTTAGAAAATACAACACATTGTTAAAGATTAAACCGGTGCATCAGGACCTTTTTGGCTTGTTGACATAACAGCGCATTAGGCGGTGGTGGAGGCACGTAATGTGTTAAAACTACAAACTGGCCCAATGGAAACAATACCAATGGAGAGTCAACTAAAGTCCTTTGTCGTGACAGACACACATATTACAGTTACAGTTTTAATCGCGGTCTGGTAGAAAGGAGGACAAGGTGGATGGGTCAAACAACAGACTTGCCCTACCAACCCTCCAGTTAGTGGATACCTAACTATATAAATACATTAAAACTAGTTCCATCTCATCAGTATTAATCATGCAATTTATTAGCTCAGTCACAGGAGCCAATATTCAGCAAAACAAGTACTTTTACTTTTACCATTTTAAGGAAATCTGTCCTATACTTTCAGTTGAGTAGGATTTAGATTTTTTAAGCCTGCAGTGGCTCAAAATCCTGAGCCTTTTTTTTTTTTTTAAATGAAGCTATATTAGTGAGCTATTTTATGAATTGTGTGCTCACCTAAAAAAAGTAACATTTCCCCAAATGTTCAACTGTTTTTAAAAACTTAAATAGCTGATTTATGATTGCATTTCTTTGTTCTCTGAGGTTTTGCACCAACATGCAAATTATGTCCTTTTCGTCTAGCACCAACATTTCAATCACAAAATGCATTGAGAGACAATTCTTTATATCAAAACCACACAAATCATAACTATTCTGGAGCTGAATGCTGTTGTTTTAAAGTTGAGCTTTTTTTTTTTTTTCTTTTTCTGTGTGATCACACCTCAGTTCAAATGAGTATGTACAGTATGGAGTGGGAAGAAGGATTGGATGTTATTTAAGCCCAGCACTGCTAAATCATTTACAGCAGCACCTGCCCAGGGCTACACACTGGAACAATGTCAGAGCCATTTATAAGTTGACAACATGTTTCACTGGAACAAAACCAAACCCTCGAACCAAAATTCATTATATCTGTAGCATGCTATGCAGGGAAATATATATAATATTTAAACATCCAGCCTGCACAATAGTCATCTAAACAACACGCTGTGTATGAAGAATAGAGAATGATTATTCTATGTTAATACAGAACAAAATTCCATACTCAACAGCACTTTCACAGATATGCCAAACATGTAGACATATGTGAGTAGTGCTATGCAGGACACGCTGTGACGAAGTTAATCTAGATCACTATGACATCCACCCATTATTCAATGTGATCTCATCCCTACTGCTCATATTTGGAGCTTGGGCAGAAGCCTTTAGTGTAGTGACGCCGTGAAGGAGTTGAGGGTAAGGAACGGCCGCGGCTAAGGTTTAAACACGTGGTTAATGTTGTGAAATGGTGGCGGCTAACGTAACAGGTGGTTAATGTTGTAATTGGCAGCTAACATTGCAGTGCAACACATTATAGTGTGAGGAAATGCTGGCAACTAATGTGGTTAGTTTTGTAAAAGTGTGGCGGCTAACGTAACACGTGGTTAACGTGAAACGGAAGCAGCTAACATTGTAACACGTGGTTAACGATAAGATAATGAAGATGGGATTTCTTTTCAACTGAACACCTATGGCCCTCCTTTGATATTAGGCTCTGAGATTACATCAAATCCCTTTTTCCAGTTGCTTCCTGCTACCCAGCATGTGGATATCTTCCAAGATTTTGATTGGATCAATCTTGGACTCAAAATTAAAGTACCGTGATTTTCCAACAAATTTCAGTGACATCTTGAGGCCATCCAATCTGCTGGGCCTTCCGGATGTTGGGTAGTGGCTGTCCAACAAGGTTTCCCTGCCCCCAAAGAGAAGTAGACGGACCTAAACAACCGGTCAGTGAGGTCTGGGGATGTTTGGATACCGACTGCCTGATCAGCCGGCAGCAGACTGTCAGGTGCAATGTGCCCATCCCCTCCAGCTAGAGAAGGTGCTCATCTGCAGCCTCCCAGCATGTAAATGGTCCAGGAACGAGCAGGGCCGACCTGGAGCCTTTTCGGCCAGGGGTATTTTTAGCCACACTAATCAGGGAGCTTATTATTTCTTGGGTTCACAGGAACTTTGAACCGCAGACTCTCCTGGCCTAAAAGATTCATGAAGGAGAGGCTATCGGGGGACCTCCTCAAGGCTGGAGAGGTCAGAGGTGGGTGTTATCCCTACGGCAACCACAGAAAAAACAAATTATATGTGTTAAGGGTGCACTGCTTGTACATTTATTGTGTATGTTTAATGTAGCGTGTTGTGGGTGTAACTGATTTATAACATGGGGGAGGCGTATTGACATATACAGCCAGGTGGAGATTTATGGGATCGGTTATCTGTTCCAATTAAAAAAAGCTTAGCAGTGCAAAGTAACCAGCGTAAAGTCTATTAATGTAACGCGGAAAAACATGGTTTTCAGTGTAATTGGTCATGCTAATAAGGATCCGAGGCACAAACTGATGTTTTTACTGTAAAAGCAGAGCTCTGCTTAAAATCACTCTTGTAGGGATTAAAAAGTTTCCTTGGCATTGACGAACCTATTTGGATCAACGTTATTATATTAATAGATTATAATTAATTCATCATGGATGCACTTGTAAATCTCTGGACCTTATTAGATTCTGAGTGTATACGATGGGCCTTGGAAAAGAATGCCTTTTGTGTATAAAACGCAATCTAGCTGGGGCCAGCTGGTGAGGGAGGCGTGTAGTGTGAATTGCCTGCAAAGCGCTGTTCCATTTGAATTGTCAATGTGGTTCCTCCATTTGACTCATACAGAGAGCATTTTGGCTCAGATAGAGCAAAGACAGATTCCATCAGGTCCTTATCTGTTACAAGTTGCATTGCTTGCAACTGGATTCAATAGGTACCAATAATGCTGTTATTTTTTAAACATTAGGATACCTGGGTTTTCTGCACTGGTCAGCAGTGGGGTATACGAGTATGAGAAAAGCATTTAGAACATGCCCGGCTTCCTTCCCCTCCCTGCTGTCCGATACCATGAATGGTGTATTATTCCTATCATTTTTCTGACTTTCTGGGGGAAAAAGTAATTTTATCTTGTAAAGGGATGTATTTTTTTCTGCAGCCCCACCCCCCACCCCTTCCTACACCCTGTCCCCCGAGTGGTGTATATTGTTCTGGGATGAAGAAGTCTTCCAGCTGCATTGATACATCATCGCAGCCAACCACAATCACTGTCTGCAGACTGTCAGTAGAGACCAATTTAGGCCACATACCCTCTGACCATGACATTTAAGAAAAATTAATCCCACTCTAAGCCTTCGAAGAGAATTAACTCTGCTGCAAAAAAAAAGACTATCACCAAAACCTCTTCAGAGGGCCGGCGGTGCGTGGGGTCTGCCATTCTCTTGTGTTGATCAATAGGAGAGAAAGTGTTTGACAGCTTCTGTGCGAGTCGGACGCTTCTTTTGTTGTACAAGCAAATGACGCCAGCAGAAGCGACTCTCACCCTGGTGCAGATATGCCCAACGTTTGAATTGGATGACAGACTGAGTGTTGAGTGAGAAGCTCTGAGTAACCACTCAGGGAGCTGCCAATCACAGCGATGACATCGCTGTTTTTACTGCGTGTTGACAAAGTGCGATGGAGGCGGCGGCGTATCGCCTGGCCTGCAAACAACAACCGAAGGTGCTGCCTTCAAAAGAAGAGCAACCCAGCAGCTGTGGGAGGCTTTCATCAATCCGGCGAGGAACAACTCTCTTCCCTCAACACAATTCATGTGGAGCCAAAGCATTTGGATAATAGCCACGTCTCGGCTATGATAGAGACTGAAAGGATGAAGGCTTTTTGCCCATTAAGGCGGCAGCAACACTCACAGATACACTATTGCAGGTTATTAGTGGGCTTGAGCAAAAAAAGCACTCAGCGACATGACAGTGAGACAAGACATTTCACCGAGACACAAACATGCATCCCACCATCATGGGCTGTGTCGGAGCTTGAAAGCTAGTCGAGGCAGGAACAGACTGATCATCACCGCTATGAACTGAAAGCCTCACAAAGAGGAAGTCTTTGACAATCCCCAATATTTTGTCTTCCTGCGTGTATCAGGTTGAACAACGTGTGCATCTGTTCCCCGACTCTGAGAAACTCGCTTTGCTTAAAGTCCCTTTGATTGCTTGAGACACCTTGCATGCTCCGCTTTGCAGCGAAACAGAATGAGCAGCAGACTCCATCTTATTTACATTTCCCTTTTCATAAACCGCTCCGTTGCAGCCAGAGCGCGGAGAAGGCAGCGAGAGGAGAAAGGAAGGAAGGAAGGAAGGAAGGAGGGGGAAACAGACAAGAAAAAGAAACAGTGTGTTCCAATGCCAAGGTGCCCGGGCCTCTTTTTAAGCGGTAAATGTTCTGACGGGGGGAGAAGGGAAGGCGATAATGAGAGCAGAACTCCTTTCCAAGACAGCCGCATTGTTTTAATTGTTCAGACTGGAGAACCGAGGGAGAAGGAAGCCGAGTCTGTTTTCTCCGAGCCAATGTAAAAAAAAAAAGGAACAACCTGGCTTTTTCCCGGCAATGTGTTGGAGCAATTATATACAAACCCTGTAATTATGCATATCTTTTGGAAACATGTAAAAGCTGTATGGAAATGAGACTGGGCTGCTTAAGCAGCACACACCCCCGCCCCCACGGCTTCGCATTGTTTGATATTTTAGGCAGTTTTGGCAAAGTAATGGGGAGTTTAAGGCACGTCGGTGTTTTGTTGCATGTGTTTGTTGGTGAAACTGTGTATGCGTGCAGCCACGGAGGGAGGCAGGTTGGTCAGGTTGGATGCTCGCTGGTGGGCAAAAAAATGAAGCACAAACATATTATTCTGTATCAGCGTCCCCCCCCCCACCACCACCATCCTTTTCCATACCTCCTCCTTCCTCCTCAATCCGCTCTCCTTCCTCCTCTCTTCCTTCTCCTCGCTCGTCTCTGCATGCACTAGGTCCCACCCTTAATTAAGTCTGCTGGGGTTTAAAGTGTTGAATCTTGTTTAAAGCCCATATCAGCACATTTAAAAGGACTGTGAGAGTGTGCATGGTAATCAGGACATCCATAGCTGTTTGGGTAGCAGCGTTGGCCACTGAGAGCTTGATTTCAGACTTGATTTCTTCACAGTTTTCTGTTCTTTTTCTTTTTTTTCTCCCTTTGCATATGTTCTTGGGAGGGAAGGAGAGGGTGTGATTATTCCCAACTGTCATCCAGTATTTTGTAGGGACTCAAGGCTCCTACTGCTCACAATTACCACAAGTTAATCTTATCACAGTAAAATTCAATTACTTTTATCAAGGTTATTTCATAGGCTACAGACGTAGCCTGGGTGGACTCTATTCTGCTGGCCATTGTGTGCTTTTTCGTGTTTCTCTGCCAATAATTGAGCTCCGCTTTTACCCCCAGAATGCCGTGTCCCGTGCAGCAACAATGCAACATGTAAGAGCTCTATGAGAAACCAATAATGGGGGCATTACTGCAGTTCACCTCGGGCCGAGCACCTGTTACTGTGCCTCCATTCTGTGCTCACACTGACATTTAAAATGGGCATTTTTCACCATTGATAACAGGTTAGTGGCAGGGCTGCAAGCCAGGAGTCTGATGAAGGCTATTTAAATGCTTGCAAAGTGGCGAGATTAAAATCGAATAAGTGCAGCTTTTTCCCTCCCTTTTTCTGCTTGACTTATCTGGATTCGTTCCCCCAGACCCTCGCCGCGGTGGATTCTGGGTGACTCCCACCCGCCCAACACACCAATTACCCCTGGATGGATTTTTTTTGAGTGAAGCGGGATAATTGTGTAATTATCTGGGTGAAATGGGAAGTCTAATGTGTTAAAGTGGGATTTTTTTTTAAGCCGCTGTGAAAAGTGGAGACGGCAGGGTGGAATGGTGACGCTAGTGACGTTGCGGCACCTCCTGCTAACAAAACAGATAAATAAATAGATCTGGACAGAAAGGTATCCAAGTGAGATGGCTGACCTGAAGACCTGGAGACTGAGAGCACCGGCGGCAGCTCCACGGAGCCTCTGTGTACTCAGGTGGAGCTTTGATGTGTCGGTGAAAACACACATATTGAAATAATCACAATTTGATATTGACCATTTGGAACAAAATATTTTTTTTTGTACTTAACCAAAAGGACCTGACCCATTTCTACATGTACGGAAAAGGATACATTTGATAAACAGCATGGAACATAGCCAATACTAGCATTAATGAAAGAATAATTGAAACTTGCCCAATTGAAACCAATTCCTGAAGTCTATTTTTCTGTTGTGGATGGGTTAGATGGCCAAAGCACCTTGTTTTTATTGGCGGATTACAGCCATGAAACTACACTGTAGC
The DNA here is from genome assembly GCA_016806645.1 of Ophiodon elongatus. Classification (NCBI taxonomy): domain Eukaryota; kingdom Metazoa; phylum Chordata; class Actinopteri; order Perciformes; family Hexagrammidae; genus Ophiodon; species Ophiodon elongatus. The sequence continues at coordinate 1,792,185 of JACSYO010001636.1, forward strand.
CGAGTCTATTCACTGATTACCAGTTGATGGAAACAAGCCTCAATCACATTTGTGGCATTTAAAAAGTGTTTAAAGTTCACATGACAAATTCAATGGAAACATGGTTGCTAAAGTCATTATATGTCAAATATTTTACGTAATATATTTTCTTGCCTGCCACGGTGTCTTTTTTTGGTATTACCAGAAGGAGGAGGCGCCAAGTTTAGAAATGTGTAAATTCGGGAGTTTCAGCAGGGGCTAAACAGAAGCTACTGGATAATTTGCCATTTCAATTTCTCTTCTTTATCAAGGTGTTCAGGTTTGCAAGACTTGAGTGCGTGGAATGAGACAGTGGTAGGAAACCTCAACATTTTTTGTACATAATATAATTTGTAGGAAATGCAGTTGTCTGGATACGTTCTCTGGCAACAGACGACGGCAATCCAAGGAGCGTTGCATTTCTGTACTGCACAGATACTGTAGGTCGTAGGAGGTGGTTGGAGTGGCTGGTGGATGTACAAAATGCAGGACTTTCACACTGAAGACCTGGGTTTGCTTTCTGACTCTCACAAGATCAGGGTCAGTTTACAGCAATACTTTGATTGAAAACTTATTTTTATTTTTAACCATGTCCATATTTAGTTGCCTAAACAGAACAATTAAACACCTAAATGCTTTTTTCACCTCAAGCATATAGGGTAGGAAAACTAGTGAACGTGTTGACATTAAATAATTCCAGATGAATGTATGTTCAGTTATGACATTTTCCAACTTTATAGATTTTCAAAGCCTGTCTATGTATTCCCTCCACACGGCTCTCAACCTGTCGTCGACTGAGCCAGTGGGAAGCAGCTGATGGGGCTTAGACTGCAAACAATTGCAACAGTGCTGATTGAGCTAACAGTGTTAACCTAATGAGGAACCACAGGGTGGCTGCTACGTTTCTGTGATGGCGCTGTTGGTCGGGACAGTGCTATCACCTGTAACCGCCGTATGAGAGCAGTGCAGAGCGGCGGCCGTGAGCTAGCTGGTGCTGCACGCTGCACTAACATTCACTAAAAGGCACGCCGGCCCGGCGTGTCAACAAAGCACAGGAAATCTGGAATTACAACACACAGAGAGAGACATTACTCCGCTATATCTGAACAAACATAACAAATCGTTGTATATATCTATAAAATAATGTTCTGAATATGGTATAGAGAATCAGTTTTCTCATTATGTTGATAAAGAAAGTGTAATCTCGGAGCATTATGTTTGATCCAAAATGTGTTGCACTGTCATTTTGAGGAGACCAGGTTGACCATGCATTGAAATTTGTATCTGTGACGGATCTGTAAGAGGAAGATTGTGTCGTTTCATTACTCAAAAGTTACATCCTTTAAACTTACAGAAGACTACATTCACTTCTACATTGTGCTTAATAAATATGTACAGAACTTTAAATGTACAAACCTCAAAGATTTTTTTGATATAAAACCAATATGTCATCTTAAAAAGATTAAAATAACAATAGCATGTAACCAAAATCATACAAAATGCTTTTATGCTGTATATACTTGCACATACTGTATATAGAGGCCACATTTCTACATTGCAACACAGTATTATGTAGTGGCTTAACACCGGCAGCATACAGGCCATTACATTTTTGCACAGACTACGTTCTAGCTCTGTAGTCTTAATTGATATAAAAAAAAGAGGAGGAAAAAAATCAATGGAAAGCCATGAAGGTATTTTTCCCCAAAATAACACATTGCATTGACCCTAATCCAAATCCACTCAGAAACCAGGCAATTTCTCACTGCCAGTCTCCAGACCCCAGCTCTACTCGTGGCTTCAAGCGGGCGGTAAACACTCACTTGTGAAATGGGGGGAGGAGTGGGGAGGGGCATAAATGAAAATTCAAGGAAAGGGGAACATAAGATATGTTGTCTGCTTTCAGCGGTTGTTAGAAAATAAATTGCTTTTGAAAGTAGAAATGTTTACCTCAATTGAGAACCGTTTTATGCCCTTGACAGGAAATTATTTCACAGCTTCTCAAGCAGCCGCTCTTTCCAATGGTTATGTTTCCTTAACCCCACCAAATAACATTGGCCTTCACATTCAGCTAAAGTATAAATAGCCTACTTTGCCCATGTTTGGAGGACTTTCTCAGTTGGTTCCTCAACTAATTTCTCTCCTCTATGGAGCAGCTGGAGGAACAGAATAGAAGGAAAATGGTACATTGGTGTTCCTGTAGCTCCGGTATGTGGAGTGAATTTGTAGGAAAACAATGAGAAGATTGGATATGAAATAACACAGCAAGCACTAAGCAAACATCGGTGTAACAGCAAATGGGAAACCAAGGATATTGCCAGATACAGCAATAGGTTATTGTACGCTTACGTTTTCCCCTGAAAAGCAACTTGTTGTGGTTGTGTGGCTGCTTGGGCGTACAAATTGTTTGACTTTCACAGTGGAGGCCACGACTTGCATCATGTCTCCTGCCAACAGTCAAAGTTGATCGCTTTCTACCATGATCACAATCTTCAACTTACCTTGCTTGAACACAGTTACCTTGCAGACCGATTCTTAGTGCCGCACTCCCTTAGTTACTGTTGCTAGGTCGGACAACCTTGACAAAAAGAAACATGGTGACGCCGGTCCTGTTGAGCAAGGCTATTTAATGAACACAGGGACACATGGGAAGTGTAACTGGAGCTGCAATGTTACAGGAGTACACAGCAGACGGCGCTAGAAATAAAGGAATGGCGTCATTGGTGCTGTTGCTGAGGCTCAGTAATTACAGGCTGGCTACTCGCTGTTATAATCGCCAAGTGTGCATCGGCTAGAAGGTATGTTCCCAAGACTTGATGTTAAAAATGATGCCTGAGACCGATTATCAGTTTACTGCACTTTAATGCAATACACACTTGCCTGTGTGTATGTGTGTATCTGGTTCTGAAAAGGTAAACCAATACAACGTAAACGTTAACAACAGTTCACTCATAATAAAAGCCTTCAAAAGCTGCAAATATCCAATAGTTTACAACTTAGCTACAACACCCAAACTTGCAAACTAACAAAAGTGAAAGTATCCTAGTCACAGTTGGCTAGTATAACCTAGGAATTCGCCAGACATTTTAATAAGCATTCAATATACTGTATGCATCATTGTCAGCATAATGTACATAGTAAAGGTAAAATGATAACAAACTGTCCTGCATGTAAGTATTACACATAACGGGAACGTTCGGTGCCATGAGCGCTGGTAAATGACAGATTTCTACCGCTAATTATACACACTGTAATTACAGATTCCTAAAGATAACAATAATTACGATATAAACATCATAACTTACATTTCTCTGGACGCACACACGGGAATGCAAACATCAACTGTCAATCTGCATAGCACATCAAACCTGAACAGATAAATGAAATAAAGTCTGAATCATGCTGCTCCCATAAAGACCAGTAGACGCTACTCGGCCAAGTCTGCGGCAGCACCCCTAGTGGCTGGGCCCTCAAACAACCCGTCCTGTTATAGATAGATAGATAGATAAATACTTTATTAATCCCGCAAGGGGACATTTTTTATTATGCCCTTCAAAACAGGTGCGCTCAAGTAAGCTTGACTGGATGGTGGCCGATATAAACTAGAACGTTTTTAAATAGAAAGCATTTATTTATGGTCTTTTATTAAAGGTCTATTCAAGCATTTTAGAATTGTGGTTCTTACCCACAAAATAGGCTATTACGAGACCAGATCTTACTGCGCATGTGTTGTACCCCAATGATATGAAGCAATATGAAGCTATAACATCACCTCTTTTCCCCCTCCTTGACATTTAGCCGGATGCCCCATCGTGTTTTATGGGACTCTGGTGCTCAGAAACACTCTTGTTTTGTCCAGAGGGACCACCAAAATCAACAGAAAATGTTCAATGTTCATTCTATCTGTAATACGACACACTTGTACTACCAGGAACCATGAATGTCAACCAGGAGTCAAATCTTAAGGCATATAGCTTTAACCGAGCAGTCTTTGTTGCCTAAACCTAAATGTAATCAAACCTTAAAAATAGAATTGCTAGATCGTCCTTTTGTCATGATGTTGTTCCTGATGTGCTAGTCCCAGCAAATGGGAGTTAGTACTCAGAGGACGATCCACTCTGTCTTGGAAGTTCGGCGGTTCAATCCCCGGATCCACTAGTCTAAGACAATCGGTGTATGATGTGAGGTGTTAATGTGAATTAGTTTAGTCCTGATGCGGAGGTGGCATCCTACATGGTAGCCATCAGTGTGTGAATGGGTGAATGATATGTAGTTGCAAGCGCGTTGAGTTTCGGAAGCTATACAAATGCAAGTGTCTCATACATAGTGTTTACCATAAACACTAGGATTGAGAGTAAAGCTGTGGCTCTTACCCTTAGTTGCTGCTGAGCCTTCTATCAGCCCAATTACTGTTCTCCTGCAAGGACAGTCTTGGAAGAAACTACTAGTGTGGATCAATTCACTTAAAGTCAACTCTGCTAAATAACCACCGGTAATCATATGGCTCATCTAACCTTGTCAGAGAATGTTGATACTGGGTGATTCTGCAAAATCCAGGAATACATTTAATGGCGATGTTTTTAAAAATTCTTGTCTTCAATATCCGCATATGGCAACTATGTTATGACTGGTAAACCACAGGGAAAAAAACTGAGTCAATTGCACGACCAGGACACAGGATAAGGTGTAGGTAGAACAGTCTTTATTAAACAGCAGAGGTTTGGTACACGGGTAGGCAGTCAGAACAGGCAAACAAATCAGGCAGGGATCAGGCAAGACCGTGGTCGATGAAAAACATTTCGAGATCAGAGAAACCTGGAACATGAACTCTAGGAAATCACTGGAAAGTAAGACACAGAGGACCAAGACAAACTAGCACAGAGACGGGGGAACACAGGGTTTAAATACACTGGGGATGTGTAGGTGATTAGACACAGGTGGGATCAATCAGGGGCGGGACAGACCATAGGCTCGTTCAAGATGAGCCAGTCCTGGACAGAATCGATCACCGGCGATCGGCACGCAATGCATGCCGGTTACATTTGTGTCCGACTTGATCCCGACTTGCTCTGAGGTCATGCACATGTGGTCAACGATGACCTCCCGAGATCGAGGCGGACACAGTTTTTAGAGCCAGGCACCGCAGTTGCTCTCTACCGACTGCATGACCCAGGGCATGATGGGAAACGCCTGGCTGTCGCCAGATCAAAGAGCTGATTGGCTCTTAGATTTGACAACAAACACCACGTTTTGTAGAAATCCTATTTTTCTGTGTAGTTGTAATACTTAATGCTCGATTGTTGGCTATTAGTCTCATGTTGTGCAGTGAAGGTTTAATATCTTGTGTGGTCGATAATAATAAAGCTTATTTATACAACATTTATCACAATGAGCAGCAAAGTGTTTCACAGGCAGACAAAAAGAAAAAAGATACATATAAATAAATCCGAACGAAGTCTGCGAACTACAAGTAGCCTACAGATCGGATCTAACAGGAAGTAACTGTTTGTTTAACTTACTGTTTATTCTTTGAAGGCAGCTGCCGCCTGCTCTTGTCCACTTTCCAGCCGAGACGCAGTTCATCTCGAACAAGCATGAATCACAGTGGCGGGAAAACACAAAAAGGCAGGAAGTGAACTGACCTGCAACAAGAGGAGAGGTAAGTAACTCAAAATAAAACAGGAAATAAAGATAACGGATCAAATAAGGAAAACATAACTTTGTAGACAGGACGAGACAGGACAAGATATAAAAAAGCCCATCTCTGTGATTTTTGCATATTATTCTCTCCCTAATAGGCCAGATAGTGTTATGTACTACTCAGTCTAAGCATTACAGACTTCACTTCTATTTCTTGCCTGCCTGTTCCTGATCACAGCCTGTTTACAGTTCCTACCCGTTGCCTGCTTTGTTTGCCCTCACTGACTGACTACCTGCAGCCAAACAACAAAATTCTGCCTTGAACTTCTTACCAAGTATACAATTGATTGCTCTGCCTATCTGAGTTTTGTTTTTGAAGCCACGTCTCTGTTTGCAGAACTGTTACAGTACAATCTGGCCAAAATGGACTCTGCTGACACCAACCCCATTCAGGAAGCACTCAGCGTGCGCTATTCACAGACATGTACAGCAACTCCATCACGGGCAACCTTCAGAAGATGAAGACCGTCATGAAGGACAGGGACAGAACATCTATCTCCCACACAAAGGTGTCTCTCCAGGGACGGGGACTGGCTTATGTCACCCTTTCCAGACACACTGTTTCTTGGTGTTCCAGCACTAGCCTTCTTACACAAAAAAATAATTGTCTCTCGGCAAACTTCCTACTGACCTTGATGCCCTGTGTACAGCCAGGGTGGCTGTGGTTTAGAGGTAGAGCGGCAGTTCACTAATAAATCGGCAGGTCAATCTTCGACTCCTCCACATGTCGAAGTGTCTGCCAGATACTGAACCCCAAATTTCTCTCAAATGTTTGTGTGAGTGCGTGTTTGAATGACCATTAGATAACATCCTGATGGGCAGGTTGGCACCTATCATTGCAGCCTCAGCCATCAGTCTATGAACGTGTGTGTGAATGGGAGAATTTTGACAATGTCGATATGTAGTGTAAAGCGCTTTGAGTGGATTGGAAGACTAGAGTACGCTATATGCAAGTCTATTTACCTTTTACCATCTACACCCATCTCACAGAGAGAAGGAAATAGAGGAGGGATCCTGTCTCTGCTGTCACAGGGCTATCATTGCCTTACTCTCTTCGTCGGCACTCTTGTTCCCCCTCCTGGACCTCACAATGACTGCTGGCCACTTCGTCTCAGCCTGTCAGGAGTTCAGTAGTATACGAGAGGGGGCTGGTGAGCCAAACTCCGGAAATCCCCTCTGGTCTTCATCTCCAAGCCTAGTTAATTATTTCTGCCGCCCTCACTGTCTCTGTGTTCCTCGACCGGGTGACATCCTTTGGGTCATGTCGGACCGCTTTGGTATGTCTGGCCCATTCTGATCTTCACCCAGAATGAGCAGGAACATAAGCAGAGCATGTATCAGGTATTGCGACAGCTCCTGAAGATTCAACCAGTCGTTGGCTGAGAGGTGCGCAAGTTCCATATCCAGACAATCTCTTTCCTGGGCTACGTTGTTTTTGCTGGCAGCATCCAATTGGACCACATCAAGGTCAGCGCTGTCACTGAATGGCCTACACCACGAACCGCAGCTGAAGTGGTTCCTGGTGTTTGCTAATTTCTATAGATGATGTCTCTACAGTGCTTTTGCTGCCTCATATCTCAGGCGTCGCTTTACCTCATCTCCCATTCTGATTCTACCAGATCCATTCGTCTCCCTCAGCTGCTGGCGGTCAAGTTGGCATTGAAATCTTGCCTGCACCTGCATCATCACCGCCATTTCTTTGGAAATCAAGAAAAAGCTAAAGCTAAAGGCCTGGAATTGTACCCTGCCCCCAACGGCTGCCCACCTAGACTTTTGTACCAGTCTCCCTCCATTCCAAGTAGCTCTAGTGGAGTCACTCCACCTGTTCCACTCGTCATCCAGGCATCTGCCATATCCTGAGCTTTCTGAAGCAGCGGTTCTGGTGGCCCACCATGAAGCCCAACATTGGGGAGTTCATTACTGGCTATAAATGTCCAAAACAATGTCCCTCGACACGCGCCAGTAGACCTCCTTCAACCTCTCCCAGTTGCTCATCACCTCTGGTCATACATCTGTCTGGATTGTCATTTGTTTGCCTCTGAACTGCTTTTGAGTCCACATGCAGAACTGTTTCAATAGTATGGTTAGGCTTAGTGAAAGATCATTGATACAGTTTATCCAATAATTGCAGGTCTGTGACCCACACAAACCTTTGCGGTAGATTATGATGAAGGCAAGAACAAGTCATTTTACTGTACTTCTACATCTACCTATGAGCTCATTCACTTCTTTAAATACATGCAAAACACACTTGACAAAACAGCCTGTGATTAGCTCACATTTAGCTGCAAATCATTTAGCTGCAAATCAGATGAACTGTGGCTAGATTAATTTACATGAATAGTAAATATGGTGCGGATTTGAAAAACTGTGGTGACACAAAATGTTGCGCCCCTGACAGTACTTTGTGGTAGGCTCATCCCCTCTTGAGTTAAGATTATTTTGTCAAACTGCCTTAATACTAACATTTAAAGATGAAGCATCTCAAAGAGATGCTCTGGTATTAGTTGGCATTTGCTTGACATTTTGATGAACACCTACTGGTACACCAGGAAGAACAAGAACAAGAAAAACTAAAAAGACATTTTTCCAGGAAGTAAAATAAATGGAATCATGACATACTGAAGAGAGCACAAAGTTTTACCTTTAAACATATTTGGTACTCTTTGATAAATCGATGTCCTGTTATGAAGCAATAGCTAACAACGTGAAAGTCCTCTCTCTTTTCACAGTGGCTTTAACAATGATGCTGGAATCTTTTGTCACAGCTTTTATTTTGTTAGGGTTTGAATGCTGAGAGTTTGGAGCACCTCTCCAGTCACACACACACATAGGCAAAACAAACACATAATGGTAGCTTTCAAAGCAGAGAGCTTCAAGACTGCAAACCTCTTTCAGCCCTCACCAGTACTGCTAGTGGAGGAGAAATAACAAACACAAATATGATGGTGGAACAGAGATGTCAGGGCCAATTAAATGGAATGATTTTATTGCAGCACTTATCTCCAACAAGATGCCTGTAGCTAAATGCCATACACAGATACTAGGGTGCCTCACTTTGTGTGGATAAAGGCCTATGATCTTCAGTTGCACAAATTGTCAACAGGACACTGGAACAGTGCTGCAAGCAACAAATCATGCCACGTTCACACTCGACACGGAAGCGCAGCGAAGTGCTGTGATTTCCAAACCGCTGCCCGCGTCCTCTCGGCGCCCATGTTAACCAATTGGGTTGTTCACACAGACACCACCCAGACAGAGATTAGCTATATAGAAAACAACATAGGAGCAGAATCGCTTCTTGATCGTCGCAGACATTTATCCACCACTTTTTAACCTCATCAGTTTATCCTAGAGGAACCACATCAACACCATAATTGCATCACTGGAGATGCAGAAAAGCATTTGATAAAGTCAACTGGACATCTCTAGTCGTTGCCCTTGAGGAATTTGGTTTTGGCGAGGCGTTCGTTGAGCTAACCAATAATCACACTCCTCAATACTTCACACTGCAGTGGGAGACAAGACGAGGAAGTCCACTCTCTCCATTACAGTGTACCATTTAGATTGAGCCTCTTGCAGCTGCCATTCGAGAAAAAACATATGTATTACAGGTAAAAAAACAAATTTTCTCCCAAGAATCTTTTGTATATGCAAATGACATCCTGTCATACCTCAGCAGCTCGTCCAGAGGTCTTAAGTCGTATATCCATATTCTCAAAATATATGATATTATGAAATAAATTGGACTAAATCTAAATTCCACTACTCTGTGACTAGAATGCAGCAATTAAAAAACTCATGTGACAAAAACAACATGTAACACGAGTATCAATGTTTCCAGTTATTTCTTCTAAATTATGCACCATTACTAAAAAGAATTGAGAAAGACCTCGCCCGCTGGAACAACTTACCCATCCATTATTGGATGAATATCAGCAGTACAAATTATAATACTACCTAAAATAAAGTACATTTTCACTATGATCCTGATCCAACCTACTTCCCATTGGTTTAACTCTCATCCCACCAACTGGGTTCCCCCTCAGACCCCAGAGGTATACTTTTTGTCACATGTGCTTTATTCTATCATTCCAATTTTCATCAATCAATTTGTTCCTAATGACTGCTTAGCATTGTTTTTGGTTTATGTTTTAATTAGTGCTTTTTAAATAATAATTGAAATACCAATGTACTGGGGTCCTGGGGGCCCCAGTCAAAAGCGACCAATTGTAGAGTAGAATAGATAAATGCAATGTCAGTCATTCTGAAGGAGACAGATGGAGCAGACACACATTCCCTCTCTGCTTTTGTTTTACACAATATGCAAATTAACTGTAAGTTTCCTAAAATAATAATGATAATCTGCTTTTCCTTCAAGGACATTATTTTGAGAAGACATTTACTTAACAATTTGCCTTGATGGTTGCTTCATAGAGTAGTTTATTCTCAGAGGTGAGTAGAGTAGCCAAAACAAGTACACAAGTAGAAGTAAAAGTATTTAATTTGATGTGGATATGACTGGAATTAGTTCAACCACAGATAGTCTTGCTCAGGAAAAGTCAAAGAAGTGATCCAACACCTGCATTTATTTGTGATGAAATGATTAGATAATCTGCCACATATATGCCAGACAATTTCCCCAGACTATATTCCTCAAGTGTGATCACAAAATATGACATTAATATTGTTCTATATTAAGAAATTAACAAGTAAATACAAATTATAATTGCAATATTTATATTTTTGTTTTACAAATATATCAGCAAATTGCGTGCATCTGCCTAAAAGATGTCTGGTATGTCAACACGTAAATGTAAAAAGTGTCAACCTACACGTTATAGCGTCCCTAAACTTTGATCATCTCAGTATAGATGTTCTTAGTTCCAGTTCCCATCACAGACAGCCACAGATCCCATCCAGGTCTCTCCAATCACATGAGGACGAAGATTAGAGAAGTGGCTAAATCAGTCTCTTATCGTTCAGAAAATAGCTCGTATCAGATGAATCGTTTAGGCTAATTAGGAGTTAATGCTGTGATGTTTCATCATTAATTGCCTACGAAATACAGGTGTGTTCACTTTAACACAAAAAAAGACCATCTGTGGTTCACACGTTATATCAGTCATGTCCAAATGACTCAAATGACGTCAATCGTCAGCTCATTTTTCATAATCAGCGTAGCATTACAATACTAGCACAAGCCTGTTCTGTCTCTCCTGTGGACTTGATATTAAGCCATCAGCACATTACAGATTTGGTGAATCACTGTTAATGACTGATTATCTGGCAATAGCTGTGACAAGAGTGTGTGGATGAAGCATTTAGCTGTCCAGACTTACTCATTTAGTTAGCTTGGTAGCTTTCTAATTCCATTAAAAAGCACTGCATGAACTCCTGGGCTTGGTCTACGTTACTTAAACATTCAGTTTACTGTTTTAACTCACCATTGGTGATGGCCGTCACCCTTTCAATTAACTTATGCTAATGCTAATTGATAATGCTAATCACTAGCATGCTGACTATTGTTATGATTTAGGTTGGATAAGGGTCTGTTATAGTAACAAAATACAGTATAAACTCATAAACATGGGGTCCAACTTTTCAATTTAGTTTGGAGTTTTTATTTTTATTTCACGAGTCTGTGACATTACCCACCGCCGGGGGTCAGGGTCATCTCTCCTCAACCCCAAGGACTTTTGTTTTAAAAAATGCTCAGTTTTAAAGCATTTATAGATGAAAAGCCAAGTGAATAACCATTGTCAATTATGAATAAGCATGCTTGATCATTTTTGCCAACCTTAAAAAATCATAGGTAAACAATGCTAATTAATCACATTGAGTTCACTGAAGAAGCTGTGAGAAGAGAGCCCCTTTCAACTTCAGCTAGCTAAATGACAACAAATAAATCGCTCTTACAATTTCTTTATTGCAATTTCTATCTGATGAATTGGATTTACAAAATGGCACATACTGCTTTAGTCATGTTTTAGCTGCATTACCAGAAACATGACCTTGCAAACATGAATTCGTTAGGTAATATGTGTAATTTAGTAAATAGTTGTGACAGCAACAATTATCTACAAAATGCAGATTTGTCCTTGACACTGGTGACTCTCAACAGCCATCTGAAGGCAGCAGGTACCTGTTCCATCTGCAGTCTCTAACTGGAGTAATGTTGCACACTGTCAAACCACAAGTTTACATTCTGTGCAACCAGCATCAGACTGTTGTAAAATAACAACAGATCCCTCTGTGCTTCTGTGTACATCAAACGTGTCATTTTGATGAATTATTCTACGCAGTTTCCTCTACTAGTCAACGGGCAAGTTGGGGACTGACGCATTGAAAACAGTTTACACAGCTCCACGAAAAAAGAAAAAAAAACATGAATCACTTAAAACTTCTCAGGTGCACTTAGGGAGCCTAGCCACGAAATTACCAGAAAATGCATTAGGCATGCTTCCGATGCACTGGAAAGGGGCAGGGCGCACCTGGCTGGGATCTGGCCGAGCCGCTGGCTTTACAGCAGTAGAGCCTTTCCTCTTGTGCGGGCAGAGCAGCAGCTATCGACTTGTGGAGGTAAAAAGATAGAAACCACCGCTCTGTGCAGAGAAAGTAGGCGACTGATAGCTGCTGATTCTGAATCATGTTGAATAAAGCACCACAAAGTAGGAGGTAATCAGCCGTCGCACTACTTGTCTGTACGTTTAAGGTTTTAGAAGGAGATTTTATCATTAGGCTACGCAGTCGTTCGTTCTGTGTGAGGAAATGGACGTGTCACGTGAGTGCTGTGAAAAGTGTCAATTCCAGTCTCGGGGTCGACGCGTGAGAGGTGGCAGCCCTGTTATGAACATTAGTGAATTTGAGTTGACATGTCAGGATGGGAAATGTGAATGCTAGGGATTAGCATAAGCGATTCACACGCTAATTGAAAGGGAAACGGCTACTCTTCTCTGATGGTGGTGTGCTCACACCAAACGTGAAAGAAAATACCTGTTTTCTCACAATGTGATTGGATACAAAGTCATTGCAAAGATGTAAATATGATTCGCTCAAGATGAAATATTTCAACTTGCGAAAGAAATGTGTGTGACGCTGTGTCGCGAAGGCCTTCGTGTCAGTGTTGATATTCTCCTCCTGTCGTCACTCACATCCTGATGTTGTGGAATCAGAGAAAATTATATTATATGATATATTACAGTACGCCATTTTCAGTGTAGATGGAGCAGCTACAATGTTAGCATAGCCTAGCACCTGTCGATTCAAACTCCATTCAGAAAACCAACATTTTCAAAGTTGTTTGCTTGTTGATTCCCAGACATACGGCATAATTGTTTTGTCATTTCAGCATCCTTGTAATTCATTTATTTCAATCACAGCAAAATGTGTTTATTTTTGGTGTATGTGGGACTGTCCACTACGATACCGTCTAGAGTGAGTTACGCAAATAAACACAATAATCCCGCGGTAAATCTCGAGCCAGTAACAAGTAAAAGTTTTGTGTGAAGGCAGCATACTGTAGCCGGCTCCATTCATGTCACCTGGCTCAAGATCAGCCAATAGCAAAATTAAATTGCAATAGCTGGGTTTCAACCAGTAGGGGGCTGTCGCTACGCATATTTATAACTCAGTATGTAGAACAACAACATAATCCATATACATTGGTTTTCAGTTGATAACAGTTTTGATTCTATGGCAACTAAATCCTACTGGAACCATAAGAGTCCACAGATCTACTATCCAATCTGCAGAAACCCAGAGATCACGTAGATCACACACACATACACACTTTTTTGATTCTACCACCTAGCAAATCATCTTCACTACATAAGAGAATTTACATTCACACATTAAATGCTTATGGCTGAATATAAAACAATATTACTGCCACGAATGATCAATATCAGACCCCCCTTTCCTTACCCCGCCAATACAAAACACACAACTGTTTGAAAATCCATCCTTCCTCTGACAGCTTGGTGGAAATACAACCAAATCACTGAACACCACACATCCTCAAATACATTTAGCCCAATCTGGCACAACCCAGACTCTCAGATCAAAAATAAACCACTTGAATTCAATAAATGGAAAAGAGAAGAAATTATCCATTTGGAACATTAAGTTCATGACGGCTCTCGGATTCCTGAAAACACTAAAACAGAGATAGGATGTCTGCGGTTAAAGCTTCTTGCAATATTCCCAACTGAAACACTTTCTAAAAGGAAAAATCTGTTTTTTACACATGACCATATGTGGTAGCATTCCCCTCTCCCGTCTGTGTGTCCTCAGTTAAGTCGCCATTGAACTGAACAAGTCATACTGATCCTTGACAATCGTGCAAAAAGACAATCTCACTGACTTGGAAAGAGAATTAAGCTCTCATTGCTAATGTGTCAGATGTGGCTTGTTTTCTCTGAGTCATTCTTTTTTATGAGTGGCTATATAAATAAACCTGACAAGACTTCATTTGATTAGGCTGTACATTCTGATTTAAAACTTCACTGGGTAGTTTTGTCGGGCATATTACTACTTGGTGGTTTCAGCCGCCTCAGAAAAGCAGCAATAATCATGATTGAATAGTGATGACGACTGTCATAAAGCTATGGTTGTCTGATCAAGTTCGTTCACCAAGACTAACGACTGCAGCAACACAGAAGAATTGACGATGACTAATTAGCAAATCCATAATGTTTCCCTCCTCTTAAGCATCTCCCTTGAGGCTGTTTTGAATCATTATGCAAATGGTGTTGTCAAATGTCAATTAACGTGTGCGGAAATCCTGTGATTTATTATTTTGAAGAGTTGTGTGCAGGTGGAAACTTTTCTTCTCCAAGTCATTAAAACTGTGTCGGAGACGAAGGAGGGAACCGTGGGAGAAGCTAACTAGCACTTAGCTGCAGAGAGGAAACAAACAGGCTGCCCTACTGTGCCAGCTTTCATGTAATGATCATGGAAACAAGTGCAATTACAATTACAATACTGGAAGAAAGTGTGTTACAAAGCGACTGAGACTACTGTAGGTATAGAAGACACGACTACAATCAGGAGAAATTAAAGAAAGAAGTTGGAAATTGAAAACAGTTGGTGGTAAGGAGCGGCGTACGGTAGTTGTGAAAGGCCCCAGTGTACGCTAGTCACTAGTTGTGTATCTCACACACACACACACACACACAGACACACACACACACACACACACAGAACATTGTTGCGTTGACTATGTTGCTGTTCATTCTCATGATCTATTGTGCTTCTGTCCAAAGAAGGGTTCCAAGGACAGAGGATGTTTTGTGCTGTACAGATTGTAAAGCTCTCTGAGGCAGATTTATGATAATGGGTTATACAAATATTATTTTATTTTATTAAATTAGTCGAAAATATGTTTTACCAACAATGTGTTGGACTTACCAGTGGAATGAGTTAGGCTATTGTATTAGGAAAGTAGAGAGGTCAAGGAGAAAGCTATCAGGACCATGGATAGCGATGTGGCGGTCAAAGTGCTGAAACGTCAAAACAACTTGAGAGCAGAGGAGCTGTCTATTTCACTGTGGTGCTGAACTGACCGCTGAATTTAACGAAAGTTATTTTCCCAGTGGACAAAGGTCTGAATTTCTATCTCGGTGCACACTTGCCCATAGCACACAACGAGACAGAAGAGAGCTGTAATATCAAACTACGTTAGCCAGAAAGTTATGTCCGTTTGTCTGTGTGTCCTTCACATAGCTTGAAAATCATCCATCCTATCTCCTTCACACCTGGACGGTGTATTGCTGGGGACCCGAGGACGTGCAGTGTCGAATTTGGTGCAGTTTGGACATGTGACGTGATCAATAATAATACGCTTGCTCGGTGCAACAGCGGGGGCGCGGCTCATTGACTGCAGTTTAATTTTGTGGCTGGATGCTGGGCATATTAATGTTACACGGACGCTGGTTATTCTGAACTGTTCTTCACTTCCGTGGAGTCAACGAGCACAAGTGGACAGCGAACAGCATCAGCTCTGCTATTACAAATCAAATTGTGTACGTTTTTCTCCCCACTAACTTCTAACTTTACTGCCGGTGAAATACCCTCCGCTAATTAAATCCATGCTCTACTTGGTTCATGTCAAAGCAAGCAACCAACAGGCTTTTTTTTAAATGTATACCTCAGCTAAGTGTCTTTCACCCGTGTTTCTGACCATGAGTAGCCGGACTTAGGTGTGCTTTTTCCCGTGAACCAGACTGTATTTCACCGGTGTTTCTGAGTTGTCAGGATTAGGGTGTGTGACGTAATAACAGGCATGGCAGGTGTATTTCTGAGGACCCAAGGAAGCACAGTGTTGAGTGTAAAGCTGTTTGTATGAGTGAGTTTGTTGCACTCGGGTTACAACATAAAAAACAACACCATGTCTGGCCAGCTACACACAAACCCCATTAAGATAAAGATCAACTCTGTATGATGGCTGAGCATTTGTCTTTGGTCTCTAAAGCTTTAAATAGACTGGAATCTAGGATCACTGCTGACATAGATTTTCCTATGTTTCTTTCATGATTGTCAACGTTGGGCAGCTCAAAATAGCAATAAATAGCCACCTTAAGTCGGGTCAAAATTAAAGAAAGAACAAAACCATTGAAGCTCTCACACATGACCAGTTTGATCTGGTGCGTTTAGGTTGGCTCATTTAGGCTAGGATGGTGCACACCAAACAACCACAACAACCACAGTGAAACCACTTGAAAAGTGGGGTCTTAGTTTAGATCCAAGGCAGCCACAACAACTGTTTTTAAGGTATTGTGAAGTAATGTCAACAAAGTTGCTTTTCCCTCTGTGTGTGTGTGTTATTCAAGCTTCTCCTGGCTTTTGTTGTTTAGTGCATGTTAGTGCATCTGGGCATCAGTGCCTCACGCAGGGTTTTTTCTTTTCCAATGCGAGGGTCCAAGGACAGAGGATGTTGTGTGCTGTATGCATGGCAAAAGCCCTCTGAGGCTTTGCAAATAAATTGAATTGAAATTGAAATGTCGTGGTTACAGCTGATAACCCTGTACCACAGCGTCATCGCGGAAGCGTAGCACCCACCCTCCGGTTCCCCCTCAGGGACGTTAGCTCTGTGGCCGTAGTTGGCACTGTTAGCGCTGTTATCACCGTTAGCTTTGAGCCGCCGGACTCGCCGTCGACGTGTTGAAAAGATGCTCCCGATCTTGGATCTTGCACCTTTAATAAAGATAAAATATTAATTTTAATGTATTGACTCAGCATCCCACTTCTATATAGGCTATGTACGCTCAATACTTCGGTATAGAAATGTCACTGACCAATATTGGAAACAGCAATCAATATGTTCAGCTGGCTGAACTCCTAAATATACTGAACGGAGTCGATTAAAACGATTTGTTCAGAGTTTGAGCCCATTTTGAAAAGTTTTACAGAGACCCATGTGTTACAGGGTCCTCGTGACTTTGTGTTTTCAATGGTGCTTAATGGATTCAGGAATTACCAAACAATGAGTGGAGAGCTGGGGGAGGACACCAAAGCACTCGTTGTTCATGTAAAAAACACTTACAACAATCAACAGCGGCAATCAAAAACACGATGAAACTTCTGTTTGCTCTTTTGTTGTGGACTCGTCAAGTACCCAGTGAACGGAACGAGAGCAGACTTTCAATAGCAAGGGTGAAGTGTCTTCTTTAGAGGCAGCAAAATTACCCAATAAATCAACCTATAAAAGACAACACAGGGTGTCAATTAGCTTGTGTAATTGAATAATTACTGGCCAGAGAGCTCGGGCACAGTCACAGCAGAAGCCGCTCTCCAAATGTCAAAAAGCAATTGAAATAAATTACGCATTTCTCAAATCACCCCAGCGATTAGGACGGCCATAACAATTCACTCCGTTTACCTGCAGTAGTTCCCTCCCATCAGTATACACACACACACACACACACACACACACACACACACACACACACACACACACACACACACACACACACACACACACAGTAAACTCTTCCAGCTGGTATTCTATGTTCTCAGGCCTTTGCTCTCTTTACAAGAATTCCGCTGTGATCATTCCTTTTTATTTATCTGACACCATGTGTACAAATGTGTGCATTTCTTCCAAATTCATAAGTACTTCTTGGCACAAACACGTTCAGATAGAGCTTTGCCCTGCAAATACTGAATACTGAAATAAACTTGGAATATATTGAGAACATTGTTAAAAAAAAAACTTAACAATTGATGGGGTGAAAAGGAATACACATCTGTGGCCTGGTGGCACAACGAGAGATAAACTGTTCTGCTACAACCTCCTTTGATTCCATCAGTACGATCTGTACCTTCTCATTATCTGAACAAAGACTGGATGTTTGTGAATTTGGGGGACATGGGTTTAAATTTCCCCTCCTCCTATGGGAGCCAAGCTTTCCTGTACCTCTCCATGGCTGTACCCAGGGGAATATTATTTAAACCTCGGAAATGGGGAAATTAAAGCCTGAATTGTTTCTGTTTTTTCTCAAAACTAGTACTTTAAATGAGCAAAACGGTGTTGGTCAGTCACCCAAATCCCAATGACCATCACGATGGAATTTGATATTTACGGCGCTGTCCGCAGTTCTGAAGTCGAGCAGAGAAGATCAATAAACCGAACACGCAACTTACTCCGCTTTCTTTTTGCGGCTATTATTTTATGAAAAAAAAGTGCACCCTTGCAATTTCTAACAGCTCCATCAAAGACATTTCAAGTGCGCTCACTTTCATCTTGACCTCCAAATAGAGTAGATTAAATCATCTGGAAAAACTATTGGTACGGTCGTCTTTCAGCTCAGTTTTCAGGCCGTAGGTTTCGACATTCAGTTACTTTTGTTTTGCTTCTCATGATTCTTATGGTTTTCATTCTCAGAGTCACAAAGACATGTGACTGTGAGATGCTCGTGTGAACAGTGCTGGAGCAGCGCTGGAATTTCCCCCTCACATAACCTAATTAGAGATCACATCAGGGTTGTTAGGTGAATGGTTTATTCATTATCCAGAGGTACATTTAATGGGCCAAACTCATTTAGATGCTCATTATCAAACTTGGCAACAGATCATATTATCCGGGCGTTTTGATCTTTCTGAAGGACGGTAGTGTAAAGAAAGGCAGAGGGAGGCGAGTGCACTGAAAACTAACAACGTGCCAGATCGGCGCTTTGATTAAACATTGAAGGATCGCCTCTCACAAAGAACACTGTCGTCTCTCTGCTCTGTTTCCATGGACCCCCATGAGTCCCCCACCATTGTCCAGCAGACGCTGCAGCCACGCCCCCTAGCAGGGGTTACCCCCACCTCATTGGCTGGACCAACCTTTGATGGGTTTTCTGGTACAAACAGAGAAGAGGTGTATGTGGAATCTTCCCTCTCTCTTCAGTCGGATGCTTAATGAGCAAACATGGGTGGGGACTGGCTTTTGATTGGCAGGCTAAACTAAATATGGAGTATCAAGGTCATCCTTAATAAGATGCTGTTGATTCATGTTTGTCATGGATCCACTGGGTGTGCGCAGATGATGTCCCATGATAGTGTGTGCTCATATTTTGAAGAAAATGGGATAAAAAAATAAAAAGGATATGAATAAAACAAGGATTGGTAGGCACAAAGTGTTGCTTCATGGGTAATTTAGATATTTTTTTCCATGTTCCATTTGTTTGATATGCATAATCATGTCACAATGATTGGCTAACCCTAGAGGAAGAAAGGAGTGACAGACTTGAAAAGAGGGAAATGAAAAGAATGGAAGTTGGCTCTCAAATATTAGAGTGAATTTGTCAGAGAGATCTGAAGCGCAGTGTTTAAAATGAAGATTCAGGATGGATGGAAACAGAATGGAAACATTCCAATTACATTCTTACTTCAGGATGTAGGACTCTGACAAGAGGAATAAGTCTGACATTATTCTATATTTTTCAACAAATCTCATAAAACAAACAAAAGCTACATGTGTTAGTCCTTCTCAATACTTTCTTCCCTACCCCACTCAGCCCCACTCTCATTGGTTCCTAGTGAAGATGTAAATCCTTTAGTAAACAAGCCAATGAGGCTTGGTATTATATTTAAATACATTTTCAAGTACTGAGCAGAATGTGTTCATAGCACTGAACAGCTTGTTAGACTTGTCTTCAATCAGATTGTTTCTGAATAAGTTAAACCTAATGCAACGTTGGCCTTTGTTAAGAAGTGAAAGTAGCTGTTGTACAGCTGATGGTATTAGGCAACATTTAAAGCTTTACTAGTTGATCATTTTCTCTCAGCTGACCTGCAAACAATTAAGCAAACTATTGTTGCTGAGCAGGTCGTGTTCATCAGAACTCAGTCGCTGACTAATATATGGCTGCTGCTGAAAACTCTCAGATCCCATTGGCTAACGGTCTGACCACAACAACCAATACATGATTCAGGTGTAGCAGCGTGTCTCCAGGCCGAGACGTACTCCTCTGTGCGCTGGTCATTGCTGACGGTCCGATTGGCAACTGCAGTCGTGAGAGTAGAGTTCGAGCTCAGTCTACGACTGGATTGCTTATCTGCATTCATATTCCGATATCTGTTCATAGGGATAAAAAAAAAAAAGCCACATTTTCATCAGACGATTGGTTACGATACTGCATTTCAGTCAATGTGTTCCGTGTCTTCTCTACATGGACTGTTTATATTCAGGCAACCAAAGCCAGCTGGAATGTGATTGCTCAACACTACTCAGACTGCAAATGGAAACCAGAACGCTTACGATACCAAAATCCTAAATCTTGCCTCCAGATTCTGCATTTATATGCAGATATCTGTTTGTAGAGATTGAACAGCAGAACAGAGAAACAGTGAGATGTAGAGTAGTTGAGTAACCAAAAACTAATACATTATTCTACAAATAATTCACCTGAACAGATTTGAAAAACATTCATTTCTGCAGAAATGTTCACGTTCAGCTCTATAGCACAGACGGAAGAAGACATATCTGGTTACTTGTTTGATTGTTCTGGTCTATTCATGGGAATTGTTGACAATATGAAAAATGTAGAATATAATCAGACTCAAACCTCTAAACACTTCTTCGTGCAGTGATCTCTGCATTTTTTTTACATAAAGTTTGTTTAGTGGGTCATCAGCCTGCATCAGGCCTTGAGATATGTGGAATCAATCAGCATGTAGACGATAAAAAAACAGCTTTAGATCCTGGCTGAGTCCTATCGTCTTTAATTTCCCATCAAAACGTCGGGAAGATCACTCATTTCCCAAATTAAACATCTTTCACTGCTAACTTATTCAAGAGATTCCAATTAGCCGAAAAGTGGTGCTTCATGATTGTGTTCCCCCACCCACTCCCCTTTCCCATTCAAATACTTTAAAGAAAGCCTTAAAGGAGAACGCTCCCCCCCCCCCCCCCCATCCTTCTTGATCTGGTGTGTGTGTGCTGCTGCTACTGAGCTCTATCAGTTGGTATAAATCTTTAATTTTGGAGATCAGCATTAATGGCCGAAACAGCCTCAGATCTGGGCTCCGCTCACTGCTTTCATCCTCTCGGCTGGAGGAATTCCGGGAGGGGAGGAGGGGTGGGGGGGGTTATACGCGATCGTTTGCTCCCATAAGTACACAAAATTAGCTGCTTATCAGTTGATCTCCGTACATGATCCCTCAGAAATCTTTTCTGTGCATCCAAGGCCGCTGCCTTCGCCGGAGCTGCATATCTCTGCTGGCTCCGCGGAGCGCGAGAGTGATGGAGGAAGGAGGTGGAGGGGGCTCTAATTAAATCACTTTTCAAAGACAATAAGGCCAGAGCTTCCTCCTCTTCCTGAACTTCCCCTGTCGCTGGCAGACACTAAGCTTCAGCCTTTTACCTCGCAGCTCCGTGGCGTGAAGATTGAATTGCCATTAATCTGTTTTAGCCTCCTGTGTTGCCCTGTGTTTTTTTATCAAAATTCAGCAACGCTAAAATAAACAGGGATGGAGAAAGAGAGAGACATAGGAAGAAATACTGGGTGGAGAGTGAGGCGGCGCACACCGCGAGGCTGCTGTTGTTTTGATGTATCCCCTCGTTTGTTAACTTGACTTTCTCCTAATCAATCAAGCACCAAATGCATCATTTTGCTGTTCTATTTTGACTTATTTCGCCGGGTGTGAGGATCAGTTATTCTCCAGGCGGTTTCATAATGTTGCTGCTGCCCCGTATTTCTCCACATTAATGAGTGCAGACTGTGGAATTAGGCCGGGCGCTGCCTGTTAATGGGGCCTGTGAAAGCTGAAGAGTGACTGCAGCTCTCGTTAGCCGAGCCGGCGGCTATTGATTGCAGCGGGCCACTGGGGGCTCCCTACCTGCGGTTGACTTTGTACTTCTGCTGGAGTTGTAAGGGTCTGCTGAACAACAGGGACCACGCACATCTCAAACAAGGTCTATGAAAAGCCTATCAATTAGGCTTTGAAGGTCAAGCAAACTCTCCCTCCCCGCGCTCTCCGTCTCTGTCTCCCCACTCTTGCTCGGTCTTGAGAAGGCGGCATCTCCTCTGCTCCCTCCAAAATACATCTGAAGACTCCATTCAATTAAATATCTCTCAGCTCCAGCTGCTCCCTAAGTGAAAGGTCAACTAAGTCCAGGAGGCTAAAAGAGAAAGGCTTGGCTTCTTCACAACCCCTCCCCACAACAAAGCCTCCCCCAAGCAGGCGCTCTTGCTCTTAATGATACCCACTGGTCAATCCCTAACTAGCAGTGACAGTTACCCCCAGAAGCACCACTGCAGACCAGAGCCAATCGATCAGGTGAAAAAAAAATACATATAATGATAACCCGCAGACATAATGTCAAGCCCTTGCACTGTCCCAATTGGTTGACATTCAGGTAGATAGTGGGGAGAGAGAGCTGGCCAGACATCAAAAGCGAGGTGCAGCGGTGAGCTGTCTTGCTCTCTTGCGCCCACTGAGGTGGGTTAACCCTCTCACATGAACCCTAATTACCCACACTGTGGCCTCGGGGAGTCCCGGAGGAATGGCCTGCGAGCCGAACGACACACACACACACACACACACACACACACACACACTCAATAACCATCAACACAAACACCACCTAATTGAGTCAAATTGGGCCTCATTACTTAAGCTTTAGTGCAGCCATGTTGAAAGCAAAGCTAACTGGGTGTGTGGACCCAGGGACGCCGCGATATTCCACTTTCTAGGGCAGCTGTGGATAAAGTCAAAAAAGAAAAGAGAAATCTTGCCCTTTTATTTCAAATATGCATTGCACGATGGCCACATATATTCCAAATCTCACAATGACATTTATTAAATATGGTTTTTCTACTTTACCTTCAATTTCCACTGGTTTCAATTTATTTCACTGAGCATGAAAAAATCCATCATGATACTAAATTGACAATGAATTGGGAGAAAAAAACGACGACCAGTGCAGACCAGGGCCAAGGTCGAAAAATAAACTGGGGCCACAGACCCTCGGGGCCTTTAAACTTAGGACTGACACCCCTTTATTTTCAGGAGGTCTTACCAACTCAGCCTTTGAGGAGCTACTGTTAGACTTGTTAATAGAGCCCAAGATCACTGTGTTTGTTTTACCCATCCATCTACCCCGACCTCCTCCCTACGTGGACTTCTGCGGACTTTGATCAGAAAGAGTTATGTGATATGTCAAAAACAAACGTAATCAAGAAGAAAATATGTTTTCCTTGAAATATAATTGACAATGTAGCATGCATCTTTTACTCCAACTGGACTTTTATATTGTATTTCATTGTCGTAAATGGGATAAAATTCTGTTTGTGCAAATACCAACATGTTCCTTTAAAGCTAGGGTTTGTAATCTTAAGAAACCAACGCTGGAAAAGTACGCTGAAAATTATCCAACCAAAAAACCCAGCACAGTGTTTCCAATTATTTTCCAATGAAAGTAGCAGCACAAGCTCCAAAAGCTGCTACATTTATTAAGAAAGTCACCAAGTCACAATCATCATGATGAACGTAAACAGCGAGCATGGCTCTTGTTAGTACTCACAGCTAGCAAGCTAGCAGCTTGTGGGAGACTCCGTTGATGCGCAGTGAGTGCACAGGTAGCCTTTTGATTTATTAATGGCTGTCGGGATGTAATGAGAATTGTTTGTGAAGAAGACTACCAACCCTAGCTTAAAAAGCAAGCAGATGAGTGGAACCTTACATTTGTCCCAATACCACTGAGCCCATAAGTGAGTGTCATTGATCTGTCTGGTTCAAAACCTGGTTCCACTTACCAAGTCTTCACTTAATGTAGTATAGTTTTATCAATTAGTTGATATGATACGCAAAGTAAGGCCTCTTCCCCGGTCCCCTTCTCAGATTCAAGAGTGTCTCATTTTTGGATGTGAACCGGACAGACGGCCTGACTCCAGTGGCAGATGAGAAAGTGCTGGTCTGGGCCGCCCCGAACTCCCATCAATAGGCTGTGGAGTGGCAGCCAAGCAGCAGTTAGACAGGATGGCTGTCGCTGCTTCACTGATTACAACAGCAGACTGTAGGAGGATACAGCAAGACGCTACTAAGAGACCGGCAGGATCACCGCCCCACCCCCCTTCTCCTTACCTCTGATTTCTCTATCTCCCTCGCCCTCTCTTCCCCAAATGAAAAAGTGCAGACTAAAGGCGATCACATTTCCCATATTATCAATACTATCTGCTCTGTTGGCCTGCTGCAGTCCTGTCGCCCATGGCCTCGTAACCTTGTTCAACAGTCTCTGTCCTTCTCCGTTGCTTCACTGCTCTTACTGGAAACACTGGTGACACTCTGCTACAGGGCAGCTTCTGATGATCCAGCACAATATCATGATGTCAGTGTTAGCAAAGAGAACTTCTGTTATACCATGGTCATAGAGGATATTTTACTTTGAAAGGTATATATATATAATATAATTTAATATAATATAATATTACTAGACAGCTGCATTTAGCAGGATAATAAAGTAAGTGAAATAAGCAAGCGCAGTTTATGATGGATTATTATTATTTTGTGGTTCTCAAAAGTCATTAAATATGTTGTGTTATTAGTGCTAGTTTTTTTTATCTGCAGTTTTAGAGCATTAATGTGCTCAGAAAAAAAGGGCCAAGGTCAAGAATGAACTTCAATAATTATTTGACTAGTTTGAGATCAAAACCAATGTAATTTACACATTAATCAACATACTATTAGTAATATATTATGTATATTATATTTTACAGCTGTAAAAAATATTTAAATATTGTTTGGCCAGCATGGTCAAAACTTCGAACAAAGACTCTGATCAGTCCTTTGGATTTGTATTGATTTGAGGATCATTCTGCTCTCCGTGTCAAAGAAAACAAATGTTGTTGAACACTTTGATTTTTCATTATATTCATGTCTCCACAGTTCCTCCAGCAGACCTTTGGGTCAATAAGACATGTTACAATGTCTTTCCCCGTATAATGATTGCCTATTGACCCCTCCTCTTATGGGAAAGCTTTATATGACAGAGGGTCTGGTCACATATTCAAATATCCTGTAAACATCTCATTTCAATAAAAACTAAATCCATAACTGGATTTGGATTTCTTCTGCTCTGGGGAAACTGAGAAGCTCAGAATATGACTGTCTCATATGACACTTTAATGCTGTAGTAGTAGGCTTGTTCTGGACAGACTTGGTAAAGGCTCTTATTGTATGATAGCAGTGCTGACCAATTTTATGGAAATATGGAAGCTTTCCCATTGAGGAAAACGGTTGTGCAGCTTTTGGATTTGGAAAGCAAATACATTATTTATTGTCTGTTATTTGGAGTAGATGCTTTCTTAAAACACTTTAAGAGCAGAAAATTTCACAAAGAAGGGGTTCCACCGAAATCGAACATTTCAGCTGTCAAGTTCAGTTTCATTTTCTTGATGCAAAGTCTTCTATTAAACTTGAGTCAAACTGTTCCATGACTAGAGACCTAAAGCGAGCCGGGCTGATTAAATTCTCTCTTCTATGTGAGCATTTCACCCAGGTTCAAATGCCTCCTGAGTGCCTGTAATGGTTCATTTGTTGAAGCTGTCCCCTGCATCCGTTTCTACAGGTGCCACACTCAAAGTCGTTCATTTCCTTTTGCTCCTTATTCCTCCCTTTATTCTGAAAGTACTACTTGCTTCATTTGATTGAACTCAATGGGATTACAACAGAGTTAATTGCTCCCAGGTTTGTCCACTTATTACCATGTGAACCCCACCCCCCCCGCATACTGGCTCCCATTGTTTCCAGGCCTTCCATTAAGATTACCTGCTCTTGCTGCAGAATTGCTCTATTGTCTCCTTTAGAGCATGGGCTCCAAATGGAAGGTGAATGGCATACAGTACAATAGGGAGGGCCGGTGTGGCAAAGGGTGGCTGTATATGCACTAATGAAAGTAAAGGTACAGCCTTTTAAAAATCGGACTTCTGGCAGCTCCTGGATTGAGCTATTAGACCCAAATGATTGGATGTGCTATTTTTTTTACCAGCAGGTGAGAAAAACACATGAAAGCCGCGTGCCTCTAGGGATGGCTACGGTGGCCACTTTGGCTCAGACGAGAACATCTCAACAACTTTTGGATAGATTGCCATGAAATTCGGAACACATACTCATATTGCCCAGAGGATGACTCTTACTGACCTCTGTGATCCCCTGACATTTCCTTCAGCAGTAACAGTAGTTTTATTTTTTTACTTACAAGAGCATGTGGCCGTTCGGAACCGGACGATAGCTCGATGGCCAGTTTTGCTGCTTACAGCGTTGTCGGGGGGGGGGGGTGGGCACTCCATCCGGAGTAGCCGTTGGGTGCGGGTCGATTGCTTTCCCCCACAGAAGTCCTGGGTTCTCCATTACATTCTGATTCTGTGAAATAGCTTCAATGACTTTTCATCAAAATTATTTTTTCTACTTTGGTTTACTTTCGGTGCCTATAGACACCAATTGGCCTATTGGTGTATTATATTATATCTGAAACATATATTATATTATATCTGGTCTATTTCCATCATGTGCCGCGAGCAAATCTGGCAATAAAAAACACATTGAAAATCTACTATACCTTTATGGTAGATTATCAGTATCCTATAAATGCTACATTATACATAATATAAATGATCCCATTCTCATAAATGATAAAACATGCACCTCCCACTTTTGACTCTCCTCCTCTCTCTCCCTACCGCTCTGGAAGTTTCAATTCCTCCGATTCCCCTCCCATCTCAAAATCCATCCACTATATATTTATTAGAAAGAGCCTGGTGTCACTGCTGTTAGTGATTGTAGCTTTAAAATGACCTACTTATTCCAGGTATGTATCAATGGTGTCTAAACAAAGAGCGAGTGCAACAAGCACACGCACGCACACACACACACACACACACACACACACCGACTCAGCTTTAGGCTCTGCCGTGTCCAATGTAAACCTGGCCTCATGCCTAAAGGCGTGTCTCTGAACTGACATGCACAATGTTCACTTTAACCTGCATTGTGTGCGTATGCAGCACCTACAGTCCACATGCAGTCATGAACATGGGCAGATGATAAGATGTATGTCACACGGATCACAGAGCCACCGGCCTGGCTACACACTCTTCATCTCATTATTTCTGTGAACAAATTTAACTTACAGCTGCGTCCACCTCATGCATGCTTGTCGGCTTCATTCTGTCACAAATCTTTGTTGTTTTTAGAGTTCTGGTACCGGAAGATGACGTCCTCATTCTTAATCCTGCCTAAAAAAACTCAGGATGTTTCTCCTGAAACAACTTTTGAACTAATTACTGAACCTATTTAAATTACAGAACAGATGTGAGATGTGGGCAGTGGTTCAAAGGTGTGATACTAGGCTACGCCAACATTTACTTCTTCCAGAGAAGAAATCCACTGCATCCATCCAATAGCAATGACTTTGCTCTGAAATATATATATATATAAACTCTGATGTGATTTGCCTAGTGGTTAATACCCACAACATCGAGTTTGGGCATTTTATTTAATCTTACCTTGATTTTAAACACATTAGATAGACAAGAAATGTGGAAAAAGTCATAAGGGGAATTACATCACACGGTCCAGCCAGCCACTCACTGCTCGGAGCATTGGCACTGAAACCATTAAGCTATTAGGTATCTGCTTACTAATAACTGTGAGGAACTTCTAACTGGTTATGAAACAGTCTCAACTTAATATTGAAGACTCTATATGACCTCCATCCGTAAACAGACCATCAGAGAGAAGATGGTCTGTTTCTATACAGTTATTCTTAAAGCTCCTCATCGGTGCCACCGGGTTGGATTCTGGTGAAACCAGATGACATCATGCAGGTTCACCAGAACCTCCTTCAGCTCAGACTCCAGCAGAGACCAGTCCACCGTGGACAGACCCAGATCCAGCAGAGACTAGTCCACCGTGGACAGACCCAGATCCGGTTTCACCTGCAGCCTCAGACCTGCAGTCGGAGCTCCGGAGGGAGGAGGAGAGCTCAGCTCCAGGCAGCAGCGTCTCGTCTTCCTCCTCCTCCTCCTCCTCCTCCTCCTCATCCTCCTCTTCATCCAGGAGCTTCTCTTCTCTTCTCTGCTCCTCCGGCCCCACTGGGAGCCGACACCGACTCCACGCTGCTGTAGACCCCGACCGTGTTGCTGGGCCCGCTACATTGAAGGGAGGCACTGGAGAAACAGAACCAGGACTGAACGAGGCACACTGTCAGAACCTGCTGCAGTAAAATGAGAGGTTTTCTAAAGGGAGTCTGGTGCTCAGAAACACTACCAAGTTTGTCCACAGGGGGTGCCACAATCAACACAAAATGAAAGTTCCTTGTAGTAACTTTAAATTGATGAAAGTATTACTCAAATTATAATTCCTCAGTTGTATTTCAGTTTCTTACTCTTTGTAGGAACTTGCCCACACTAAAGAATCATTTGGGGGGCGGGGGGGGGGAATTGTTCCCAAGGGGCCGGTATGAACCATAACATCTCAAACCCAGTTGCCTACTGGTTGCAGGTGATAAGACATGGATCTACCACCCACAGTCCTGCCGGGTGCTTTGCGAACATCTCCAGCATTTCACATTCACAGAAGGTCAGGCAGCTATTGTTGGTAATTAACCCCCAGTGTCGACACAAGAAAACATTGCCAACAAAGCCCCACCTCAGAGGACCATTCACCCTTAAACTTGTACTTATGACCCACAGCCAACAATCACCAACACACACACACACATATACACACACACACACACACACATATCTGAGCGGATTAGAAAAGGTCAGACGTAGCACTTCCCCAAACCTTTTGTGGTGTTTTGCTTTGCCACTGGGAGAGTGGCGTGTTGAGGGACTGTCAGAACTATGAGGGCTCTGCCAACAGAGAGGTGTGCAACCTTTAGTGTCCTGGTCTTGAGGAGCACCGCCGCTCTCACCTTAACATAGTTTTAAAGGCCATGTGTACTATTTACACTTTACATTTACCCTTTAGTTTGCTGTCTCCTCAGCTGGAGGTGTGACCAGCATATTTATCAGCAGGCACACAGTCGATACATAACAGCTGAGGGCGTGAAGGCAACCTGAGGTCCAAAAAACAAAGAACTCTAGATCCACACTTAATTTCATTTGAAAGTTGAATCCTAGTACACCTCCAGAGTGCACACGGAACATTTTGTCTATCACACAGCGGGGTCAGTGCTTTTGGTTGACACCTCTCTGATCGTCTCAAAATGTCTTATTCAGTGTTTGGTTGTGCTAAGCTCCACCCTCTTTTGTCACTTCTGGTTGCAAAAAAACAATATGGCGTCCGGCAAAATGCCGAACTCGAGGCATTGAAACGGCAGTCCACAAGCAATGGGTGAGGTCAAGGTGACTACGTCCACTTCTTACATACCGTCTGTGGTCTGACAGCTCCATCACTGTATGAGAGCAGTGAGCAGGAGAAGCTCGGGTTACAACACACACAAAGGGGGAGGGGCTTCATTCTCTACTCAGGTAGACATTACTGCGCTATATTCTTTACAAAGCATATGGATGTTTGCTCCTATATTAATTATCTAAATCCAGCATATTGCACCTTTGAGGTTTAGCACTAAAAACAACTTGTTAAGGTGGAAGATCATGAATGGGTTTAAGTGCATGCCAGGTAAGGGACCGATCTCGGTCGTGGTTAAAAGAAACCAACGTTAACAGGACATAAACAGCAGTCGTCCGTAATAAGTACACAGTTAAAAATGCTCTGTAAAAGTGTTCCTGTTGTTTGCCGCGTCAAAGTGCAGCAGACTCACAACTACTTAATTTACTGCATTTACTTTAATATGGTAGAACAGTTCTTTAGTCAATTGTTCTGAGTCATTTTAATGGAGCTTACTTTTAAGAAACAAAGTAATACTTGTACATTGCACTCATCCTACTATTTGTCTACTCTTTTGTTGTTATCCATATTGTATTCAGTGAGTGTGTTCATTCCATCTCAAAGTTCCAAGAGGCCGGTGGTCAGCTCATGGATGTGGGTCTGGTTTTATAACATGGATATTTGTTGTGTACGTGTGTGCACCTGCTCTCAGTCTTCTTGTCTTTCTTTATTTCTTTTTTTTATTGATGAAATAACGTTAAAAAAAATGACATATATACATGGACAATAAATAAGATAGATGTATTGGACAGACATACAATGATAAAACAAAGCAGTTACAATGATGCATGTGATGATATGATAAGAGTAGAGGGGTGGAGATAAGGTTAATTTAAGTAGTGTGTGTGTGTGTGTGTGTATGTGTGTGTGTGTGTGTGGATGAGAGGCAGTGATGTATCTGTGTATATGGAGTAGGCAGAAGGCTATGGGATGTGACATAGTGTTAATGGTATTGTGACAATATATATATATAATGTAACAGAAATATCATTATAATAACAATGATAGTAATAATCATACAATAATAAAATAATATGCTAATAATGTGATGATAATATAATCATTATGCAATTAAATATTATAATAATAATCAACACTATAATAATTAACATTTAATTTATATAATTGTAGAGGTAAGGGAGAGCTCCTTTTCTTTTTTTATTCTATCACAAGTGGTTAGCTGAGATTACTGCAAATGTTATAGAATCTAAATATTCTTAATGTTTATTAATGTTCTTAATATTGTTAATGTTAATGTTCATGATTTACCTCAGACCTACTTGACTGCCAAATGTTACTATAATGTTACACCGCTGAGTGTCTGTTCACTTCGCTTACAAAAGAGAAGAAAAGCCCTTTAACAATGGCTCAATCTGCTCCGAGGGAATTTAACAAGGAAGCCATTCATGCTACTGCTCAACCGTGATGAACATTAATGCATGTCTCTGCTTGGTCTTTGTTCATGTTTAGACCAGGGCTGGACCATGGAGTCCTTCTTCGACTAAGCTGGCTGACTCCTGCAAGAAACATTCATTGTTTTACAGCTTTTTTTTAGCCAGTGAGCATCAAATGATGCCCGTCTGTGGCTTATTTGACAAAATGGCCTCACAGACTGGCAGCGCTGTTCCTGAGAGGGAAATAGCAGAAGGGAATAAGTAGGCAGAAGAAGCACGACGACGTTAAAGCATCACAAAATGTCTTTGGGGGGAGTTCCGGATGGGAGGTCTGGCACAGAGAACGTCTGACTTCATGTCCACAAGTACATAGTTTGTGTACCGTCTCCAACCAACAGTCCTCATTGATTTATTTTAAAGGTGCCAAATTCGGTTCAGAGCATTAATACAGCAGCAAACAACTATTTGATCTGCACAGCCTCCGTGTGTGATGTACTCACTCAAATCAGACAGTAATGTCACCCTACGGCCATGTTTCCCCACCACGCTGGCGGATCTTACTGGAATCCCCAGTGGAAGCCGGACGTGAGCGAGACCTGAGCAGTCCACACTCAACGTCTTCCGTCATCAAAAAAATTAGGAAATCATCCCCAACATGAATTGGTTGATTGATTTTGTTTCCCCGCCCCCCGTGGTGAGTGAGGGGAATCTGTGAGTAGTGTAACAGGCGAGCTCACAGACCGACTGGGAACCTTCATCAATCAATGTGGAGACACTTCAAGAGTAACTGCATATTCAAACATGTTTCCTAAGCTATCGGCAGGATTTGTCTAGTTTGAAGGAAAGAGTTTTGTTAAGGCAAGGGGCGGGGCATAGCGTGGATGACGCCGTGGTCATGTAGCCGGTTCATAATGTGGTAATAAATAATTCCTTGAATCTATCTGACGATTTGGGCGTTGGCCCTTACCCACAGAGGTCCCTCCAGTTAGACATTCTTTGTTGGCGTCTTGGTGTCAATGACCCTTCTTCTTCACATGTTTGTATTCTTCCGGTTTCGCGGCAGTTGCATTGTAATGTCTTCAACACGCCCTCTTGCTCACTGTGACTCTCTGGACTACGAGCGTCTCCATTCACACATGGGCTCCATCTGTCATCACACAGACTTCGGACGAGGGAACTGGCAGGGTAAAGTCTGTTTAATGTTCGGTCCAACTGATTCTGACATTTACGTTGTCACACACAGCTCCTCCGTGTAACGCCTAGATAAATTCAGGGTTGCAGTGCATGTGTGAAAGGGAGGTTTATCTTCTGGAAACCCTGCCTCCTATAATTACCTCTACATAAGCCTAATGGTTTTCCAAATACAGTTTCAGGAAGCACAATTGCTACAGATACTGAGCAGATATGCAGATTTGTTCATTAAGAAAGCTGCCTTATTATGTTGATAAAACATGTAATCTGGGTTGCGTTGTGTTTCTTCTTCAAAGTGCACACATTTGTAGCATGTAGACATCATTTTGAGGAGACAGGGTTGCTTCTGGGTTTGTGTTGTTTGATCTTTAATGAATAGTGACGCATGTTTCATTACAGCTTTTACAGACTGACACCTCTGAAGCAGTTAAGTGAAGTCATGTCCTAGTATCCACTATCATATCCGTTCCGGTGGGCCACACTGACTAGCCGCTACATGAGTTTTATTGAAAGGCCAATATCAGCACAGTGATAAATGGCTCCAACACTGGTTTAGATGGCCTGGCTGGCGGCTCGTTTGGAAGAGGAGCTGCATACAAAGTTCAATCCCATCTGTCTCCAGCAGAGTTAAGAGTCAATGCTGGTGCCACAAACACTCTTCCATGACATTTGCAGTCGGCTCTGAGACACAAATCATCCTGTGGGGAGTCTTATAATTAGGAGTGTTTTGCATGATTTAATCGATCAACAGAGGGAAGAAAAAGAGAGAAATATCCACAAGGTATTAATTACTGGTCTCCACAATTTTCTGTTGCCATAACCACAATTCACTCAAGTGGGACACATTTACACTCATAGACTCTCCCTCCACAATGAAACATGAATGAGCATCCAGGGTGGTCCCGACTTCTAACTATGCCCTGAGCCAATGCCATAGGCAAGGCGTTCCTCTGGCTGCTCTCTATACAACATCCCTCCAGCCAAGAACCAATGCCTTTTCAAGTGTGTTACACAAAGTGGAAATGTTGAATATGAGGAGGAAGGAGGACTGCACAAACACAGATACATGAATCAAAGGCCTGTCGGCACCAGGGGAGGGGAATACACACACCTTAATCAAGACAAGCTTGTATATTTTATTTATCGGCTATTTATTATTGAGCATATATCACTGTTAAATAATTCACCAACTTCTTCTTTCTTACCCGTAAGTTAGGTCTCGGTGCACAATACCTAGAGGGTACATTTTCACATTCCTTTTTTTTTTTTTTTTTTTTTTCAAAGTAGCACTGTTAACATTAGATCTCAACTTTCTTTTACTCCCCTCGGGGGATTTTTGATTCATAATTCAATCATTAATTCCTCCAAGGTGACGGAGGACTTCCACCAGTCTGGGTTTTGCTTTGATAATGTAATTAGCCATTAAACAGACACTGAGACATTTTAAAGGTGACATAATCCATCTGTGTCAAACTTCCTCACATCCACCCTTAAGGCTCACAATCAAATGGAGGATGTGTCCAAGTCAAATTGTTCAGATTACCAGTGTAATCACAGGCGACGGGGCTGTCAATCAGCAGGCTTTAGCAGGGGGTGTCATCAGGTGGACGTGGCGGCCCTGAGTTGCTCTTGGAGCACGTGAGGAGTGAATAAACAGGGTGGCTGGCCAAGCAGGCTGCCAGAGACGGTTTAATTAAAACTGTGACATTGTATCATAAAAACCAGAAACCTAATCGTGATGGAATAAGTATAATGTAATTATCAGCCAGGTTATAAATAGCTTTAATTTCATGCTTTGCGGAAAATGAAATGGAAATGGCGTGGAGGGGAGGTGTGTGTGTGTGTGTGTGTGTGTGTGTGTGTGTGTGTGACGGGGTAGTTTACCGAGCTTGTCGCCACCCTCTCTGCCAGCGCCAGGAGACAGGAGCCAAATCCAATTTCTCCTCTCAGGTCACACGTCTGTCCACTCAGCCATCCTTCAAACTTCTCTTGATCTGTCACCCTCCTCATCATCATCCCCACTGCAACATTATCCAATGTGACTCGGAGGGAATCCGGGACGGCCAGAAGGCCACCTGGCAGGCCAAAGAGTCCTGACAGTTTGTCACCTTCCCTTCCAGATGCTCGATTAATCCCAACTACACCGAGACCCTCGCATTCTAATTCCTTGAAGGACCTGAAGGAATACAGGGAGATGAGACTCTACTACGTGGCCAGTACAGAGCCATCATAGTCTATTTCACTCATGCTAAAGTGTTTGAAGCCTACAATTAAAATGTCGATTCAAGAGTGAGCCACAATATTTGTGTTTCAATGGAGCCAACTATGTTTTAATATATTCAACTGTGATTCAACTTACTGCATGCTAAATATGCTCATTAGCATGTTAGCCTGACATATATGTTAGCTTGTGGCACACTATTTAACTCTACGCGTAGTTCCATTCACCTTCATTGTATACGGGTGGAGGCCGAAAACCTCTTACAGATATCATAAAAATGACAGAAAATCCTGATTTGCATGCTCTTACTTTAATCAGTTTACATGGGCTCTCAGATGTCCAGCCAATTTCAGAGACGGAGTGGGATTGACCTCTGGACCACCTAGGGCGGGTCGTCTTCCAATTGGAAGAGTGAGGGTTCAATCACCGGATCCTACAGTCCTCATGTCAAAGTGTCCTTGGGCAAGACACAGAACCCCAAATTGCTCCCAAATGCAGTGCTATCGGTGTGTGAATGTAGATTAGTTGAAGGTCCTGAGGTGCAGATGGCGCCTTGCTTGGCCTCTGCCATCAGTGTGTGAATGGGTGAATGATGACATTTAGTGAACAGCGCTGTGAGTGGTGGGAAATCTAGAAAGGCGCTTTACAAAAGTCCCTTCACCAAGTGCAAAATATGAAGCGCATGGCAAAGTCATAGAAGCAGCAGGAGAGGCTGCTGCCTGTCGGGCCTGATCATCATAACGTGTGTATGGACAGTGGAAGGCTGTAGTTAGCCTCCTAGCCAGGCTAGCTCCATTGGCTTGTGCTTTCCCATACTTGCTTATTTCCTGACCCTGACTGCTCGACTTGTCTTAAATCCAACTGGTCAAAGAGCCCCACTGTAGAAGAGCAGATAATAAAATCCCTCTAGAGGAACTCTAAATGAGCATGACGTTGATACGGGTTCTTTGCCACAGCACATGACCCACGTGATGTCTTATTGCTGTGAGTTGTTGGCTACACTTGGTACCAGAAGCACACATTTTCGATGGATTGAGGAAAGAAATAAAGAAACTAGGGAGGATATTATACACATATTACACATATATACACATATTCACATTGTTTGGCAGACATGTTTTTCACTTTCTGGATTGAATCAATTTGAGGAAAACTTTTTAAAATATTTATTTTTATTAAATTGACTCAATCCTCACCTCCTTGAACTTTTCGTGACTCTTCAAAATGTACGTGTATTGTACATGAAATGATTTTTGATCATACTGTAAAAGCATGTCTGCAAATATCAGTGACTTCATTAAGAACCTGCTGAAAAACTGCTGTTAAACCTGAGACTTCACATATTACAAATGGCCTCTCATCCCACACTGACAGAGACAGAGCTGCCATACAAGGCGCTGGCCTGCCCATCTGGAAGGGTCATGCGTAGAGTCTTTTCAAAATAAACTTCAGTGCTCACAGGAAACGTACTGTTCCCGCTCATATGAAACAGTAGCGTCTTTTCAAAATAAACTTTCATGTTCACAGGAAATTATTAGTTTTTGCTCATTACATGCATGAAAATAAACTCCCAAGTAGGTTTACTTAGTTTATAGGTTAACTTATGCAACAAAAGTACTTGGTTAGGTATAGTCAACAAAAGTACTTGGTTAGGTATAGTCAACAAAAGTACTTGGTTAGGTTTAGTCAACAAAAGTACTTGGTTAGGTATAGTCAACAAAAGTACTTGGTTAGGTTTAGACAACAAAAGTACTTGGTTAGGTATAGTCAACAAAAGTACTTGGTTAGGTTTAGTCAACAAAAATACTTGTTTATGTTTAGACAACAAAAGTACTTGGTTAGGTTTAGTCAACAAAAGTACTTGGTTAGGTTTAGTCAACAAAAGTACTTGGTTAGGTTTAGTTAACAAAAGTACTTGGTTAGGTTTAGTCAACAAAAGTACTTGGTTAGGTATAGTCAACAAAAGTACTTGGTTAGGTTAAGGAAAATATTGTGGTTTGGGTTCAAATGGGTTCAAAAAAGTTTGTAACATTCAATAATTACGCTTGTTATGTAACTTACATATGCGGCCTTAGTTAAGTATGTAAGTTACCTATCAAAAGTAAACTAACATGAGTCACCATTGACTTGGTTTCACTCGGGACTCAAACAGCAGTCTCCTGGGTTAAAGTCTGTGTTTGTTTGACCCATCCCTCCACCCTGACCACCACCAAGAAGACTGGCTCGCTCTTTATTTTCCGTCAGGTTGCTCTGAGCGACGCCTCGGTGCGTCGGTATCAGGCGCCGAGGGGCCACTGACGAGGCGCCGGTTGTTTGACGAGCTGGGAGTGAGAAGGGGTCGGTTCAGTCGTCAGACAAATGAGCAGCAGCCAACAGCTACAGGAAAGGCTGAGATGAAAGCAGCACAAACAGCATTGCTGATTTTCTTGTGGGAAGGTGGAATTTATGAAGACGGTTCACAGGTGTGAGAGGTGAAAACCCAACCGCCCGAGAGCCTAATGATCTGAGGGGGCCTTGAAGTCATCCTTAGGGAACCCAAATAAAGGGGAGCGGGAGAGGACCACACCAAAATAAGACACGGTGGTCACACTGAGCCGGGAAGAGTTTTCCTTTCAATAATGCAAGAGCTGATGAGGTTTGATCATTGGAAAGGAAGGGGAGACTGGTCCGAGTCTGCAGACACGCTCAGTATTATAAGTTTGATAGTGTCTTACCTCCCTTTACTCTGGTTGCTATGATCACTACCTTTAGTTTGATTAGCAGAATGATTGCAGTGATTAAACTTGGACAAATGCTCCAAGTGTGAGTGCTTGGCTAAATGTCTAATTTGCCTCATTGCATTGAAGTTTTGTTGATGAAAACGAGGGGAACTATTCAGAACGTGTCAAAGTGTAATTAAAAAACAAAACCCAGGTCAGAGCCATTCTTTTTATGACGGCTTTTAAGAGAAACATTTGAAAGACCGCTCAGTTAAGGTGAAGGTCTAAGCATCAGTATCAGCATTTAATAGAAATGCTTCCAAAGAAAAGCAGAGAGCAGAGAAGGCTATGCTTAGGGAGAGATAAACAGTGCCGGGGAATAATACCGGGCTTTTTCATCCTTCCACTATTATAGACCCAATGAAAGGTGAGTCTTAATTACACCTGCAGTAATGTCCTACATATAGTGAATGAGCTTGGACCACACATCATTTTGAAGGACAAAGTATTTTTTTTTTTTTTTTTTTTGCACGGTGTAATCATAAAATTCCCAATGTCTATTAAAATGAAGCAGCTTATTATGACCCAATTGGCAAGAGCTTGCTGATGATGAGAATGTCTTTAAAATGACTATTCCCTGTTTATGTTTATTTCAGCACAAACCCTTAAGTCTCGCTTTACTTTTATTTCCTCTTTTTCGCCAGCCTGCATTTTGAATTTTATTGTGTCGTAGTGATTTCCCCCGAAGTGACATTCTGATAAGAGCAGAACAGATGGAAATCTCGGATTGTCCTGGCAAAATTCATCATGAAAAATGCATCAGACACCTGTGTAATTTGCCTAATCATCTTTTCCTAATAAGCTCCCGCCATTAATTATGCACGACTTCAACAATGCAATCAAGATAAAAGTAAATCTGATGACTTAATACCCTTCAAAATAATTACCCCCCACCCCCCACCCCCAGCCCACACCCATCTCTGGGGCAGCTTTCCTTTTGATATGTTCCTCCCCTCCTCCTGGATTTTAATTGGGATTAGAGAACAGGAAATACCAAACATGGCCTCTCTCTGCTTCAGTGTAGATAAAGTAAGGCTGACTTGGAGCCTCGGCTTCCTTTAGTAACCACAAACATGTCCTTGCATTTTTGTATTAAGCTCTTTGTTCATTTTAAATGTGTCATTACCTTATTGCGTGGTAAGTATCCAATGTAATGACATTCTATTGGTGGTGGTATTTTTTGTGACTTTGCACAGCCGTCACATTTTGTCAGTGTTCATTTAAAAATTGCTTCTTTTACATTTACTCTCTAACAATAATTCCCATTTCTGTGTGGGGTTAGTAATGTGCTCCAAATTAATTAATCACGTAGCCTTGTTGGATGATGGTGATATGTATAATTTTAATTTTCAGTGGTAGTCGTGGAAAGGATCAACATATCTTCATACATACAAAGGTTTGAAATATTTAAACGGTTATGATATTTGACAAAAAAGTTATTTCTCCTTTTTTCGTGCGTTTAGGAAAATATTTTGGTTTGGGCAGGGTCGGCTGACCTCCCTGTGAGCCCTCGGCTAAATTCTGCCGAGGGCTCACAGGGATATATAATATCTGACCGGTGAGCCATAGAAACCATTTGCCGTTGCCACACAGTTGCACCTGACACCCCAGTGCTCCCACTACAATCCTCCCTCCTCCCATCAGTCAGTCTAAGGATACGTAGACCTACACAGAACAGAATGAGGTACAAACAAACATTTATACAATAGAATATTTTCTACTGAGTTTTAAGATGAGTGAATATTAGCATTAACAATTAATATAAATAAATGAATGTAATTCATATAAATAAAAAAATATAACACTGTGCTTTGGCTCTGCTGGATGTGGATCAGCTCAGTCTGTGCCATAATTCAGGCGCTGTTGGGGGCCCTCTGGTTGACACGTGGCCCTAAGCAGCCACTTTAACTTGTGCCTTGAGTCAGCTCTGGTTTGGGTTAAAATACATATGTTTGCTTATGTACGTGGCGTAAGTACTCAATTTGCATAACAAAAAGCATTGTGAAATAAGACAACGTTGACTTTTGGTGTCTGGCGGGAACAATGGTCTCCTGGGTGAAAGTCTCGTGTCCTGTGTTTGGTATTCTGTTTCTGGGTGGGTTTTGTGTGCTGTATGAGCGCTCAGGGACACCGCATGGATGTCAGGGGCGATCTTTTCAAATGCCAAAAACAACACGTGTACGTTTCCCTGACAAAGACTTGTTGTGGCCGTGTGAATTATGCCTCCTGTCTGCCTGAACTAAAGGAGGACGTAGCGTGACACTGGTCTAGAGCTTTGAAACCTCAAATGGGTGGAGTTTCTGGTGGATGGAGGGGTTACCAAAGTGCTTGACTGCAAACACTTTCTCATTTCCTACAGTCAGTGTAAGTTTCTGTTAAGCATGAGCACCATCATTCCTTAAAGTTACCGGTTAAGAAACAAATATGACTATTTCTATAGTTCTATAGTTATTCTTAATGGTTGTATGTGTTTGCTGCGGTGCTGGAAGGAAGGAAGGAAGGGAGGCACGGTAAAACCAGAACCAGGACTGCGTGGGGCAGACTGTCAGACCCTGCTGCAGTAAAATGAGCAGTTGTCCATAAATCCGGTGCTCAGAAACACTACCGCATTTAACACAAAATGAAAGCTCCTCGTATCAACTTTAAGGACAATGTTTTGTGGGTTTTTTTTTTTTTTTTTTGTGGCGTATTTTCCAATTAATACAGCTTTTTACTTCTCTACCATTAGAAATGATTTGATAACTTTATTCACTTGCAACTTGTGACTGATGAGACCTGCTCAGGTTGGGGTTGTGCAAAGCTCTGCTGGGATTAGTCCCTCATTAAAACTTGTTCTTCCAATGTTTCAAGATCCAGATGTGATTTAACACACTTGATTTACACTCATCCACATATCTCCTCCTTTGGCCAGATCATATGTGTTTCTCAAAGTCAAGGATGCTTCCTTGGTAGCACGGGTCCTCCCAAGTCAGGTCAGAGCACACATTAGAGCCGTCTAGCAAATGTGCCGGTGTACAGAAGAAATGGAGGTGAGAGGAATAATTCAGTACATTACAATCTCTAGTAGGAATATTGGTTTTGCGTTCCTCAAAACAACATACTCAGATTCAAAACATGTAGGCCGATTAAAAAAAACATAAATTCAACAGGGATTTTTACAGTTATTTAAATTTGTAAACATACAAAACATACAATTCATATTTTCTCCTCAAAGTCAACTGTCTCCATTTTTGTCTCAAGTCTCAGGCCTCAATAACATCCTCATAACACCCTCTGAATGTTGCAGTTTAAAACGTTATGTCTTGGTTCACATTTCACCTCATAGGAGCGTTATTTAAAATGTTGTGTGACATTCATTCACATGCGTGGCATTCGTCTGTCTTTAGACCGTTAGCAGTAAAGAGAAGAGAGAAGAAAAGAAAAACGTCATTTCCCGCGTCGTGTGTGGTCTTCTTTTGAGGTGCTGTTGACAGTCGTGTTTTCAGCTTCTGTGAGCGTGCACAAAGCCAGAGCCCTGGCGCTGGCTAACCTAAATGGGTTGCAGCCGTCATTCATTTCACTAATTACACCTGTGCACTTCCTGCTCTCACCAGTCAAAATGTCTGCCGGCAAACGGGTCCATTTGAAGGTGGAAAAACGCGAGGCTTACCGCACTGACTTTTTTTTCATTGTTACTTGGCAACCACCAAATGAGTGCTAACTTTAGCACAAAGCATGAACCACACACACACCTAATAGTTAACAGATCAAATCAATGAAAACAACACAAATCTCAAGTACAGCACTAATTTGCTTCCAGACCTTTAAGGCAGGAGCATCTGAGGAAATGTTGACTGGCAGAGACATGGGGCACCATGCTGCCATGTGAAGGAAGCAGCAGATCTGCACCACGCAAGTGATGCACTGCTCTTAATGGGGGCTTTTACTTTGTTAATTTGGCGACAGCTGAAGTGTTAATCAATGCTGTTGCTGTGGCGACTGAGCAAACAGCAAAGCCGAGTCCCTGTTAATTGCGCTTCAGTGTTTCTGACACGTGTTTCTGACACATGCAAAGAGAGAGAGAGAGAGAGAGAGAGAGAGAGAGAAAAGATCATCTTCACATTAATGTGTTATAAATGTGTTATAAATGTGTTATAAATGTGTCAGTCATGCAGAGTGTTTGGTTGGACACAATAGCTGCTCATTGCTCTGATATTTTGTAGCCACTTTGTCTGCCAGAGACCAGGCTGGCCCTGCAGCCCGACTCCTCCTGTGGCCCTGAAAGCACATGGTTGACCATCCATCAGTCGGGTTATGCTTATTTAAATGTGTAAATTGGTTTGTGCATGACGCAATAAATCATCATTACAACTAACATGATGAAGCCCTAAGTGAGGAGTGAGATCTTCAGATGGATATCCGTCTCCTGTCTGTGTGTTCAGCACGGAGCTGGAGTGCTTAGCCTAGCTTAGCATAAAGACTCGAAGCAGGTGGAAACAGCTAGCGTGGCCCTTGATAGAGTGCACCGTAGAGAATTCCTGAACTAATTTAATGTACTTTGATTTACTAAAGCCTCTTTCTCCGACCAAACATGTTTATAGAATGCTAATTTATGTGGAATATGAAGAATGCTACAAAGCTGTTCAGAAAATGTAGAGGTTGTATGTAAAAAAAAAACAAAAAAAAAATCAATAGGAAGTTTTAATGGGTTTTACGTGGGTAATGATAGAGGAGGTTAAGAGGCTAGGGCGCGGGTTAATGGCACTATCAGGACATAGACCAAGTTAAGTGCAAAGGAAAGGTCTACCACCAGAGGTTAATTAACCTTTCTAAACCCAAGGTGTCTGAATGCACATACATATTGAATGGAAGCTGCCACAAAAAGCCTGTAGGTCACGGCTAATACATTCTGCAAGTTACAATTAAAACATCATCAGACTAACACCTGATCTCCATTTAAGAGCCATTTATGCAGCTGCAATTCAGGAGGCAATTTATTACAGTCAAAAGCCGTCTGAATGGAGGGCAGTTAGGTTAGCAGATATGTAATTTCAGTCAACGCAAAAGCAGTGATTGGGAAGGAAAGGCCACTAAAGCAAGCGGTAACGCATTTACTGCATCTACCACTTCCTCCTTCTTTATGTTGATGAATACAGGGTGACAGAACATGGAGATAAGTTAGATGACGGGGACACAAAAGTCCTCCGGAGGCTTTTTAGCACTGCACTCTGAATGCTTGTGTTAAAACAAGGCACGTTTTATGTCGAGGTAGCCTTGTTTTACCTGTTAATAATCATTATGTCCACAGTTAGCTTTCCACTGAAAATGTTCTGTAATCAAGGGGATTAGAGCGAGATGTCTCCTGGAGAAATGTACACATGTAAGTGGGTTTCTCATCAGCTTTTTCCATGTATTTATGTGCAGGAAGCATACTTATACAAATAGAAATACAAAAATATTGCTGTGACAGCAGAGCAGACAGATTAAAGGAAAGAAATGCATTCTGGTACTCAATAGTGTATTCCAATTGCCCCTTCACTAAGCCCGCCCCCTGCTGCTACAGTGTCAAGATGTCAGAGCTATCATGGAGCTCACACTGTCACTAACTGCACTCCCTGAAAAGATGTTATTATATTCATTTTTGGAAAAACAAAAAAAGTTGATTTCAGAGAGAAGCAGACAGAAGGTTCTACAATATGAGATGGAAGGATACATCCAGGATGTCAAACTGATTCAGTGACTAACACAGGTTAAAATGATAACAAATAAAATAGAAGCTAAAGCCTACAGATCACAGTGTGAAAGTGAACCAGTGATCAAGACAGAAGATGAAATTAACACAAGAACTGCAGGGGGCTGTATTCCTAAAACTGCCAACAGGTCAAATTTATTAGAATGCAAGATTTATTTATTCTACGTATCCTCATACAACGGTTCTTATGATAGCTTATGAAAAAGTTACTATTAATTTGTTGTGCCATTTTATCACGAAAGTCCAGCAACACAGGTCAATTTCCGCTCGTTACATGCATACAGTATTTTTCTATTAGTATTTGTCTTCACAGGAAACAACTTGGTTAGGTTGAGGTAACAAAACCTAAAAAGAAACCTCTTTCTCTTGTCAATAGGTAAGGTCAGCCTATGATTTATGACAGTAGTAGACCAAATCTGGCAATGTTTAACAATGAGGGGCGCTACATAACACACTTTTAGGAAAAGTGACTGACTGGATGAATATTTCATTGAAACAAAGTTGCATTCAACAGTAAAACAGCTGAGGGGGAAATTTGTTGGCGGTTCTAGTGTGAAAGAACCACAGTGTTCCTGTAAAGCCGTTTGGTCTTTATTCACTGTTACAATCAATAAAAAGCAAAAGCAGCATGTGTAGACATTCAGTAGCTAGCATAGCATAGAAGTGCTAATGCTAGTTAATGATGTGCTAACGTGCTGTGCTAATTTTAGCTCCACAGGTCTTGACATAGACACCTTCCAACCTCTCCGGGTAACGGGTATCTTTATTTCACAACAGTTAACCAGGACGAGCTCCAAATCCACTCAACCCGCCTGAACATGAGGAACATCTGAAACCATTGATGAGAGTCAATAGCTTTTGATTGTTGAACACTGGTCAGAGCTGGCCAATGCTAAGCTAGGATTGGACAGTCTGCTTTTTGGGGGGCGGGATTTAGAGAACGGTACATTGAGAAAACAATCTCAGTACAATGTCCATTTAGCTCTTTTAGAGATTTAGAATTTTTTGAAATAAGGCAGCCTAAAATTACAAAATTTCAGTGATTTGTGAGTGGGTCGTATACATTCGAGAGTGGCCCTATATTTAGTGGCCAGATATATACAAACCTAGCGTAGTAGTAACGTTACACTAGCGAGAAGTTATAAGCATACAAATCACTAGAGGCTTACTACGTTATACAGAACCTAAAATACCATTACACAGACTCAGAGTTATTAGTGAGTTTTAAAATGGAAGCTTTTTTTGATCAGTCCAGTGGAAGTCAACACAATTAATAGCTTGCCGCCATAGAGGCCTTCGGTGTTTGGGTATAACGTGTGACTGTGTTAACTGGTGACTCAACGCGTCGTGGCTGCTTATAGGGACGGCAGCTGTTGAAAACACAAACAGAACATGTAGGTGTCCTATTTCCAAATACAAAACTTTATTATCTACGCCAACCATTCACGCAAGTTGCTACGAGCAGCCGCGGACGCATTCAGCCGAAAGACACAAGTGAACACGGTCGCTCGTTAAACTGAAACACTCGTTGCTCTGAAATGCTGGTGATCCTGTTGGAATTCTGTTTAGTTCGCTGTTGGAATATCGATTCTGAGAGCCGAACATGCAACAACCAGACGTTTTGATACTGGTAAGAGTTTTAAAAGTTTGCTGACTCGTCTGGATGGCGGGGACAAAACCACACTTCTCTTGCCAACACGCTCTCG
Organism: Ophiodon elongatus; assembly: GCA_016806645.1. NCBI lineage: Eukaryota > Metazoa > Chordata > Actinopteri > Perciformes > Hexagrammidae > Ophiodon > Ophiodon elongatus. The sequence continues at coordinate 1,836,791 of JACSYO010001636.1, forward strand.
CGTACTTTTGATGACATCAGATGACAATAGATCGATATTTTTAACCGCCTAGTAAATGAGACCGGGCTGGCTTTTTCCAGAGCAGAGTGATTGAATTCCATGTAGCAGTAGGTATACCTGTAGTTAGTCACAGCCAGGCTCCATGCTGCTTTACTCAGTGGCTAATATGGCCCTCAAGCTATGAAAGAAGTCAAAATGAGATGCACACACACACACACGCACACACATACACACACACAAAGTAACATTATCAAACGCGGCTTCTTCTTTCAACCAGCCAGTACAGCGGGCTCTGCCGTTCCCTCAGTGACTGGTATCCCTGTCGACGCCTCCATGTCGGGGAGTTCCCCACGGACAAACACCTCCAAAGGGGAAGGTGCGTTGGAAAGCAGTTTTTGTGCATCCTGTCTCTTGGAAGCTTCCTTGAAAAGGTGTGACGACGAATTGAGGATAGTTTGGGTGGGGGTTCGGGTCTGTAATATATGAAAACTTGTGAGCACTTCCTCTAACTTACACACACACACACACACACACACACACACACAGAGCCACAAACACCCAATCAAACCCCCCTCTCCCTCCCATGAGTCTGTCGATCTAGACCCTAAACAAAGACAACAAAGCAATCCCCACTGGAGAGCGGCCATCTCTGACTGCCTGCAGACTTTCTCCTGCTTCCTTCTCACACACACACACACACACACACACACAGACACACACACACACACACACACACACACACACACACACATAAACACAACTTCCATTCTCCATGATGTAATGAACCTGCAAGGCTTTCCCTTTTTTCTCTCCTCGCTCCAGGACCGTTTTTTTTTTTTTTTTTCCAGCTGCTCTTTTGATTTACTTTCAGAGAGGAAGTTTTTAGAGTGCGCCCCACCCCTCTCCTTATACCGTGTCTCCCCACCAACTCCCCACCCTCCACCCTGCTTGTATTTAAAGAAGTTTGAGTACATGCCGCACCTCCTCCCTGGATGAGGCCTATTCCCCCGGCTCACTCTTTCCAAGTAATTGCCCTGTTTTTTTTTCTTCAGCGAGTGCAGATCCCTGCGCCACACCAGTGCGGTGCTTTAATTTGCGGGTAAATAGGTTTTCTGCTGAGTTTAAAGGCTCTGTGCCCGATGGGGGATTGAGCTTTGGGGAGATGCTCTGAGGCTGAGAGAAACCATTAGGCAGAGAGGGGTGCACCTCCTGATGTGGTGACCGGACAGGACTCCCCGACAACGACTCGCACTTTGGATTTATTTTTATTTGATGTGGCGTGCTGCCTTTTCAGTGACAAAGTGTGGTCAGACTTACTGCATATGAATAAAAGACGTTTTGCTGAAACTCTACAAAAATGATATTCACTTTGACTTTGGGCTGGCAAACCCTCCACAAATACCAAACATTAGCCTCAGCCTACAGCGGAGAGAAGCCAAACGTTTGCTTGTTCTGTCGGGGTGCCAGCTCCTTTTCATATCTGCTCACCTTCATTACAAAATATACTTTTATATGGATGATCACAGAATGCCATTTGGAAAGTAAAGGGGAACAACTGTGACCCGAACAGAGCTCCAGCTTTGTCTTTAAGACACGTTGACACCGTGTTTCTCCCCATTGATATGTGCGAGGTATAACTTCAATGACTCATTTTAGTCAACATAATAAAAACAGAATAATAGAAATTCCTTATTGCCTTGCAGCATGACTGTCTCTCTTTTGGGTCTTGAACAAAGGCGCTGCATGTGCAATGAGCAGCACAGTTAGACCAACATAGCCTGAGGGGCCAACTCACCTGGCGCATGAAGACCATCGACACAGAGAGAATTATAGCTGACAGGATGTAAATGTAGCATAATTAAATATGTGGTATTAACATAAAAAAATAAGTGTGTTCCTTTACATGCGAGTCTCTAGTTTGAAGTTAATCTGCATTTGTTTCCTTTGCTCTGCTCCAATAACATTGTGAAGTGGGAGGAGTCGTGTTTAGTACGCACCATGAGCTCTTTAATAGCACTGCATGAGATGATAGTTCAACATGTCCCACTACTTAAATAATAAGTGCTCTTGCAACATCAACATTGTTCCCAATGTTATAGAAAAGGCAAAATAAGCCATATTTATCGTCTCAAATTACCCAAAACCTTTGTGAATAACATTATATTATAAGATTATTCTTCCCTTTTAAAAAGTCGGTCTCATATACAAAGACTACTTACCCATGTGCCATCTGGGATGGGGAAAGGGAGAAAGGTATATTTTAAGACTTGAAGGGAAAATAGGAGCCCTTTGTCGGGCAGTTGATGAATGTCATACGAGGATGAACAAGAATACAATATTTGTTTGCTTATGATCCATGTCCAGTACCACAGATGAATTTAAATGCTGATCATTTTTCAACATAGCTTGCTATTTATCTTTAGCACAAAAAAAAAATTGAATTGTCATATTGTGGTTACAGAGTAATGTAATTTCTATGTTTCCATAGCTCTTTACCTTCCTGTGACCCCGGGTCAGACAAGATGACCACACGGGGGCTCAGCAGCCAGCAGGATTCTGCCTTGTCGTCCACATGTGTGTTCACCAGTTCCCCTCTTCTGTCCAACCCCGTCTTTACCGAGCGCCGTCCTCTGAAAGCAGCACATGCAGCACATGAGATAACATGACTGTAATTGCCTTTTAAATTGACAACCTCTGCTTGAAGAGAATTCTTCAATTTAAAGGGGGGACTCTATTACTTTCATCTGTGGCCCCCTTAGTGGTACCATTAATGTGCCTGATGTGTAATAATAAACATGTGGAGACAAACACGTAAGCGGTCATTACATTGTTTCAACATGGGACTCCAGTTGTCAGCTAAGAAACGAGCACAAATGAGCCAATTTCACAATCACTTGCTGTTCACTAATGACAATGTTCTGTGATTATTTCCTTAATCATTTCAGCTGAGGGTGATTACCCATTCCAGAACCAAAAACACCTTCTCAGTCCAAACTAAGAGAAAATGTATCACCCCGAGAATGAAGTCACTCTGCTGTTTTTGTTGGTACAGTTTATAAGATGGCCTCAAACATACTCATTTCTGATTGGTTGGCAGGTGTCAGTTGGAATTGTATATCAGGACACACCCAACATTGTTTCAGTGAGGAGCTTCTGAAGCCCCTTTCCGCCTGGACAAAAAGCCCACTGACAGCCCTCAACAGCCGGCTCTTGCCTTCAGTGAGAAAGGTTACGAACCGCATTCATCCCCGAGACCAAAGACTGTGCAGCAGTCGCAGGTATTTATCGGCTCCGGCCTCCTGTGCTAGCCTCCAGACACGTCTTTGGCTAGTTCAGGAACGTCTCCTGCACGGGGTCATGTGTGAAGGGGAGCAGGGATCAATATTCAGGGAAAATCTGAAATGACCCTCAACAACGCAGGGACAAGCATGTAAAGGGTTACGTCTGTCTGATAAAGGAAGCTTTCTCGTGGAGCGAGCGGACCAATCACAAGACTCCGATGAGGACGTATTTGAATCAGCGACTAGCATTTACACCACTGCTTTCGCAGCTGATTTGATGACTCAAAAGCAGCTCCTCGCCCCACCACGTTCCTGAACATAATACGAGATGTCTTTCGACGATTACATCGAGCATCCTCCCCCCCCCCCATCTCCTTCTTCTTCTGTTGAGTTTTATGGCGGTTGGCATCCATAAGCATTACTGCCATCTGCTGGACTGTCCTTTACAGGATCTGAAAGGTTATATCAGTAATTTACCACGAACTATATGTGTCAAAGAGGATCTGGAGAAGACCTAGTTCATGACAAAGTATTTATAGCTGTGCAGAAGAGTTGAATCCTCTTTACAGCAAGCCACAATACATCCGGAGCAGTACTAATAATGTGTGGAGGAAATAAGCAATAACAGAAAACTCAAGCTCCCTTTGCAAGGAATGAAAAAAAAAGAAAAGAGGATTGGCTTTGAAAATAAAGCAAACTGTACCTCAGGAGAGTAATAAGATCAAAGAGTACTCAAAGATTCTCAGTGTTGATAGTATGGTTCTCGTGTGGAGGAGATCCTTCAAGGTCCATGTCACAAGAGTGGACCTCCACAATCCAATGTTCTCTCTGCCATCTCACTGCGTCTTTGGACACACATGTATATCAGTTCTGTCACATTTGAGTCATTTGATTCCACTTTTACTTGAGTGAGATGTTTGTCTCATTTTTAATTTGCATGATTTCCAGCATTCTGAGGTGAAAGCTGTCACTACATCTTGGATGTGTATGATTACCATGGTTACAGGAGGTATGGTTCCTCTAACCTCAGGTTAACTGTGTGGTGATTAGTGTGTGCTAAGTTGATTAACTGATTCATATAAATTGAAATAGAAAGGGCCTTAAGGCGACTGCTGCTTTTTTTCTTCTTCGAGGTAGCAGGTGGGGGCTTAATGGAGGCTCAACTCACTTTTCTTTCTATCTTTTCTTCTGCTGCATACAGTGTTGATTAATATTTCAGAATTTTCTCAAAACTTTGATCTTTTTGTTTTTCCTCTCTGGGTCTCAAACCGTTATTGACATGAAACAATGTAAGAAGTATTTGGTGCAACTGCTTGTACACATGTGAAACACGACGTGGTTGGAAACCAAACAGGGTCACAAGTTGTGGAGCTGCATCGCATTATCTGAATGTGTAAAAACATTTTTGAATGATTACATTCAAATCGGAAACTGCACTGCATGAACCATCTGTCAATCAAACTCTTGCCGAAGCCAGTCGGGAGAAGAGCAAAAACATCTTCTCCATGGAGAGAAGCCTTCGGTGTCGTTCTTTGCTCCTCTTCAACGGAGAAGTCCTCTCCAGTTCTGGTATCAGTGACGCTGCTGCAGCAGCCACGCTCACCTCTTCAGGAGCCGCCGCTGTTGTTTACAACCAAGAGCCGCCTCGCTCAAGTTTATGTTTGAAGGTTTGGTAGCCTGGGGGACTCGTCTAAAAGGGCCCCAAACAGCTATAGATTTATTATGATGTCTAGATACGAAATAACAATAAAATAACTTACAACTTACAAAAGGCCCCCAAAGCATTTAAAAAAACAAGCAACTAGCGTTATTAGTAGTTTTACAACTAATAGTTTTAGTTCATTACTTTATTATAAGTTTATTAATATCGAACTTGTTTTATGTATTGAGTCTCTTTTACTTATTTCAATACAATGCATTGATATCGGGCCTCATCCTCTGGCTGTGAAAAGTGGAGTCAATGCAGAAGTTCCTTAAACTTGCATTTCTTCTAATGGCCATAAGGGAGCGACTCTTCAGATTGCATCTGAAGTCCGATTAGAAAATGACCCTCTACTTCTCACTTGATTAATTATCTCAGTAAATATCTTCTTCAATACAGCATGATGTTCATTCAGTAAATGATGATCCCATTTAGAGTCAAATAAACCATAAAGCAGGGTATGCTTTAGGGCGGGGCTACAAGGTGATTGACAGGCCGCTACCTTGGCTTTGTTCAGTCTGGCAGTTGTATTTTTCCTTTCACCCTGTCACAGTGTTTTCAGTTCATGAAAGTAAAAACCAGAAGTGACACTATTTTGTGTCACTTCTGGTTGCAAAAAAACCAAGATGACGACAGCCAAAAACCAAGATGACGACAGCCAAAAACCAAGATGGCGACAGCCATAAACCAAGATGACGAAGGCCAAAATGTTGGAGTCGAAGCTTCGAGACCGTAGACCACAAACCAATGGATGACGTCATGGTGACCACTTCTTGCATACAGTCTGACAGTCGGGAGTTGTAGCTACAGTATGTAACATTGTCAGTTTCTTCTGACGAGGGTCGGAAGGGAATGACCCTTTCTTTGTGCGCCCCCCCTCCTCCCCTCAGTGTGGCTATTTGATGCTCATTTAAGGAGCAGAGTACAAACAGGGGCTTGGAAGTTGTGCTTTAATATCCTGGAGCCTTTCTCCAGACCTCGTCTGTCCAACAATTCAATACACTCTCGTTTTGCAGTTTGATGCTTGAGCAACAGCTTTCGAGCGAGTTTAGTGTCCCTGACCGTCAATTAGGAGCAGACCTCATTGACACACATCAAAAAAGCCTGCCATCCAGTGCTTTCAGTAATTGGCATGACAGTTTATCATTATACATGAAAACCGCTGGGTTTTGTGAACACGGGGCTGTTTTGATGGTCCTCCACCACTCGAGTGTCACTTAGTTTTGTACAGCTGTTTGTTTCCATGCGATTTTTTTTTCTTTCCCAAGGCCAAATGGTCATTTCACTTTAATGAGCTCACCGTTCTACAAAACACAAAGCAGCAGGTGTGGAGAGCAAGGTTCCGAAGGCTGACTGAGAGTTTCAACCAAGGCTACCAAAGACAATAGGCATTACTGCTAATTGCTTTTTAACGACTCGGGCAAAAAAATTAAACTTGTATTTTATGTTTGGTACCTTTTTACATTTCTGCAATTTGTTTCATTCAAAATCTTGTAATTTATTGTCAATGCTAATGCTTTTATCTAAATCTTTAAATTTACTATCTATGATATATATATATATATATATATATATATATTAAGAGTTTAGTTTTTAGAGAAAACATCCAAAATACACATTGAGGTGTATATTTTACAACCTTGTCTATTTGCGTCTGTAGATTTCCCTTAAATTCACCAAAAGTTATCATGATGTGATGCCTCTTATCTTACACAAGAATACTTGTCTTAATGTCAGTAATCAACTGGGGAAGTTTCATGGTTTTACCTACAAGTTCATTTTGTTTGACCCTGTTCTCCTGTAGTGGTTAAAAAAATCGATGTAATTTTACGATACATATCTATAAAGGCCGTTTTCTCTTTACGAGTTTTTCTCAGAATCTGATCCAGCAATCTCCACTTCAGCAGCTCTTACATCCACCAAACTCCTGTTTCATTCCTCTCTATATTCTGAAGGTTTCTACCGAGGGGTTTGTTCATATATCATTCATAGCCTGATTTATACAACATATTAGTACTAAAAACATGGAGAAAATGGATTTCTGTTCTGAAAATCTAAACAGTACATATTTAATAAGAGAATGCCTTATTTGCATTTCTAAACATAACATTTCAGGAAACTTGTAATACAACAAATAATTGTCTGAATGTGAGAAATCAACTGGGGAAGCTTCCTGGTGATCTCTGATGACATCTCACCCCGTTCTCCTGGGGCGTCTCCCCTGAAGTTTAACTGATACAATTATGTACTTGTCAGCCGCCCAGAAGCACGACTCAAGTGTCAACACTTGACGCCATGATTACCATTTGACAAAAACATTGTTAATCACAACTCAGAAGTTAAGTGACGAGCCAGCGCTGAAGCATTAAAACATAAATGAAGCCTTTGCCCCCCTTCAGCAGAGGTAGATAATGGGATTCCACATCAATAAACACTTAAGAGATTTTTTCACATCAAGTGCCAGCATCCTGTGGAAAAAAGTGCTATTTGACAGTAATATTTCCACCTGTATTCGCTCGAGAGATTTCTGTCCAACAGTGCTCCTATTTATTTTGATGTGACTTTTATTTGTTGTTGTTGTTGTTGGTTTTTTATTTATTTATTTATTTGGAGCCAACACATTTGATATCTGGTCTTGCAACCTTGTTTCATATAACATCTTCCAGTGGAGGTAGCCTTGCCTCCTATGCGTTGAATAATTCACGAGTTGCAATTCAATACAATTGGATTGGGGAGAGGGGGACTCAAAAGTTGAATTACAAAACATCACATTCTTTCATCTCATGAAGTTTTTTTTATTTTTTTCAAAAAAGTGCAGAGGTCAATTATGAGTCCTCTGGCAATAGCTGGTATGAATAAAACACCGAAGGGCTCCGGAACCTTGGGAGAGCTCCTCCACTTGTGTAGATTATTGACGCTTTTACTTTTTTTCTTCCTATCCTCAGGTAAAAAAAAAAAAGGACCCTTTGTCTGTGGTCTCCTGTACTGTTCATGTCTCCATAGCCTCGAGGCAAAAGAGGCCTAATTTGCACTGGTCTGTTTTGGGGCCAATTATTATAATACCAAATGTAGTGAAAACACAATACAATTGAAAACAATAAAGAGGGGGCCCACCAATATCATGCATTTTAATAATCCTCTCATTAAAAATTCATTTTATATGTTCAGCAATTTGCAGAGTTTTGCCTCACTCTCCTTCGACTCTGCCACGTTACGGGCAGAACACGGACGTCGTGCAGGGAGCAGCTGGAGGAGGCCATCACTGCTTCTGCTTCACTGTGAGTCAGATACAGAAAGATTCACACTCTGAACAACACCTGAGAGAAATAGCAAGAAATAGCAAGTGGGAGGAATTGATTTCACATTAAAGCCACATGTAATTAATTAACAAGTGAAATTAAATCTTGTGAAATTTTAATCACCCAGTGATTTAAAATACTCACCGCAGACCTCCTGAATGATGACGAATGGCAGATCATATCGCATTTTTACTTAAGAAAATTTGAAATATGAGCATTAAAATATACTTCAAGTGTCAATAATCCTCATTATGCAGAATGTGCCCCATCAAAATGATATATATATATATACTGTACATATATATATATATATATATATATATTTATATATATATATATATGCGTATATATACATATGTATATATATATATATATATGTATATATATATATATATGTATATATCATTCTGTTCAATTTTCATATGAAAATTGCATTACAATTATAATGCATTCATGTGTTCATCACTTCAATGTTGCAGTTAATTAAGGTGGAGCTCAATTTAACTACTTTGTATACTGTTGGATTGCTTAATCTATAATGAAACATTCTAATTAATTTGTTAATTACATGTTGTTTTCATAATCTGAATTTGTAAAGTTGTGAAATAAATGTATTGACATAAATGGTATAATATTTCCCACTGAATGGCAGTGGTTTACAGTAAAAAGAGGTGTAACGCTGCAGAAAACAGAAACTCTCAAGGAAAGTACATGTACCTCAGAATTGTATTCATGTATTCATGTAACCCATCATACTTCTTTTGAAGGACAATCACGATCAAAGACCTAGAAAATATGCACTTGATATTTGTATAAAACCTCCTCAAACTCTTACAATGGGATTTCTAAAGGTACTCAATGCAAAATTCAGAGCACTGCTGTTGCCTCCACACGGCTCTCAACATGGCGACGGCTGAGCTAACGGTGCTAACAGCCCTAACGGGCAACACGTGCTGACACAGCTAACAGTGTTTACATGGCTTTATCATTGCTGATAAAAATGATAATTGCACAATATTTACTGCGACTCTATCTGACTTCATTTAGCTGTAACGTTTATCACGGCTGCATGTCATGTGTACCGCACTGCAACTGCAAAATATCAGTGTATCAGCTGGTTTGATTAAATGAGTGAAAGTGGTGAAATAACACCCTTCTACACAACTTGACTCCACGGAGATACCCAGCTCTCCATGTGTACAGCCCCCCCCACCCACCCCCCCCTTACTTGTGTCCTGTCGTGCAGCAGGACTTGGCCTCTATCAGCACTAGATGTCAGTGTTCTCGCTGCTCTGTGGAGCTGCAGGCAATAAGGAACTCCAGAAAGATGCATCCTATTTTATTTTTCCCCTTAAAGTCCTCGGTCCTTATGGATTTCACGCTATAGCCTCGTGCGTCATGGCCTGATTACGGAGGGCATCACTTTTATCTCATAATGAGCACCAAACTGCTGAGCGGTGCTGTCTTCATATCAGCCGGTGCACCCTCTCTCACCACTTGTTGCCAGTTCAGTTGTCTCTTTAAGTAAAGAGATACAACTTCACACAGAAACATGTGTTGAAGGTTTCAGAACGAGTTAGAGGAGGATGCAAGAAGAAAAAAAGAGAGAAAACAAGACCACCAAAAGTCCACTCGATGGTTTTAAGCTACAGATAGCAGTTATATTCCGTATTCCTGGAGGCAACCTATTAGAGGCTCAGTAAAAAAGCACAGACAACTCCATGGCCCCGAGAGGCTGCAGGGCGCTAACTGCTTTGCTCTTTCCATTTGTATATTTTGTTATCTACCAATAAAGTGCAACATCAACTCACATGATAAGAGCGTGTATGCTGCATATTCCTCTATATGTTCAGTCACATTGCCACAGCAGATCTGGACTCTAGCATAAAAGAACAGAGTAAGACAGGTTCGTTAGAACTATACAATGTAAACATGTTTTAGATGTTAAAATCTACATTTGTGAGTAAAATCCAGAGGTTTAAAATACACTACATGTCACTCCTCCTCACAATATAGACCAGACTTTGAAGATAAAATAATCGTTTATTCAATTCAATCAACATTTTGATAGTTATAACTGGCGTAAATGTTCAAATTGTATTTTTTTCAACTTTATTTATTTACAAAAAGTAAGTATTAGTCATATTAAAAACATGGTTTAAACATAGTGCCAGCCTACGGTCCATTCAAGTTGATTTTAAAGTTCAAAGTTAATCTAATTAAAATATCAGAAGTATTCTTATGTTACGCTATTATTTCAAATAGCAGTCTTTCCAGTGAACGTCAGCGTGTCGGATGGAGTTCAGGGCGGAGCTGGCACACCGCACAGAGCGGAAGGTGCTTCCTGTGATTGGCTCGGTGCGGACCAGCCAATCGGCGTGCGCGTCAGCATCGCAGCCCGGAAGTAGGAAACTCAAACCGAAAAAGGGCGCCTTGAATCAAAAGTGGAGACGTTACCTGAAGGTAAGCCGCTCAGTACTTGTCCTCGCGGTGTGTGAGCCACGCAGAGCCGTGTCATGTCGTTCCTCACACCGAGCAGCGGTAGCTTACTGACACAGAGAATGCTAGCTTGTTGTGGAGAATGTTACAGTAACAGAAGTCGAGCGATACTCTTGTTGCGACAGGGAGTGGTACCGATGTTGGATAAAAGGAGACAGGAGTGTCCTTTTCTGTAGAGTCTCAGATGTAATATGAGTTTGACACGTGAAATAAACATTTCAGCAAACTGTAAGTAACCTACAGCTTTGGCTCAGTTACGTTTCACAGTGTTTTATAACTTGGGGTTTACAGAAACTCATGTCAGGAACGTTTTTCTATACGTCACAACACACCCGGATGTCCTCATTCCAGAACTTGATAAGCCCTCCATCTCCTCACCTGAATGTCAAAGTAATATGTAAGGTTAGCTGTAAAACCCTTGAAGTGGAAAACTTATTAATTGATCCTTAATTGCCCAAATATGACACCAACTGTTTGCTTTTCTGTCTTATTAAGGAGTTCAACCCCTGACTCAGACCTGTAAAGCTGTTTTTATGAGTATACGTGGACCTGTCCACATATTGTCCAATTTGCGCTGTCAAATCACATACTACAGTAAATATGAATGAAAAATAGGATGTGAAGTTGCTAATTCATGCTTACATTTATATCCACAAAAGTTAACAACCCAGGCTCACCACAAGGTCCATTTAGTAGCTTAGTTTCAATTTCAACATGCTATTAAAAGACGATAAGTCCAGTTGCTACATATCTGACTAGGATCAACTGTTAGTAGATGTTTCTTGTAGTGGAGCCGAGTTAACAGAATGTATTCTGTTTGTGTCAGCTTAAAAGACGCTGCGTGTTGACATCAAATGGCCCCATATCAGTCTCCTGCAAATGTCACTTTAAACTCTGCGTCTCATCTAACCCAGTCATAATGTTTCAACAAGTTGAACCGATGCCGGTGTTGCTTGTCGTTGTGTTTCGGTGCACACAGAGGCGTTGGCGTTTTCAGCCGGCGACACTCGGAAGTAGGCCTCCTGATGAACCGCAGAGGGGTATTGTTGGATGGCGCTGTAGTTGGGCTCCCCATCCAGTCACAGAGAGGCATCTCCCTGGGGGAGAGGTGTACCCTGGTTAGCATTGATCAGGCCCTCTTGTTTACGGCGCGGGGTTCCTCGGGGACAGTACATGGGTTAATTGCTGCTGAAGCCCTGCTCTCTGCCCACTCCTCGCTCTGCTAATACAAAGGAGATGACACTAATGAGGGAGTGTGTGGTGGTGGTGGTGGTGGTGGTGGGGGAGGAGAGGGGTGGGGGGGGGCACTGCTTCTCCAGGGTTGTAGGTCAGCTGGGGGAGGGTTTGATAATTACAGCTGGTTAAGGGACAGACCAGTGTTTGAGAGAGACTGACATAATTCATTTTGCACGTAATGGGGACCAGTAACTACCATTGTTATGACTAAAGTGTTCCGTACGTGAATGATACCAGGTCTTTGAATCGCTATCCAATAGTCCAAACATTCGGATGCATTCAATCATTTAGTAAATCCTCATGTTTAAGGAGCTGCAACCTGCCAGTAGTTTATATTTGAATCATAACTCATGTGATAAATTATTTTATTCAATTTGATCAGTTTTCAGACCAATTCTTTCGATCATCAGTTTTCCTTTACTGTGTTGGTTCACCTTCAGATAAAAAGAGCAGGGTAGACATTAATTGTCTTTGATTGGCTCGGTCAGCTCGTGTTCAGTGTCCTGCTGGGGCAAAATTAGTAACACAGAAAGACTTTATAAGTGATAGGTTCATATGTCAGAGTTACTGGCTCATTCCGTTCTCATTCAGTTATTAACCACGGATAAACGGATTGCATATCTGGCATTGTCGGGTTTCACAGGTTAGTCGACTGGGCGACTACTAAAACCACTGGTCAACACTGTGCATCGTTGTAGACTACTGGTGGCTTGAGCTCAATGCAGTATTAAAGCAGTGGCAACGCTACTCAAAAAAGTATCTCTAGCTCAAACAAGCTTGCTGGGTTTGGTGCTATCGAATCGTGGATTATATGTAAAGAGCCTCTCAGAGACCAGGTGGGTCCCGCCCACATTAGTTAAGCCTTTTACTGGTTGTATTTGAGACATGTTTGATGAGAATTGACCCATTGCTAAGCCCTGCCTCTTGCAGCTGCTCCGTCAAGCTGTCAGAGATCCGATGGAGCCCACACTGTCACTAACTGCACTCCCTGATGAAATGAGGAAAAACAAAAAAGTGATTTTAGCGAGAAGTGGACAGAAGGGTCTACGTAACTCCGCCGCATTCCAAATACGGTAACTTCCATTCATTGGTCGCATAAAAAAAGGCCGGAATCCAAATATTAAAACCGGTAGTTCACAAACCAATGGGTGAAGTCGCGATGACTACGTCCACTTCTTATTTACATTCTATGGTCAGACCGCGGCTGATGCTACACTAGGATTGGCCAGTCTGTGTTCGAGGGCGGGACATAATTGATCATTGTTATGGAGTGAAAAGATACGATAATATCTCCTACGTTTTATCAACTAGTTGACTACTTTTTGGGAGTAGTCAAGGCTAAAATGATTCAGTCTCTAATGCCGTGGTGAGTTGTAGGTGCGGACTGTGACCCTGCTGTCTTCATACACAGGACTGAAGTCCAAAGGCTGTTGGAGCTGAAACTGAATGTCTGTGGCTTGGAGTTTAGTTTGACTTCTACATTCCTGCCTTTAGATGTCAGACTTACTGTTTACTGATGGCTTTCCTGCTCTGTTTGAGCTGTGTTAAGGTTCTGATGATGCACACTGAACATTTCCTACTGCGGCTTCAAATTAAGAGCTTTCTAATAGCTAACCAGTGGGAGACTTTTATTGTGAAGCTGTATGCTGGCTACTTCACATACACCAATGAGATAGTATGGGATGCTGTACATTTAATACAGTAACCTCTTATATATGGCAATGAAGACAAAGATATAGGCTACCAATTTGCATGACAACTTACTAGCAGTAAATATCACAAGATTGGTTGTGTTGTTTTGTTGGAAAGCTTCTGGCTAGGAAAGAATACAGTCATTGGTATGTGGAATAATGTTTGGTTTATCTGTCTGTAAACCTGGCCAGGTCTTCTTGCTTGTGTCTCTGCAGTGTCCTCCTGCTCACTGTGACCATGAGCTTCTCCCCTGGTCCGTCCGGTCCCCTCGGGGGAACCAGTATCCAGGAGCAGAGGGACCGCTGGGAGAGGAAACGCAGCCGCACAGCCAGAGAGTTGGTGCAGACAGAACAACGCTACTGCCAACAGCTGGAGCTGGTCACCACTGTATGTATGACACCTACCACTCCCCATGACTATGAAGGAATATGGTTGAGAACTCCAAACATACCATTTGAAGTATAGTACAACCAAGGCTTGAACCTTGGTATTTCATGGCAGTAGCAGAGCGTAATGGCTCAGGTGTATGGGTTGACCATGACCATGTAATGTGGAGAATGAAGCAGCAGAAGCAGGTTATTAAGTTCTAAGTTTAAAGATATAATGCTGTGAGTGCCACAAACTAAAACAGTGATCACAGTTCCAGTGATCGACGGCTTATGTGGATCAAACGTCTCGGGACGGACCCATTCCCATACATGTGCTGCTTAAATTATTTTATTATAGTAATCAAGTAGTCCATTTCCAGTGTTCGGGTCTTTTCATACACAACAAGACCGTAATTCTATTTTCTTTTACTTTTACTCCCATGATGCCTTGCGACAACCTGACTACTAAAGCCGCATTTGAAACAGCTGTACTGTAATTAGAAACTGTCAATAAAGTCCAGTAAATAGCAAAGCTGTTTGTTTTATTACTTTATATTAATACATGTCTAAATGTCAATTAGATGGTAATCTGCATGACAAATTAGGATTATGTTCACAATAATCATCCGCTCATAGAGATCAATTTGACACGACAGACATGATTATTATAAGATGTTTCCACTGTAAAACTAAATTCCATCCACCTCCATTGTATTAGGGTGGAGGCATAAATCTCAGAGATGGATCTCAAAACTAAAACTATCTGCAAGTGCTACATACCAATACACCGAAGAATATATATATATATCTATATATTTGCATAATTTGGGTGTACCCAAATATTGTTTCCATAATAAAAGAAAATATGCAGTGAAAAAAAAAGACAAAGTCTCCACGTCCAACATGGTCAGAAGCCAAATGTTGAACACGGAGACAATACTGTCCAGTATGTTCCAGTGCTACATTCAAACATTGTACTGTGGCATACATATTAACAGACTCAAGGTAGCATTCATGGTACTCCTACTCCCCGCGGAGAGAACAGACTTTTTCACCCACCACTGCAGCCTCATTTCTACACAATTACTCACCCTCCACCCGTTCACTCCAATTAGGAGTCATTTTAGGCCTAATGCACATTCAATTTGCTAATCCCATTTTCACTTCAAATGACTTGAGACCAGCACAGCTGTCGCTTTATTGTGAGTGTCGCGGTGCGTCAACATCCCACTGTTCTTGTCCTTCGTATGAGCCGCGCAGATATACAGTAGCATGTGATGTTAGCAGTCAGTCTGGGCTGTGGGCAAAGAGACTGCTCACCTCTAAGTCGCTGTATGCTGGTGGTACATTTGCTCTCTCTCATCAGTGAAAGCAGCTCCTTATCATAAAGTATTTCATCAGAGACAAGCTCACTTCTAGCTTATTAATATACGTGCTGAGAAATAACACCTTTGTGTCTCCCTCTGCTCTCTTGTTTGTCTCAGTACTTTGTGGAGATCTTAAAGGCCAAAGGAACCCTGAAGCAGGACATTAGAGAAGGCATCTTCAGTTCAATTAAAGCCATTCATTCACTAAACCAGTAAGTATCCTCTGAATAATTTACAGAATATCTACGGGATGTTGGGATGAGGATTGGTGGTTTGTTTCTTGCTTAAGAAAGCGGTGCAGATAAACCCGACCAAAGCGTAGTCCTTATCTTCACCATTAGCAGAAGTCAATGATATTGTCTTGGACTGTAGAGGTGTTCCCTTCCCTGGTGGATACAATAATGCATATCAGCTGTAATTACTCCAAGTGATATCGCGAGTGAAGAGCGTTATTGTGACCATAAAGAAATCCTGACTTCTTGTTGCCGACCTGAGCTGCTGCTAAAGCTCTCAGAGGGCAGCGAGGCCAAGTGGAAGTCAGGGCTGATGGGAGGTGATCTCACCACCACGTCTAGACGTCACATTGATCTCGCTTTCATGCCACTGAGAAACTAAAGTACTACCACTACTGTCTACTTGAAAGACTTCAAAAAGTTTGGTTATATAAATAAAAGATGGATGTTTGAAGTTGGTACATGTGTACATGCTAAGGCACTGGATTCAGCTCCAGTAAACCTGTAAATCAATTGAGTAGAAAAACAGGACTCATGATGGATTTTTGAACGTTGATATCAAAACTGATGTTTTTTTGTTTCATGGCAGTAGGATTGAAACATTGATCCTTTCGAAGATAAAATTTAGTATCCTCACTGGATTTGAGTCTCGCCCATTCAGAAATCCTCTGAAGTATTTAAACAACTCTAGAGGAGCTGTTGCATTTATTCACCATCAAATTAACTGTATACACTCTGCACTGCTATGTTTACAGCTACAGTATAACGATAACTTCAAACTCTCTCTCCCACTGATGAACTACTGTAAGAAACAACCATCATAGCAAGATGTTAAAATATTATTTAAATGTTCTGTAATTAATGTCATATGTATGACATATATATTTTTGCAACGTATCCTCATACAACGGTTCGTATTATATCCTACGAAAAGTTACTCTTTTTTTGTGTGCGTTTTTCCTACTAAAGTCCAGCAGCACGTGTTAATTACCGCTCGTTACATAACTACAGTCTTTACAAAATAAACTTCCATCTTCACAGGAAACTCAGTTAGGTTTAGGCAACAAAACTACTTGGTTAGGTTTAGACAACAAAACAACTCGGTTAGGTTTAGACAACAAAACTACTGGGTTAGGTTTAGACAACAAAACTACTGGGTTAGGTTTAGACAACAAAACTACTCGGTTAGGTTTAGACAACAAAACTACTGGGTTAGGTTTAGACAACAAAACTACTGGGTTAGGTTTAGACAACAAAACTACTCGGTTAGGTTTAGACAACAAAACTACTGGGTTAGGTTTAGACAACAAAACTACTTGGTTAGGTTCAGACATAGATTGTCGTTTGGAGTTCAAATAGCTCCAGAAGTGCTGTCACTGAAGTATGTAATTACGTGACAAACAGGGATGAAAGATCTCTGTTTGTTGAACCCATCCAGATCCATGCCCGCCCCCCCTGCGTGTGATTTTGCGGTCTTTATAGGTCCTCATTCAAGACTACGTAGGTAACATACAAACTTTTTTATGTTGGCTAGCTAAGAATTACGGACATTTTTTATTCGTAGGTATAGCTACGAGAGTTGTATGAGACCAGCGTGATTTAAATACATGTGTGACTGCTGCATCTGTCTAGGTCTCCTTCAAAATGTTCCCCTGATAGTTTGTGATACTTTAAATTAGGACTCACAGCAAACCCCTTATCTATCTATTCTATTGTATCTATTAAAACTGCGTACGCTGCTATTGGGTGATTTTGTCTGGAAACCCCCAGGACCCCAGTACATTGGTATTTAAAATGATTACTTAATAACCACTGACTGCACAACAGAACCCAAATATATGAAGTCAATAGGAACAAATTGATTGACAAAGTCAAGAACAATTGAATTGATGGAATACATTTCCTGTGAGATATGACAGTATACCTCCCTCAATAAAAAAAGAAAGAAATGGTGTACTTCTGTGATCTGCAGGAACCCCAGTTGGTTGGATGAAACGAGTTGGCTGCATTTGCAGGCCTCGTAACTTAAAACTTAAACAATACCACATTTTAGTTCTAAAAACATTTTAAATAAACATTAAATAAAAATCTCAGATTCTTCGTGGACGGGAAAACAACTTAAACCCTGATACATTATCTCTGTATCTGTGTGACGGAAACAGGAGCGTCTGTTCTGACAGTGTTGCCGATCATACCGTCGGTATGTCGAGATACCGCTGTATCCCATAATACCTTGTTACCGGCCAAGCCTACCGCACAGCTTGACAGACTGCGAAGTGCGTAGTTTAATCGGGAGTTCCATTCCCTCACTAAATAATGAGTGGTGTGGGTTTACCCTCGGGCTCTCGTCCTCCGCAGACTGGCAGGCTTTCTTGTTGAGAGTGCTACAATGAAGATTGAAGTATGAATTACACAGTCTGATGTATTGAATAAATGGTTCCGCAGTTCCCATACATCTTCATTATGAGCCCCTTATTGAATCAATGGTTGAAACATAATGGCAAGCAGTCCGTTTAAAAAATGGTCCATGGAGAGACGGTGTGTTAGTGCTAGACTGAACCACCCCCGCTCAGTGATTGATTATAGATTTCCCCATATTCTTTTAGCTTTTTTTCACGCTGACATTTGGTAAACAGTGAATGTGTGTGACAGTGCCAAGGATAACTGATAATAACAGTGATGATGATTAGCTCTCATTGATGGATATGTAGGTGACTTTCGCCTTCATCTGACACACAAGAAAACATGAAGTGGTACATCCTGTAAGTCTTAAAGCATTAAACAAGCTAACTATAATCAAGGGGCATGTTGCAAAGGGCTTGCTGCTGCTGCGTCAGCAAGTGCACTGTCTCGGTCACATTGGGGGCTGGGTATCAAACCTGTGGCCCAGATGCGTCCATAACAGTATTGAATATCTGGTCAGATTCACAGTTGTCGCACATTTTTGGATTAAATAGTTGCTTGTTTCAATTTTAAAAATGGCCAATTTTAGCCTTTTTTATTGAGGCCAAGTTCTTGTAATGAACTGCTTGTGTTGAGACAACATTTAACATTTGAGAACTTTGTCATCTTTTGTTAAATATGAATCATACGGTCATGAGTAGCCCTGAACGCACTAAACAAGATATACCACATGGGAGCGTTTGATAGAGCTAGGGTTGCAGCTTCCCCCTTGCTTCCAGTCTTTGTGCTGAGCAATTATAAGATTGAAATGACTGGACGGGCTACCTGCCTGTTTATCTACCTATTAGCCTGCCTACTTGGGCACACTCGTTGCCCGTCACCGGGCTCTTCCACGAGCTGCTAGCTTGACAGCTGTGAGTACTAACAGTAGCCATATTTGTCGTTTACGTTCAGTGTGGGGGAGCTGCTAAGAAGAGAGGCCTGAAGGGACGGGAATTCAGTGTTGAGGACGTTCTCGCTAGATTTAGCGTATTTTGTAGCTAGCCCTGCTAGCTACTTTCATTGGAAACGAGTTGGGCTGGGTTTTTCATTTGGGTCATTTTTAAAATCTAACATTCACTTTGGGGTTAGGTTTCTTGTCAAAGGACACATCAACATGCGACTAGCGGAGCCGGTGATCGAACCACCGATCTTCCGATTGAAGGACGACCGGCTCTACGCGAGCCACAGTTGCCCCTTGTAGTAGTAGTAGTTGACTCGAGTGGCGTCGGGGATTACAATTTACGATTCATTAGCTACATTACAGTTACTGCTCAGTCACTTTGATATTTATACTCCTTTGCTCACCTTGTTGACTTTCGTGAAGGGTTGATATCCATTGGGACTGCGTTCATTGGTCAGACCGGTCCAAGACATGTGGTGCAAGGGGCTAACTCTAAAGTTGTGTGGTTTAAGTTATGCTCACCAGCATTCTAGTTGAATCTCATTTCATTTTACCTTTTTAAAAGTGCATCAAAAATGGTCCGTGTGGCTTTCTCTCTGTCACTGCTAGAATTTGCTTTCCACTTCGGGGAACTTTTAAGAGGCTCCACAATCCGCCATTGCTGTAAAAAGATATGGGTCCATTGGAGTGAACGGAGACGGTGCGACTCTCATTATATGGCTCACGTTGGCGCAGTCTTGGAACGGGAGGAGCACAGAGTGTATATAAGAAGTGGACGTAGTCATGGTGACGTCACCCACTGGGTTGTGGACTGATGTTTTGAAGCCTCAAGTTTGGCAATTTTGCCGTCGTTATGTTGTTTTTCTTGCATCCAATGAACAGAAGTGACCACATTTGGAAAGCGGAGGAGTGTTTACAATCTTTACTGAGGGAATAAATCAAGACTAGAATTTTCATTTTCTCATAGACTTCTATACAACCAGAGGAGTCGCCCCTGCAGCTTTAAGACACTTCCACATCGGCTTCACTCAGCAGTACTGGAAGTTGCCGCCTGGAGCGAGGGGCATTCAGTTGATTGCAATCTGCAACCTCACCGCTAGATGTCAGTAAATCCTGCACAGTGTCCCTTTAAAAGATGTCCAGGTTCTGTGTCAGGATTCCTGCACTTGGACATATAATGACATCCTCAGTAGAACTACAATCGAGGTTCTACTATTACATGTAAATGTAATTTAGTGCTGCTAATTGTTTGCAAAACAAATCCAAACACTAAGTCGTGGAAAGGAGTCAATAAGAAACAGCACACATATAAAGCAAAAGCTCCCATTTGATTCCAGTTGAATGCTGGATGTTGTGTAGATCTGAAGAATCCCCGCCTTGCTAGTGAAGCTGCATCCTCATCAGAGAAACACTAAGAGAAATATATTCATAAGATGATTTTTTTTTGTAAGCTGGGCACTGATTCCTTAGATGAGTTGTTGATCCTCACAACGCAGCAAGAAAGCACTTGAATGGTGGAAAGCTTCCGCGACAGCCGTGCGCGTCGGCCTAATGGCTCTCTGATAATAAACACAAGTGTGTCAGTGTGTGCCGAGCGGAGGTATATCCATCTGATGTTTCCGTCTTTATTTACTTAACTCCAGAGTGCAGCGGGAACAGAGCCGTAGATTCCGCCTTCATTAAGCTTCGTCGAGTTACATAAGGAAAAGGAGACGTGAATATATTGACGCGCCACGTCAGTCATTCTGCTTCTGACTGTTTATGGAGAACAGAGAGCAGGCAGCAGGAGGAGCAACCCAATTATCCCCCAGCTGCTAACATGACAAACAGGAACCGGTGGCTCCAGTGAGGAGCGAACAATCACTGGATTTGAGCGTGGGAGGAGAGGGAGGGGGAGAGGGGGGTCACGATGAGAGTAGATGATGTGTGAGAGGTACACCAGACATGGAGTGACGCGAGTCATCACAGCATGAGTCGCGTCTCACCGTTCATGTTGAGCGTCGGAATGCTACGTTGGGGCTTTGTTGTCTCATCAGGGACTCACGGCTGTGTTTATTTATTTCATTAAGCAGTCATTTATGTTTAGCGGATGCTCACACTGTGTCCTAACAATTAGTATTCCTGTTGAACCCCCCCTCAAATGAAGGCGCCGTGGCCCGGATTGTTTGGTCGAGGTTGTATCCGCCCCCGATGTCGCCACTGCTCGGAATTAATGTGGATTAACGTGAGACGCACAGAATGCTAATGTTATCTCCATCCTGCTGCTGATGGCCAGACAATTTAATTGCAGTGGAAGAAAAAAAAAAAGAAATAGTATAAAAATGTAATCCATAATTTCATATTTATCATAATAGCCTCTGGCAGTGAGAAGGGGGGGAGGGAAAAAAAACGGAAACACAGTTTTTCCCGCCCTTTGCCCTCGTTAGAACTCTCTCGGCTGCTCCTGCGTCTCCTGATTATGAACAGAGGCTACCTTGGCGCACAACTTCATTAAAATCTATTTAAATCAACTTCAACGGCAAAGTGCTCCTTCTTGCAGCATGTACGAACAGAAGTCTCTGGGAACATCATTAGAGAGTAGGATTGTGTGTGTGTGTGTGTGTGTGTGTGTGTGTGTGTGTGTGTGTGTGTGTGGTACTTCCTCTAAGTTTGGATAACAAGCTCCTTCACAAGTGTCAACACCCCCAACCAATTGCGTCCGTGTTACTGTAATGCGGCTGACAGGCTGAACGACGGCTTTGCCTCTGCCTTGATCCAGTTGTTTTGCTCCCCGAGTTCGGCTGGCGTGTTCGCACTACAAAGTGGCCCCGGATGCCCTGAAGGTAGACCCACCGTCTTGGTCCCGGTAAATATGTCGCCCACGGGGAGAGGCCTTCAGATGACGCCACAGAACCTCGCCCCGCTAAAACCCCCCGCCATTAACGGGGAAGCGATCCTCTGAACTTTGCTCAGCCTCCGCACTTCCCTCTAAACGTGTGTGCCTTTGCCGGGGAGCGACGCCTCAGATGCGATGGCGCCTTATTTGAGCTGCTTCCCTCCACTGATGCAGAGCAGCGGTGCATTGTCAGGCAGTAATGTGCGCTAACTCAAAGTCCAATGCGGTTTGACTGGAGGCTAAATGCTCACTGGGGGGGGGATGTGTCAGAGATCTGTCATGCACAACAAATATGCCACACATATTGAAGTAGTTGCTCCTGCCGTGTCCTGTGGTGGCGTTAAGGGTGTTGTTGTGACTGGGTAATGAGTGCCTGCTTGTTTGCGCGCTCTAAAAATGGTCGACGGCGGCTTTTGGCGGCGAGGCCAGCGCGCCCTACAGACGTGTGGTGTATTTGATAACTAACCGACTGCTCCGTTTGACAATTAATAGTGAACGCTGTTTTTCATGCCTCTCAAACACGGAGATCATATATGACAGGATGTCTTTGGGTTTTGTGCTGACGGAACAAGACATTTCACTTTGAGACTTTGTCCATTTTCCGATCCTTTTGGCTGTGTGTTAATGCAAATGGGTTACGTTTCATCGACGTTTGATCCCAGCACCATTAAAGTACACCACCCTGCCTTCTACTGCACGGGGCTTTCCCTGAGCCCGGGCGGACCAAAATGATACTTTTGACTTTTATTTTCCACCAGGTTGAGCCATTTCCTCATGTTTGCCCCATCGTGCAAACATGCTGTTTTCCTGGTTCACTGAACACAAAAAAACCAAACATCAAAATCAATGTTGTTACTAATCACAGACATATCCCAGACTGTGAAAAAAATCAAATCAAATCATTGGCATTAAATATACAGAAATATATTTTTTTTGTCTTAATAAACAACAGTGGCATTATGTAAATTAACTGTCATTTAAAGGGTTAGAATTCTGAAAACGAATGAATCTGTGGTGATGATCCGAACTGACTGTTGATGGGTAAAAGATTTCAAATGATATTGATCCATCCTGTAATGGCATTTTTTTTATGCAGACATTTATGTCATATAAAGACATCAGAGCAACTTTTAAAAGGATGATTGTTACGTCCTCAGCTCAGAGATACTAGTGGGACATGTTTCACTATTTTATAGACCAAACCTGTCTCCATTTATCTCAAAAATAATTGGCAGATGAAGGAACAATATAAATGATAGTTGCAGGTTATTTTTTGGTAAATTAAACTTGAGGACAATGTCTTCCCTGATGAACTACATGCTGAGCATCCAGATGCCATTAAAGCCGTCTGAAACCTTTCATCTCCTACAGCTTGTTAAACCCCGTCTATCTCCAGATCTCTTTCAAATCGCAACCTTTAATTATAAATGTGAAGTCGTTCCGCCCTCGTGTGGTCTTTTTGTAATTGATTGTATCTCACCTGTTGTTGTTCTTGCAGATCTCTGCTGGTCCATTTGGAGAACGGCTACTTTGGCCGAGGCTTCGACCAGATGTGTCCACGTCTGCACCACTACAACACGTATGTGGACAACATCTACGATGCCCGCAGAGTGCTCGGGGTAGGACACCTCTGCATTACACTCTCCTGTAGCCCTTATGAGCCTTTCACAAGGTGCTTATTACGTCTGATGTGATTAGATTGTAATAATCCCCGTGGGGAAATTGGCCAATATATTCTGCAGTTATTGGACTGAATACACAATAACGAATGCTCAAGTGGTTATTGGATTCTTTGCTGCTGACGCCATCAATTCCACTGCCGTCAGCAATGCCGTGGCAACACTTTCATGTACATACTGGATAGCATCAGGCAATTCCAAATGAATTGGTTTTGTGGTTTTGTTCTGATGAAGCTACCACTTTTCTTATGTTCAACAATTTGTGGTTTTACTAGAAGTTACATGCTGGAGCTGTTTCTTGGTGAACGACGGCTCAGTGTAGCGACTGCAGTCTTGTCCCGACGGGGTGGGGAGGGGTGGGGGGTTGCCAGGTTTGATACCATGTGACAACCAACACTATAGCAGGAGACACTAATGGGCGGATGGATATCTTGTGTTCCAAGAAATAGTTCCAGCATCCTAACGCCTCCCAAGTCGTTGTCTAATCAGTGAGCGTGAGGCATCAATAGGTGTTTGTTTAAGCGTTGAACAAAGCCAGGCTTTATGCTCCATACTTCATACTTCATACACAGACATGAGACTGACATCGATGTTTTTCATCTCAGTAGTAGAATAAAGCGAATGACCCCCCCCGCCCCTCCCCCAAGCTGTTGAACTATAAATATTTAATTTCCTATAAATGTTGTAAATTGACACCCTCACAAATGACATGAATCCCATCCTGATACGGTGCCGTTGATCACGCTGGAGTGGCTCTTTGTTTGTTGGAGCGGTCTGCCGGGAGCGACGTCCTGTTGCTAGCTTTGCACCAAAGATAATATTGTCTTAATTAAGAGGAAGGATGTGTCTGCAGAACATCGACTAATTGCATTGATTACGGACCGAGCCCCGCAAGTTTGCATTGATCCTCCTGCAGATTGACATCCATTACAGTCGACTGGGCAGGGAAGCGTGTCGTGGTGACAGGTGCGCCGCTTGACTCAGGTGACCAGCGATCGGGCCTCTAATGAGAGTAACCTTTGACCCACATCTGCCTGATTATGTTTCAGAATCCCTTTTTAAATATCAAACATGTCTGCAAGATGTAGTGAAGACGTATTCTGAACATATGGAAGCATTATTAGTGACCATCATGCAATGTCACATGCAAGTACCGAGCTGCGTGATAATTCAGTGTTATTCAATGGAATGGTGCTGCGATGATATCATGCAGTTTCAAACTCCCCATGAAGACTTTGGTCTCTTGTATTGTAACCGTGGAGCACAGAAAACTTAACCTTTTAATTGTCTTCACATCCAACCGCACAGAGACGTCTGCATTTAACCCACCGTAAGCGTTGCGGCGCAGTGGGCTGCTGTGGAGCGCCCGGGGGCCACCCGGGGTCCAGTGTCTCGCTCAGGGCTCTTGGCCATGTGGACAGGAGGAGCCGGGGATCGAATGGCCGACCTCGTGATTTAAAGTAGTGATGTTCATCTACGTTAACTGACAATAAGACATGTTGATCGATTAGTGCGATCAGTTAAAGAAATATTCAAAACAAAGCTGAGCTGACCTTAGTGGTTTGCCACTAAAATGATAATATGTCCATCTTTAAGGGAACATGTAACACCTTTTATGTGAATGTCCAATCCAAAAAGAAAAGAATTGCCCGATGTGTAATACATCAACCTATAGAGATCCCTCCTGCTGTGGCTTCATGTACCTCTTGTACACAGCATCACAGGGTTACTCTCCTTGTTCACTCAGTGTAAGACACACTTCATTCAAACGAGACAGAAACTAAATGGAACTAAACCAAACACATGTACGAACTAGTACTAGCGTAGTACTAGTACACCGCAGGGGTTAAACTGTCCTGCTTAGCTAACGTACTGAGGTTACATTGAGTTACATTATGATGCCTTCACACTCTGTTCGATAAAAATATCAATTGGGAGAAGGTAAATTAAGTATTATAATAATTATAATTAATAGTAATCAACACTAATTTCTAAATTTAGTTTTGGATAAATCCATATGTTTGAAGGAGATTGTTTCACAGCAATATAAACTAGATGTCAGGGAGAGAATTGTGACCTGTTAAACCTTTGTTGTTCAGAGAGAGAGAGAGAGAGAGAGAGAGAGAAAAGATCACAGTTATCATGGTTACCGGCTCACTACCGTCTATCGGGGTTGCCGAGGTACAACATTTGTGTTTCTACTCCCAGTCGGCAACCTTTGACCCTGAATCCAAACCGTCAGCTCTCTCAGGTGTCTGATTTACACACGACCCCCCCACACACCACCACTACTACACCGCCTCCGCCTGATGAGTGATTCCTCTCACATCGTCCCCATCATTCTACTTACTCGCCACCTGTCTGCTAACCATGTCCAGCTCGAGCTGCCACAGGCATAATGACCAGCTAAACAGCTGTATGTGGGCAGCACACACACACACACACACACACACACACAGCTGGCATCTAAAGTCAAGTGGCATACGCTGGTGCTATTAAAGCCGTGAGGCGGGCGGAGCTCTCCTCGGGTCTGTTTAAACATAGCCGCGATGTTTATTTTGATGATTTACAGGAATAACGAGATAAGTCTTTTTGACATCCGAGTGTTGACATATACTCACGCCGACATGATGTGCAAATGCATATTTAATAACATCTACATCTCTCCCCTTCCCGCCACCCCCACACCCCACCTTAATATGCTGGCAAATCCAGCATATTGAATGACAAGAAGATGATTTGGGGGTCTTGTCAGGCACAGTACGCGTCTAGAAAGTGACAGGAGATTCAGGGGTCGTAGCTCGGGACATGTCCATCACTGGTGGACAAGCTGCATGCAGATGCTGTGAGCAGAAACACATCGAGATGGCTCACAGGGAATCCAGCTCCTGAGCACGAGTTGTGTTCCTGTTGATTAGTTGCTCGTCAGAGAGTGTCATAAAACAAGGTGAAGGACGCGATGTGTAGTCTGGACTGAGTGGTGAGTACAGGACATGCTTCATGAGTCTGTAGTCAAAGGCATGCAGAGCTCTCAGGCTGGAACAGGGACAAACGTCTAAAGCTGTTTGGATGGGATTCCAAGAACAACGAACCAAGCACAAATCTGCCTCTTATAAATGTGTCTGCACGTCTCTGAGCATAACTTCACAACCATTTGTTTGCTGTCTTAGATCCAGCTGAAGAAAAACAAGGCCTTCAGACGCTTTAAGAAACTACAGGAAGCCCGGCCAGAGTTCAACAACCACAAGCTCGAGGATTTACTTCAACTTCCTGTTCAGCGGATCGATCAGTAAGATTCCTGTTTTCTCTTTCAATGACAAGGCCTGCTCTGGTGCTTCAGATGATATGATGCATCAATAAAACTCACTGCTGTTTTCCATAAAGCTCAGGGAAGAAGTGGGCATCACAAATGAATGATCTCTTACTGTGTGAGATGGTGTCAGCGTTCATTTCAGCTGTTGTTTCCAATGTTTCCAGCTCTTGTCCCTTTGGAACCCCCCCCCCCCACCCCCCCGCTGAGTGCTTGTGGACTTGTTATGGCGGTGCTGTTCCACGGTGGAGACGGGTCATAGATTTCACACTTGACTCCTGTTTCTGCTGTTTCGTTGTTTTCCCTTCACAAGTCACCAGCTACACTGCACAACGTATAGTCTCTGTGACAGATGTAATTATTATTATTTGATGTAGCTCCCATACAAGTACTCAGACTGTCCAGAAACTGTCAAAGTCTCTTTTGTTCAGCACGAGTTTTTGTTGGCTGTAATTTCATGCGGTCTTGATCTCGCTTGTTAATTAGCGGAATGGGGAGAAATGGGCTGAAACGTGCTTTCCAATGCGGCAGATATCTGACAGTGGTTTATCAAGCTGCTTGGTTTGTATCTTAATTAGGCCCCTCTCACGTTCCTGTCTCTCCAGATGTACCGTTGAGCTCTCTAAATGTGACGTCCATCCATCAGGGTAGAGAGGAGTTGTCTCTGAAGACGAGCTGACCCTTCACCTAAGCATCTGAGACACTTTGCCGCGTGTCTAATTTACGTTTACTTTCTCCTCCTCAACAAAGGATCTCCTTCCCTTCAGCTCCTCACTCTCGCTTTGCTTCAGGGATAACGGGCAACTCTGAAATGCAGTGTTCCAAGCTTCTAGCTCGATCCAATTTGTCATGTAAGGTAGTGATGTCACAAGAACCGGTACGTCGGTGCCAAGTCGATGTCGAATTTCGGAAAACGTGATAGTACTTGTTTTTCTACAGTACCATAAGTACAGGGGCAGCGTCTAAAAACTCCCTATCAACGCTTCCAGGGGACGCACCCGGTCTATTTACCCCTGATGATGGGCAGGAGGAACCCTCGTTACGTTAGCCGTTAGCAGCCGCTGGGCAGCACAGTCCTCCAGTGAACATGACTGTCAGGCCGAGGTAAAGTGGAATGTGTGGAATGTAATCTCCTAAAATGTCGTTTTTTTACAGTTGTTTGCAGGAGATGTTTTCACAGCAATATGAATAGACATTAGAGAGGGAATAATTACCTGGTCAACCTTTTCAACACTAGCTCAAAGTGTTTATTGTTCTGTTTTTTACCGTGGTATCGAATTGGGTATCAAGAATCGTGGAATTTCACTGGTGTCCACGACAAAACCTCTGGTATCCTGACATTTCTACTGACTTCAGTTTTGCTGTTGCCATTGTGTGAATATAGCACGACTTCAGCAAGAAATATGCTATTTATTCGGGCTGGGCAAGATAGCTTATAAATAATATCTCCATATTTTAAATCTTTCCTGGAACAAATGTTATATATAACTTGAAATTAATAAAGTTCTATATAAAATAGAATTTGATTAATCAGGAAAAATCAGGAATCAGGAAATTCTTGTGCCAGAGTTTCATTAAAAATTACACCAATAGCAAAAGCAATAGAATAAAAATATAAACCTATGTGAATCATAGAATTACAGACAAAATACTGTCACTATTGCAAAGTAGAACACAATAGCAATAAGAGTAAGGTAAACAAAAGTAATAAATTCAACTGAAATAGAGTAAAATACAACCACAAAATTGAATTCCAAGAGTAAGAATACAAAGTGTATGAGAAGTGATGCTAACACTAGTGTCTAATAGAGACTAAAATAGAAAAGTAACATTGAGCATGATATTGAGATAGATATTGTCAATGATATTGAAAAAGTAGTAGAAGGTTATATTGCACATAGAATAATGAAACTAATATTGCACATGAAATTGAAATGTAATATTGCCCGGTGCTGAAAGAAAGCTACATATGGTCTCTAAAGTTCCATGACTGTTTAGTTTAACCCATTGATGTGTATGAGCATCGAGTACATTATATATTTTACTCACCCCTCTTTCGGTCATTGAAAATGTCTTGGAAATATTTTCTGGACATGTGTGGGAGGCCTGTTTACGTTTCATGCCAGTGAGTACCCTCCTCCTCTTCCTCTTCCTCCTCCTCCTCCTCCTCCTCCTCCTCCTCCTCCTCCTCCTCCTCCTCCTCACACAAGGCAGCTGACCATCGGTGTATCCGTGTCTGACACATAATCAGTGGGCCTCGTTCTCCCCAGCTCAGCCCTCTCTCGCTCCGTCCTTCTCTTCGCACTTCCCATCATCATCATCGATTCGCCTGTCGTTCTCGGTAAAACTCGGGAGACTCGGGGGGGGATGTGTCTTAATTGTATGATGATTTTAAGTGGCACGGCCAGATAATCATCCGCGGCTGGTGCCTTACCTTGCTCCGGCTCCGTGGCTGGGAATAGCGGGGGAAATTGTTGTCACTTATCGCCATTCAAGGATGATGGATGGCGAGCAGGGCCCCGGAGTGTGGATACTTATGTTGCTGCTGGGGGAGGAATAAAATCATTGCCTTTATTAAGTGGCATTCACTGGAGCAGGCTGGAGCGGTCGTCGGCGTCCTCCCCACTGAGATCACCATTATGACAGTGATGGGGTCTCAAGTTGATTGTGGCAGTGAATAGCAGCCCTCTCCGCCTGTATCGGCCGTGTTTGTGTCGATAATAGAGATGGCGCTCTCATAGAGACGGCGGCGCTCGGAGGCCTTGGGATACAGTCGCTCTAAGCTGAGCACCATTAAGTATAACAAGGGAATGGCCCAGCGGTCGGCCCACTGCAGAGACTGAGCATGCTCCATG
This sequence comes from Ophiodon elongatus, assembly GCA_016806645.1. Taxonomy (NCBI): domain Eukaryota; kingdom Metazoa; phylum Chordata; class Actinopteri; order Perciformes; family Hexagrammidae; genus Ophiodon; species Ophiodon elongatus. The sequence goes on from JACSYO010001636.1 coordinate 1,866,533, forward strand.
TAAAGGCCGTACAACTCCAGGGGTCTCGGGGGTCATTGTCATACTTGCTAAGCATTGAGAAGTGTGGAGCAGCGCTGGCCATGCTTGATTTAGTCTTTCAATTGTCAAGGTGGGATTTCAAATTGACTGCTTTATGTGCTCAGGTAGTTCCATCATCTCCAGCAGCTGAACACAGGGAGCTTCTCCAACACAAGGTCACAGCATTGATTAATTTCTTTTGAAATAATTCAGAAAATTGGAGCCTTACTTAAGTGGCTGCTCTCCGTGGTCTGAGCGCCGAGTTGTATTCCCGTTCATAATCTGCGTCACATTGTCTGCGTGTCGATTGACCCTGTGGTTCACTGCCAAGTTTGAAGTGAGGCTCACAATGAAACAAAGTGCCTCGATTATGGTGTGAGACGGGTTTTTTTGTGAATCATTAGTTGATTCTATTGACCCTGAACACTTCATCGCTGAGAAGAGAAGTTCAAGATTTGGGTGATTTGAATATGAGCTCCTCATAACGAACTGACGGTGACAAACTAAAAAGATTCATATGGCATAAAGGGGATGTATTAAGAAGAACTCAATGCCGCGTTCCAAACTCTTTGTTCTACTGACTGGGACATGAGTCCACGGCGCTGTTGAACTACCAATTTCAGAAGGATGACACTGACCCAGGAACTGAGGTGATCCTCCTTTAGGGACTGCTTACAAAGTTACTGGATACTCGCCTTTCTGATTCAGGAGTTTGAATAAAAATGGAAAATGGATGTGTTTTAGCCACAGTTGTATCATGTAAAATGACGCATGGCAGCGTTCCGTGCATCTGGAGGAAGACGTCTGAGCGGCACACACCCCGGCAGTAGAGGAGGCAGTGTCTTCAGTAGCGGGTGGAGCTATGAACTGCACCTTGAACTGCCATCGCTGTGTGGGTGAATAGGTGGATGAGAAATAAATTGTGAAGCCATTTCTCCTACTGAGGTTGGGAATCACTTTACAAGTGCCGTCCATTTCCCACTGCCAAATACCAAGCTGCTCTGCCCCCTTTTCCCATAATCCTTCTCTGTAACACGTACCAGTTACCTGACTTTTGTTCAGCCGACGCTTGGTTTTTTATAGGTTTACCACCTGCCATCCTGTATTCCCGTGTTGTCAGCTGCTTCGACTGACTTTGAAACGGGGGGCTTCTCCACTGATGATCGCCATCATTGAGGTGCATGAGGCAGACCTCATTAATTCCCTGCAATATTAACAAAAACCTCTAAAAACCTCCAACTCTCACGCTGATTTAAGTCGACTCTTTGCAGCAGTCACTCTGGCAGTGTGACTGAAAAGTGTTTCCTAATGTCTACATTTACACAGAGTTCCCTTCTCTTTGAGTAAATCCTCGTTAGTCACCCTTTCAGAGAAAGATAAGACGCTCTTCACAATCACTTCACATTACATTTTAATTGCTCAAGTTTGGACATCTCCAGTCCTCTGTTTTTACCACGGATGTGCATTCCTTTCCTTTTCAAGCTATTAAAGTTGAGTAATTACCCACAAGCCCATGCCATGTTCACTAACCCGTGCAGAAGCCTGCCAGTGCATCTTGTCTCTTAATTACAAATTTGAATCCTTAATGCATGTATGGGAAGCAAAATAATTAGACGGATCTCCTCAGTCTCTTTTCTTTACTGGCGTCTGCGCAAACGCACAAATGACCCGACATGTCTGCCAGGAGAGGGGGAGGGGGAGAGGGGGAGGAAAGCTTGCATATCATCTGCATATTATAAAGGAATTAGCAGCTGCGGCTGCAGCGGCAGGCGCCCCCCTCCCACCCCCTCTCCACCAGCGCATGCTTTCCAGAGCTGCATTCTTCATTAGAATATCTGGGCTGTCGTAAACATGGTTGAGATTACGATATCCTCTCATTATCTTTTCTTTGCCTTGCTGCTAATGAGCGGGACCGGGCAGCTAAACGAGAGAGTTCCGTTTACATTATTTCACGTGTGCCGCAATGATACTCATTAGAGCGCTCCTTTTTGTTCCACAGTTGCTTAATTAGATTTCCGTCTCCACTCCTTTTATAAGAATGAGGGCATCCATCGCTAATAATGCCTGTAATGTGTTTGTTATTACAAGACGAGACGGGAGGCAAAAGAATTGAAATTATTTCTCTTTCTAAGCGTCTCTTAATTGAAGGAGGCTTAATTGGGTCTTGTTAGGCTTCCGTTTCATTTCCGATGAGTAATCGACGACAAGAACAAGGCCCTCCCCCTCCTCCACCCCCTCCTCCACCCACAGACCCACCGCGTACCACCCTGCTACTCTGAAACTCAGCTCCTGTAAATGCATGGTAATGCCACACACACACACACACACACACACACACACACACACACACACACACACACACACACACACACTTGACTAGCTTAGTTTCAGGCCAAGCCCTCAAAGACACCTAATGGCCTCCTTCAGCGGATGGAGTTGCTCGGTTGCCATGGTGATAGGTTGTGAACATCCTCCCTGATCTCTCTCCGGCCGCCCACTGATTTTTGCTCGGTGACCTTTGACCTCTTCCCAGTGGACGCCGTGAGGGCTTTCCGTCTCTAGTGTTCGTTAACTCTTGTGTGTTGCCCACAGCTGTCGCACGTGATGTCATGATGATGTCATACATCACTCCAGTCGTGTGTGTGTGTGTGTGTGTGTGTGTGTGGGGGGTCAGCAGAGATCTTAACAGCTTGAATGGTTTGTGGTCAGTGCCGACTCTGAAAACTGTGACTAGATGTTTTTGAAGTCGTGGTGGGATTCTCACCAAACACTTGTGTCCATTAGTCTGGAGTGTTCTGCACATAGCATCTAGCACATAGCACATAGCACCTGGCACATAGCACCTAGCATATAGCACCTAGCATATAGCACCTGGCACAAGGACTAACCAAACTTCCTGTTTTTTCACTATAAGAGTTATCGACACTTATTTGAACAACTGCATTGTCTTTGAATTTGCATCAGAAGTAATGTAAACAGCAGAAAAAGAATCATGGGTAGTGGAGTGTTGGTGTCGGCCTTAGGTCTTAGCTGCGTTAGCTTAGCTTCCATCTGGGCTCTCCTCACTGGTGGCCTTTGGTCCGGCAGGTCTGGCTGGTTGTTTGGCCGTGGGCAGTGATCGTCTCACATTCTGCTGCACTTTAATCCCCACGCTCCCATGTTGATGAATGTATTCTGTCATATGCCATTAGTGCTCCAGTAATAAACACGAAAAACAGCAAATCAAGACAAAAGAATGTGGCGAAATTCATGGGAGCTACTGGCCGCAGCATGTATATGTGCCGCCGTTGCCATAGATATATATTTATATATAATATTTATAATGCAACCTGTCTAAAAATATTCATAATATTACATAATGACACTGGAACTTGGAACAGACTTAAACCGTTGTATTTACCCAAATATTTCGAGACCAAAAGAGTAAATACATCACATTACAGAATTACATGTTTGAGGAAGTCTTCCAAATTTAGTCGAGCAAGCAAGTTCCCAAGTGCAGCTGGAGGAACCCCCGTTGTGTGGTTCTCTGTTCTCTACACACACACACACACACATCACACTACACTATTGTCGCTCTCCAACACATGTCACATCCCACTCCTGCCCCCACATGGACCAGCAGCAGGGGGGGGGGGGGCTCTTCTAGTGTCACTAATAGCCCCTCTCACTGGCACCACCATGTCTCTAAAACAAGCCCAGACTGCACAAAGAGGCCAAAGGCAGACAGACGGTGGCAATCAATGTCAATTGTCAATGCACTTCAAGGTCACATCATCCTAGTAAAAAGGATAAAGATTTCTGAGGAAGCTGACACTCTTCACAACTGTTACTTGAGATGGAAACTGAAATTGGGACGATGACTTGCTTAATTTCACCACAAATGGGTTTCATTTTCTGAATTGTGCTTTGATTTTTGTGTCCTCCCAATCAGTCTGGATGTAAACTCAGTTCAGTTTAAGGTCATTATGCAAAATGCACTTCTCTGTGGTTTTTTTTCGACCAAATTTGCTCCCAAAGTGTCCCAAAATCCATCCTTTCTCTTTTTCTCCAGCTCCATCTAGCAGAAAAGTTGTGTCACAACGAGTGAGCTGGTTCTGACTTCATAAGGGCTTCATGTGCCATAGAACCACCTCCAGTTAGGTGACCGTGCCCCGGAAGACCAAGTGAATCCACTAGTAGGGGGGTGCATGATAGTTGTCCCGCTGAAGGACTCTCAGACCACCAAAAGAATTAACAAAACTCAGAGCAGCGTCTGTCACATTAAGGACCACCGTAAGTGCCCGAAGACGCAAAGACCATTGTGAGGTTTTTAGTTCAGAAGAGGCTGGTTGTGGAATAAAAGATCTTCTTTTGGATATGGGGCACAGTTCTAGTGAAGCCAAACGCCTTCCCACCGGTTCCAAGGCTGCAGTGACGCCCACAGAGCACACTGACCAATCAGAAGGGAGACTGGGCTTCTACCAACGGAGCCTGAGAGAAACGGGCACCAGAACAGACTTTTCACACAGAGGGTCAATAGAGCTGTATAACAAATCTTGTTTTTTTAAACATTAGAGGATGTAAAAATATTCTCACAGCAATCTGAAAATGACATAATAATATTTCTCCTTTTAAACTTTACACAATAACTCTTCAATGCACTCGTCATTTATAAACGCTGGATGAAGTGTTTCAATTGTTTTCTGCCTGTGGTTTAAGAGGCCGTCTTTGGAAACCGTTTCTAAAAGGGCAGGACCTGTCCAGAATGTACTTGGCATGTGATTGGATGAAACTCGTTGTGAAGCCGTCGGTGCCGCTCTCTGCTCTTCTTTTAAAGACGTGACATTGTGACATCAGTGATGCCGTTGCAGCACGATCGCTCACCTCCTCAGGAGCCGCCGCTGTTAGAACAACGTCACGTCGGCGCGTCGTCTCACACACACCTAAGCCACGCCCCCTGGCTGCCCACAGCTCCTCGCGGGCCGCTGATTGGTCCGCGCTCTGGCTTACTGCACATGGCTAAAACCGTGATTAGCCGTGAAGTCTGGATTCTTGTGCGATGCGTGAGTTCCACTATTCTGGCGTGATCACATGACATCGTGAGAGTCCAGTTCATTTGAGTATGGCACCGCTCACATTGTTGTGCAGTGACGGGACAAAGGATGACGCCCTCAGCTGTGGTTCCGATTGTGGTCGTAGCGTCGGATGGAAATGGAAAGTGTGTCGTTCCAGTGACGTGTTTTAGAAGTGACCGTGTTTGTTTTCTGTTTCCTCTCAGGTACAAACATTTCCTCCAGGACCTGACTGCCAACACCAGTCCAGACAACCCGGAGTTTCAGCAGCTTTCAAGTACGTGTCTTTTCCTCAATAATCATTTCCCCGCGTCCCAATCTGCAGATGAGCCCCCGGGTGTGTTTTGCGGTGGAGCCGCGCGCCTCGAGCCGCACGCGCTCCGATTTGCACACGTGTGAAGCCGGGGTCGATGTTGTTGTCACCTCCCCCTCTCCCCGCGTGACAGCCTCACAGCGAGCGAGGAGCGCATCACCAGTCACAAAGTCTTTTTTGGCTCGCTCGCCGCGGAGCTCGTCCTATCTGCGACGAGCAGTTTGGAACAGCGGCTGGTTGAGTAAAGCTGCACAGTTGTAGAATGTAAGGCCAGTCCTCCGACAGCAGGGAGACAAACAAACAAACAGAACGCCAACCTGTGAAGACTTTGATCTCAGCAGTCAGACTCGTCGTGGTGAAAGACAGCCCTCATTATCTTCATTTGAGGAACAAAGGGAAGCGCTCGCGTTCCCTTTCATTCCTCTTTTGTTGTTTTTGTCACCGCGGCGCTTGGCTAGCGGAGAAAAGGGAAGCGAGGCAAAGCTCAATATGCGTGTAAGTTCTAGTTTGATGTGGATTTTGACATAATTAATTGGGAGCGGATCAGAGGATGTTAAGCGGGAGCTATATTAATAAATAAAATCTTCCAGCATCAACACGAATCACGATAATGACTCATTTCAATCGTCAAATAAACAGCGGATCTGACTCGAGTGCGAATATACACAAGGAATTATTTATGTGTATCAATTAAAATCTCATTGCTGGTGTGCTGCCTTTGCTTACAAATTAAAACAGCCCCTGACTCTAAGATGAAGGTACATATCTAAATGTGCTCCACCATCGCCTCTTCCTCTTCTCATTAGGAGATCCTTTTTTAAACTCTGCAGCTTTTTAGCGTGTGTGCGTGTGTGCGTGTGCGTGTGCGTGTGTGTGTGTGTGTGTGTGTGTGTGTGTGTGTGTGTGTGTGTGTGTGTGTGTGTGTAAAAAACGGCCTGGTTGTATTGTAAAGGGAATTATTTAAAAAAGAAATTCCAGACAAATCACATTGTATATGATTAAGCAAACTAGCAGATAGAATCACAAGAGGCTTTGTTGTTGTTGTTTTCTCTTGTTGTGCTGCGCTGTGTCAGTTTGCTCTTCCTCTTCTTTGTCTCCCCCCACCCCCCCCTCCCAGCTCCCCTTTTTGCCCTCGCGGTGCATTCAGGCCCATCTAATTGTTGTAATTGCAGTGCTTGAGGAGTTTTCATCAGCCCGCTCTGATCCGACTGCGCTGTAGAGCCGTAACCAAGTCTGACCTGACGCAACGCTCCGACTCCGTCAGAGGGCTAACAACGGCCGCTAACAGTCCTCCCGCCATGAAGTCAAGCACTGTCTAAATAGTGAATAAATGGAATAAAGAGCTGCGCAAGACGTCTTCCGAATGTCTAATGGGCCGATTGTATTATTAATGCCTCGGCCAGAACTCAGCCCAAGAATACTGTAATTAGGAGTTGTTGTTTTTCTAAAGCAGGCAATGGAATGTATTCCAAACACGTACAACAAAGGGAGAAAAAAAAAAAGTCTACACGGATGCCTTGTTTGGTTTACATTGTAATTGTTGTGAAGTTAAGCGCGCCAATTAGGCCGTGATTATTTTAGTGTAGAAGAGTCGCCCTGAGGATCAAGTTCGTTTCAGTGCTCGGAACAAAAGCGGGAAAAGTTGAGCTTGAAATTAGAATCCGTCTGTTTGTTGTTATTTTGGACGCGTTAATGATGTAGTTCTAAATGTTTACAGCAATTATTATGCCTGGAACACAGTAATTGGATGCGACTGTCTATTTTGATGATTTGCCTTTTTGTTGAAATTGTGAAGCTTTGTAGAAAAAAAAGTTCGTGAAGGAGTTGTTGGCATGCAGATCCTGTACATGTGGCATAATTGAGTTTGATTGAATGCTCGGCGGTGATATTCTGTTGAGTAGGGCTGAACGCTGTCCATAGTGTTAAGAATAGAGAACTGTCAAGTACCGACTAGTCAGATGTGTCTTCTTCTGTGTCCTGTTGGATCAGATCATATCATTGTGTTCATTGTGTTGAGGTAACATTGAAACCATTGTGGTTTTGTTGCATGTGAAAAGGGGGTTTTGTGGAAAATCTGCTCACACCGAGCTGTACAACTGTTAGTGTCTTTTAGTTCCATCAACTCCAACAGAGTGAGACATCTCCTCTAGCACGTCACATCTCCTCTAGCGCGTCTCATCTCCTCTAGCGCGTCTCATCACATCTCCTCTAGCGCGTCACATCTCCTCTAGCGCGTCACATCTCCTCTAGCGCGTCACATCTCCTCTAGTGCGTCTCATCACATCTCCTCTAGCGCGTCTCATCTCCTCTAGTGCGTCTCATCACATCTCCTCTAGCGCGTCTCATCTCCTCTAGCGCGTCTCATCACATCTCCTCTAGCGCGTCTCATCACATCTCCTCTAGCGCGTCTCATCTCCTCTAGCGCGTCTCATCTCCTCTCCTCTAGCGCGTCACATCACATCTCCTCTAGCGCGTCACATCTCCTCTAGCGCGTCTCATCTCCTCTCCTCTAGCGCGTCACATCACATCTCCTCTAGCGCGTCACATCTCCTCTAGCGCGTCTCATCACATCTCCTCTAGCGCGTCTCATCACATCTCCTCTAGCGCGTCTCATCACATCTCCTCTAGCGCGTCTCATCACATCTCCTCTAGCGCGTCACATCTCCTCTCGGGCGTCACATCTCCTCTAGCGTGTCACATCTCCTCTAGCGTGTCACATCTCCTCTAGCGTGTCACATCTCCTCTAGCCTGTCGCGTCACATCTCCTCCCGGTTACACTTTCATTCATACATAATTTATTTCAGCTTATCAACGTAATACTGGAGGTATCTGGATTCATTCGCTTGTGAAGGCTAATTCAAAGTTTCACATACACATGTAATCAATATTTAACATTATTAATACAAATAAAGTAAATTAATTAAATACAAAGTAAAACTTTCTGATTATTAACAAGTTTCCATATGATTACATACTGCTACTACATTACTGCTCAAAAGTCTGGGGTCATCTGCTATGTTACATTGATGTTTTTCTTCTTTCCTTCAATAACCACGATTTAAACTGAGACAAAAAGAGTAGAATTCTGACACCAAATGTATAAATGACATTTGAATTTGTTCGGCCCCAAAAGTGATTAAAACGTGCCCATAGTGTTAAAAAACTACTTTTATATTTTGAGTTTGTTTTCCAGTCCAGAAAAGCGTGAGTGACCCTGGATCATTGTTGAACCACAGCGGGTCATTTGGGCCCTGTGCATTCTGGGTAGCCTCTGCAGTCTGCTCAGTGGTCCGACTGGAGGTCTGAGCTGTGATTTGTCAGCGCATACAGAAAGCCTTCCTACAAAGTCCCATCTGTTTGTGAGGAGGACGTCTACAACCTAAAGTCAGTAAATGTAGCGCGGCCTCTCAGACGTCTGACTGTAACGAATCCAGCTTCTGTGGCGAGCGACACCCAACCTTCCCACCTCCGCTCCTAAATGGGTTTATTTAACAAAATGAGCTGTGCTCATTGGGGGCAGCTGCTGTTTGCATCCAATTACAGACCGCCTCGCAGAAGGCCAGTGGATTATGGGCTACAAAGGCCGCTGTGGTGGAGACCAGCATCCCTCTAATTAATATGACCGTGTTAAGGCGTCCTAACACAAACATTGAAACACAGCCCCCCTCCCCCTACCCCCCCCTTTTAGCAGACCGTCGGGTCCAATCAGGACTGTTTGGATTTTTTAATTTGCACGACTTAGTTGTCTGCAAGAGCTCGCTGATGAAATCGAGCAATAATACTTTAGTTGGAGAGGTATTGTTGCCCAAGAGCATCGGGGTGGTGGTGGTGGGAGGGGGGGGGTGTCAATCAGTCAATCCCTGGTGTAAGTCACATGATAGTCCGCCCCTTTAGAATCAGGATTACCATTAATTCTCACATAAAAGCCAGTATTCAAATATTAGCTCTAACTTTGGCCATGAATATGGCAATATCAATAAATATTGGGCTATCGGAAAAAATCTATTTAAGTTGTTTAGAAGTAATGTGAGCAGAACGGAATATCTGTTTTAAATCCCAAGTTAAATGATTGATTGGTCACAATGAACTCAGGTCTGGGTACTTCATCACATGTCTAATATAATCCCAGAGACATTATAGTATAACTCAGAAAGGAGTTCATCAATGCATGTCCTCATATATGCATGTCCTCATGCAGGGTCAAACCAATGTGTGTGTGTGTGTGTGTGTGTGTGTCTCCTTCAGGGGCGGTGACCGCGGTGGACGAGGTGTCCCAGCGTATCCACAACAATAGCCGGCGCCATGAGAACCACCTGCAGCTATGCCGGGTGCAGAAACTGCTGAAAGGGCGAAAGACGAAGGTGTCGGCTGCAGGTTAGAGCCTCTGATCACATATTCCTTTCATCCCCCCCCCTTCACCAAAGAACCACCTCCATCTCCTCTCCCTCTCTCTCTCTCTCTGCATCTATTGCTCCGTGTCCTCTGGGACCCGTGGGGAGGGGGGGGGGGCGGGAGGAGCAGAGATAAACTGAAGGGAAATGAAGTTCAGCATTGAGACATTCTGATTGGATTGCTTTTAATCAATGGAGTCCATTGGACTTTCTGCAGGAAACTTAAGTGTTTGGCACACTGAGCCCACTTCATTAATAGAGCATTACTGCTAACTGTTAGCGAGCGAGTGTACTTCTGCCCTTCATCCTTACTTCCCTCTTCCATTGTGGTTCCCTCTCTACTTGTGGAGCGGTGGCCCTTTCTTTCCCTGCCACTCCCCCTCCCGTTGTTTGTCTGGCCTCCTCGTTGCTCCGCTCACCCTGCCAATCTCCCCCAGGACCAATTAGAGCCCAGCCTCATCTTGCGGACCAGCAGATAAAAAGGAAGCCAAAGTGTGTGTGTGTGTGTGTTTGCTGGATATGAGTGAATGCACAAGCGCACGAAGCCGTGAGTGGGGGGAAGGGGGGGGGGGGTCCGCTTTTTTTCTTCCTTTTTCTTTTTTTTCTGTGTGTATTTGCGGATGTGTTGGTGCAGGCTGGGAGCGAGCGCTGAATAGCAGCTCATCTCTCTAATGCCGATGTGGGAAGTTTCAAAAGCTTCCTCTCATCCGAGTTCTCAGGCCCTCGCAACTCCGCCGGCTTCCTCTCCAGCTAATAAAGCTCCGGTCCCACCAGGCAGACTTCAGAGCAGCAGCAGCAGCAGCAGCAGCAGCAGCAGCAGCAGCAGCAGCAGCAGCGCCACCCCACCCCGCAACCCCACACCGACCCATTCTCCTTCCTCCCCACCAACACCGCCTCTAATGTGGGTAAAAGAAAAGTGCTCTGCCTTGTACAGATGAGAAGCGCCGGAGCCCCTCAAACATATTAAGTAGCTCTGTAGGAGATGAGGGGTGGAGGGGTGTGGGGGGGGGGTGGCGATTGTGAGACACAAAGCCTGAATCAATGGGACATCGATACAGCAGACAGTCGGCCGTTTCCCTGGGAGGCCGCAGATTTGTGTCTGCCTGCCTGTTCCTTCAATTTGAAACAAAGATGTCTCACATTTTCTGTCCTGTTTCACATTGATTCTTTCCAGTTGATGTCCCTTTATGTTCCTGACTGTGGCACCTGATTGTGTTATGAATTTTTACGCGTTTTTTTTTTTTCTTTCTCCGGTGTCTCGAGGTCAATCAGACAACCTCATTAAATTAAGCTTTAATGTATGTTTAAAAATAGCTTTTAGAGAAACAGAAATTATGAAATTTAATGGACGTTTAAAAATAACTTTTAGCGAAAAAGAAATTATGAAAATTCTAAAGGCTCTTCCTACACAGAGCCGTAGGATATTTTTTCTCCTTTTTTAGCGCTGAAACATTTGAAGATTTATCAGTTAATACACATGCAAATAAATAATTATTATTATACCAGTTAATCATTGAAGTTATTCATCAAGCAAACACAGCAGCCATTCTCTGGTTCCAGCTTTTCCAATATGACAATTTACATCATCTTGGTTTCTTTTTTCCAATGTTATCAATGAGTCTCATAACCAGATCTAAGGGTGTTCATCTCTCTTCTCAGAAGTTTGAGGTTTGATTCACAGTCCACAATCCGATACAAAAAACATAAAGATAGCTTCAGCTCAGATTTTTATTTCTGTATTGAAAAAAAGCACATTAATATTTTAAAATCCACATCCTGAATCGTAAATCCACAACCAGGACTGTGTTTAACAGCGTATGTTATAATACCACTTCCTGTTTTCCTGACTGCCAATACAATGTAAATATGTCAGGCTGGCTTTTCGTAGGCTACGTCCACACCACTACGTTTCCATTTCAAAGAGTTGAAACCATCTCCGTCCACACGGCGTTTTACCATCGTCCACACCAGCAGGCCTGAAAACAAATATCACATGACCATCATTCACTACACTGGGCATGTGGGTGCTGGTGTAAACAGGAAGTAGATTAGTTGCTTAGTTACAGAAAAGAGGATGAGTATTATAGTAGTCTTTATTAATAAAAGGTCAGGCTTGATACTTAAGATCTTCCTCTATGAACTCAAACAGATACATTGTAAAGTTTTATTTTTCAAACATAGTTACAACGCTGCAGGTCTTCCTCCCTCTCTCTCTCTCTCTCTCTCTCTCTCTCTCTCTCTCTCTCTCTCTCTCTCACTCACTCACTCACTCACTCACTCACTCTCAAATGAACACTTACAAATCAAAGTTTATAAGATTATGGATCAATCATCTTGGGCTGTCTGTTCTCTCACTCGTAGCTCTGCTGGTGGCTGAAGTCCCTGTTGTACTGGTAGGCTAGTTAGCTGGAGAGGGGGCAGGTCTTCTTAAAGTAAGTACTACGTTAAAAAAATAAACAATGCTGTTTTATTTATAAAATGCATTTCGAAATGTGGTTTTACACCATTATATGAATTTAGGATGGTGGCTAAAACAAAGCTAGCTAAGGCTTTGAATGTAGCTGCGTTCTTGGAACAAAGCAGGCACCGCAGAGCTTATGATGACTATCAGCATGGTGATCAACATGCACCAGGCAATTGACAGGAGTTGTTATATCGTCTAGACCTTTAACGTGAGTCAACCTATTTATGATGTCTTTCTTTCACTCGCTTCCAAAAGAAATGCACATGCCTTCAGGATGCAGATCTTTACAACACGAGGCGGTGGCACTCATGGGAAATGCAGTCTTCATTCCGGGAAAATACGACTGCATTTGTCCACAGGGGCCGCCTTAATAATCATTCTAATTTCCACTGGACTTGGTCTCTGACCTACAATAAAATACCTCCGGTATTCGTTCGGTAAACAAAGTAAAATAAGTCTGTTGACTCAACGATGCCAAACTCGACCCTCATTGTGCCACAGCAGCTGCCCTCTGCTCTGTTATTCAGACACATCAGGGGGAACGGGACCCTTTGTAGATCAATCTTTATTTCCTGCCCCACCTTCCTCAGCAGCCCCCCCCCCCTCCTGGTCCAGCCCAAAAGACTTTGTAGTAGAGCAGAGGTGCTCTTTGACAAGGGAAGCTGAAAGGCCCGGACACGGAGAGGAGTGCTTGGCACTTCCTGCTCTTTGAACCTGCTGCTACCTCAAAGCCCCGTGGATGGTCAGATGTGAGCAGGGGGTCTGAAGAGAACGCGGTCCACAAAGAGACTGCTCCTCACACAGAGCGTATCCAACCTCTGGCTCTGTCAACTTTGTCCATCAGGGGGTCCGATAGGGGGTATCTGATACTTTAAAGGTTAGGGAAACTACAGCGTGCTTTCCAAAGTAGCACTGGATTTAGTTTGAATTCTTTCTTATAAACAAAAGTACCTGAAGTCGTGGTTTTTATTTTGTTTCAAGAGATAGATGTCAGACATTAAGACCCTTATTGTCCATGTTATTTCACCCCAGATTACAGACTCACCCCCTAAACTGAAAACCACATGACGGCCGTGTAGGTGAAGACCTTTAGCGCACACTTCCTGGTCAGACATTGAGAAGTGAAGGGAGCAGTGGGAGATCCCAGCACGTCTCTATAATCACCACACTGAAACGCACGCTAGACACTGGCAGCATTCTGATGCTCGAGCCAACATGTAACACATTACCGCCCACGCATTCATTTAATGTGATGACATATTCTGTTATCACAGAGTGATGCCATGTCATGTCTTTCTTTAAGGCAGACTTTAAACAACAACCACATTTGCTCTCCTGCTAGTCTCCTAATCTAACTTCCACTCTTACATGTCAGTTTGCATGCTACATAGCTAGCTGCTCAGCGGCAGCATTTAAACCTACCTGAAAACGTCACTTGTCACTCAAAGCAACGCAGGCATCCAAATGGAGTCCTCTTCCTGGCCCTCGTACCTCGTATAAGGATCTTAAAGCATTACATTCAACTTAATAAAACTTCCTTTTAATGCAGTTATGAGGCCAGAAAATGCATTTGTACCAGAGAATAGGCATGTCCAGTGAAATATGTCTGTTACCACAGGGATAAAAGCCCCAGGTCTGTCAGTTAATCAGGAAAGAGCCGAGGGTGCAAGGGATCTGTTTCATGAGGACATTTCCCACCACAGTTCTCTTTTATTCAAAATATCCTGAACTGAGTGGTGATTGTAACAACACATTCAAAATTACTACTTGCTCTGTGTCTTTTTAAAGGGTTGTATAAGGCTCAAGCAGGGTTTTATTTATATAATATTCATTAGAAGGATCACAACCAACGCTCCAATCTCCACACAACACCTGAGAGAGTCACGCCGTGTTTCCTGACGGGTCGGTTTGAGACCCATGGCATTTTAAAAGCAATTTGACCCCCGCCTGGCCCTAGCCACTTAATCTCAGTGGGCTTGTCTGTACCTGAAAATGTTCTCTCCGAGCCCCAGAGGCACAGCTCTGGCCACTCAGGCTAGCTGCAATCACAGGCGACTGGCTGGGGCAATTACAAAAACACCCCGGACCCAGGCAAAATTTTTCATCTTATCTATCCAAATGTCAGCCTCTTGCTTATTAGCTATCATCACGCCGCTGCCAATCATGGGGAAAGAGATGAGAGCTTTCCTCAGTCTGCTTACCTCCTACTGAGTCCGTCTTGGATTCTTTCGTCCTCATTTATCTTTTCAATTCAGCATGGCTTAGTTAGTCTCATTATTTGTATGCTCTGCAATTCTGCAATTTGATGCTGAGGACACTGATTATAACCATTTTCACACTGACATAGTGATGCTGGTTGAACCTGCATTGGTGGTCCATCTGAATGGGAGTTATCTTTGTTTGCGGTTCAGTGGCGTTTTAGTAATTCAAATCCTTTTCAATCCCTCATCGAAATTTTAATCTCTTTCTGTTTTGAACATTTGCAAGTACCGTCAAAAAGTAAGTCAAAAATAACTAAAACTCAAAGATCTCTAATGTTGACAACCTCATGAAATGTTGATTGCAATGTAAGAGTGCAGAATTCAGGGCCTCCATCTTTTCTCTCGAGAGGAGTCACTCTGTTGGTGTTGTTGACCAGACACCAGCCAACTGTTTCATTTCCCCATGATGCAATTGTCTTTTAGCTTCAGTTGATATAATTGTTGCAGAAGCGACAGTTAGCTTAAAAATTGATTCCTGCTAATGTAAGTAGAATGTCTTGTATATTACTCTTTGCTAATAAAAAAGCCTGAAGAGTTAAAAACAAGTTAGTTAGCTCTAGAGCTTAAAGACAATCTCCAAGATCTCGGATTCGTTCCCTTTGGGGAATTGTGGTTTGATTTTGAATCTCCCTTCCCAGAGATTCAAACTGTGTCGCTTCTCCTGACACCCATTTTGTAACACCACAAATCCAACGGCTTTCATCAGTGGGCCATCACAATTGTGTTACCTTATTTGGCGATGGGTGGTGACTTAAAGCTAGGAATGGTCTTTTCCAGTGAAAGTAGCTAGCAGCACTAGCTCCTAAAGTCGCTAAAGCTAGTGAGAAAGTCAACAGTCAGCAACACTTATGCTGTGTTCACACCAAAAGCTTTCGCGTGAGTTTACTCACCGGACTATTTGTGGTTATTTCGCTTTTTCGCACTAGACGAGCCGCCGAAGAGGGGGCGTGGCTTATCTCCGTGGAAATAGTTAATTTCTGCCATCTACCGTGGAAGAAATAACCACTATTTATGCTTTGTACATGTTGTGGAAGTCCCACAAACGTTGCAACATCAAACGCCCTCATGTCTGGGTTCATAATATTATATAATATTATCCGTATCCGCTCACAGCTTCTCCAGGAACTGCGTCTGGAGGACTGCCGCTTCCAGACTATCAACTTCTCCTCCATAGTTTCTGATTCAACAACGGCATGACGTCAGTGATGACGGGCGGAGCATCTCAACGCTGATTGGCTTTCACAACTCGGCATCACGCAAATCTTTCACCTGAGTTGAAAAATGTGAACTCGGGCGAATGACGCAAATTATTCGCTTTGCGTCATTCGAGCCACCCGGCGAAAATCTTCGTTATTCGCATCCATTCGTGCCTGTGCATTGACTTTTTATGTAATCTACTCGTGCGAAAATTTTGCAACGGCTGGTGTGAACGCACCATTAGAGCGCACAGTGAATTCAGGCTTCCCTCCAAAGCCACTCCCCCAAAATGATCCTAATGAACATAAACAATGAACATGGCTGTTGTTAGCACTCACAGCTGTCGAGCTAGCTGCTTAGGGAAGACTCTGGCACAATGAGTACACGGGCAGAGTGCACGCAGGCAGGTAGGCTGTCCGTCATTTCATTCGGACCTAATAAATGATTTGACTGGCTTATTGCACTCCACGGATACCAGATTTTTCTTGTTTTTGTTTTGTCAGAGCATTTTATTTATTGATCGCTGACGGGACGTAAAGAGAATTTCACCAAAGATAACAAAAAAACGTTCCGGGTTTATGTATCCACCTTTTGACCCTGACCTGGGTCGGGCATGGATCAGCAGAACATGAGTTTGGTCTGAAATTTAAACAGCATTTCACTAACAATCTACACAAGAGACACAATGTATAAGAACAGAAACTGAAACACGTCTTTATTTGGTACTCAGGGCAATGCAGTTGTGTCCAGTTCTGTGTTCTTCAGTGGTTTAAACAGTGTTGTGTAAGGAACTCCCGCCGTAGTCTCCAGTATGGGAGAGGTGATGAACGGGGATTAACTTGTGACAACTGTGAATGGGTCCAATGTGGCTGTTCAGTGTGTTCAGTGGAGCTCGTCGCACACGGGTTTCCAGTGTGACAGTGGTATTATAGGATGACTATTCTATCACAATGCCCTTTGCACTCAACAAACCGCAGAGGGGGTTTCAGCTCTGAGCCATGATTGTGTTGAACCAGTCATTCTACATCAACACTTTTTGTTTAAAGGAACTATTAGTTCATTTCACACCAATGACTTGCACCAATGTATGTCTTTACTAGGAATGCTGTTAGTGCTATGTAAAGATAAGGGTATATAAAAGAACTATGACTCTGGACACTGGGATCCCATTATGGATGTGCTACCCACACTATACGGCACCAGAACTACTAGTCGGTTAAACTTAGTATTACTTCATGAATGTATATATTTATATCTGCAGCTCATCTGCTGCTCCTGACTCATTTCTACCCCTTGGTGTTCTCCCCTGGGATCATACTGATTTCAGTGGCATTTAAAATACAATTTAAAAAATGTGATTAGTGATTTCTCTTATAATGTACACAATCATTTTCCTGACAGTTTTTAACCTCATATTAAATTGTTGCTTACGTTTAGAGTAGTCAACTAGTCGAAGATTCAACCTGTGTTTAAGTGTCAGGGAAATGAATCCCGTTCTACACATGGTGAGGTTTAGGCTCTTTGGTTAAGGTCGGGGAAAGATTTAGTTTTGGTTAAAGTTACTGTGAGGAGTTTTGAACTGGTTATGAAATCCTCTATATCAGTGGTCCTCAACCTTATTTGCGCCACGGACAAGTTTCGTGTAAGACTATTTTCACGGATCAGCCTTCAAGGTGTGGGTGATAAATATGATGTAATAAAATGATACGACCGGCATTAAAACAAATATAAAGTACATAAAAAATACAACTCACCATTACGATGAATTATCGCCACATATTCTGCAGAGTGGGTGCATGAGAATCTCCTGTAGGATGAACCCGTATTTTAAGTAGGACTCCTGATATTGTCTTTTAAATGCAGCTTTCTTCTTCTTGGAAGTTGTAGGCTCTTCTTCTTCTTCTTCTGCCTACTCATTGGTTATTTTCCCCTTCTTCTTCTTCTGTCTCCTCATTGATTCTTTTCCCCTTCTTCTTCTTCTTCTTCTGTCTCCTCACTGGTTCTTTTCCACTTATTCTGTCTCCTCATTGGTTCTTTTCCCCGTTACAAAGAAGCTCTCTAGAGACCTTTGTTTTTACTCATGTTTACTCGCTTGTGGGCTTAATTCTTGGGGTAACGTATCACGTGACCGAGAAGATCAGACGCACAGGTGGATTTATCAAAATAAAACATCTTTCAGACCGTGATAATAAATCAAATATTTTTTTCATTCATTCTTTCTGTGCGGCCTGGTACCAAGGGATCCACGGACCGGTACCGGTCCGCGGCCCGTGATTGGGGACCACTGCTCTATATGACCTATATTAATAAACCAGACCATCAGAGAGAAGATGGTCTGTTTCTATACAGTTATTCTTAAAGCTCGTCATCGGAGCCACCGGGTCGGATTCTGGAGAAACCAGATGACATCATGCAGGTTCACCAGAACCTCCTTAAGCTCAGACTCCAGCAGAGACCAGTCCACTGTGGACAGACCCAGATCCAGCAGAGACCAGTCCACTATGGACAGACCCAGATCCAGCAGAGACCAGTCCACTATGGACAGACCCAGATCCAGCAGAGACCAGTCCACTATGGACAGACCCAGATCTGGCAGAGACCAGTCCACTGTGGACAGACCCAGATCCAGCAGAGACCAGTCCACTGTGGACAGACCCAGATCCAGCAGAGACCAGTCCACTGTGGACAGACCCAGATCCAGCAGAGACCAGTCCACCGTAGACAGACCCAGATCCGACAGAGACCAGTCCACCGTGGACAGACCCAGATCCAGCAGGAAGGGGGGCACGGGAGAACCAGAACCAGGACTGAGCGGGGAAGACTGTCAGAACCTGCTGCAGTAAAATGAGGTTTTCTAAAGGGACCCTGGTGTTCAGAGACACTACCACTTTCGTCGGACCAGATGGAGACCTGATCAATCACTGACAGTTGCCAAAATAGGACTTAAAAACCCATCTGTAGGGAGGGACTCAAATAGCCAGTTCCATTTTGGATCCAGATTGTCTCTTCAGCCTCTTTCTATCACTATAGGCATCTGCAAAAAAAGAAGGAGAAAAAAAGACTGTTGATTTATACAAATGTGTTAACTCGGTGACACAGTTGTTAACAAGACTGACTGAGTCATGGCAGACTGCCTTAACTTACTTAACTTTCCAATGTGTGGATACACTTTCACCTCAAAGTCACCCAAAAAGCTAAATGTGCAGAGGGGTACTCGTGATAATGAAAGCCCCTGTCAAGATACTTATCCAAACACACGTTACATTAACGTCTTAACATCTGTCTCAATGCGTTAAATTAACAGACCAAAAAAACACTTCTAGAAACTGCAAGGCTCTTTCATTTTAATTGTCATACTTTATATTGTAGTATTTCTTTCCATATTTTCATTGTAGTTCTCTCCTTTACAGCTTTCATTTAATTTCAGATATACAGTCAGGGCCATAAGTATTTGGACTGTGACACAATTTATCAAATTTTGCCTATTTACACGACTGCAATGGATTTTAAATGAAGCAGTGACTTTGTGGTTGAAGTGTAGACTTTCAGCGTTAATTCAATGGATATAACAAAAATATGGCATTAACTGTTTAGGATTTTTTAACACAGTCTCCCACATGTTCAGAGGTTCACAAGTAATTGGACAAACTAACTAATAATAGTGAATATAATGATCATGTTTAATACTTGGAGGAAAATCCTTTTGCAGTCAATGGTTGCCTGAAGTTTTCCACCCATTGTCATCACCAAATCAGTTATATAATCATTATATATTTTATATATATATATATATATATATATATATATATATAGCCTCCTTCAGTTGCTGCTTGTTTGTGGGTCTTTCTGCCTTCACTTTTATCTTAAGTAAGTTAAAAGCATACTCACTTGGGTTGAGATCAGGTGACTGACTTGGGTTGAGATCACGTGACTGACTTGGGTTGAGATCACGTGACTGACTTGGGCTGAGATCAGGTGACTGACTTGGGTTGAGATCACATGACTGACTTGGGTTGAGATCAGGTGACTGACTTGGGCTGAGATCAGGTGACTGACTTGGGCTGAGATCAGGTGACTGACTTGGGCTGAGATCAGGTGACTGACTTGGGCTGAGATCAGGTGACTGACTTGGGTTGAGATCAGGTGACTGACTTGGGTTGAGATCAGGTGACTGACTTGGGTTGCGATCACGTGACTGACTTGGGTTGAGGTCAGGTGACTGACGTGGCCATTGAATAATATTCCATGTCTTTGCCTTGAGACGCTCTTGGGCTGTTCTCACAGTATGTTTTGGGTCAGTATCCATCTGTACTGAGAAGCAGTCCAATCAGTTTTGCAGCATTTGGCTGAATGTGAACAGATAGTAGAGCCCTAAACACTTCAAACCTCATCCTGCTACTTCTATCAGCTGTGACATCATCAATGAACACCAGTGACCCAGTTCCGTTGGCAGCCATACCTTTCCATGCTATAGCACTACCTCCACCATGTTCACCAGATGATGTGCTTTGCTTCGGATCAGGAGCCGTTCCTTTCCTTCTCTACACTTTTCTTTTCCCATCTTTCTGGTACAAGTTCATCTTGGTTTCATCTTCCAAAGAACCTTCATCTAAAACTGATCAGCTCATTCAGATGTTTTCTGTAAAGTCTGATCTGGCCTTCCTGTTCTTCAGTGTTCAGTGGTTTGCACCTTGTTGTAAACCTGTATTCAGATTCATGAAGGCATCTCTTGGTTGTAGACTTTGACAATGACACGCCTCCCTCCTCCAGAGTATTCTTGACCTCAGTATTCATGTTATGAAGGGTCTTTCTTCACCAAGGAAAGAATTCTGCTACATCTGCTTTACACGTCTTCTGTGGTCTTCAGGCCTTTTGGTGTTGGTGAGCTTATTTTTAGGAATGTATCAAGCTGTTGACTTGGTCCATCCTAATGTTTCTGCTATCTGCCTGATGTCTTTGTGTAGTTTGTCAGCCTTTTAATGGCCTCCTTCACTTGCATTGACACCTCTTTGGTCCTCATGCTGAGACCTGGACCAGCTACCAAATACAAATTCAACATTTTGAATCATCTCCAGTCCTTTTTATCTGCTTCATGTGTCATGAAATAACGAGGGAACAGGCCGCACCTGGCCATCAAACCATTTGTACGACAATTGTCCAATTACCTCTGAGCCTCTGAACATGTGGGGAACTGTGTAAAAATGGTTGTAATTCCAAAGTGGTTAATATGATATTTTTGTTATATCCATTGAATTAAAGCTGACCGTCTACACTTCAGCCACACATTGACTGCTTCATTTAAAATCTGTGTACAGTTGTGCAAAGAGAAAAATTGTGTCACAGTCCAAATACTTATGGCCCTGACTATATTCTACAGTAGTTATAAAAAAAATATTTGTATTGTAATTTTAGAATATTTTACATTTTATATTTCCAGATTTTTCGACTTACTTTTTAATTTAGTTTTCTCGAACTATGGTTATGTTATGCACCAACAAACAAAATATAAATTCCTTGTACGCGTAAGGTCCATATTGAAGTAATAAACAGTGTTACTGTGACCTGTAGCAACGATTGTCTGTCCTGTCCACCCGTTGGGCCTGCAAGTGTGTGGCGGCGGCTTGAGCTGCCTCGTTAACGCATCGCAAAAAACAGAGATTTGACCCTAATGCAATTGAACCCCATCGCCTCCAGTCGAGTGGTTTGGTGACTTTAAACGGACTCTGTTCTATGAGCTCTGTCCCTGATAGTGATTGTCTCTGTTCTATGAGCTCTGTCCCTGATAGTGATTGTCTCTGTTCTATGAGCTCTGTCCCTGATAGTGATTGTCTCTGTTCTATGAGCTCTGTCCCTGATGATGATTGTCTCTGTTCTATGAGCTCTGTCCCTGATAGTGATTGTCTCTGTTCCCGTGTGTTCCTCTCACAGGGAGGTGGTACATCCGTGAGGGCTGGCTGAAGGTGGTTCCTCCTAAAGGGGCGGACGCTACGCCCAAGATGTTCTTCCTGTTCTCCGACATGCTGCTGCAGGCCAAGCACTGCGGCCCGCTGCAGTTCACCAACAGAGACAAGTTCACCGGCCAGCACGCCTTCCCCCTGCAGGACTGCACCGTGGAGAAGGTGTTTGGCCACACCCGGAGCCAGGGCGGCCTGCTCAGCGTGAGTGTCCCACAGCCAGGCTCATCGCTGCCCACCCGAGTGTCGGCCACGTCACAAAGCAGAGGGATGGAGGAGTTTCAGGAGCGTTGTGTTAGGCAGGGTTCAGCTCAGGCAGAGAGGGAACTAACTAAATGACTTGCTTAGGAAAGTTCATGTTTCTTCAATATATTTTCCAAATGAGGATAGGATAGGTTTACATTCAACTCTCTAAATACAAGAAATAGAAGTTTCGTTTTCAGCAAAGATTTATTCCAAAACTGAACTTAAGAATACTTTTTTTTAATAGAACGAGGATCGTGTAATTTTGTCCAGCATCTCTTTCTATTTCAGTCCCCAATAACTCTTCCAATGTGCATGTGCCATATACATATTAGAATATTTGTTAGAATACAACATTATTGAATTTTTGTCCCACCATGACAGTAAATGAGTCTTTGGCTGCGTCCAGAATTCCATACTAATATGCTCTTCAGAACACTAGAACAGTATGTGAGACACACGTCACTTTGCCAGACGTAATTATTATTTATTTTTTTATTAGTTCAGACTTCATGATTCTCAGAAATCATCATCATATGAGGTTGGCACGGGTTACCATGGTTACGCATCTCTAAACGGCAGCGAGGCTCTCAGGAAGTGACGGGGTTATTACAGTTCAGTGCTCCTGAAGATCCGTACCACAGTTCCCTCTCTTTAGCATGGCGGACGATGCATCATGTCTCCAATAATATATATACATAACGCATAAGCACAAGTCCGCAGTGAGCATGAGCGTGTGTTCATGCTGTTTGTTCCCGTGCTTTCATTTGTCAGCTTACCAGAGCAGATTTATCCGGTCATATCTGTTGTTTATCATATCATACATCATACGTTCCTATGTTTCATACAACAGCTGACACCAGATTATACATGTTTTCATGTGTAAGTGTAGAAAACATTGGGAAAAGTTTCTCCTTGGTGTTTGTTGGGCAGCAGGTGGGGAGACATCTGTTCTTTGATTTGAATACACACATGAGTGAGTCCTTAGCAGAGGCATTATTTCATCTCCACTTCCGATGCGTGTTGCTCTGATTTGTCTTACTTACGGCCGCGCCGGTTGCTGTTGTGTGATCTGCCACGCAGAGGTTCCCTTGAATTAAAATGTCATTTGGTGGTGATTGTCAGAGAAGCCTCTCCTCCTCCCTCACCCCCTCACGCCCCGGTGGAAGTAGCCGGTGGAGCTGAAGTTGCAGCGCGCCTCCCGTCTGATCGTCTCCCGGGTCTCGCTGCAGCTGCCGGCTGACAAACTGTGTCTAAATGATGTAGCTGCTGTCATGAAACATTCAAAGGAACGAGTCGCGCGTCATTGAGTGAGTAACGGAAGCGTTTATGCAGCGAGTGTTTAGTGCCAATGCTGCATGGTATCAATATTCATTTGGGCAGAAAGAGCTCTTTATGTTGTTGCTGATGTGCTTCCCCGGGATGCACAGTGGCGCTGCGAGGTCTGATTACTGCTCACACCGCTGCCTGTCCACAACGTTAAACACTAAAGCTTTACACCGCGCCAGCAGGGCACGGGGCTGAGGGGAGGGGCCTGATAGAAGCAGGCAGAAATAAAACGATTATCATTATTATTATTATTATTATTATTATTATTATTATTTATAACCTTAACCCATCACAGATATCCAACTTGTAGCACATTTAGGAAGCTGGAACCAGTAAATGTTTTCTCAGAGGAAGTCATTTCGAACAGGGCTGCGCTTCATGATTTAATTGTCCTCTTTTATTTTTTTTTCATCCAAAAATCATTTGGTCTATCAAATGTCCAAAAAGTGAATAAATGTCCATCACCAGTTCTTACATGGTGACACCCACACACGTCTTGTTTTGTCCAAAAGCTGAAGATATTCACAGAAACACCTTTCAGAAGATGAAACCAGAGAACATTTGCTCGACAACTGTAATAATAAAAAAAAAATTATCAGAATTGTTGCCAATTAACTTTCTGTCTGTCAATCAAATAATTGATTAACTGCTTGTTTCGGCTCTGATTTAAAAACGGAATAAAATGTCATCCTAAATTATTAATAAAGTAATAAGTAGATAGAACAGATAATGAAAATAATCTATTGTTGCAGCCATGAAAATGTGTTTTGTTGTTCAATTCTATTACAAATCGCCTGCTATATTTCACTTAACATGAATCAGTCTCATGTGAATTAACTTCTCAAAAGCTAGACAAATATAAATACATTTTTCTCAAAGAAATTTCACAAAAGAATCCAGCGTTCCATCATTGTAAATGCTGTCTGAACATAAGCAGCCCTACTTGAAATTAGGCTGAATCTAATTCAGGCTGCAACGAACAATTATTTTTTTAGACATTTTTAGATTGATCCCTCTATTATTTCTTGCAATTAATAATGAATCCGTTGGTCTATAAAATGTCACATTACATTTTTCCGGAGCTCAAGATGACGTCTTTAAATCTTTTTTCTTCTGTTTTTTTTCTTGTCTAGCTTTTCATGTTTTGTTCCATATTTGTTTTAAATATTCCGTTCAAGCAATGCACATTGGACTGAAGATTTCCTATTGATTGGCTAATCAGTTAATAAAAATACTACAGTTTAACCTCAGTTTTTGAGATTTGACAGCATTCAACACACACACACACGCACACACACACACACACACACACACACACACACACACACACACACACACACACACACACACACACACGTTGGGCAGCACCATGAAAAGTATTGTAATTCAATACCTATTCCTAAAACGCGAGCTGTGGTGGCGTGTTGGTGCCAGTGTAGCTGATTTACTTGCCTCATAATCAGCCAATAGGATCCTCTACCACTCAGTAGGGTCGAGAGGAACCGAGCCCAGATTTGGGGCCCGGTGACGTGTCGGCATGACCGGCCCCGTGTGACTTCATCTGTTGAAGGCAGTGGGAATTAAAGGCATCCTTCAAGGGACTAATGAAAAGGCTGCAGATGGGGAGATTAGTCCGAGCTGTATTATTGTGTGTGTGTGTGTGTGTGTGTGTGTGTGTGTGTGTGTGTTGGCGCTGGGCAGCGTGGTGATGGCTGCCTGCTGTAACAGAATCTCTCAGTTGCTGGATCAGATTAGGCTGCAGATCCATCTCTTCCGGCCCTCCAGTAAATACATCTTCCTCAAGCCTGTCGCCGAGCCCGCCGCGCGTTATCTAACGGCAGAAATGGCATTTCATTAGCCTCTTATCCCGCCGAGGCCCAAATGCATACTCAATAGCATTACACGTAATTTCTCATAAGGACACATTATTGATCCCGGGCCCCTACCTGAGCTCAAGGAAAAGGGCTGTCAGCACTCCAGGGCCCTCCTCGTCCAGGGCCATGAAGAATTAAAGGCAAATTAAATTTGACAGCTGTAAATGCCATGGCAATCTATATGCAAAGTTTGAAGGGGGGAGGGGATGGATACCTTTTATTAAAATTTCCCGTGTGTTTTTTTTTTTTTGGTCACATGTTTGTAGAGAGCTAGCTTTTATTTGTGGCTCGCCCCACATTTTTTTCCTCTTCATCTTCTGTCTTCTCCTCTCCCTCCATCTGTCGACCTTCCTTATTCTCCTCCCCCCCCTCCCTCCGTCTGCAGTCTTCCTCCCGCTAATATCCCCCTTGCCGCTTGAATATTTTCTCACATCCCTGACAGATTCCCTTTGATGTATAAATAATCAAGCTAAATTATGTGCAGCGATGAGGCTCCGTGCTCCGCCGTCTCTTATTATACAAAGTAATTTCTACCTAAGAGGGTCAGATTTCCTGACAAATCCCTAATTACCGTGTTGCAATAGAAGTGGAATCTATTTGTGCATAAATCAAGCGCCGTCCCCCAAGTGGCGAGTGCCTAATATCATGCGGCACTCAGTTCGGCCCTACTCACTGAACTCTGTAATTAGATAATACTTTTGATGATGGTACGTGTGAAATCTTAATCTATTTAAAGTATAATGAGAGACACTCCCCCCTCCCCTGTGTAAAAACATCATTATGTTTGATGAGCTATACACTCGTCTGTACCAGTGTTAAGTTCTGTCCAAATACGCACGGAAATAATCGATATGTCACCTCAACAAGCTAGCTTCCTGTGTAGAGGCTGCAGCCGCAGGTAAATGTGAAGGGTCATTTAATATGCTGCGGGCCTAATTTTGATCCCCTGTAATAGCTTTCCCGGTGTAATTATGCCGCCGTAAAAGCCCCTTTTGTTTGGGCTCGGACAACTCCTTTTGGTTTGTTTGACAAGTACAATCTGAGGCTGGCTTCAGCGACGCCAGTGAGAGAGTTGGTAATTACTGTTTACTCAAAGGAAGAGGACCCTGTCACTCTGTAGAGGAGTCCTGAGAACACGCCCGCTGTGTTCTTCCTGTAAATGTGACAGATTCCGTTGCTTTGCCAGACACTTCCCTGTTTTCTTTACCTTCACATGTCAGTGTTCGGAGGGCGTTGGAGGCCTGTGAGCAGCAGCGGTGGGTTTTCGCTGTATGATGAGCGGGCAGAGACCAGAGGTTTCTTTGCTTGCTTTGGCCTGCCCTCTACTGGTTTTATAATGTCACTGCAGTTTCAGGCCCTTCTGTAGAGAGGCCTGTGATCGCTGACAGATGGGGAGGATACTAAGATACTCCCAAAAGCTGACGAATCTACAGTTTTGTATTGTTCTCATGCCTCTTTAAAAACTACGAGTTCTCGTGGCAAAGTTCTTTAAAGGTGCAACGTGTAAGATCTGGCCAGACTTTAAGTTTAAGACATTCAACAATTAGACTAACATAATCCACCAAATGTGAAGCGGTCACAGTGTTGGCGTCGTGTCAACCGGCTAGCCCCGACCCATCCCGTCTTGTAATACCACCCTGCACATGGAGAGGCGATAGTGAGTCACTGTAGCGTCCAGTCTGCCCTCAGTCCAACGTTGAGAGGACAAAGAAGTCACCAAGAAACGACTTTGTCAGGAGGAGAGTGCGCGGCGGCTCCGGAGACGGTTAGCGGTTAGCAGTGGCAACTCCAATTCAGACAGAGCAAACCACAGGGTCTAACCTGTGTGACAGGAAGGCTGCTGATCTGAGGGGGGCGGGGTCACGCTGGCTGGATCAGTGCAACTGCAGCTCTGCTCTCCTAAAGTCCGTCTCACAAAAGTAGTCCCCTGGTTCATCCGATACACAAACTATCAAACGTACGTGGGCTGTGTAGCCTCACTCAGCGACACAGTAAGCACAAAGATAGCTAACGTTAATTATAGGCCGGCGCCACTCGGGAAGATCATGAGATAGCAGTGTTGATTTGACCGGCTCTGGTCTCATGGAATTTCAAAATCTAATTTTACAGGTCTGAAAAGTCCCGACGTAGTTGGTGATATCTTTGAAAGTTACGGAAAAATAACTTTGTTGTGCTTCATGACATGCATTGTTCCAGTCATCTCCTGAGGATAACCTTCCGCAAAATGTAACATGGCACCGAATATATTTTCTGAAGCTTTTGACAAAACCTAGCTCTAATATGTGTGTTGCTAGGTGACAATGTTTCGCTACCATCATGTATGTATTTCTTTGTTTTCTCCCTCCTGTTTGCCAGCTGAAATAATGTTTGAATAGAAGTTGAATCTGATAAGTCTGAGTAGCATTCGAGAGCCTTGAAATATGATGTTTCACCCAGAAATGAGTTTCTAATGAAGCGCACTGAGAATACACTGATGGAACCGTTTTGTTTTCCTTCATTCTAAAAGCTGCGCCAGGCCCATCTGAGTGCTGGTAAAGTCAGGTGTATTTCTGCAGCCCGTAGATACGACATGAGCTCAGTCATTTACAATTGGCAGATTAAAGCTGGTCAACAGAGCAAAGAACCAAAATGATATACACGTGGACTCACTGAGCAGCCCACTGCACCAGCTGATGAGCAACCTCTTAGTCTAGATCAGGGACGTTAACAGCCCAAGCAAAGAGGTGGTGTTGAGCTGTGCTTTGAACCACGAGGCGGGGCCTCAGACTGGTGGGAGGGACCACCAGCGGTGACTGGTCACGGGTCTGGGTCATCTCGTGGGTTCTAAGGGTTTAAAGGGTGGATAGGTAAGAGGGAGCCAATCCACGATGTGCTTCATGGACAAATGGTGAAGTCTGAAAGATGTTTTTAATAAGGGACAATGTGTTGACTGTGCCTGTAGTTTGAAGTGAATACGAACAAAACCAATGATTAGAGATTGAGAAATGTTGCCGTTTCATTTTCATAAACATTTGGAGTAAAATATACTATAAAGTTCTGTTTGTGTACATCTAGGTAGTACATGTTCATGGACATTTTTATTATGGTTAGAAAATACTCATTTGACAAGTGTTTAATTTACAGCAGTATACACAAGTAGGCTTCACCATGTGGTTATGTCATACAGTCTATTTATTTATTTATTTATTTATTTATTTATTGAATGGCCAGAAAAGATGCCATATTGAGATGTATATGGTGAAGGAGATATTAAATGATAGATATCGTGATAGGAGATTTTGGCCATATCGCCCAGCCTTGGTTATGGGTCCTTGAAAAGTCATGAAAATGTGCGAGAAGCCCGTCATGCTTCCCGGTCCTGTCGACAACGTCTCTCCTCTTCCTCCTCTTACTCCTCTTCCTCCTCTTACTCCTCTTCCTCCTCTTCCTCCAGCTAACCTTCCCCAAAGCCAAACTCCTGCTGATGTCCTGCAACCAGGAGGATCTCAATGACTGGTACCAAAGCCTGAGCTCCGCTATCGGGTACGTAGCTGACACACACACACACACACACACACACACACACACACACACACACACACACACACACGTTTGTACATGTGTACTTGTGAGCACCCTCACCCACATAATTACATAATGCATTCCCCCTTTACCCTCACCTTATCCATCACAACCCTAAACCCCAGACTGGACCTAGAGTCTGAACCCTCAACCTGACTCTCTCCCCGGGCTAAAACTCCAGTAGATCCTCACAAAGATGGACGTATAACACACACAGGGGGTCTGTGAGTCTTCAAGAAGTCCTATAAATGACCTGCTAGTATGTAAGTTTAGAACCTTAAATGATAAAGTGTGCTAAGTTAATCCAAGCTTACACACAGTATGAGAAGCGTAATGGAGTCTGCTCTGCCTGCTACCAGGTGTCATTACACACATGGGAGGTCCTCATCAGGCCTAACCCCGCCTGAGAGCAGCTGATACTGTTTTATTTGATATCTGCACCATTGGTGCATGGGCATCATTTACCCATTAGATTTAAAACATTTAACACATATATAGTTCGTCCTTGAGTGATTCATGTGTCGTCAACGCGTTATGATCAAAGTATCCTCCTACGACAGTTCCTATGATGTCCTCTGAAAGTCAGCAACACGCGTTAATATCCACTCGTTACATGAATACGGCTTTTTCAAAATAAACTTCTGTCTTCACAGGAAACAACTCAACTACTTGGTTAGGTTTAGGAAAAGGTCGTTGTTTGGGTTGAACTAACCACAGAGGTGCTGTTACTGAAGTACGCAAGTTACCAGACCAATGAGTCCATGCTGATTGTGGGCTTTGTGGTCTCTACTTCCTCCTTCATGACTGTGTGCAGAACATACGGAACACTTTGTGGGATCTCTACGAAGTCCTGCTCATGGCTTCTCGTAGGTCCAGCTGGGAATGCTGGGTGAGAGCGGCTGAATGCCGGGGCTCGGAACAGTTTTTGGTTTTCCGCTTAGCGATGTGACCCAGAGGGGCTCCAAACTTCACACCTATTGGAAATGTTCTGGCTTCTCCTTAACTTGTGCAAAGCTCCCAACTTCTGCTGTGGGGTCTGATAGCTCGTGGGTGGAGGGGTCTGATAGCTCGTGGGTGGAGGGGTCTGATGGCTCGTGGGTGGAGGGGTCTGATGGCTCGTGGGTAGAGGGGTCTGATGGCTCGTGGGTAGAGGGGTCTGATGGCTCGTGGGTGGAGGGGTCTGATGGCTCGTGGGTAGAGGGGTCTGATGGCTCGTGGGTGGAGGGGTCTGACGGTCCAACTCTCAGTGGTAAAGAATGTCTCTCAGTAAAACTTTGACACAGGCTGATACTGTACCTCAGGCCTGTCTGTCTCTCAGACCGCGTCTCATCATTGATCAGCCAGACCTCAGTCGGCCCGTCTGGCCCCTGCTCCCCCAGAGGGGGGGGCCGGGTCAGCTCCGCTGTGCTGAGGGGCCAGTGGAGCTGAAGGCCCCGACCCCGGCATGCCCGGCCAGGCTAATTAGTTTATCACTTTGTCAGAGAGGGAGGGGGCTGTCAAAGAGCTAGGACCACCCAGCAGATGGGGGGAGGGGAGGGGGCTGCAAGCTGACGGCTCTAAACTCCAGGGAGTGTAATTAGCTCTGGTGGAGGACTGAGGAGAGGACGGGCTGAGAGGACCAGGGGTCAGCAGCACTCACACCACTGGGGAGGTGTGTCTGTGTGTCTGTGTGTCTGTGTGTCTGTGTCTGTGTGTCTGTGTGTCTGTGTGTCTGTGTGTATGTGTGTGTGTCTGTCTACACATACGCTAAATTATTGATTTCACAGAGACTACACTCTGCCGGGGCTGACATCTCTGAATCTATCTAATGTTCTCAATGATTATAAAAAATGTATTATTTTGTGTGGTGAAGTCCTATCAGATTGGTAGCCCTTGTTTCCAGGCAAAATACTCCCTTTACACACACACACACACACAAACACACACACACTCACTCATCCTCACATATCCACCAGCTCCCTTCTGTCTGTGACTGCAGAGAAAACTTCAAGAAAGTTTCTACTGGTTCACTCTTGATGGAAGTTTTTTTTTCTCCTTTCGTGAAAAAAATCATATTGATATCCACACACACGCACACACACGCACGCGTCCTAGCCGAGGGACTTAATTAGTGTGCAGATCAATGGCTGGTGACAGTAGGTGGACGGTGAGGCTGACCAGCAGGGAGGCAGTGAAGGCTGAAGACAGTTTAACTCTTCCTCCTCTCTTCATCTGCTCTCTGACCTTCTCAGGTGACATCATGTATTATATATGTAGTGTGCAGCACTGGAGGTCATTTCCATGTTATTTTTAATAATATTGATCCAACTTTGCTAAGTGAAGCAATGTGGTTCCTCTACATCTAGATACAACAGGTCCAAATCAGCCATTAATGTAACCATGCACACGTGATGTTGTGAATTTAAACATGGGAAAAATATAATTATAATCACGGTTATTATAAATATAATCGTAACTTATGAAAGTTCTTTGTAAATGAAATATTTATTAGACTAACTACATAACTAATCTACTAAACAGAAAATAAACGATCAAATCTACAAAATTAATGAAGAATATGATGAAGAGTACAATGTATAATGATGAAGAGCCACAACTCAATGAAAGGATTACATGTGATGACTCACATCATGGACTGATGAATTAAATCCGTACACACTGATGCTCTGTTCAGAGATGAGCAGAAGCAGCGAGGGGAGAGCTGATGTCTTCCTGAGAAAGAGGGTGCAGCTTTATGACAGTAACACTTCTGCCATCTTGATTACTTCATTTAACCTGACTGAACAGAATTAATACTAGTTACTGACAGATTAGTTTGAATTCTTCTGATTTGAACTAGCTGCTATCTCAGCTGCAAAATGATGCCAAATAGTTTGATATGAATCACTGAATGAAACCTGATCAATTAAAGAAGGATTGAATTAAACAATCACACAACATAGATAGACCTATTGGATAGACCTGTGTAGATATATATACATCTGTGTGCACCTATATGCATATATACGTGTGTGCACCTATATGCATATATACGTGTGTGTACCTATATGGATGTATATACGTGTGTGCACCTATATGCATATATACGTGTGCACCTATATGTATGTATGTATATATATACGTGTGCACCTATATGCATATATATACACGCGTGTGCACCTATATGCATATACATACGTGTGTGCACCAATATACATATGTGTGTGCACCTACATGCATATATATACACGTGTGTGCACCTACATGCATATATATACACGTGTGTGCACCTATATGCATATATATATATATACACGTGTGTGCACCTATATGCATATATATATATATACACGTGTGTGCACCTATATGCATATATATACACGTGTGTGCACCTATATGCATATATATATATATACACGTGTGTGCACCTATATGCATATATATATGTGTGTGTGTGTGCGCACCTATATGCATATATATACACATGTGTACACCTATATGCATATATATACACGTGTGTGCACCTATATGCATATATATATATATATATACAAGTGTGCACCTATATGCATATATATACACGTGTGTGCACCTATATGCATATACACTATGACCTGATCGTAACCTGAAAGGTGGGCTCATAAAACATGACTGGGTCAGCTGTAACGGTTCGAGTGCCATGGTTGATCCAAAGTCCTCATCTTGAGTTTGTCCAGGCACGTGGTGAATTGTGAGTCTGACTATTTAGTGGCTTATGGGTCGTGAGAGCAGTTCCTGGAAGAGGTTTATTAGTTCAGATTGTGTCATAGACATTTCAGTTCATAATGTCTCAGTGGACGTCCACTACATGAGTGTATAATGTCCAGAAACCTTTAGTTAGCGTTAGCTGAGAATGAGTCCTTGATATCTACACAGGGACCGGGTCCTCTTCAGAGTC
Organism: Ophiodon elongatus; assembly: GCA_016806645.1. Lineage (NCBI taxonomy): Eukaryota > Metazoa > Chordata > Actinopteri > Perciformes > Hexagrammidae > Ophiodon > Ophiodon elongatus. Next base: position 1,899,108 of record JACSYO010001636.1, read on the forward strand.
CACCGTGTTGCACCGTCTGTACAGCAGCCCAGAACGCTGGCGAGAGAGAGAGAGAGCCTTTTGAGTCTTTAGCTGAAGGCCACCGTAGTTCTCCGACACTTGTTAAAGTGCCATAATGTGAGGCATTTAACAAAGAGATGAAAAGTAGTCCGACTCACTGCATGTCGACTGTGGGGATCAGTCTCCCTTCAGGAGCGTGGTCAAGGCGAGGCAGCGTAGATAGAGTAGTAGTACTACTAGTAGTACTGACACGTTTACTGTTACTCTCAGCTCATAACAAGTGTTTCCCTGAGATCACTCTGTCGTGCGTATGTCTGATGCGTTGTCGCCTCTACAGGAAGCTGCAGCCCAAGCAGACGGTCGTCCATCAGACAGACCAGCTGTGCCGGAGACCTCTCCGCTCAGCCGCCGACAGCCACAACACGCCGAGCAGCGGCAGGAAGAGAAACATGGTGCGTTACACACACACACACACACACACACACACACAAGCACGCACGCACGCAACCTTAGTTTTAACTTCCTGAGTCACCTCGTTCAGGTACGTAGAGTAGGAAGAACAAGTACAGCGACGATTCATTCAAACCCTCTTCATCATGTCTGATCGAGTGGAATCTGTTCCCATTTGCTTTGCCACAACCTTGTTGTAATATCTCAGAAAGCTAAATGTGAAGTACAGAATTAAAAATGGTGTTTAAGTTTCTTTTAGCTCATTGTTTTTAGTAATTTTTTTTAGCCGTTAGCAGCTATTTTCCTCAGCACACCAAAGCAGAGCTAAAAGGAGAAACACTGGACACTGCTAGCATGTGACCGTTACAGTGGAACGTTTTCTAATGTGATGACGAGGTTTATTTGGCCCCATGGGGCCAAATCAATTTGCTCCCAAGTAATATTTGTCTGGTCTGAATAATCACTGTGAAATCAAGCCAATATACAATTAAATAGATCTGCATTGCATTAGTATAAATAATGTCTTTAGGGCTGCCGATTAATCTGTGGACTATTCTACTCATTAGTCCGTTAATAAAAACAATCAATATCCTCCAAAAAAATCATTCATTTCACAGAGCTCATCACAGCAGCCTTACATCCAAGCTGTTCCGAATGTTTTTATAAGAAAAGACAACACACACAGACTCTTAGTTGTGCAGATTACATTACTGAAAGACCTTATTGGGTTTTAGCTCGCGGTGCTTTTGTTGCACTTGCAGTGGCATAGTTAGCATGGTTAGAGGGGGATAGCGTGGTTAGCATGGTTAGAGGGGGATAGCGTGGTTAGCATGGTTAGACGGGTTAGCGTGGTTAGCGGGGTTAGCATGGTTAGGGTGGTTAGCGGGGTTAGGGTGGTTAGGATGGTTAGCATGGTTATCGTGGTGAAACGCCATGCACCATGGATGACCTCAAAACACAGGAGGCTCACACTGAACTGAAACCAAACGAGTGCAGATAAATGAGGAGGAGAGACGCACAGCGGAGAGTTTGAGCGTTTACGACAGCAGGACTGTTGGAGAAAGACGATGTCGTGTAGTTCCACACATTTATATCCAACGTGATGATAAGTGGTCTTGTGTTAGCAGACTACAGAAGATCAAATGTGAGGACGACGCACCAGATTAGTTTTTGAGTGTTGATCTCTGAGTGAAGAAGGAAGCTTTTAGGTTTTCAGGGCTGGACCCAAAGGTTCCCCTAATGGGTTCTTCCCCTCTCTGGACAGCCCGTCTGTGTTTGATGCTCACGTTTAGTCGTATTCAAATTTGAAACCAAGCTTTCAGAGGCTTTTTAACACTAAAGCCAGTTTCTATCTACTGGTGGAGTGAAACCTTCCTCCGCCCCTCTCCTCAGGTGAGCACTGAGACCAGTGAGCATGCTCAGAAGCCTCCAGCTGAGTGGGAGGGCAGCGCCCCCAAGAGGATGAAGCAGGGTGACGCTCCAGAGCACAGGTACGTTACAGATACGTCACACATCATTTTAGTTCTTTCATCAGCTGTCAGTCCTCTTCCATGCAAACACCTCTTTCTTATTGTTACCTCACTCTGTGTGTGTGTGTGTGTGTGTGTGTGTGTGTGTGTGTGTGTGTGTGTGTGTGTGTGTGTGTGTGTGTGTGTGTGTGTGTGTGTGTGTGTGTGTGTGTGTGTGTGTCCAGCAGTGTGGAGGAGTCCACCTCCAGCTGCGTGATCCTCTGAGAGGATGGAGGATCCTGCACCATCTGTCTGAGAGTTTCACTTCAGACAGACTTTTATGAACATTATTATTATGTTCTGCTCCAGACATGGCACCTGTCCGCCTCACTCACTTTGTACTGAAGTCTGGAGAGGTGGATTATCAATAACAGCAGCTTCTGCTCTTCCTCTACATGAAACCCTCTCCAGCTGCTGCTTACACACCAAATACATGTGACGACTGTGAGCGGTATGTTGATGCTGCTTGTCTCTACCATAGAAATATGCATTTGTGGCCAAAGACCCTTTTTTTCCCAAAGTTCTTAAATGTTATATTTCATGTCTGTTGTCATAGACGGCTATTTTACACCGATGCCTCCTCACCTTCAGTGGGAAAAACACTGTTATGAAATAAATAGACATTTGAAAAATGGCTCATTTTGAACCAACAATAGCTATAATGGACTATCATATTAATTACTATCTTATAATGTCTTTTTTTTTTTTTATTTAATAGTGGTCAATATAATGTTCCATAATTATAACTGGGAATGTATTCTTCCAACGTGATATGCATGAATGGAGGCCAGCCAGAGTTTAAAAGCTCGGGTCGGTCATCGTGAGAAACTAGATAAAGTATGCTGCATTAAAACCATAATCCATGTGAGCGGCCCAGTTTAGTGACGCAGCACTCGCTCCACAGCCCCCGGCGCCCGACCTCTGACCTCCAGCCTTCCTCTGAAGCCCCGGCCTTCTGTCAGGATGTAATGAGAACTTTAACAAATCTAACGGGAATGTTTCTGGTGAAGATGACCTCCCCTCGCTGTGAGCAGCTGATCCTGACTAATGACCTCATGTTGGTCAGAGGGACAGCTCACCGCGAGAGATCTGCTCATCCGCTGGCCACGCCTTATTACAGCATGTGGGTTTATCACCTCATGACCCTCATGACCCACATGACCCGGACCGGACCAGGTCCCATGAATGTGCCCTGTTCCCGCCTCCTTCCCTCTGTTCAAATGTACAACTCTTGGAATGTCTGATTTGATTGTTTTATTTGCCAGATATACACATACTCATAGCTTTTGCACGTGTGAGACACTGTGATGAATTATTGTTGTTATTATCATGATTAATGGAATGAGTGCATTTAATCCGCTGCACTGCATTCTAGAAATGATTTCTGTGAAGTTTCTGCATCCAGGCAAGAAACCCTGGTGACCAGATGTAAAGTTCTATATGTTTTTATCACATTATTTATCCTTCATTATATCTTTTATTAACCAGTCATCAAATATGGGCTTCTCTTCTGTGTTTTATGAATACTATTTAGCATTTTGTTAACCTTGGTGTGTATTTTACAGATCACTCTGTTCTCTAAAGCTTTTACACTGTTTACAAATCATGAATGGAGATGGATATATAAATGTCCCCAATAAAACTCTAAAATAAGTAATTTTGTGGCAAAATGTGGTCACTACACTCATCAACGAGCAGAATGTCAACTTTGACCTGACGAACATCGCACACAAGTTTTCCCACGAATAACAATTTGATCCAAAGAACAAAAAACACATCATTTGGTCTTAAAGCTTCATGTTTCTTCAAGTCTGTCTAAACGAGAGGGGCCCAGAAGAACTGAAAGAGCCCCGCCCCTTTGTTCATACTGTCCAATAACATCTCTTCCTCACATGCTCCAGTGGAAGTGATGAGGTCGAAATATAATCCAACGTTTACCTGCAGTCACCATGGCTTTTCTTCCAAAGTTAGTGATTTAAGTATCAAATTCCCTCCTCCTGTTTTCTGAGCCACTTTCTGTGCAGTGACACAGTTTGCATACAGATGTTCAAATTAAACCAAAACATGACATGAAAAGATTAAAAATAATAATAAAATTAAGCCGAGTGGCGTCTAAGAAAATCCATTAATTTTCCATGAAGTGTGTTTGACATGTCAGCAGAGAGACGTGAGGGAGGGAGACGTGTCCCGGAGTAACAGTCCTGATGAATACAGAACCGGATTTCCGCAGGTCCACATATCTGAAGGTACTTGATGTATTTGTACCTTTAACAGAATCCTCCAGCAGCATCAGGAGTATTCTCTTCAGTCAGACGCTCTCTGCTTGTTGTCACACTGCAGTACTGATTCATCGACACAAGAGGGAGGCAGAGACCACGTGCTGCCTCGTGACCTCTGACCCTGCTCATACATACTTTACTGGGCAGCACGGACAAGGCCATTGGTGGTCCTGATGACCTCACACAGCCTAACAGGGTTATTTCAATGTTCACTCTGGAGGCCAGGCAGCATGTACACATGAGGAATACAAGTCCTATGCATATAATAAGCTGACCATATTGCTATAGATGTACCTTAGATTAAAGAGCCCACTTGTTAAAGGGAATACATTCACACTATAAATGTACGTGCTGGAGACGCATCCATGTGCTCAGCTCAGGGAGACGGTTCTCCATCAGGACTCTCATGTCAATGTTAGAACCATTTACTGCAACAGCAAAACCCATTTCAGCTTCACTTATATTCATATAGCGTATTGCTAGACTTTGGACCACTCAGAATCGCTGCTGCTGCTGCTCTGGAACAAATGAATCATCCCTGAAGTTGAACATACAGCATGTTAGGAGAGATAACAGGAAGAACACACAATGTTCATGTCCATGCAGTCTGAACACAGATGACATATATTGTGAGTGAGCTAAGTTATGTAAATTATATCTCCTGGAAGGAAACATGAAGGCTTTTGGTCCTGTTTAGAACAAGGCGTAGTGGTGCACTTCAGCCTCTTGTGGCCGAAATTAGTATTACAACACAAATTAACATAAAATTGGAACACAATTCTCTGTACTCTACAGTACATCCTGCTCAGGATTTAGCATCGTTGATCAACTTGGAGAATGGAAATACATATACACACACACACACACACACACACTTCGTGTCTCCCACCTAGGGAAGTGGTTTGTACTGGAATGTTGAGTTTAATGTTATCCATTCATTTATGATTCATAGAGGTACACACACGTATATATATCTACACAGGTCTATCCAATAGGTTTTTCTATGTTGTGTGATTGTTTAATTCAATCCTTCTTTAATTGATCAGGTTTCAGTCAGTGATTCATATCAAAGTTAAAGGTTAAATGAAATAATCAAGATGGTAGTGGTTTTACTGTTCACGTCATAAAACTGCCCCCTCTTTCTGAGGAAGACAGAGCAACAAGAAGCCCCTGCTCCCGCTCTACTTTGACTCTGGTGGTAGACGCTGTGGGGTGATCTCCACCTGACCTGAGAAACAACAACCTGAAGAAGTACCTTCCTTCACCCGTTTCTAAAATACTACAAATATGATTGATAACTTTGAATCCTGCACGCCAGATCTCTCCCTTGCAGCTCTGCCGGTTTCACCTCTTCTCCAACTTTGGGTTTCCGACCTGTAAACTACGGCCCTCCTGAGCCGTCTAATGTTCCATGCAGCTCCGACCTGTGATGCACCAACGTGCTGGAGATTTATTCCAGCAACTATTGAGAGCAAGAGACTCTAAAAGAAAAGACTCTCAGATTTAAGACCTTTTAAACTGGCAAAAGGTGCCATAATGACCCAGCATCCTGCTGAGAGAGATGAAGACGAGGAAGAACGGTTCCGGCCGAACCTCAACGAAGAAGACGACCAGGTTCTGAAGATATCATAGAAAGCTGAACCATCGAGAGATGGAAGAGTGGGATTCAACAAACTACAATCATCCAACCAGAGAGGAGCAGCAGCCGCTGCTTACAGCTCTGCCCCCCATCGGACCATTAGAGCCGGCAGGTCAAACAACAGCATTCTAAGATGTAAATGAGTTTAATGTTAGGCCAAATAAATTTAAGTTACAAAATAATCTTAGATATAAATATCTTAGACCTATAGTGCTCTCGATTAAATTTAAATTAAAACTAATATAAAAGTGCTGTCACAGTTCAGCTTCCCTTCTATCCTGCCACTATCGAATAGTCCAAAATATTACCTCCTAACGTCCTTTCCTAACCACTTTTCCTTGACCGCTGTGGAAAACGTCACGGGGTCAAGGAAAGATGGTTAGGAAAATTCATGAGGAGTTATGTAAAGACAACGCGGTGTTTAGCGAATCCGACTCAACTTTCACTAAGCTACGTAGTTCTGATGCGACGGGAGACGCATGTTAGTGACATCAGTCTGCAGCGGTGAAACTACAATGTTCAGAAGATGGACTACAGAGAAGCGCATCTTAGATACTTCGTCCGTGTGTTCTTACAGTGTTGTGTCATAATGACATAAACAACCAGGTTCATAGTATTACTTTATTAACAAGGTTGCAATATAAGTGAAAGAATGAATATAAAAGTGAAACCAAGGGATTGTCACACAGAGTACAAAGCTACTAAACTGTCTCATTGTTCAGTTTCAAACATGCTGAATTAAATACGTTCTCCCATTAACAATATCTCATATGCCTCTTTGTTGTTATGGTTTATATGCAGATAATAGTCTGATCATAAGAATATGCAGACAATAGTTTATGAAACTCAGTGTGACCTAGAAGTGTTGACTTGATAGTGTTTTAAAATTGTAATGTTGATTGAAAAGATGATAATTAAAAACATGACTTAGACTGAAGAGCTCGTCCAGTTTAACCTTTTATCAAAGCTTCTGTAACTGCAGTCAGATAAAAGAATGAGGGCTGAGGCTGCAGTAAACACCAGAGAGAGCAGATCAATACGTCACTTTGATCACTTTACATCAATGTAACGCTCGTAGTTTTCCAGCAGGTTTAACAGATTATTGAAAGTACAACGGCCGAACATGTGTCACTTTAAATGTTGCCGCCGCAAGGAATTGTGGGTCAGAATTATCTCCTTTCCTTTCGTAAAGGAAGGTCCAGTGGTTCCTCTGCTAAAGGAGCTAAGTAAGGAAGCATTGAAGCTCCTTTCCTTTGCATTTACAGAATTTGAACAGCTCTTATCATGGCGGCCACTTAAATACTTCCGGGTCATTTCACTCAGTTAGGAACCTTCCTAAGCAAAAAGGACTATTCGACCGCAGCCTTTATCTCTCACCCACCTCATCAGCTCATTCAGTGCACCTGTTAGTCACACCCACCTCGTCAGCTCAATCACTTTCACCTGTTAGTCACACCCACCTCATCAGCTCAATCACTCTCACCTGTCCACTCTGCTGCACCTACTCCCTTCAGTATTTAAACCCAAGCTTCACACACACTCACGGCCAGATCGTTTTCTGCAGTATGTCAGATTTTCCAGCGTTTACCCACCGACCGTCCCGGTAAACGACTCAGCCTTCTGTCCCCGACAACGAGCATAGCCTATGCTTTCTCTGGTTTCTGTCTGCCTTTTCCCCTGATTGCTTGGATTTCTCCACAAGAGCTGATCGGAGACTGTTTGCCTGTGTCTTCTGCCTGGAATAAAGCTTCGTTCAACTACTCCGTGTGTCCGTCGTACGGCTTCTGGGTCCTTTACCCGCTACAGGTGCTTCACAATCTTCCCTGCTGCTTCTCAAACTCTCAGGTGCTGAACGGGGCATAAATCCTTTGGCGTCAAATTTAAGGTTTGAACGTTGAACATTAGTCAATGACGTGAGTCACTGATTCTACCTGGTAACATTTAGTAGTTCTACAGTTATTCATTGTACTCATCATATTCTTTATTCATTTGCTCATTTGTTTATTTTTCTGTTTAGTATTTATGTTGTAAGTCCAATAAATATTTAATTTACAAAGAATTTGATTTGTGTGTAAATGAAATAATATGTCCCTGTACACCTTAAGGAACTCCGTAGCAACCCTGAGATTAAGATGTAATTGGTTGATTTACATTCACATTTTTAAGTTTCCCCTATTTTTCCAAAATTAGGTGGCGTCCTAAATTGAATCTTCTGTTAAATTATGTTAGTTAAACTAATGGTGTCTTCTGACGTAAGCTGTGTGCCATCATTCTTTTGTACTTATGTATGGGTTTGTAGGTCATCATTTAATTGTTTATAATCATTACATATATTGCTTTTAATTTATTATATCTGATACCAGCAACAACGCTACACATCAGATTTGTTTCTTTGCTGACCTTTTCAGGAAACGTATCCACTTGTATTATTTAGAATCCTTCTCATTCATTTCGATCCACATCACAGTCTGTGACATGTGACCAACCATGTGTTCTTGGTTCCAGAGCTATCTGTCATGATGAGACACCCTGATTTTATTTTTGTACATGGGAGGTACTTTATGTACTTAAAGTCCCTCTAAAGCCCACCTCCCCCATGGCGGTTATTAATGCTACAAAAGCAGGTGAGAGACTGCAGCTTATATTCTCTAAATGATTGATCTCTTATCTAATTCCAATTCAAAAGTAATATAGAAAATAATTTGAGCTGAGTCATATACTTCAGTACTTTTCTGAAGTATATAAACTAATAATTACAACCTAGTGCTTATTATGGGATGAACAGCACTCCATCGTCTCCTATAAATGTTCAGTTTGGTCATGAGGTTCATCTTTTAGGCAGGTTCATAAGTATCCATCACAAAGCTGTGACCTACTGTACCTTCTGCGGCTGTGACCTACCGTACCTGCTGTGACCTACCGTACCTGCTGTGACCTACCGTACCTGCTGCAGTTGTGACCTACTGTACCTTCTGCGGCCGTGACCTACCGTACTGTGTGTGTGTGCCCTTCCGTCCGTCCAGGGGAGATTGAATTTCTCGATGCACTCTAAAGACGAGGAACATTCACTATATTGTGTGTTAGCAACTTATGTCAAATTAAATGGAACAAACATCACCAGCCAAAACATTTGAAAAAAACATTCTGCAGAAGTTTTCATAAAGTTTTGTTGATTAATCTCTAAGCAGGGTAAGACAGCAGCAACTCTTTTCTTCACCCTATAATACAACATTCCAACATACATATGTACTGTACTGCTGAAGGCGGATGATGTGCCCTTTATATTTGATTATTTCGTTTCTGCACATCATGAAAATGCAGCAGTCAACATGTTTTCTGCGTGTAATGGTGCGTCATCTTGTTTAGCATCCACACACAGGAGGCACATGTGCAGTGAAACGCCACAGGAATCACTGTTGTCTCCCATTAGTGACTTCGAAACAGAAAATCAAAACTTCACAAAGCAGAAAAGCTGTTGTCACCACACAATCACGCTCCACCCGACTTTGAAACCAGCCAACGAGCTCTTTCCATGTTGAGTTTGTAAACACTTTAATTTGTAGAGTAACTGGTAAAGCTGCGTGTCGAAAACAAACAGCCCCATTTCTCATGCTTCATGCAAGATGTCCACTAAAGTGACGGGGAACAGAAAGCTGGACGACAGGGGCCAAAGAACCCACAAGGCAGCGCAAATGGAACCACAGAAGAGACGGCTCAGACTTCAGGGGGGACACGGAGAGACCCGAACCCCCCAACAGAGCTTCATCAGAACAATAACCGATGCAGAGGGTTGAACAACCAGAGCCACCCAGACCACTGTGCACATCATATGCAGTCGTACTTCTAGATACTAGGGCTTATTAAGGAGGGGAATAAGAAAAAAAAATAGTATTATTTCATATATAATTACTTTTATTGCATTACAAATTAGTGCTTCAATAATATTTGCTTATATTTTTAAATAAACTGAAAGAGCCATATAATGAGTTATTACTTTATCGTGTTGATTCAACTTTTCTGTTAGAAACAGGACTTTTTCTTCACAAGTGGACACAGAATTTATCATTAATGCATCGGTTGGCCTATGTGGCTACATTTATTTGGGTCTATTACAATATTACACAATGATATCAGGTCAGGACACAATTTTATTCATTTAAAAAACAACAACAACAAGATAATCTTTATTATAAAGATAAAGTGTATTCCCCTTCTTAGAACCTGGTGAACCTTTCACACTTTGGAGACTTTAAATGTCAACCCTACCCAATCTCCTCTGCAGCAAATGGCGCCTAAAACTAGCCAGAGGAACTCAGTGGACGAAGGAGAAAGTGTGCAACAGTTCTCCGACTGCACTCAAAAGGAGTGAGGAACCTGACTCGAGGGGTAGGCTATTGAGATCCTTCATGAAGTGGGCCTACAAATAGCACACTATACAAATCCTCCACTATAAGTAAACGTCCTGCATTCAAAACCTTACTTTAGTAAAAGTAGCCTACAGGTATGCAGGTTTTTATCAGCAAATTTCTATAGGTATCAAAAGTGAAAGCAGGCTACTCATTCTGCAGTGAAATGCTCCCTGACACTGTATTGACCAGCTTCTTAAACTTCTATCCTCCAGGAGTCCCCATGCTGTTGGCCCTGAAGATAGCAGGCAGCTTTAATGGTCAAAATGTCCATAACACCATCACCTCTGCCTGCCACAATTTGGTAGTCCAGCTGTATTTAAAGGGCTCCAATGTGGACCTCGCCTCAGTGAGGGAGCCCACTTGTCCATTCCCATGTCTGACAAACTCTCCCTCTCATCGCCACTTGCCAGAGACTGTTTTCAAATTTTAATTGGTTTCATTTTCAAATTATTGGCCTTGATGTAGCTGAGGATGCCCTTTGGAATTGTGGGTAACTCCTACTGCTGCTGTATAGAAATGGATGTATTAAGAATTCTAATGACATAAAATAGTAACTATCAGTTCTATACTGATTGAGGTGGGCTACAAGCTGAATCACATGCCACAGTACTCTTTAGGTGTTCTGTCTCCAGGAAACACGAGCCATCACTTTGTTTTCCATCCATCCATCCATTGGCAGCCGCTTATCCGGGGTCGGGTCGCGATGGCAGCAGGCCTAGCAGGCCGACCCAGGCTCCCCTCTCACCCGCAACACATTCCAGCTCGTTCTGGGGGATCCCGAGGCGTTCCCAGGCCAGCTCGGAGATATAATCCCTCCAGCGTGTCCTGGGTCTTCCCCGGGGCCTCCTGCCAGTTGGGCGTGCCTGGAAAACCTGTAACGGGAGGCGTCCAGGAGGCATCCTGATTAGATGCCCGAACCACCTAAGCTGACTCCTTTCGATATAAAGGAGTAGCGCTTCAACTCCAAGTTCCCTCCTGATGTTCGAGCTCCTTACCCTATCTCTAAGGCTGAGCCCGGCCAACCGACGGAGAAAACTAATTTCGGCCGCTTGTATCCGAGACCTCGTTCTTTCGGTCACGACCCAGAGTTCGTGACCATAGGTGAGGGTTGGAACGTAGACCGCCCGGTAAATTGAGAGCTTTGCCTTCCGGCTCAGCTCCCTCTTCACCGAGACGGTCCGGTGCAGCGCCTGTTTTACTGCTGCAGCCGCACCGATCCGTCAGTCGATCTCCCGCTCCATCTTACCCTCACTCGTGAACAAGACCCCGAGATACTTGAACTCCTTCGCTTGCGGCAGGCACTGCGTCCCCACCCGGAGGGAGCAATCCACCGGTTTCCGGCAGAGCACCATGGCCTCGGATTTGGATGTGCTTACCCTCATCCCCGCCGCGTCACACTCGGCTGCAAATCGCCCCAGTGAATGCTGGAGGTCATGGTCCGAAGAGGCTAACAGGACCACATCATCTGCGAACAGCAGAGAGGCGATCCCGAGACCCCCGAAACCCAACGATCTCCTCCCCCCGGCTGCGCCTAGATATCCTCTCCATGAAAGTTACGAACAGGACTGGTGATAAAGGGCAGCCCTGGCAGAGGCCAACACCCACCGGGAACATGTCTGACTTATTGCCGAGAATACGAACACAGCTCCTACTGCATTCGTACAGAGACCGGATGGCTCGTTGTAACGGGTCCGGCACCCCATACTCCCGCAGCACCCCCCACAAAAACCCCAGAGGGAGCCGGTCGAAGGCCTTCTCCAAGTCCACAAAACACATGTAGACTGGTTGGGCAAACTCCCAGAACCCCTCCAGTAGTCTTGCGAGGGTAAAGAGCTGGTCCACTGTTCCACGACCGGGACGGAATCCGCACTGCTCCTCTTGAATCCGAGGTTCGACAATCGGTCGGAGCCTCCTTTCCAGTACCCTGGCATACGCTTTCCCCGGGAGGCTGAGTAGTGTGATACCCCGATAATTCGAGCACACTCTCCGGTCCCCCTTTTTGAAAATGGGAACCACCACCCCGGTTTGCCAGTCTATGGGCACTGTTCCCGACCCCCATGCGACATTGAAAAGGCGTGTCAGCCAAGAGAGCCCAACAACGTCCAGCGCCTTCAGCATCTCAGGGCGGATCTCATCCACCCCCGGCGCTTTGCCACCAAGGAGCTTTTTGACTGCCTTAGTGGCCTCTGCCAAAGATATGGATACAACCGCCCCCTCCCCCCCCCGAGTCTTCAGGTGCTGACTCCTCTCTAGAGGACATGTTGGCCAGGTTTAGGAGTTCCTCAAAGTGCTCTTTCCACCGCCCGACAATGTCCCCCGTCCGGGTCAGCAGTACCCCCCCGTGCTGAGCACAGCCTTGGGTAAGCCCTGCTTTCCCTTCCTGAGCTGTCGGATGGTTAGCCAGAACTTCCTTGATGCCAAACGAAAGTCCTTCTCCATGGCCTCCCCGAACTCTTCCCATGCCCGAGTTTTAGCGTCCGCGACCACCGCAGCTGCAGCCCTTCTGGCCTGCCGGTACCTCTCAGCTGCTTCAGGAGACCCCTGAGCCAACCAGGCCCGAAAGGGAGTTGAAGACCTCCCGGACAGGATCCTCAGCCAGACGTTCCCAGTTCACCCTCACTACACGTTTGGGCTTGCTGGGTCTTTCCAGCCGATTCCCCTGCCATCTGATCCAACTCACCACCAGGTGGTGATCAGTTGACAGCTCTGCTCCTCTCTTCACTCGAGTGTTCAAGACATACGGCCGCAGATCAGATGAAACGATTACAAAGTCGATCATTGATCTACGGCCTAAGGTGTTCTGGTACCAGTTACACTTATGAGCCACCCTATGTTCAAACATGGTGTTCGTTATGGACAAACCGTGGCTAGCACAGAAGTCCAACAGCGAGACACCACTCGGGTTCAGATCGGGCAAGCCGTTCCTCCCAATCACCCCCCGCCAGGTTTCTCTGTCATTGCCCATGTGAGCGTTGAAGTCTCCCAGGAGAACTTTCCAGGACCCCTCCCACCGACTCCAAGAAGGCCGGATACTCCGAACTGCTGTTCGGTGCATAGGCACAAACAACAGTCAGAGCCTTACTCCCCGAAACCCGCAGGTGCAGGGAGGCGACCCACTCGTTTTCCGGGGAGAACTCTAACACGGCGGCGCTCAGCCGGGGCAACTTCAGAAAAGGACAAAGTCCAACCCTTCTCCAGGAGCTTGGTTCCAGAGCCAGTGCTGTGCGTGGAGTTGAGGCCAACTATATCTAGCTGGTACCGCTCCATCTGCCGCACCAGCTCCGGCTCTTTCCCCGCTAGCGAGGTGATGTTCCACGTCCCTAGAGCTAGTCTATGACGCGATTCACGGAGAATCGCCACCTTAACTGTTTTCTCCTTTTGTTACTTTTTAATTTCGCCTCGACTCGAACCTTCATCAACATTGAGCCAGGAGCAGACGAGAAATGAGATGCAATGCCATTTTCAGCCACAACAAAGTTTCAATCGGCTGCTCCGCTCTTTCAACATTCTCTCTGCTGGCGAGGGAGACAGTGAAGCTCTTCAGAGTGGTGAAAAAGTCTCCTATGTGTGAGTCAAAGACAAATGTTGGGGGATTGATGGTGACTGTCATCAACTCATTTCAAGAATGTTTCTTGAACCTTGTTCCTTTATTCCTAACCTAACCTCAGAGGAGGGTGGGTTGACATTAGGAGCAACAATTCACACAAATACAGGACTCTAAAAAGGACTAAAGAGAGGAAATACTGGCCCATTAAAAATAGAGTTGAATTTCATAGAGCTAACTCAACACAGTCGACTACAGTCCTCATATTTGTAACTCAAAAACAGAGTACAGTCATGTTATCGTAACTCAAGACAGAGTACATGACACATCACCGAGTTAGTCGGCCTTTGTCTGATGAAGGAGCAAACATTGCAATAGAGGCAAGACTTTATACATGAGACCAAGATATTAGAGTCAAACTTGTTTAACCACTCCAATCCTGGGATGGGATGGAGTTATTATTTTGTGTGGATGGATTATTGTGTGGTTGTGCTCGTGGAGACTTCAGAGCCCGATAATTGTTATACAGAAGAAGAGAGAGAAGAGAAGAGAGGAGCTCAGTCTATCCTAAGATGTCCCACAGCAGTCTAGGCCTACAGCAGCATATCTATGGGCTGGACCAGGGCAAACCTGAGTTTGAGTCTGAGTTTGTGGTGACTGTGTCTGCCCTCCCGGACTGAAAGTGGAAGCTGGTTCCATAGAAGAGGAGCTTGATAACTGAAGGTTCTGGCTCCCATCCTACTTTTTAGGACTCTAGTAACCACAAGTAGCCCTGCAGTCAGTGAGCGCAGCTCTCTAGTTGGGTAATATGGTACTATAGACTCTCTACTGGGGTAAAATGGTACTATAAACTCTCTAGTGGGGTAATATGGTACTATAATCTCTCTACTGGTGTAATATAGTATTATAAGCTCTCTAGTGGGGTAATATAGTACTATGAGCTCTCTACTGGGGTAATATGGTACTATAAGCTCTCTAGTGGGGTAATATGGTACTATAGTCTCTCTAGTGGGGTAATATGGTACTATAATCTCTCTACTGGTGTAATATAGTATTATAAGCTCTCTAGTGGGGTAATATAGTACTATGAGCTCTCTACTGGGGTAATATGGTACTATAAGCTCTCTAGTGGGGTAATATGGTACTATAGTCTCTCTAGTGGGGTAATATGGTACTGTAAGCTCCTTAAGATATGATGGTGCCTCACCAATTAAGGCTTTGTAGGTAAGGAGAAGGATTTTAAATTTGATTCTTAATTTTACAGGGAGCCAGTGCAGAGAAGCTAATACAGGAGTAATATGATCTCTTTTCTTAGTTTTTGTTAGTACACGTGCTGCTTAAATGTTACATAGGTGCAAAAAAAGGCAGTCCTTGAGATTTGTTTTATGTGGGAGTTAAAGGACAAATCCTGATGAAAGATAACCCCGAGATTCTTTACGGTGGTGCTGGATGCCAGGACAATGCCATCAAGAGAAACTATATCATTAGATAATTGATTTCGGAGGTGTTCTGGGCGTAGTAGAATAACTTCAGTTTTGTCTGAGTTTAACATCAGGAAGTTGCCGGTCATCCATTTTTTTATATCTTTAAGACAATGCTTGAAGTTTAGCAAGCTGGTTGGTTTATTCTGACTTGATCAATAGATATAATTGAGTATCATCTGCATATCAATGAAACAATGAAAGTTTATGGAGTGTTTTCTGATAATATTGCCTAAAGGAAGCATATATAAGGTGAATAAAATTGGTCCAAGCACAGAACCTTGTGGAACTCCGTGACTGACGTTGGTGTTCATCGAGGTTTCATTGTTTATATATACAAACTGAGATCGATCTGATAAATAGGATTTAAACTAGCTTAGTGTGGTTCCTTTAATGCCGATCGACTGTTCTAGTCTCTGTAATAGGATGTGATGGTCAATGGTGTCAAACGCAGCACTAAATGTCTAACAAGACAAGAACAGAGACAAGTCCCTTATCTGATGCAATTAGAAGGTCATTAGTCATTTTCACCAGTGCTGTCTCTGTGCTATGGTGTTTTCTAAATCCTGACTGAAGGTTAGAGATCGGTCTGTAGTTAACCAACACCTCTGGATCAAGAGTGGGCTTCTTGAGGAGAGGTTTAATCACAGCTACTTTGAAGGACTGTGGTACATGGCCTGTTACTAAAGACAGATTGATCATATCTAGTAGAGAGGTACTAACTAAAGGTAATACTTTGAAGGACTGTGTTACATGGCCAGTTAGTAAAGACAGATTGATAATATCTAGTAGAGAGGTGCCAATCAAAGGTAAAACTTCTTCAAGCAGCCTCATCGGGACGGGGTCTAAGAGACAGGTAGAAGGTTTAGAAGTAGAAATTGTTGAAGAAAAATTTTCAAAGTCGATGGGAGAGAATCCACCCAAACATATATCAGGGTTTATAGCTGGTTCCAATGATAGATCGGTACTGGTTGAGGGCAAGATATTATTAATCTTGTTTCTAATAGTTAGAATCTTATCATTGAAGAAGCTCATGAAGTCATTACTACTGAGGTCTATAGGAATACACGGCTCAACAGAGCTGTGAGTCTCTGCCAGCCTGGCTACAGTGCTGAAGAGAAACCTGGGGTTGTTCTTATTTTTCTCTATTATTGATGAGTAATAGGCTGCTCTGGCATTACGGAAGGCCTTCTTATATGTTTTAAGACTATCTCGCCAAACTAACTAAGATTCTTGTAAATTGGGGGAACACCATATCCTTTCAAGCTTTTCGCGATGTTTGTTTTAATTTACGGGTTTGAGGGTTATACCATGGAGCGAACCTCCTCTGTTTTATTATCTTCTTTTTTAGAGGGGCTATAGAGTCTAGTGTCAGTCTCAGTGAGCCTGTAGCACTATCGACTAGAAGATCAATCTGGGACAGACTAAAGTTAGCACAGGAGTCCTCCGTTATATTGAGACATGGTATTGAATTAATTGCAGATGGAATCGCTTCTTTGAATTTAGCTACAGCACTGTCAGATAGACATCTGGTGTAGAAACGTTTGCCTAACGGCATGCACTCCGGTAGTATAAACTCGAAAGTTATTAAGTAATGGTCTGATAAAAGAGGGTTCTGTTATTAAACAATTAGATGTTCTATTTTAATGCCATATGCAAGAACAAGGTCGAGGGTGTGGTTAAAACAGTGAATGGGTTTCTGTACACTCTGACAGAAGCCAATTGAATCTAATAATGAGATAAACACAGTACTGAGGCTATCATTATCAACATCCACATGAATATTAAAATCACCTACAATATTTACTTTATCTGTTTTAAGGACTAAACTTGATAAAATCTCTGACCTGGAGCCCGGTACACTATAACATATAGAATTGGCTGTATTGTTTTCCAGGTTGGATGTGAAAGACTAAGAACAAGGCTTTCAAATGAATTGTAGTTTAATTTAGGTTTAGGGTTTATTAATAGGCTTGAGTCAAAGATGGCTGCTACTCCACCTCCTCGGCCGGTGCCACGAGGAATGTGAGTATTAATATGACTTGGAGGAGTTGATTCATTTAGGCTGACATATTCTTCATGACACAGCCAGGTTTCAGTAAGACAGAATAAATCAATATGATTGTCTGATATTAAATCATTTACTAAAACAGCTTTAGAGGACAGAAATCTGATATTTAAGAGTCCATATTTAATTCTCCTATTTTGTTGCACTGTTGCGTTGGTGGTGTTAACTTTTATGAGGTTATTTTGTACAACTCCTCTTCTGGTTACTTTTGATTTAATTAATTTAAGTGGCCGTGGGGACAGTCTCTATATAGTTCTGGGTGGGTAACTGCTCTAATGGAAGTGCAGAGAAGGGTGTAAGACTACAACTCTGCTTCCTGGTCTGAGCTCTGGGTTGTCATGGATTAGGTCCCCAAACAAAGTTGGTCAGATTTGCAGAAATGAGATCCGCTCCATCCAACGTGGGATGAATGCTGTCTCTCCTAATCAGATCAGGTTTTCCTCAGAAAGTCTCCCAATTATCAACGAAGCCCACATTGTTTGCTGGACACCACCTCGACAACTAGCGGTGGAATGATGACATGCGGCTATACATCTCATCATTGACCAAATTATATAGATTTGATGCTATATAAAATACACTGATTGATCCGGCTCGGCCTAACCCTCTTTATGTTGGCCCTAAACTCCTGGTAAGTCATGCCATAAATGGTGTCAGCGCTTTTTCTTTTTGGTTTATATTCTTATATTCTCATGAATATCATCATACTCTATCTGCTATGTTGTCATTGCTTCTGTAATTGCTCACATTCATTGGATTATGATAAATGCTGTCAGATCCACTGTGTTACTCAATCTCGGGTCCCTGCTTACCTATTTTGGTCATATCCATACACTGCTGAATTACAGATCATCATTGTCTTATTAATGATGAATGACTCCTTAAAAGAGAGGTACTGCCTGTTTTTATGTTTGTCATTCCAGTGCATGAGCAACGTTGTCTCACCTCAAACTGTTGGCTCTCCAGGTCACTGCTGACCATTAGCCATTGCTGGCTAATATTTAGGAGTGTGTTGAGCTCTCAGCTAGGAACTGAATCCCTGTGTTTGAAGTTCAGTCCCTCTCCTGCGTTTCCTTTGTACTTTCAGATTGATGCTATATTTTACCTTTATTGTGGAAAAAATTAAAGTTGCTTGTTCCTTTTTTTTTACCGTTTCATAGCCGGTGTGGTGAAGGGGAGCTGGGTCGAGTGAAACGCTCCAGCCAATGGTGGATAATGTCAGACATAAACAATTAGAGGACGTCTCTCACAGCAGTATTAGCAGGGTTTGGTTTTGGATTATAATTTTTCATAAGCAGGTTTTGCTAAGGCCCTGTGTTGAAATCTTTTGTGAGGACAATCCTTATTTTGAGTTATTGATTTGCTTACACAGTGAATATTCAGAAAGCAAAGCTGAGAATAATCAAATTACCACCAAGAACGGACACATGGCAAACCTGGGACCTAGTATTCTGGATTTTTGGTTGGTTTCTGGATTTTGGGTAAAATAGTGGGTGGGGCCAGGAGGCCAAACAGAAAATTGCTGTTCTATTCAAGTCCCTTCTTTAAGAGGGTCTGTTTACATTGTGAATCCCTAATTTTAATATTACCACGTGAACCGTAAAGTGTTGAAACCTTGTCTAATGACTAGGTTTCCATGATCTATTGGGACTATATACTTTATAAGCTATTAACAAGGGCATAATAATAATACATTATTATTACTATAATAATTATAAAATAATAGAACATATCTTTATTGCCCACTAAGATACAGTGCTCATAATAAGAAGAATAAGATCAGCTAGTGCCAGCTATACAGCAGTGATTGTGCCACCCTTCCAGAGGCTGGGAGCCCCGTCCCTCGTCTCTGTCTCCCCCTCCTGTCCTCAGCACCAGCCTGCGTTTCCCTCTATTATTTTCCACTCAGTTCCTCGCAGTTTAAAATGGCGGCGTTGAGCAGCGCCGAGTCCCCACCGCCCGTCTTTAACGGAGACACCGCGGAGCGGGAGCCGGACAGGGAGCCGGGCCTGGAGGAGCTGGGTGCAGGGCTGGACTCCTCCTGCACGTCGGGGATCCCCGGAGGTCCGCAGGATGAGGAGGTAAGCGCGGCGGCGGCGGCGGGGTAGCGGGCTCCGAGCTGGGCAGGGGGACACGGGCTCCGAGCGGAGGTAATTGGATGTAAATGTTCAGGAAACACCGGCTGTAACCGTGGATCGCGGGGGGTGGGGGGGGATGTAGTGCGGGGGACCGAGGCGACGCACCAGGCTACAGGGCTCCACCAGGACACGCGGCCCCCAGCGGCAGAACAATGCGGCGGAGCGGCGAGCGGGAGGGACGCGCTCAGTCCGCCGAGCCCCTGTTTATTTCGGGCCTGCTGCTTTTATTCCATTCGCTCTTGGCTTCGTCTTCCAGGCTCACTGCAGCGGTAGCCTGGTGCGCCAACCGAGCACACACACACACACGCACACACACACACACGCACGCACGCACACGCGCGCGCGCGAACACACACACACACACACACACACACGCACACAGTGCCGTTAACGCAATAAAGACACGCAATTCTTTTTTTTTTCTAATGCGCTCTAATGCGCCCAGAGCCCCATTTTCACCAATCCACTAAGGTCCTTCAGCTCAAAGATGATGATGATGAAGATGATGATGAAGATGATGATGGAGGTGGAGGCTAACTGAAGTCGTGCTTGTGTGTGTGTGTGTGTGTTTTTTTTACGTGTAATTTAGCTACACACGCTACTTGTATTTATATTATAGGCTTTACACACACACACACACACACACACACACACACACACACACACAGGCGGACCCTTCTGTCAGGCTGTGACCTCATCATTTGATACAGTGACCATGTCTCCTGGCCTGTGACTGTGTTCAGGGTGCAGGTCTGAGGCCTCCCTGTGGACCAGCACAGCAGGCTCCTCCAGCAGCTTCCAGTCCCAGTTCAGACTCTCTGAAACAATGTGACATGTTCTCTATTCTGTGGCCTGTCCCTCTGACTAGTGTGGCCCCTGGCCCCGTGCTAAGGTCCAACAAGTCCCATCAGCGTTCTGGTGAGCGTGTCACTGTGACAGTGGCGTAGCTGTGAAGTCTAAGGTTGACACATAAAGGCAAACAGCAGAGTACAGAGGCCGAGAGATCCACACTTTTAGTCCTTTGCTCCCAAAACCATTTCACAAGGACCTGTGGACGTGTGAGATTGGTGGCTTTCCATCTCCTATAAACATGAAATAATAACTAAATATTCAATCAAAACTCCTAACTCCAGCTGTTTTCAGCCTGTATTCTGGAGGGCTGGGATGCCTCACCATCTAATGCCTGGATGGCAGACCTCGGTGCCATGTAGATGGACCAGGGAGGTGGTGCTGGACCGTGATGGAGCTTTTATTGACGTGCACGTTGCTCTGCTCTTTGACATCAGATATTAAAGAGCCACAACACTCTTTGTATGTTTTCGCCCATAAACAAGCTACCAGTGCTTCAATACAAGCCATTTTCCAGCGCATCACTTTAAACTTCCCTTCCTCCCAGACAGCCACTGGCTTCAGCTCATTTGGGTTTTATAGGAAAGTCTCAAGACGTGTTGCAGATGGATAATCCAGCACACTGAAATCCATAGCCACTTTCCCAGAACCATCTCCTGGACATTTCAGCCCCTAAACGTACTCTCTTGAGGTCTGAACTCGGCAGTTATCATGGATGTTGGTTGTTGTGCAGGTCATTTTCTGGTCCGTCTCCTGATTCCAATGTGGCTCTTCAGAGGTTTTCCTTTCGTCCCCAACCCAAAGATCTTCATTAAGTAACGTCAGTTTCCTGTGATACGGAACTGGAAAAAGCAGTAAATCTTCACATTGGAGAAGCTGGAGCCAAACAATGTTTTGTGTTTTTGTTTATCAAGATTAGTCAATCAAAATAGTTGCCGTTTCATTTTCTGTTGACTAAGTTATCACTCAACTATTCATTGCAGCTCAGAAGTCCAGGAACTATTAGGGCGTTTCTTTCTGCATTTCCCAGCATGTTGTTGGGTTCTACAAACGATGGATGCCGTTCAGTGGAACTAACTCCATCCCAAAGGTTGTTACGCCAGTTCAGCCTCTGAAGCCAGGACCTGTTTTGTGGGGTCATGAACTCCACTTCGACCCTGCTGCATGCAGATGGAAGTTCTGTTCCTTAAAGTCTCCGTGAACAGTTCCTGGGGTAGAACCTGTCCGATGGTCACCACAGGGCAGAGCAGGATCCATTGGTATTGTGACAGTGGATGTATTCTAGGATGCTTTAACACCCACGAGTTGAATGTCAGCTGTTATAGTTATGTTGTTGCAACATGAAATCCTGGACACTTCAAAAGGCTGATGTCAGTGAAAGGACATGGTTTCTTACGTTAAAGTGAATCCCATCAACAGGGAGAGCTGTTTGCATCTGAATGATAACATAAATCTAGTTAATTATAGATGGTAAAACGGTTCATTAGTGAGGACAGACTATATTCTGTTATGAATGTAGGACTGAAGTGCAGGTAAATATAATTTTTCCTCCTCACCAACATGTTTTCAAACATGAGTTGAGACGGTGATCCTGTGATCGCCTTGTTGCCCTCATGTTCCCCGTTGACCCAAGACGCTCACGTTGTACAGCTGCAATTAGCGGTGATGGGAGCTGTGGCCACCTGTTGTGCCCCTGTTCCACTTTGTTGTGGTTGCTGGTAAGCTGCCGTCAATGAAAGTCAACACTTCCTCAGATCGTATGACATCTGGACGCCGTGTCCATGACATAACCCATGAGTTTTTGAAGAGCCGTTGTGAAAGCTCAAAGCGGGCGGCTTCAGCCGTCGCCATCTTGGTCGTAACAAGATGGCCTATCTGCAAAAATAGTGGGGCAGCTAGCAGCTAGCAGCATGTGATGAAACGCGCCTGTGTGACATGGTGAGTCTGAGAGGACTCTGTCGTATTGAACCTACTCAGTTACACAATCCAAATTTCACACATTTGAGTCCCAGCCTGAAGACATCCACAAGCCCACTTTGAATCATAGTCATGATGCCACCTAAGGAATTTTGTGATTCATTGCACCCCAAATACCTACAGAGATTAGGGGGATTCACGCAGTACTGTCACATTCTAGGTTTCAAGGATCAATAAACGCAGCCGCTCACAGAATACACGCTACGTAGATTGATGCAGCTAATGGGGAACACAAGTTCACGAGCATTCTAATGGAAAACGTTAGCCGTACACCATTAGCAATATGTGCTGAGGTTAGCACAGCATGCTGAGAGTAAATGAAAAACCAGAGCTGGTAGACCATTGGCATACAGCCAAGGTATAACTAATTGTAACATTAATGTACAGGTTTTGTTTTTTATTATTCTATTTATTAAGTATTTTCAATTTCATAGCATGAGAGATGCTTTTAAGTTTCACAGCCTATTATATATAACTTGTTGACTTTTGTTCAGTGTTTGTACAGTGGAGCGCTTGAAATCTTCCTTATTTTAATGATAAAAGTTGCCAGTGGACAAAATGCTCCCTCAGTCCCCAGCAGGACACTTGCATTTATGTTTCTTCAAAATGAATGAAAAGAAGCTGATTGTTATCTACACTGCTCAAAACAATTAAGGGAACACTTAAATCAAACATTGGATCTTGGTGAAAGAATTATTCAAGATTCCATTCCATTATCCGAACCGCTTATCCTATTCAGGGTCGCCGGAAGGCTGGAGCGGATCAATTATTCAAGTTGAAAATCTTTATTGATTTATTAATATCTTCATTGCGTAATTTGTCGAGAACAAAATGACATAAGAATGTTCAATGTAAACCAAAATCATTAACTCATTGAGGGCTGGATTCAAAATCAGACCAAAAATCTAAGTAAAAAATCCAACTTGCGTGAATTTCATCATGACAATGTGGCTCAGTAGAGTGTATTGCCCCCACATGCCTGTATGCACTCCCGACAACGTCTGGGCATGCTCCTGTTCGATACACTACGTCACAGATCTACACTACGTGGATGTATGTGCGACTCTCCAATGATATGCATCCCCAGACCATCCTGACCCACCGCCAAACCAGTCATTCTGGATGATGATGATGAAGGCAGCATAATGTTTGCCTCTTTCACGTCTGTCACATGTGCTAAATGTGAACCTGCTCTCATCTGAGAAGAGAACGGGGCGTCAATGGCAAACCTGCCAATTCTGACGTTCTCTGGCAAATGGCAATCGAGCTGCACGGTTCTGGGCTGTCAGCACAGATCCCACGAGAGGACGTCGGGTCCACCCTCATGGAGTCTTTTTCTGACAGCTTGGTCAGAAACATGCACACGCAAAGCTCACTGGAGGTCACGTTGAAGGGCTCTGGCAGTGCTCCTCCTGTTCCTCCTCCCACAAAGGAGCAGATACTGGTCCTGCTGCTGGGTCGTTGCCCTTCTACGATGCTGTCCAGTTCTCCTTGTGTAATGGTCCGTCTCCTGGTATCTCCTCCACGCTCTTGAGACTGTGCTGGGAGACATGGCAAACCTTTTTCCGATGGCTCGTATGGATGTGCCATCCTGAAAGAGCTGGACTACCCGTAGAGCCTGAATGGACTGTAGGTACCGCCTCATGCTACCAGTAATGACAAGAGCACTAGCAAAGTGCAAAACTAGAGAAAAATCATTCAGGAAGGATAAGAAAACGGTCTGTGGCCACCTCTTGCCAAACCATACCCTTTTTGGGGGTTGTCTTGCTGTGGTCTCTCCTGTCCACCTGTTGTTGCTTTCATTTGCACCAAAGCAGGTGAAATTCTAACTGGGCAGATAGATTTCCTCAAGTTTCATTGACTTGGTGTTATAGTATAAGTGTACCCTTAATTTATTTGAGCGGTGTATTTGCTATTTTTCTTCCGGTGTACCGAATTCCCACTGAGCCGTGACTCCTAAACCAGAGTATGAACCGAGCCGTGACTCCTAAACCAGAGTATGAACCGAGCTGTGACTTGTATGTACTATTCCACCCCTAATGATTACCAGTAAACATTAACCTCTTCATCCCACACAGACCAGTAAACAGTTCTAACGCATGTTGCACAGCCAAGCAATTTTACATTTCTTGATTTGCAAATGAGTAAAATGCATAGGGTTATTCAACCTTTCATACAGTATAGATGAGTGTAAATTATTGCCATTTTGTCTCTCTCCATTATTCTGTCATTCAGTTTGACGGATTCAATCCAATCAGCAGTGATGGATTGTAAATTGTTAAATCAGAGCGCTAACTTTCTGAAGCTTCTTGTCCTTGAACGTCATTGATCCAAGGAATGTCATAGCACACTTTCACCTGTATATTCCATCTGCGTCTCCGAAGTCAAATTGAGGAGCGAGCCAGCGCTCATTACAGCTCTGTAGTTGCTGGACTGCGTTTGTGCACGCGGAGCAGAAATTCTCCCTCACGAGGATGCTTTTCTACTCACAGATACTGATTTCTGCACTTGTATCACGTGCATGCACCTGGTTTTATTATGTGCGAAATCACACAAAAGCAAACTGAGAATCCAGTTCATAAAATAAGTGCAAGTGAAAATACAGGGATGAAATATGAACATTCATAATGTGTTATGAGTGGAAGACAGTATTTCAAATGGATAAACTAAATGTAAACAGGAATGTAGTAGTGTGTGTGTATTTATATAATTCATATATTATATAAGTGTTGCATCGGATCATGAAATTCACCGTTCGGATTGTGTCACAGATCGGATCAGCACAAAAGAAAAAACTAAGCAAATACAAATTTTAGATCCCAGATGACGTTTTTTGCCGCGGATACTAATTGCCGATCATTGATGATCCATATTGATGTTTGATTAAAGCAGCTGGTCTACAAGGATCCAGACTTTTTTTTTTTTTTTTTTTTACCATTGTCCCAAAAAATATTTCAACTGCTCTGAAGTTGGTGTAAACCAACAAAACATTTTGTTATAGTAATTTTTTATGTTTTTTTTTTCTTCGTAAAAACACAATTCAAATGATACGGTATTAAAAGATTTTATTTTTATTGATTTAAAACAAATCTTGTCATTTGTAGTTTTAATGATGTATTATAAGCTGCTTAAAGGTTAATATCTATTTATGTTGTTGTGAAAACATCTTTGAACAACTGGATTTATTCAAGTTTCTCACCAAAACTACATTTTACAAGATTACATGTGAACACATCGTGATAGTATTTACCTTCACCCAATTCTCATTTTCACTGAACAGAGCCTGAACGCATCATAATGTAACCGAACGGAACCTTCGTTTGTTAGCCGTTAGCGATGCTGACACCGTCCTGTCAACTTCAACCTTCTTATATACAGTCGATGATTTAACCACAGATTGGTTGTTTACAATGTAACATTATGAGAGATCAACGACGAGAAGAGCATGAATGCTGATGTCCTGATCGCTTATTTTACTGAATATTGTCGAGATATATAGGATCAATTGTTAGTTCAATTCATCAGGAAATTGTTTGTATTTTCATTGATCAAAAAATCGTTGAAGTTTTTAATTAAGTATTACAAGCTGCTTTGAACAGCTCATAATTCCCTCTCCATATTGTAACTGAATGACTCTGTACGTTAGCTGTTAGCCACGGTGCTAAGATTTAAAAAGTATTATGAGTATGATATGAAGCTGTCCCTGAGCCTGGTAGTGGGGGACGGGTCCTGTGAAGAAATCTGAGACTAATTAAGGGCTATAACAATCTGGCCAGTTTAAAAGAACAAATCGAAGAAATATATGTGAACACGTACATTTTTTGGGACTGTAAACTTAGTTCTAAATTCTAAACTATGAACGTTGACGAGTTAATTTTAATCTTTGTGAAGGGAACTTTGAGCTTATGGAGTGTGGAATTAAACAATACTGCTTTGCTGTAGATGGAAGACACGTCTCCACTGCCTCCCACAGTAGAAAATGAGGCCCAAATATGCCGGGTCCGGGCGCTGCCATCTTGTTCTTTGGACTTCACTTGGAGCCACAGTCTGCAGTAGTCTTGTGGGGTTGGAGCGGCGGTATGGAGGTCTAGCCCATATACCCTCTCCGACCCAATCGCAAGAAGAGCACGGCCACAGCTTGTAGCATAAGCCACCTAGCTGCTACGTTAGCACCGTGGTAGCTATTTGGTTTGAAAGACACAACAGCTAACCATATTACCGTTTGTTCTATTACACAGACCCATAACTCATGTGTCAGAAACCTCCTGTCTGCTGACACTGATATTCATATACGAGAGTCCGCCTGAGCTGGCTAACCGTTCTGTCAGTTGAGCTGTTGCTAAGCTAGCTAGCAACATTGCCAGTCATTGTATGAACAATATAATTAATATAACAATCTTTTATATAATATCAGCATGAGGAGAACTACCTACAATGAAATTAATTTGACATGTATTTAGATTTTTTTCTAAATCCATTTCACATGGAGGGGACGGTGTTTCTGACCTATACTGCATCCAGCCACCTGGGTGCGATCAAGATGTTTTGGCTAATATTAATTAAATTATCAATATATTTAGATATCGTGGCACCAAAATTATGTAGGCAAAAAAGGTATTTAAATGGCTATCAAAAGTAATTATGAATTTTAACAAAAATATCAAGTATTGTATTAACTAATATGA
The DNA here is from genome assembly GCA_016806645.1 of Ophiodon elongatus. Taxonomy (NCBI): domain Eukaryota; kingdom Metazoa; phylum Chordata; class Actinopteri; order Perciformes; family Hexagrammidae; genus Ophiodon; species Ophiodon elongatus. Next base: position 1,926,135 of record JACSYO010001636.1, read on the forward strand.
TTTAATTTACATTAGAGGTGCAAGAGCTGAGGTTGGGAGCATTTCAATAGACTCACCTAGAGGTGGGGAAAACAATCCATTCTTAGATGCATCACAATTCTGTCTTGAACAATTATGACTCGATGCAGAAAACTCAATATTTTCAATTTTCAATTCTCAACGTTATGATTCTGTGATACCGGGCTGCCCGTTCCTTACCGCTGCCTCTGAACGCAACAGATATAATACACATGCGTCTTGTTTCCGTTCTAAACTAAATCCAAGCAGAGTTCTGGTGAGGGCGGCTGAGCATGAGCAGCTGAATATGGATACAATCTGACCAGCAGCCCCTGACTTAAAAGCTAATGTATGGAATCTCAACGTTTTTATGAACACAGCGATACTACAACCAAACCAAAGCTGAAGCAGGTCGGCTGATAGTAACACGCTCTGCCTAACATCCGTTGCCACAGAATCTTGTGTTGCCATAACCGCACACTTCATCACTGTAAAACTTTACCATATGTTCCAGAAAGCGTTATTTTTGTATGAGAGCTGAAGGCTCATTGCCTATAACGGGGATTTGGTTGAAGAGAAGTCTATATTATTTATTTATGAATAAGGGCAGCTTGTTAAGTCAAATAACTCAAACATGCTGAATTATGTGTTTTTACTACGAGGATGCTGCTACAGGCCCCATTTAATTTATTTTCTTGCTGGTTCTCTTTGCAGTGCTGGTAAATCTAACACTCCAGTTGACACATCTCTTCTATTTGTTACTGATATTAAATTAATAAAAGATAATGGAAGTAAATTCATCTGTTTTTTTAATTCTGAATCATTGCCACTATGCAGTGTTTTGAAAAATAAGTCACAGTGAGGAAAAATAACTCATGTATCCAAAAATGTTGATGCATCAAGATGAATCGATAATCGTTTTATAATTGCATCGTAGCCTCTGATGTGAAATTGAATCGTGATGTGCCTAGAGAGTACCACCTGACTCTACACTGCCATCGTTGAGTCCACCCTCACCTCCATCACCCCCTGGTACGCTGCAGCCAGTGCCAAGGACCAGTCAGCCTGCAGAAGGTCATTCACTCTGCTGAGAGGGGCATTGGCTGCAATCTGCCTTCCCTCCATGACTTGTACGCCTCCAGGACCCTGAAGGGGGCCAGAAAGATTGTAGCCGATCCCTCTCACCCTGGACACAAACTGTTTGAGGGCCTCCCCTCTGGCAGGAAGCTGTGGTGCATCGGGCCCAGAACCTCTCACCACAAAAACAGTTTCTTCTTGTCCACATTTGGGCTAATCAGCGAAGCTGGGGACCTCCAGGGACCCGGACTCCTGCAGCCAGGATGCATATTACATACATTTACACGTCCCTGCACAACTCTTCACTTTAAATTTAAACGTAACACTTTGGTAACAGACTTGTTTGTCATTCTATTGTACATTTACATATATATTTTTTTTTATGATCATGTTTTATTGTAGTATGATGTCGTGACTGCTAAGACCCAATCAAGTAGCCAACGCAGGTGTCTACGTCATAGTTTCCAAACTCATGCGGTCCACGCTACGAGGTAACCCCGGAGTTTTCAACGTATCCGTTCTCGGGAGCGTTTCCAAACGAATCCGTCCTCGGGAGCGTTTCCAAACGCGTCCATCCTCGGTGCCCTAAAACCTCCGGATTAGTGAGCACGCTCAGTGTAAACGTAGCCAAAGATATGCGTTTAAAATGGAAACGTAGTGGTGTGGATGTAGTCTGAGAAACTGAGTTAAATGGTGTCATAGTGTTTGTCATGCACCACTCGCCAAGCCAAATCCCTTGTATGTACAAACAGACTTGGAAATAAACCGTTCCTGTTCTGGTCCTCTTCACGGAGTCCGCTACGTTGCCCCGCCATGTTTTACGGTAGCCCAGAACACTGGCTCTAGAGCGGGCCAATCATGTTTTTGCATCTGCCCCTAGTTCTCCTTCACGCTTGTGTCGTAGTAGTTTCAGTTGGTTGCAATTTTCAACCTCACCACTAGATGCTGCCAAATCCTACACACTGGCTCTTTAAATTCTTGTCATTGCATTAGGCTGTTAGTCGGGGTGGAGCCGATGGCAAAAGAAGGGAGCTTCATGCTAACATATTAATGAAACCGAATAAAGCGACTGCGTGAATATTAGCTAGTCCTGATGTCAGGGAGCCCCTGCAGTGCATGAATGGGTGTGAATTAGGGCTGTGCGGTATAACGGTTCAACCGGTATACCGGTTTCAAATTTCCATACGGTATGACTTTTTCATATACCGTCATACCGGTGCATAGCCGTAACAACTGTTGTCGCTCTTCAGCAGGCAGCAAAATATATTGTTCACCGCTGAGGGCGCAGCGGTCGGAGCTACTTGTCTTACGGGTATTGAGATGGAGTCATGGTTATAACTTTATAACAACAATTAATAAGCTGAAGTTGAGGGACTTAGGACCCAGGGGAATGTAGGTGAAAAAAACCGGAAGAGACAGAAGGGAAGACAGCCCCACCAGGGGTGAACAACAAACGGTGAACAGCTGTTCAGTTGGCCGGAGGTCCTTTTCGGAGCCAATGAATGAATGTGTTTACCGTGATATACCGTGACATCTTACAAAATACCGTGATATGAATTTTTGGCCATACCGCCCAGCCCTAGTGTGAATGGTTGAATGACATGTAGTGTTTAAGTGCTTTGAGTGGTCGGAACACTAGAAAGGTGTTTTACAAGTCCATTTACTATTTACCAAATAAAGGACTACCTCTAATATGAGCCTGCTTCAAATAAACCTCTCGCTCTGCTGCAGATGTCCTACCTAAATCATGATGTAGTCAATACTACATGACAGATCAGCTATTGGCTTTTACATTGCACAACAATTTAAAACTGGTTTTAAGCATACTGAAATGAAGCAGCAAAGGACTCTGTCAATGATCTCCAGCACTGCTGCGCATGTCAATAGAGAGACCCGGTACTGGCAGCTCTCTGTCATCATATTGCTTCAGAAAGCAACACATCTTGTCTCGTATGAGCTGAAACGGAAGAACCTGCCCAATAGCAGTACGCTCTAGACCAGGGGTGGGCAATTATTTTTCTCAAGGGGCCACATGAGAAACAAGGACCATTGTTGAGGGCCGGACCAATAGACTGAACTCAATCCTGCTCAATATTATTCGACCTCTTCATAAAAAGCAGTACATTGTATGGTTTTGATAAGCTGCGAGCAGTAAGAGTGAATGGCATGATCAGTGGTGGAATGTAACTAAGTATAATTACTTAAGTACTGTACTTAAGTACAAATTCAAGGTACTTTACTTGAGTATTTCCATTTTATTCAACTTTGTACTTCCACTCCACTACATCTCAGAGGGAAATATTGTACTTTTTACTCCACTACATTTGTCTGACAGCTTTAGTTACGAGTTACTTTGCACATTACAATTTTTCAAACCCATCCTAACTTCTCAAACTGAAAAACAGTGTATAAAGGAGTTCAATGAGCTCCATCTTAAACATCTGCAGCAGGAATAATGATCCAAACAGATATACATATTAAATAGCCATATATAATGAAACACTGACAGGGATCACGTTTCTGCAAAATTAGTACTTTTATCACTACTGTTTGTAATCCAATTACCTCATCTTCTGTTTTCCAGTTCAGTGCGAGAAACCTTGTCTGTGTTGGGCTTGAACGAAGCTCTGAGTCAGGCTGAATGTCTGAGGTGGATATATGAAGGACAGCTGACAGCTGTGAGAGAGGATCGGTATCTGTATTTGTTAAACTTTATCACGGAGAATGTTTGTTTACATATGGAGGTAGATCCAAACAGAAACATCTTCTGAACCAAAAATGAGCATTGTTGTGTTGCTCCGCATGTTTTGTCTCGTAATGGCGATTCACATTGTAATCCTTAAACACTGCGACCTGTTCTCCACAAACTAAGCACACGGCTTTACCTTCGACTTCAGTAAATAAATACTTAAAAGTCCATGTTCAGTTAAAACTCTCTACACCCTCTGTATCAATCTTTTGATATATTTTTGAGGGCTGACCGAGTTGATCTGAGTTGATCTCCTGTAAACTCAGTTCACCAACACATCGCAGTGACGCTGCTGATCGCACACCTTCACCAACGTAAGAACGTATGTAAAACAAAAGCAATGCAGCTGTATAATGTGCATGATGCACACTTCTTTACGTTTTATTCCTAATTTCCCATCGACCTCCCGCGGGCCGGTCGGCGACAGCCAAAGGGCCGGGTATGGCCCGGGGGCCGTACAATGCCCAAGTCTACTCTAGACAGTCGAGCTCTCTCTTCCAGGGGTCAGCCATGGTGGGCATGTAATAATTACAACAGGCCGAACCACATGGTCGACCCTGCTGCCGGTGTGACCTGTGAGATAACGCTGTAATGCTCACACAGTCAACGGTGCTACGATATAAGGCAACAGATTAGCTAGCTGTGTAGCTAGCTGCGTAGCTAGCTCGGCTACCCCTCCTGTAATCTCCTGTGACGCCGTGTAGGTCACATTGGTCTGTAAAGAGTCTCACCTGTTCCGGGTGCCTTCTTCCTGTTCACCTGTTGTGAAAGATGGCCCGCTCTGATTGGTCCGTACCACTTCCTTACAGAGCAGGTGTTTTGCCTGGCAGATGCACAGTTGACAACCTCATTGATGGTTGGAGACTTGGGGACCGTCTTTTTTGCACATACACTTCAGCTGACAATAAATAATATATTTAACCTGTTTATTCATTGGGTTATTGTTGCAACTGTGCATCTTATTAGGCTCAACTGAGCAGAGGTTAATTCATCTTGCCATAGCGGTTTAGGGTGCAGTTGTATGGGAGTAGTTTTAATCGTGCAAGTACTCAACATGGTCGGGGCATCCTTATCAGCGACAGTGCAGTCTGCCGTGTCTCTTGGCCAAGTCGTGGAAAGAATTACTCATGTGACACAGTGAGCATTTATATGATGTAGTCTGACCATGGCATTAGGTGAGAATCTCCAAATCAGGAAAATGTGATCTGTAGGCCTTCAACTCTGGATGTTGTTCATTTACTGAAGGATTTCAAATGGTTCATATTGTTTGCTTTTTTCCCCACAGATCTGGAATATCAAACAGATGATAAAGTTGACACAGGAACACTTAGAGGCCCTTCTGGACAAGTTTGGAGGAGAACACAACCCTCCGTCCATATATCTAGAGGTAAGATAGTTTTGACTTGAAAGAATGCAGTTTCAGAGAAATATCGTCTGGTGATTGTAAATAATAAAAAAAAAATGTCTTTTACATCCATGCATTCACATCGCCTTAACACAAAGCAATATAAGTGTGTGTCACTTCAGGTATGGAAGCAATTGAGTCAGTGCTCTCCTGTGTGTCGTCTGTCAGGCCTATGAGGAGTACACCAGTAAGCTGGACGCCCTGCAGCAGAGGGAGCAGCAGCTGCTGGAGGCCATGGGCAACGGCACAGACTTCTCCTGCTCTCCTTCTCCCATGCCAGCCCTTCTGGAGGTCAAGATGGGAGGTTGTGGGGTCGCTGGGGGGGCTCAGGCCTTTCCCTCAGCCCCCAATACCTTGGCTGTCCTGCAGACCCCCATCGACGCCAGCCGAGCCAACCCTCGCTCCCCCCAGAAGCCTATCGTCAGGGTCTTCCTGCCCAACAAACAGAGAACAGTGGTATGTCTAACGTCCTCTCTCAGGATGCTTGTGTAGTGAACAGGATTTTTAGGTTTGGGATTTTGTTTGTCCAAGAATATAAGAAACCAAAAGCGCGTTCATTTTACTTATTTAAATCAATTTTATTAGTTTAGCCCAATATCAACATACTACATCCTCTGTCCTTGGACCCCCGACTCAGATAAGGAAATAAATAACCAAAAAAACCTTTAACGGGGAAAAGAAAGGAAAACACCTCAGGGAGAGCAACAGGAGGATCCTTCTCTCAGGATGGACAGAAGTACAATAGATGTCACGTGTATAGAATAAACAACATGATACAATTAGCAATACATACAAGTTAGCTTCTGTAACTCAGTGCAATCCCTCATTCAGAATTTCTTCTAACAGTCCTTCTGAGAAGATGAAGTGTGTCGCTGTGGTTTACTTTACACATAGTCTGAGAGAAATCAGCTCCACCACAGCAGTTTCTCAATAAACTGAAACTTTCTGGATTTTTACAAAGTTGAATAACATTTACTTTGTGACCACAGAGAAAACCACATCTCACCTGAAAAGGCATACTGGCGCAATATCGCTGGTATTTCTGTCATAGTAGCTTGGTTTCATATCCGTAGTATTTAGGGAATTTACCAAATAGTTCAAAGCTTCAGAGCATTATTCACAACATTGACATTCAAATTGTAACATTCAACATTTGAATGCTGCATAGCTTTTTACATGTGTACTCATTCTGTTTACACCCGGTATTTTTTCACAGTTGCAGATAAATATCAGAGTATTCAAACGCATTAGTATTATACTATTTGTAGAATAAAAATTCACAGCACGTTTTTATTTAACAAAATTTTATTCTGACATTTTCACTGCCACACACAAAGGGAGGCACGCACTGACGAGTTGGGTCCATTAAAGTTGATTTAATGAGAGACTTATTTTATCCAATGAAGCACTGCAAACTCCACCCCGAATCTCACTGTACTTTCAGAGCCACCCCCTAGCCACAGCCTTTTTGGGGGGTAAATGTCCCCGCAACATAATTTAGACCCTGATCCCTGCGGTCGAAACATGAGTACCTCAAAATGTTCCTTGTCCCTGGGGAAAGTTCCTGCACTCAAAAGGGGATATTGTCTGTTTATTGGAATTTTTTTTTTTTTTTAGCTCTTTGCAGGTCGATGATCAGTGTGAATGTAGCTGTGACTTTTTCACTTTGGTGAACTCCACAGTGCCAAGCTATTACCAGCACACCTGAGCCCATGGTTTCCATGAGACCAATTGATCCAAGGAACATTCTCACGCCAACTTTACAGTTGGAAGTTTCAACATGCACACTTGGTGTGGTTGTGTCAGCTCATTTCCTTTTGGCTGGCAGTTCAACGAGTGCTGTTGTGGTGTGTTCAGGTCCCGGCACGCTGTGGGATGACTGTGAGAGACTCACTGAAGAAAGCTCTGATGATGCGAGGCCTCATTCCAGAGTGCTGTGCAGTGTACAGGATGCAGGACGGGTAAGTTTCCATGAAATGGCCTCTTATCACTGGTGTCTCAAGTATTCACTCACGTTATTCAATATGTTGCTCTCCTCCAAAAGGAATTATATCTTATGTTGAAAACTCTACAAAGTGCTACTGCGTATTGGGGACACAGTAGGTAAAACAAATTAAAGGTAATAATATTTAAGGAGCCAGGGGACGAGTGTAATATTGGGAGAAAAAAAACCTCAGAATTTCCAAGATTGAAGTAGTTAATTTGCGAGAAAAAAAAACTTATAATCATCCATAATCATTTCTTTTTTTTATCTACAATGGCCCTAATAGGCCGTAGCAACAAGGACATCAGAGCCAACTGTAAATTACCAAGAGCTGCTGAGGTCACACTCTTCTCCCTGATATGACCATGGATGCTGACCAGCTTTTAGCAGCTCTCAGAAAACATAGGCAATAAATGTATATCTGAAAATAATGGAAATAAAGGCATTGTTTCACATATTCAAAATCTGAACAGTTAGTTTCTAGTCTAAAGCATCTCGGATGTCAACTTGGTGAAAATGCTGTCAGTTATGACTGTTTGTGAAATCTATGCTGGAAAACAAGCAAAAAAGGAGGCGCAAGAGGACCTTTCTGAATGTGGTCCTTATTAATCAATGAAAGGTTGACTTTCTAGATGTGGCATGTGCTTCTTATGGAAACCATCATGGTCATGTTTACGCAACTTTGGATATGGTGGCTAGATAAACAGCAGTGTGAGGTGTAGCCCTTTACCCTAACTCTCCACTTCCTCTTTCAGAGAGAAGAAGCCGATTGGCTGGGACACAGACATCTCCTGGCTGACAGGAGAAGAGTTACATGTAGAAGTGCTGGAGAATGTTCCGCTCACCACACACAACTTTGTAAGTACTGTACTCCAGTGACGAGAAACATTATATATTAATTATATTGCTCAGCCTTAATCTGGGTTCACACAAGACGCATAAGCGCCACGATTTACGTTTATGGAATGGTTTCGGCATCGGGTCTGTTTGCTTCATGTGCCATGAACGACTCTGGCAAGAAATACACTGATAATCTATCATGAAGGACATAAATTATATATATATATATAAGTGATCAGACAGACAGAGATACCTCTAATGAAAACAGCGGAGGAGCAGAATCCCTCGTTGACTGGTGTGGAGAAATGTGCTTCTGGTGTGAACAGCCAGGCTTCTGCTCGCGTCCAATGTGAATCTGGCCCTTGTATCCACCAGCTGTCAGAAGAATTCCATCAACACCACCTGTCAAGGGTTCATTCATGTTCCACACAGCCAATACCACAATCATCAATAATCCAATCTCAACCCTCAAACAAACCGCGCAGTATGAAAGAGGAAGTGGGTTTGTCGACTCCTGACCCCCCCAAAACAGAAGAACAATGCCCCACCTTGAGATTTAAAGGCAGTCATACTCCATATTCCTGTCCGAATCCAGTCCTGGAAACCCAAGTCCTCTTATCACTCCCACCCTCAGTAACCAAATCCGCAGCACTCTTATCACTCGCATCATCAGCAAACACGTCCACAGCCCTCCTAATCGGCAGACCAACATAACCGCCCTTCAGTTACCACCTTGACCCATACAGCACAATCACCATCGTGCATTACCTCCCATTCCTTTGTACAGGGTTTAATGAAGTTCAACAACCCTGGAGGGCGCTATGGCACCGCCCTACCACGACAGTTGAAAGTGCCATTGACTGTAAGGAACTGGAGAGGCAAAGGTGTTGTGGTTACAGCCTCAACATATACTCTGCTCAGTGAACATGTGTGGGTTAGTGTGAAAGCTCCGGAGGACAAACTGACCCCATGGACTGAAGGTGGGCGCGACTGACTCAGTGGTAGAGCAGGGTCGTCCTTCAATCAGATGATCGGCGGTTCAATCCCCGGCTCTGCTAGTCCATGTGGATGTGTCCTTGGGCAAGACACACAAATGTCTCCCGTAGCTGTGCCTACGGTGTGTGAATGAGCATGTATGTTATCTACTCCTGATGGGCAGGTGGCACCTTAGCTCCTCCCATCAGTGTATAAATGGGTGTGAATGGGTGAATGATGTCATGTAGTGTTAAAGTGCTCTGAGTGGTCAGAAGACTAGAAAAGCGCGATACAAGTACAGTCCATTTACCATTTGAAGGTCCACTCTATCTGGCTGACGGGGAAACCAGGAACCCCCTTGGTTGGGTAGAGATAGACTGAGCCTGCAGGATAAAACCTGGCTGGTAGCTGTAGTGGTGCTTGACCCCAATACCCTTGCATTTCTGCTGGGATTGGACTTAATTTTCTTCCAGCGAGATAAGACTTGCAGCAGTACTGGTCCAGAAATCCAATCTTGGACCTGAGGAAGTCCTTGCTTTCGCCAGCCACAGTCTGAATCTAGCCAAGAGGAATTTTGCTGTCACAGAGTTGGAATGCTTGGCTGCGGTGTGGGCATTGGAGAAGTGGAAGACATATTTGGAAGTTGCCCTTTTACTATGGTGACAGATCTTGCCTCTTTTCTATGGGTACAAAAGTACAACATTATGCCAGATGTCCCCTCTGGAGCCCCAACAGGAAATCAGCTGTGTGTGTGTGTGTGTGTGTGTGTGTGTGTGTGTGTGTGTGTGTGTGTGTGTGTGTGTGTGTGTGTGTGTGTGTGTGTGTGTGTGTGTGTTATGTCTGCTTCCTCGGGACCATCAGAAGAGCTTCCCATCTCCCTTGAAGATGTGTGGAAGGCGCAGCAGGAAGACTCTGAATGCCAGGCCCTGTATCAAAAGGTTGTGGAAAAAGGTCAAGTCATTATCAACTCAAATAGCTCATTCAGCATAATGAAGGATCTCCTCTACCGTGTTGTCCCGTACAAGACTATATACCAACTATAGCTGCCATCTTCAGGACGAAGTATTTTCACCAAGACCCCGTCTCTGGTCATCTCGGAAGGTGCAAAACCTACCGGAGTCTGCAACACCTGGTCTGTTGGCTAAAGCTGAGATGTCCGATAACATGTTCAGAACTGTCAAGTGTGTCAAAAACATAAACCTGAAAACAGTAAACTGGCGGGAAAACCCTGAGGGATGCTTTTGGGGTGGATTTAATGGGACCGTTTCCCAAGAGCTCCAAACAAAATGTCTACTTACTAGTTTTTGTGAACTATTACTCCAGGTGGATGGAACTGTTCCCCTTAAGAAATGCAACTTCAGAAACCATTTCTCAAGTCCTGGTGAGAGACATCTTGACCCAATTGGTACATCCTGATTTCATTCTGTCAGATCGTGGGTCACAGTTCATCTCTTCAGTCTTCCAAATTGTGTGCCAAACCTGGAACGTGGGACACAAATTAAAAACAATGATTGCATCCTATGTTGGACACCCGCATAAGCATTGGGATATATACCTCCCAGAGTTCCGGTTTGCTATAAATAAACTGTTCAAAGGTACTGGGAGTACCGGATGTATGTAGTTTATTTTGTGTATAATTGCTGTTGTTAAACGGCAGATACAGACACTGTAATTGGATTTCCGGATTTGTTCACACACTCAACTCACACCAATTTTTTTGCTCCCTTGATGGAATACACTTCTTGAAGGCGAAACGGAGTTGTTGTCTATTTGTTTTTGTAGTGCTGGTTTTTGGTGAAATATATTTCATTGCTACTGGGTATTTGCTTTATTGTTTTGTATGGTTTGACTGAGCCATTTTATTTCTATTTTATAACTATTTGTCAGACGTGATTGACTGGCAACCCTCTTCACTTAAAAGGGTCTAACCCGCTACACCCTTCTTGGTCCTGATTCTGTGTCTGTGTTTGTTTTACAGGTGAGGAAGACCTTCTTCACACTGGCCTTCTGTGACTTCTGCAGAAAGCTGCTCTTCCAGGGATTCCGCTGTCAGACCTGTGGCTACAAGTTCCACCAGCGTTGCAGCACTGAGGTTCCCCTCATGTGTGTCAACTACGATCAACTAGAGTAAGTCCTACACAAGGGAAGGACCATGATGCTGCAGCCAGTTTGAGATCGAACCAACTGTAATGCAATGTAGTCTTGTCATGCTACAAGAATCTCTTGGGATCCTGGATTTGAGTTATTATGGCAGTGCTTGAAATGGGCCATTACTATTACTTATTACTCGGTACCAACTGACCCAGTACCTATAATTATTGTAGGCACACATGATGTAGTTATTGTACATATCTTGCAAAATAGGCCTTTATGCTGCTTTAACGACCCATAAGAGGAGGCCAGAATGTGCAGCTGTGTGAACTACAACACATACAATATGCAAAGTTAGCTCCATCAAAAGCTACCAGATGGCCGAAACCTTCACGGGTCCAGTTTTGCAAACCCACATTCTCCAGCTCAGTACCGGAACTGACCAGTTACCCCCTGACTATATCCGAGCCAAATGGTGTAAATATATACGACCCACGACGCGGCCCGTAAATAAACACACATGCTGCTTCACAGTCACTAGCTTTACAGTGCTTTATACATTTTTTGGGGAGGGATTCTCTTTCACGGTCTGCGCTCCATGCCGCTGTCCGGGATGGCCACACATTCTGCGCAATCAGTGCCAGCCATTCACAATATATTCATTTTAATTCCTGATTTCTCTAGAAAAAAAACTTTTGTTCTCACCCGCTGCCCACTTGCCTTTAGTTCATTTTGTGCAGGAATCCGGTGGATGGGTTTCTGCTGGTGTCGGAGACTGAAATGTATCCGCTCAGCATGTTTTATGGCATTGTGATGCCTCAAAGTCTTTCGTCAGAGTCAACAATACACCGATCTGTTTCATGTCAGACTTGCCAAACATTGAGCTCTATATATTTACTGGTCGAACTCCACAAAGTTTACACCTCAGTGTGTTTCCATGTGTTGAGAGTACTACTTCATTGTGATAAAACGTTTTTAAAAAGCCCTTTAGTGTCTCCAGAGGGAGCTGTGTGTGAAGTCTGATAAATGACCCCAAGTGATGTCACTTGAGTCAGCGTCGGTTGGGGGATGAAAGAAGTGTGGAGGTGTGGAGTTAGAAAGGAGTTAGCTGACCAGACTTCCCATCTGTAGAGGCTCCAGGCCACATTAGTCGTAAATAACATAAAACACCCAAATATGAGACTGAACAGTTGAGTTGCTTTGTGGGTAATGCAGGCGCCAGGTTCTGAGGAGGAAGAAGAATGTGGAGACGATATTTCTGCTGCATTGATTTTGATCCTTTACTTTTTAAACTGTCTATTATGAGTTCAACAATGTTTCTCGGTGTGTGACCCTAAATCAATTGAGTACTCTTTAAAGGTTGCTAAACTTAGTCTGTTGGTCTTTTTGCTTTTGCAGAATAAATGTTGATGTTGTCCTTGATTTTCCCGGGAACAACTGTGCGATGGGAGAACATGACATGAAACGTGTTGGTCCCTTCCTGAACCAAGCTCTCTGCTGTACAGCTGTGTGTCATCTAGTGTCTCCTGATTCAATTCTACGTGAGGCTCCAGCCCCGAAACAAGTTGTGTGGAGAATAATTGAATAACAGAGAAGTAATCTCGATGATGTTTGTTCTGCAGCTTGTTGCTAGTGTCCAAATTCTTCGAGCATCACCCGTTTACCCAGGAGGAGGTCTGCTCAGAGGGAACCACCCCTGTGTCTGAGGCCTGTCCATCACTGCCCCCATCAGACTCCACCGGGTGAGTCCCCCTCTTAATGTGCTTCTCCAGTGTTTTATCAACAGCATTGTTTGGTCTACTTTTCACTTACATAATTCATCTTTCCAGTTCTATATGCCACACCACTGTGTCCCCGTCCAAGTCCATACCCATCCCGCCCAGTTTCCGGCCCAATGAGGAGGACCACCGCAACCAGTTTGGCCAGCGGGACCGCTCGTCCTCAGCCCCCAACGTCCATATCAATACCATTGAGCCTGTCAACATCGATGTGAGTCTGCTACCACTTTGTTGGACTGACTGATTCTGATAGATGTGTGCTTCTCAACCATTTACTATGAACGGTCATCATGACTGCAGGTTTTGGTCCCACCAAACAGGAACCGATACCACTGATTAACACACCGTAACCAGAGAAAAGGAGCCAACCAACTAGAAGCTGCAGTTATATTTGGCAGATTTTAGTAGCAGCTATCATCTATGTTACTTTTTGACAAATGGTGACCTTCACGTACGCATTTCAAACATTGTGCGAAAACAGAAAAAAAGATAACTCTGAATATCGGCCAGCCCTGCTCCACCAGTTGCGGTTCTGTAAAGCTTACCGGCGGAGCCCCGTGCCACCTTCATCCCTTTCCAAGTCTAACTAGAGCCGCACCGGCACAGAGAAAAGCACCTGGCCAACGCTGGGGAGTGATCCCACAAGGGGACCTTCCCACACCGCGTAGCGGGACTCGGCCCTGCAGAGTTGGATCCCCCAGGCAAACGATGTGGATCCCACCCACTGAGAAGGGTCCAAATATTATGGTTTCATTATGAAACTGTGGCGGGCCTACATTGACTGTGGTCTGTCTTGGTAAATAATGGACTGCAACGAAAATGAAAATGCGATTTATTGTGGAAAATGGAAAACAGAGCTTTTGGAAAACGACGATGTAAGCGCTATATTAATCACGGCCTCCGACTAGTTCCACTCGGTTCAGTGCACCGTTTTGTAAAGGTAAGGCTGTTTGCTGCCTTTTTATGAAGCAACTCTCTGTCTTGTCACTGAAGATAAACTTCAGTTCTACAGCATAATTTAGAATTAGGATACATGTGTTCGAATGAACTAGAACAAATTGTGTTCCTTCTTATTCATTTGGACATTTATTTGTTTAAAACAGTTGCTGCCCTGGTTTGTGCAACAGCTTAGACTCAGCTTACCAGAATCTAGATGGATGTTCATGAAGTGGAGTCATTAAAATGTGTACAACTCATGTGAATACATCCTGGCCGCCTTAATTTGCACCACCTATAGCGAATGTCACTCGCATGTTTAAATGTGTTAACCTTAAAATTGACTCGACATCGAGTCAAAACACACCATCAGTACTGGCCTTGGTTCTGAAAACATGAATAACCACAGTTCCTAATAATGCTGCTATGGTAAACAGTGCAGTACAGTAAATTCTCTGTGTGTCTGTGTGTGTGAGAGAAAGTCTTTATATTGTTAATTTCCCCTGTCCTTTCTTTTCAGGACTTGATTCGAGATCAGGGCTTGCCAAGGTCTGATGGAGGTAAGGATCAAAATAGGAGACTTGTGGCTCTTTCTATGGCTTTTTTTCCCACCATCCCGCGTCTGTGTGCTCTTGGTCTTTTGTGTGTGTGTGAAGATCAGACCCAAGAAGTTGAGTCGGTTCTGTTTAGTCCTGCACCCTACCATTCACTGGGCGCAGTAGCTGAGGACACTTTTTTTTTCAGATCTGTGGGTCATGGTTTTAAGGTAGATCTTCCACTTCAGCCGCCCTGGTTTTCTCTTTTCAGTCTTCCTGTGAGCTGCTCTGCCAGGCTGAGCTCCTCCTCAGAGGAGTGAGGAGGAACACACGTGGCTAATGGCATTTTTCACAAGTGTAGTGATGTTAAAAGCAGCTTCAGTTTGTCACTTAATCAGGGGCCTGTTTTAGTTTTCATGATTTAAAGATAATTGATTAGGTTGCATGCTTTTGTTAAGAGAGCTAATTATAGTTCAGAAACAACAGCTGGTACTTAAAAGTTCTAGAAACATACAGACTCTGTTTATTCAAGTAAATGCAGTAGTTCATGAAGAAAGATGTCTCAGTGTAAAGGGCTAGTTCAGACGTTTTGGATATGTGACCAACATGCTCTTATTTTCCATGAGAAGTCTGGTAACACGTTTTGAAGATATCCAACCGACGGTCTTAAAACGTCCTTAATGAGGGCACTTCCCTTTCAATGGCATATTTCCAGTACGTTTGACAACGCCACTGAACTGTTGCGTTCAAATTCCTGAATTGGGGTTCACCCATTGTTCATGCATCCAGTGCAACACCTAAGACTGTTCAGTGTCAAACTAGCAATTTACTTAAAGGAGTAGTTCAACATTCTGGAAAATACATGGATACGCTTTCTTTTGGGGCTACATGAGAAACGGCGGCCACCCATTCAAGTGCCCCCACCATGTCTGCTGCCACGCTGTGGTATAATCGTGCCCCTACATGATGCAGACCCAATCTAAAATGTGTGTCAAGTGTTATACATAGAACAAAAATCCAAAATATGTAATTGACCTGACTTTGGGGCAGAATGCCTAAGCTACTCCAGGTAATGTTGCTCAAAATAAGATTTTGGTTAAACTCAGCCTTATTGATGCCCCATGATGCATCAGCACGAAGCTGATGCATCATGGGGATTGACGAGAACGTCTCAGTCGCAAACAATATGACAATTCTCCCAGCAGGTCCAAACTACTCTGTCATGCTAATGCTAAAGCACAGTCAAGGGCAGGGCTTCCACACTGTAGTGCACATTAGCGTCATGCTCTATTTCTGGTCTTGTTCGGGGTATTTCTCACTGACTTGACGCACAGCAGTCTGAATACCTACAATACATGAATGTGTTGAAGCTAAACAGTGCTAACGGCGCTGCTGCTGGCTACCTAGCTGCTGGCTAACTACTATTCAGTTAAGTTACAGATTGAGTAATGTTGATTAGATATTACCAGCAAAAGTAGTCGTCCGCTCTCCAGAATCGCTAGCTTCTCAAAGATGGTAGAGGCTTTCCTTGCTGAGCAACAATTTCTAACTGGTTGACTGGTCTAAGTACTTTGTGGTACTACACAAAAATGTTTTTTTTATTTCTGTTTGTGTACAGATTAAACAAACAAGACGCAAGGCATCAATCAGTGATCTTCTAGCTGTTAGTCTGTGTATTGTGTATGTAGCTTAATGTCTTCATGGTAAGCTAGGCTAACCACGGCCTGACTCCGGCTCTGAAGCCTACTTAACACACAGGCGTGAGAGTGATGTCCATCTCCTCATCTCACTTCAGGAAAAGAGAGCAAATATTTGCCTTAACGTGCCAATGAAATGTATTACATATATCTTGAATTTAGCAGTGTGCAGCCTACCCTGACAAAAGACATGTAGTGTGGTAGGAGGACTCTCCAGCCAGAAGCTCAGTTGTAGCCATGGACAGTAGTTAGCACGAGGTGAGACGGGCAGGGTGAGTAGCAGTGATGGTCTGTCTGTTTCTCTTTGCCCTGCAGCCCCCCCGACCCACCCCGCCCGCTGCTTGAGGAAGCACCGAACACGGACCTCAAGCCCCCTCCTATACTCCTACCCCAATGACATAGTGTTTGATTTTGAGCCTGAGCCTGTTTTCCGAGGTAGTTAGGCCTCTGTGTGTCCCTGTGTCCTTCACCCTCTCCACCCCACACCCCACACCCCCACTCCCCACACACCAACCTCAGCCCTGTGTCACATCCACTGTGTATGTGTGTGTGTGTGTGTGTGTGTGTGTGTGTCCCCACTCTCTCTCTCTCTCTCCCCTTTATGTCCGTACATGCTCTCTCTACCACACAGCTGACAGCTCACAGGTTACACATAGATCTCACCGTCTACTCGGATCGGACACTGCTCTTTCTGTGGTTGGGGATTTGATTGCTGAAATCCTCCTTTGATCAAGTAATGTTAATTGAAGTGAATAATCAATCAGTAATTGTTCAAATCTGTTGTTCACGTGCTCTGACTCTAGGCTTTAGTCGCACATCAAAATGCATTCAAATGACATATCTACTGCGCTGTGAAAGCACACACATAACTGCATTTGTTAGTTAGTTGGCCGCAAGATTTAAAAGAGATGATAATCAACGTGACTTCAGGTATTTAACGGGTAAGTTCACCAAAAAACCTAAAGTTGATCTACTTTCTGCTGAAGAAATGGATCCAGTGGAGACTAATGACAGTGTGTTCTGTCAGCCGGGGCTTGCAATGTTTCTGACCAAAAAATGCAATCGTGATTTAAATTGCGATTCTATATTTTCTCTACATCCATCTATAAATGAAAAACTTCGGACCAGTATTTGTGGCTGACATAGTTTAAACATATATTTGTCCCAAACAAAGTCACAAATGTATCCTATTTCTACAGAAATAGAATAATGCAGACTGCAACAACTCAGTCAGATACTTTTTTGTACGTATTTATTAAGATGGCATATTGGTACCACTTTTGCTTGATACTCGGCGTTCAAAAATTGTGTTATATTTATAACGGCTACAGTGCATGGAGTCATGGAGAAAAAGGTTGGCGACGAACATATTCAGTCTTCGTTAACAAATGAACACTGATCTAAATCTACCTATCATTTCACAAATGTTCACTGGAATAAACCTCCTCTTAGAAATAAGAAACTAAAAACAAGTGAAGTTAAATAGTCAAGTTATTTCATTTAGGACTTTGGAAAAACCAAACTAAGAAGTGCAGGTTGAGAGTTCCTTTTTTTGTTTGTCCAATTCACTGAATGAATGTCAGCGACCTACAGCTGAGTCAATTTGCAGATTTACATATTAAAATGTCCACCTCTTAATGGTTAAATGTTGCATGAGCCCAAACCGAGCATGTCATTTAATTATTTTGTTTAATTTCTATTCTTCTCTAATTTACCCAAAATGTTGTTTTATTTATTTATTTATCTCTCTTGGTGGAGCTTGGCTAGCAGTGTCTTTGTGCTAACCAAGGTTAAACTGGTCTTGGACCTTTTGTCTGTACTGGACCTTTTTCTTCTTCCATGTTGGTCTCATTGTAAATAGTTTAAAACCACCACTGAAGAGACAAACGTTAACGCTGCTTTCTGGTCAACATCATGGAATCCTTTGTGATCCTGACAGGAGTCCTTAATGACTGAACTTTGAAGTCTCGATCATTAAACCATTAACTGCCATCCAACCACGCACCCCCTCACCTCTGCATGTGACCACACACGCACACACACACACACACACACACACACACACACACACACATACCTGATCCAGAAGCCTCAATCCCTCTCCCTGCCCTTTCTTTACTTTTCTGCTTTGTCTCAGCTTTTCTTTTTTATTATTATTATTATTATTATTTATTTTTTTACCTATCCACCTCACCTGTCGTCTTGTATTTTTTTCCTTTCTCTTCATCCCTGATCCCCCTCCAGGTTCCACCACAGGGCTCTCGGCCACGCCTCCCGCCTCTTTACCTGGCTCTCTGACCAATGTCAAGGTTTCACAGAAGTCCCCATGCCAACAGAGGGAGCGCAAGTCCTCGTCCTCGTCCGAGGACCGCAATAAGATGGTGAGACATTGACACAGAGGGTGCCATTTTTCTGGAGTTGATTGTCTGCGTGCTTGTGTTGACTGAGTGCCCTGTGGAACAGAAAACTCTGGGGAGAAGGGACTCCAGTGACGACTGGGAAATCCCAGAGGGTCAGATCACCCTGGGTCAGAGGATAGGCTCCGGATCCTTTGGAACTGTCTTCAAGGGGAAGTGGCATGGTAAGACCGACGCTGTCCTCTGTTTTCAGACCAGTAGCATCAAGTAAGGACCCCGTTTACATCCTCTGGGTAGCAACTCATCATTCGTAGAAGTAAGCCCGTGAATTAGTGTGTTACAAACACATCAATGAGTCACACTGTTGCACAGCACATGTTCTTTTATTACCATGAACACACACACACACACTGTAGCTTCATTTGACTCTATCCCACACAGACCGTCCTCACTAGAGCAGATGTCAGTATGCCATTTGAAAGTAGTCCCACTATTTCCTCCTCTTTGAGTACCTAAAAACTACACTGACCAGCTGTTTTAAAGAAATGACTGAGCCTTTTTTCTTTTTCTGAACAAAGTAGGCTCATCTCAATTTCACAGATTTATTCTTGCCGTTTCAAACAAACATGCTAACGTTTCGGCCTCAAGACCCTGGAAACCCAAGTTGCTCCCAGGGCCCTTCACAGCAGCCCACTGCTCCTACTGTGTACCATGTCTGAAACAATAGTGAGGTTCTAAAGTAGCTGTACACTTGACCATGTTTTAGCTCAGTAGTTTAGGGTTAGCTAACAGTGCAACATTATCTAATTTTGGACTATATTTTATTGACATGTCCTCCATCTCCTCCCAGGTGATGTGGCAGTGAAGATGTTGAATGTCACTGCTCCCACACCACAACAGCTTCAGGCCTTCAAGAATGAAGTGGGAGTCCTCAGGTAACTTCAGTCAGGGGTAGATTCCTGCACCTGTTTGAAATGAACATCTTATTCCTGGAGACAGAAAGGGCTGCAGTTCTGGCTTCTCATCGACTTGTGTGTTTGTGCACCAGGAAAACGCGTCACGTGAACATCCTGCTGTTCATGGGCTACACCACCAAACCTCAGCTGGCCATCGTGACCCAGTGGTGCGAAGGCTCCAGTCTGTACCACCACCTGCACATCATCGAGACCAAGTTTGAGATGATCAAGCTGATTGACATCGCCCGGCAGACCGCTCAGGGCATGGAGTAAGTCACACACACACACACACGCACACACACACACACGCGCGCACAAGCCATGTGTGTAATTGGTCTCATAACTTTTCTCTTTTCCTCCTGCAGTTACCTGCATGCCAAATCAATCATCCACAGAGATCTGAAGAGCAACAGTATCCTTTTCAAACATTTCACTCAATCAGCTTGTCTTAAGGCTGAGGCCTTTTTGTCCAAATTAAATTAAATTCAGCTGATGATGGCGGGATGAAAATATAACCTCCGTCCTTAGAACGCAGAAGTCCTACTTCAACGGCTCAGTATTAGAGTGTTTCCTTGACCTCATCTTCTCCAGATATTTTCCTCCACGAGGATCTGACGGTGAAGATCGGTGACTTTGGTCTAGCTACAGTCAAGTCCCGCTGGAGTGGCTCCCACCAGTTTGAACAGCTGTCTGGCTCTATACTGTGGATGGTCAGTGTTCATCCCCTACCAGTGACCCTTCACCAAGTTGTCTTTTTGAGCAGTTTTCTTGTGTTGGTCCTTTGTTGTTACAATAGTCATGAATAGGTGTGAGCTAGTCGGTGTAACCTGTGCTCTCTCAGGCCCCAGAGGTGATCCGGCTGCAGGACAAGAACCCCTACAGCTTCCAGTCAGACGTCTACGCCTTCGGCATCGTGCTGTACGAGCTCATGTCAGGAGCACTGCCCTACTCCAACATCAACAACAGAGACCAGGTCAGAGGACTCAATGAACCACACGCATGTTTTAAAAACAACAAAACACATTTCCCAGCTGACATTGAACGAAGGCAGGGTAATGTGGGTGGTGATTTTTTTTTTTCAATTATTAAACATAAACAGTGTGTACAGTTGAGGCTGCTGGTGAATAAATGCTTCAACTTCTCAAGACCAAAGCCAAGTCCCCTTGTCTTGCTTGCCACCTGCTGATTGTGAAGGAGTCAGCCCCATCTTCAGCTCTCCCTTTAAGGTGGACCAGCTGAGAATACCTAGAGGTGGACTGTATTGAGGGTGTAGGAAGTACACCGGTAGGAATCTTGACTATACTGCACTGATCGCTAGAGCCTAAAGATCGATTGGCCGTTGACTGTCAGGGGCGGGGTTTCAGCTGATGGGGCGATCACTTTCATATGTTTGATATTTTGCCCGTCACATTTACACAGCGACGAATCCAGTGACATCCCAGCCACACATACACCACATGTGTCTGAGTGAGAAAGACATAAAGTCTAAAATTTGTCACAACTGCAAGTCCAAAATAATCCATAGAGGAACAGCCTTAGAAACATTAGGAACGACTAATTTAATCAGACTCTTATTATATTGCAAGTCCTTCCCATCATGCTAATCAACGTGACCAGCTCGTCTGCCGACAGCACAGAACTCAACAGCTAACGGAGGTTGTGTTGACTTAAATGGTGTGTTCAAGCTCTACTCAGTGAACATGATTACTGGGCAAAGGTAAATGATAATGTTGTCATGATGTGTTCACATGTAATCTTGTAAAATGTAGGTTTAGCTTAACTTTGAAGTGGATATTTCACAGCAATGTGAAATAGATATTAGAGGGGGAATAAACTGTTTACATCCTCACACTAGCTCTACGCAGCTTATGACACATCATTAAAACTAATAATGGCAAGAATAAATATTTAAATAAAAATACAATAATTTATTTCCTATTTATTTGAATTGCCTGTGTTCTGGAAATAAGCACCATAGATGACAATAACAAAGTAAAAATATAACATTTAACATTTTTGACAGTTACATTGACTTCCGGATGGTTAAAACTTTTCCATACCGGAGCTCTACCCCTTCAAAAGCATTAAAAATATTATTTAGAAAAACGACTATACCGTGCTACATACCATTTCCGTTTCATGCTTCAAAATTATCCCGAAATATAAATTTTTGTCCATTTCAGTGGCAGATTTAGGGGCCCCAGGCCAACGCCATCGTGCTTAACTTCTCCTTTACTTCCTCTAACTGTGAATGTTGGCAGAGGTAGAAGAAGTACTCAAAAATGTTTTTGAAGTAAAACTAGTAACTATTGATGGTAAAACTATTACTACCTGACAGTGAAAGTCCTGCACTCAAATGTTTACTCTGAGTGAAGAGTGGCAGAGAGGAATTATCAGCACAATGTACTCCACTCAAGGTGGAACCGTCAGTTCTAACATGATGCTGGATACTTCAATTAATTATAATGCATCCGTTTTTAATCGTTAGACATGTCGTGAGTCAAATCTGAGCCTGCAGCGTAACTGGTAAAAAAATTCTGTCTAGTAAATTAAGTAAATTATTTTCCTCTGACGTGTTTAAA
Source organism: Ophiodon elongatus (assembly GCA_016806645.1). Lineage (NCBI taxonomy): Eukaryota > Metazoa > Chordata > Actinopteri > Perciformes > Hexagrammidae > Ophiodon > Ophiodon elongatus. The sequence goes on from JACSYO010001636.1 coordinate 1,948,095, forward strand.
CATCATAATACATCTATAGCTGTTCTGCGCTTTATTGATCGCTACAGCTCTACAAAATGTTTATCCCAGTAAACCGATGTTCTAATGACTCCTATCTGTATTCCCATAGATCATATTCATGGTAGGTCGAGGCTACCTGTCTCCTGACCTCAGCAAGGTGCGCAGCAACTGTCCGAAGGCCATGAAGAGACTGATGGCCGACTGCCTGAAGAAGAAGAGAGAGGAACGACCTCTCTTCCCTCAGGTGAGACAAATACATACTAATGCTTCTGTAGTTCATTGGGAGGCGGCCGACGCTTACGATTTGCTAGATTAAGCTCATCACAGCTGAATTATTATAGTTTTAGAATCAGATATTTATTTTAAAACCGGCTTGCGTGAGATATTCTTATCTATCCCCTGTATTAAATATTTCATACATTAGCAAAGCGTGTTACTCTTTATATATTCAGTGTAATGTCCCTTTACTCAGCACGTATTCCATCAGTACAACAATAGTCATATCACACGTTCTTATGTTTTTCATTCAAAGATGAATTCCATTCCCTCCTCTTTCCTATACCTACCAAAAACAATGTGCTGTAATTCATAGATATCCATGTTATGTTATCCACATAATGATGAACAAGGAAGTTTAATTACTGCAAAGGCCGCTTTGGGTGGGCGGGAGAGGTGGATGTGTCCAACAAACACACAGTGACACGGAGCAAAGCCGAGGCTCCGGGGGCGGTGAGGTGCAGAAAGTACGCTCAACACTGAAAGGGCAAGAAAACCATCACAAGTAAAAAGCCAATACTTTAGGCCTGTCAATACGCCTGATCAACAAGCATAAACATTTAGAAAAGTGATATTTCATCCATCAGCACTATTTTACTCAAGCACAGCATGAGTATCAACTAAGAACTAAACCCATAAGGAGTATCAATAGTCTTAACTTCATCTATCCCTGCTCTTGTTCACTATGTGGGACAGGAGAGTAACGTTTTATGCCATGTTATAATGTTAATAATCTAAACTTTATTTATATAGCAAAACAAAGTTACAAAGTGCTTCACAATAAAACCATATAAGCAAATAAGACACCGCAAGGGCCCGGTCACCTTTAGTGACCCGTCGTGATTTTGGAACTGTTAGTAGGGTCCTGATGGATGACCTCAGGCAGCGGTCTTGCTCATGGGAAGTCAGCAGATTGCAGATATAGGAAGGAGCCAGGCCATTGAAGGCTCTAAAAGCAAGCGCATTTTAAAAATCGATTCTAAAACTCCCAGGTAGGATTGGTGTGATGTGGTCACTTCTCTTTGTACGAGTCAAAAGCCTGGCAGGAGCGTTCCATATCAATTGCAGCCTGCTGATGCCAGAATAAAGTGCATTGCAGTAGTGAAGTCTGTAAGAGAAGAAAGCATGAAGGACTCTTTCTATGTCTGCAGATGAAAGGAATGATCTGATTTTGGTTAGTTGTCTTGAGTACAGCAGGAAAAAAAGTCAGTTCAGAGGGCCAGCGGGGGTCATTATATTTGCATCCGATTTGGAGTCATTTAATTGCAGGACGTTTTTGGACATCCAATTTTTTATGTCGACAAGGCAGGACATGATCCAAGAAACAGTGGTGGTGCCAGGCTTACTTAGGATGTACAACTGGGTATCATCTGCATAGCAATGAAAGTCACTATTGGGCCTGCGTATGATTTGTCCCAACGGTAGAATATATATGGTAAACAGGAGGGGACCCAAAATAGACCCCTGGGGGACCCCACAGAAGAGAGGAGCACATCAACCAATCCAGCGCCATACCACTGATGCTAACATACTGTAGTTCTTCAGACAGCTGATTAAGACATCGTGATCCACTGTTATGAATGCTGTGCTGAGTTGAAGAAGAATTGAGATGGAATACAGGCCTGTGTAGGAGGAGAGCAGAAGCTGATTGATGGCCGTGACCAGAGCAGTCTCAGTGTGTAGGGAGCGAAAGTAAGACTGAAATTTCTTCCTTCTTTAAAAAGGGGTAAACGGTAGCATGCGTAAAATTAGAGGGGAAAATACTAGTTGACCGAGAGCAGTTAGTGGTAAATGGACTGTACTTGTATAGATCTCTTCTAGTCTTCCGACCACTCACAGCGCTTTAACACTACATGTCATTCATCCATTCATACACTGATGGGAGGGGCTACCATGCAAGGGGCCACCTGCTCATCAGGACTAACTAACCATTCATACATCGCAACAGCCTACGGGAACAGATTTTTTTAATGTTATGTAGGTGAAAAAAGGCAGTCTTTGAAATTTGTTTAAGAACATAACCTGATCAAAGATAACTCCGAGATTCTTTAAGATGGTGCTGGATGCCAGGGCAATGCCATCTAGAGAAACTATATCATTAGATAGTTGATTTCGGAGGAGTTCTCGGCCTAGTAAAATAACTTCAGTTTTGTCTGAGTTTAACATCAGGAAGTTGCAGGTCATCCAGGTTTTTATGTCTCGTAATCGTACGATAAGTCGATAACGTAAAAAGGATTGAAGTCATATCCATATCCATATCCATCCATCCATTTACTTCTGCTTTTCCGGAGCCGGGTCATGGGGGCAGTAGGCTTAGGAGGGTATTCCAGACGTCCATCTCCCCAGCAATGCATTCCACTTCTTCCAGACGAGATATGTAATCTCTCGAGGGAGGTTTCCAGGTAGCATCCTGATCAGAGGCCCGAACCTGTCTAATAGCTAGCTGGTGGCTAGATGTTTTAATATGTTTTAATATGTTTTAATATGTTTACACATGCTGTGTCGATGCAGTGAGAGCAGTTTCTAAAACCCTGTCACACTTTCTGCACGCTGACTGGCCGCTGAGCGGCTACTCCTTGCTCCAAAAATTGTTGGTGGAATTTTACAAATAGGCGTCATTTGGATCAACAAATCGCTTATTGGGAATCTAAAAGGTAACTTTTTCTCCTGAAAAACTATTAAATCGTAATGACAGCTTTTTAAAAATATTTATTGGCAAGTAAAGGATGATAAAGCTGGCGACGCTACGCAAAGTTATCACACTTTTGGTCTTAACCCTAACCCTAAGAACACAAATTGACACAATGTGAAAGTGTCCTACTTCAGGCAAAGAGTGAGGTGAATACTTCTTTTTATACTTCTTTATCTTCTTCTTATTCTGGCCTTCTTCCACTCTTCTTGTTTTATTGGTAGGTGCCATTTGATTGAATGACCTGTGGTCACTAGATGTGAGCTAATGTCCGACATACTGCCGCCTGTTTTACCAGAGGCGAATGTAGAAAACACATCAAATAGGTTATTCCTACCACCAACCTTTTTTTCAAATAATTTTCTTTTTTACGGTGAAATATTTAAACTGCAGGGCAGAGTTGAGAAGAATGGTGAAATATGGAAGAATGCTAGGATACACGGGAGGGTTGACAGGTGTGACACTGATTGAAACATCTGCATGGTAGACAATGCTAGTAAGTTATTGAAGAGTACTTCTGAATTCATCATGCAGGCAATTCCACCCCATCACCCCATTCAATGTTTCTTTTATCTGTCCGTTATTAGTGTCTACCACGTCACTATGTCAATCCTTTTTTAATTTGTGTATTTCCGTTATAGTATAAACTCTGGTATCAGTCGGTGATGATTGGATACTGTGTACTGGGAGCCTGAGAATATGAGACGGGGCCACAGATTTGAGTCAATAAGGAAGTGATTGGCTTTGCCACCAGATGGCCTCAGAGGTTTACATGATGGAAGAAAGCAGTCGAACTGAAGCAATGGCTCATTAGTTACCCAGCACACACCATTGTTGATGGTTATGTTTAGTTACTGAGTTAGTGAGTTAGTATTCTGACTGATGACCCTGCGGCTGTGCTTTGTATTCTGTCAGATCTTGGCGTCCATCGAGCTGCTGGCACGCTCATTACCCAAAATCCACCGCAGCGCCTCAGAGCCTTCGCTAAACCGAGCCGGCTTTCAGACGGAGGACTTCAGCCTGTACGCCTGCGCCTCGCCCAAAACCCCCATCCAAGCCGGCGGCTATGGTGAGCTCATACACGAACACCCGTCTCAGTAAATGCACACAAACTCCTTCAAAGGAACATTGATAAAAACATGGACTAGACTGACATATTGGTTATATAGACTGTTGTTCACTTGATCAGTCCGACACGGATTGAATGTGGAAAGACTTAATCTGAATTGATTATTAATGTTAGCAGATTTAATTCACATATAAAGGAAGCCCTTTATAGATAGGCCATCAAATACCAGCAATAAATACTAGCTTTGTGAAATGTTGCCACTGTGATCTTTAGCTTCTATCTTTATCTTGTTAACCTGTTTTTATCCTGGATATTTCCTAGAAACACTTTTTGTAGAAACTCCTTTCTTCTCTATGAAATCGCTTTTCCTCAAATTTAGATAATATTTCTTCAGGGAGTGCATTTAGCGACAGTGTGGGCTCCATGGTAATGTAGCTCTGACAGCATGATGGAGTAGCAGTGGGGGCGGGGCTTAGCAAAGGGTCAGTTGTATGTTAATCCTCTCAGAAAGCTGTTATTGAACACGTAGTAGTAGTAGTAGTAGTAACCGTCCTCGTTCAAACTGCTTTATTGTATTATGGCTATACACATAATGAAAAGATGCCCACAGAGAAATCTGAGTGGACATTCCTCTGGCTGCACACTAATCTTGTGTCTTTATTTCTTTTTAGGGGAGTTTTCGGCATTTAAGTAAGTGCTGCAGATCCCACAAGTCCATCTCTCTTCGTCACTTCCCAAAAGTCTCGTGTCCATGCGGTGGATTCATTCATTACTGAAAAAACTGAAAAAAATAGTCTCAAAGAATGTGCTTTATTCTTCCTCTGTCAACCTGAAGAAGGCAGCCTCACTGGAGTCCTTCCAACAAAAAGCTGTCCAGCAGGCAAACAGCAACACACACCACTCAATTAGGAAACAAAATACAAAAAACACAATCAAGAAACTTGAATCACACAAAAAGAAAAGGGTAAAAAAACCAAGACACAAAGCTATCCATACCAAAACGTTTTTGAGGAGGAGACGTCAAACTCCACAGACGGTCGCCTGCTGGAGGGAAAAGACGAAGGCAAAAGGAAGGAGAGACGGAGGCCAGACGTCAGGAGGAGTCGAGGCTTCGGGCGCCCCTCGCCCATCATGTCCTGTGCAGGTGAGGCTGGTTCATCCGCCCGGCGCTGGACTGCTCTTTGAGGGACGGCAGAACCGGGCCTGTGGGAGGAGAAGAGGCCCGCCGGTTGAGATGGAAGGCCAGGCGTTAACCAATCCCCGTTACTCAGCAGGGTTAACCCCTAAGGAAGCGGACTTGAAAGAAAGATCTATTTTTATTTTTGAATTTGTTTCTCATGTTTCAGATTTTAGCCAGCACTTAGGAATGCTTTTTTCTGTTTTATGGCGGCTATTTGAGAAGAAGGCTTTCTTTCGGGTCACATGTTGAGCCCCCACAGGGCTCAACAATGAAATTCTGCAAAATACATGTTTGCCTCCAACAAATTCAACACCCATGAGGAAACGGTAACAGCTGTTTTATCTACTGACATATTTTGTTCTACCTTTTCAAACTTCAAAACCTTCAGATGAAAACCGGGATCTGGTAGAAACATGATGGGGCCGACGCTTTTCCACCGGAAATAGGAGCTGTTCTTTGGGAAGGAAAAATGCTCGTTTGTTTGGTGGTAAAAGATCCACGAGAGGGATTTCTCATGAAAAGGGCCCGGTCTAAGCCAACCAATGAGATGCTTGTTAATTAGCCAGCTTCATTAGTGTTGGAAAGAGACTCTCTACCTTTCCAAAGGTTCTCATGTGGACGTGACGTGTTCTGTGACCACAGGATCTGTTTACAGGGGGAAGAGATGCAGAGGAGTTTGGTGATGGAGCTCCAGAAGAGAGGTTCCTTCTTTAGTTTAAAGAGCCTGGTCAAAGCCCAGCTGGTGGCCAGCCCTTACACTGAGCTGCAGAGTGTGTACAGTAAGTTGTGACACAGCATCTTTACAACAAAGCTTTTCTTTTGCTTCACACGGTATTTTCCCCACAAAACCCAACCTCCGATTTTTTTTTTTTTTTTTTTTTTTTTTGGTAATAGCAATTGCATGTCTTGTTTTCCCCCCCCCCCACCCCCCCCCTCATGTGACTTTGATATTGCACTCACCGTAACAATGGGGAGCTCACTTGCAGCTGCTGACTGAGGGGCTGCAGTGTGCCCTGCTGAAAGGACCAGTGATCCTCTGGAGAGATCGGTCAGTCATGAAAATGTTATTTCAATCGCACCATCTACGTTCTCTACACACATGCACCTGTACTTTGTTTCATTCCAGTGTGTGTTGAGGGTTGCAGGTGTTGTTACAGGTTATTTTTATTTTGTTATAGTCAGTGTTTGCCTTTTTCTGTACAGGCAGGCCTGCAGATATTTACTTATTTATGTGATTTTTTTTTTTTTTGTTTTGTTTTGTTTTTGTTTATTTTTTTGGGGATATATTTTCAGTACTGCTTTATTTTGAAGCTATCAGTCTTTCTTTTGACGCTTGTTTTAGTCTTTGTGACTCGTGTACTTGCACTTTGTAGAGATGGATAGAAGCAAATGAGCGACTTGCCTTTTCTTTTTTTTTTATTGAAGAATAAATTGTGACATACAGAGCTGATGAGCCAAAATTAAATTTCCAATGCATGAGCCATCTGCAGGGGCTGAACTGTGAATATTTTGCCGGGAAGGCTCCGTTGTTGTTTGAGGACTGTCTTTGATGAAGCCGAGTATGTCCCCTTACCTACAGTGATGAGACCGCTGGTCTGATACATGGATGTTGTGGAGTTGGAGCACAGCTGAAGCAGCTAGCAGAACACTGACCGACTGGTTCTTCTCATCATTAAGGATTTATGTCTCCTCATAACTGAACCCCACCCACAGCCATGTTGTCACACGTTTTGTTGCCTCTCATCTTTGTGCGTACAGGACAGAGATGGGGCCGCGTTTAGCGTAGCTCAGCACAAAGAGTGGAAGCAGGGGCGGAGCTAGCCGGGGCCCCCGGCGAGTCTTCGTCATGGCCCTGGAGCACCACCTCCAGTCAAGAAGCGTGTTGAAAATACAAACTGGTAGGAGATGTTAGCAGGTAGGATTACATCTGCTAGACAGGGACAAACCGAAGAAAGGGACTTTCATGTTACTTTTCGTCCACCTGCTGTTTTCTTCCGTATCTTTAAAAATGGCTAAGAAGATTAAATTCCACACATGAAATTAGTATTTTTAACATTCTGCCCATAACCAAATGTTAAGAGCCATTCAATGACTGAAATGTTGCAGGCGATCAGCCGTAACGCCTCAGAGTGATCGTTTGCTAGCATAGCTCCGTCAGAACTGGAAAACAAAAACATCTCCAAAACATAAGATCTATAGTATCTCTGGACTGAATGCACGAAGATGATATTTTTTTTTACGTCATATAACCCAGGTTAAGACAGCAGATGAAAGCATATCCTTAACTGTGATTCACATTCAAGGAGTAACTTAACCCACATCTACTGGTGAAAGCAAGGTTCTTAATGCCCAACTGCTATTGGGTGGTCTTTGGTCCCAAGTGATGTCACTCTGAAGATACAGGGGCACTCCACCTCGCCTTGCAGCGTGCCGAGTGTTGCATAGCAACGGTGGAGCGGGTTTTAAAGGATTATTCCAGGTTTATTCTAACGTTGGTCTAATATTCGTAGTTCTGTCCAACGTTCCTGTGGCTGTACTCGTTCAGTTTGTGGCTGAGGTCTGGGAACCCAGAAGGCCGGTCTCTAGCTCTGAAGGCTCACACTAGTAGCTGATGGCCCTCCACTGAGCCTCTTCCCCAGACTGCGGTACCGAGAGCCGCTGAGTGCGAGGCGACTGGCAGTACCGTCGGTGTTGTGCTCGTCGGGGGACTATGGCGCCTTCAGGTGCCAAGCTCTCACTAGAGCCGGGCTTTGGTTTGTCCCTTCTGGACTGCTGTAGAAACATGGCGGGGCAAACCAGCACATGCCTTCTTGTGTGTCCATCGCCGTGGAGACGCTTGTTGAGCACAAGCTGGTGTTGGTTGTGTTTTGGAGTGCACTCTCCCAGAAACACCTTGTCCTACATGGCAGCCATCAGCAGACCGGGCCTGGTGTCACCCATCTAAGGGCTTCGAACCCATACTTGACTTCCACTGGTCTTCAGGTTAGGGTTAGACTGATGTATAAGGAGACATTGTAGGCCTTTTATTAAATATTACATATCCCTGTCATGTAACACCGCTGATGTTTCGGAGGTCCTCTCTGAAGTAACCTGAGCTGACGTGTCGTGGCCACCTCAAAGATGTGAGCTTGTGAAGGAGACTTTGAGTCACTACCGATAGAAATATCTAACTTTTTGGTCATGACATTTTTGAAGATGATGTGGATGTTCTGTCATCAGTAAAAAAAGAAAGAATAGCCCAATAATACTGGTACCTAGAGAAAAGGACGAGGTCGTGTGGGCAAGAAAAGGAAGGTAGAAATGTAATTCTTAGTTTAATCATTGAAATCTACTGACTCAGACTTTAGACTAGATTCTTTTTCAATTCTGATTCAATTCTTAGTTGTTGTTTTTTTCCATAGAATTCTGATTCAAGGCTAGAATCATACCTAGATTTGTTCTTTTTTTTTCGATAAAGCCAGACTGATCTCAGAGCAGTTCAGTCTGAGAGTGAGCGACATTCCAAGGACTTCCTGTACATTTCTATATTGGCTTAAATGTTGACAATGACGTGTTGATTCCCGACCTTGAGAAGAGTGGTTGATGATAGAAGCTCAACTCCCGGTTGACTTATCTGCTTGTTCTAGAGCTTTTGATCTTGGTGACTACTATTCCGTCGGCCTCACTAGAAGTGGCACACAGCCTTAGTGCTCTTCCACAGGCGTCAGTAGCCTCCTCGTCCGCTGGTGCACATTTTCAGATGGCTCACTCGCGTTCACCTGACGGGACCTGAGGAAGTACCGTCTTTCCAAGCGTTGTATTTATTTTCCTCTGACTTATATCTGCTGAACCTTCATAGAATTTTTAGGAGTAAACTCTGAGGCGTTGCACATCCTTCTGTCTCCTCTTCATCCCAACCCTTTCTGTTCTCTCGTTTCCTTTTCTCTTCTGGAACATTCTCCTCCCTCCTCCTCAAACCCATCCATTCCTTTCAATTGAGAACTGTAATGAAAAACTTCATGGAGACCTGTTTTTGATTTTGGTTGTTTTTTTTTTTTCACCTGTAAATAGTTGTACAAAGGAGACACTGTCAGTTTGCTCGGAGGCATGGAGACTACAAATGTAACAAATTATAAAATGTTCAAAATAAAGAGATGGAAGATTAAGACATTTTGATAGGCAGACTTCTGTGAAAAAAAAACAGTTGAGTGTAAAAATATTTAAGGCTGTATCATAAGGAGAAAGAGCTTAATGTATTTGTTGTGAATATGAAAAACTGATATATTAAAGAAGTGCATGAAAACTGTAGCTTGCTTTCTGTGTCATTTGTATGGGTGGGGTGTTGTTTGTGTTCCACTGACTGAAGTATTCCATCCACAAGGTGGCAGCATGGAGCACTGCAACGTGCTGTCAGGACATAACCAGTCAAATCAGAATGTCATATGATTTAGTTTCATGTCTGTTAACGATGCCAGGACCTTTCCCGTCTCGACTCCCTGCTTCTTTAAAAACACTTTATTCCTTTTCTCAATTCAACTGAACAGCGTCAATAGTACAAACAATATCAATGACCTCAATACTGAGTGTAACCGAGTCCATTCCTGTATTTTAATGACGGAACACGCCTGTTATATTACAGTGGACCTTTTTTATCATAAATATGTGGGTATGAGAGTGTACCACAACAACAGGGGGAACAAGGCAGAAATAAATGTATCTAAAACAATAGCAATGGTTAAAAATAATGCTAACAATATAATAAAAAGAATATGTTAAATATAAATACATGTTATCTCGTTACCATTTATTAAAGGATTGCATGTTAATATAGGTACTAACTATTATAAGTAAATGGTTATTAAAGATGTTAATTAACATGTCATGCGTTTCACAGCTAAACCGTTTCATTAAGAGAAAACTAATAAAATAAGGAAGCGTTACTTCAGGGATACATGTCTTTAACTTTACAACAAGGGCCACACTATGGTTAAGTAATGCTTATATAACATGCACAATAATTTATGGGTTACAATATACGTTAAAGGAACATCTGCATGAAGATAAAGGAACCAGCAAACCTCGACCATGGAGGGTGTCTGAGCTCAACCTTATCCACCAGAAATAGGTCACAAGTTGGAGGATGGTCATTATCCTGAAATAAACAATATACAAACACTGTTTTCTCTTAATGAAATGGTTTATGACATGCATTCTAATTAACATCTTTAATAAACATTTACTAATAATAGTTAGTACCTTTTATTAACATGTAAACCCTTCATAAATGGCAACAAGAGACATTCCTTAAGTTACTTAATGCCATTTTTGTATTACTTAACTGCTAGGTAATGCTTATTACTATATTCACTCATTAATAGCATGTTTTCAAACATTAAATTATGTGTATTTTACTGGTCTGAACCTAGTAGTGACTTATCCTGTATTAAGGCCTTTTTTGACAACCGCCTTTTTCCAACTTTCAATATTGCCACTTGGCAATTGATTAGCTGGTCTTCTTTCTGCAGAGGAAATGAAAATAGCCATTTCATGCAGAATGCAAATCTCTGGGCCAGATGGGCTCTCACCTTCACTGACGAGCGAATGCACCCTCCGTTTGTACGTTCAATGACGCCCTCTAATCTCATATTCTTCCCCTCTCTCTTCGACAGGCTTCAATTTATTTAATTCTAAAGATGGATAAGAATCCATTCGATTTTGGTTTTTATAGGGCAATCGGTCTCTGAAGCGTAGTCGTGGTAATACTCATTCCAAACCCAGCTGTTGGCTAGATCAGCTGAAAGCCTACCCAGGTGTCCTGTTTGTATTCAGCCTGGTGGCACCTGTCTCAGAGAGGGCTTATTCCAGGATGTATTTTAGCCAGTCTGACCTTTAATTGAATGAGGCTATGATGAGCAGAAATAGAAGAAGTATAGATTTTAGGAACAACTTCATTCCGTTCCACGTCTGAAAACGATTAGTCCAGATCATCTTCCCAAGGCTGTGGGACAAGATGGGAGTGGCTGTAAGAGAGAACGAGCCCCTGTTACTGATACTGACCTCCAGCATATTGTCCTCTTCAGATTTAGGACTGAGGTGAGGGAACTGTGGATAGTTGTTTCTCACAAGTTGGCAAACTTGAAAGTATTTAAAAAAGATGTGTGGAAGACTGTTTACCCTGTGACTGAATGGACGTGAGGCATTTTGAATTTGTTTTACAGTTTAATTTGCTGTATCCCTCACCGTGGTCTGAGAAGAGGGCGTGGCCTGATGCAGTCAGTCCCTGTCACATGTTGGATCATGTTGTGGGGTTTTCTCATTTATTTGGGAAGGTGGTCCTTGGAATTGTTTTAATAATCAGAAGTGTGCCCTTATTTACAAAAGGTTGAGGCCCCTGACCTAAAGGACTAGTTGGATGGATGGATGACCACTGGACCGACAGACATCCATCAACAGGGGGAAAAAATTGATCAAGTAAAAACAAGTAACATTTATTTTCCTTTATGTTCATTAAAATGCTGTTATCGAGCTGTACAACTTATTGTCTGAAGGTATTTCTCCACTAATGCTGCAAGAGTCACCAAGGAGCTGCAGTAGAGCTTTCAGTGACTGTAATGCACACACACACACACACACACTCACACATATATCGGATGACTTGAAAACCTAATTGAAATGCTATCCAGGATAAATTCAATCATCTGCATTAAATGCTTGTCAAACTAAAGTTATGACTTGGAAAAGTGTGTTAGTGTGTTAATCAGTGTCTGTGCTGATATCACATTGTACACACACACACACACACACACACACACAGATGAGGCTACGGCCAAAGCATACTAATATTGTATGTTTTGTTGGTATGTGGACAGATGGTGGTGGAACATGAAGGAGCAGAGCATCACACGGAGACTTGACTATCTCACTTTTCCAGCAGTGCTCAGCCTGTCTGCATCTCTAAAATATGATAATGCACACCATTACACATATTTACAACCCTTCATTAAATCATAGAGGCTGCCTGCCTCTCACATCCTATTCCCAATCCATCACCACCGTGCTTACAATATGGATACCTTTATTTATATGACAGTATGTAATAGCTACTAGATGCTAATCCTCCCACACAGTGCAGCAGTATGAAACAGCTGTCACTAAAATATGGGAGGGGGAGGTGAGTTAATCAGGACAGTGTGTGAGGCAGGACAACAGAGCACTGAGCTCAGCTGGCTTCATCTGGATAAGTAATAGCTCTAATAATCAAACTGTCAACACAACACAACATCAATTGTTCAAACATGTACAAAGTATGTTGACACTTTCATGAAATGTGAACTATTCAGCCAGAATAAAAAGCAATGTAGAAATAATTCCAGCAGAAAGCAGTGATTACAGTTTTCTTACAGTAGATCTCACTGAAACCACCAAAACACTTCACATGTCTCAAAATGAGCTCATCGGACCAAAACACAGCAACAAGTCTCACTCAGAAAGGAAACACTGTCACTCATAACACACTGACTTAAAAACACAGAAACAACAAGGAGTATTACAGAAATCATTATCATATCTTTGACGTTTGAATGGTTTTTCACATAAATCAGTATTTTATTATAGAAGAGGAGTTACACATTTTCACTTTATTGACTGTACTAAAGTATATGTAACAAGAATGAATCAGAAATGCAGCAATTTGCATCAATATCCTTTATTATTTCTATCCTTGCATGTAATAATTTATTTGACTGTGTGGAGTTGTCCTCCACATGGTCTCTTTCTCCCTGCCTGTCCTCTTCATCCAGGCTTTCAAACTAAATCATTGTGAAGCCGTCCCCTCTTGTCTGTTTGGTAACAAGAATAAAAACAGGACATCTGGAAAGGCTTTCAGCTGATATTACAATCAGCTGTGTTTGGAATGATTCTTATTTCATTTTATTGTAAATATTCAGCTCAGATTTTTTATATATTTCCAGGTTACTTCAGAAATCTATGAAATTTGCTTGTATTCTGTTTTGAAAAGAGTGTGTTAGTGTTTGAAATGATTGATAGTGGGGCTGGAGCCACAGTATCAAGGTCCCGCCCACACAGCGACCGTCTGACCCAATCACGAGCTGAGGACGGCCACATAGCTGATGTACTTAAACGAAGTTAACATACATGAGACAGCTCCGTGCTCCGGCCTTTGAAACCCTCCTGTGCGTATCTCACAGGGCCGTAGGTCCAGAGCCAATGGCAGTGTCTTTGTAGGTGCCCAAAGAGATCTGAATCTCTCCCAAAGACATGCTGTAGCTTTCTGGCTGCTCTGAGTGAAACGTCTTATTTTATAGAGTTGGAAGTCTAGATAGCTGCTGGGTTGAGGAGGTAATGGTTCATTTATAGCTGAAAGAGATCAGATAGACCATTCAGGGCTCAGTTTATAAAATCCACACAATATAGCAACCATTCCTGGACTACCATAATAATGTCTACTATACAAGGAATATAACTTGATGCTAATAACCATTACTTTGATAGAATTGATGCACAATCTTTATTTTATTTATATATTTTACCACGGGAGACTTTCCTTTTTTATTATTCTTTACAATCTTTTTTTTGTATTTTGGTGTATTGGCCAGTCTCCCAGGGGAGTGGAGTAGTTGGGATGCAGATGTTGGCGTACTGTATAATGTACAATGTGTAAATGTTTGAAAACCAAATAAAAACATTTGAATATTAGCTGAGGTTGTCACCGTGATAGCTGTTTGTCACAAAAGACACAGCAACTAACCATAATATCTCTATAAATACATTCATGATCAAAATGATGCATGTTGTCTTTTACAGAATGGTCATTCATGATTAGAAACGTTGTTTGCCTGACTGATATGAACACACACTGGCTAACCTTTGGGTAGGTTTGGTAGTTTGTTTTTATATTTACACAAAAACATGGAAAAACAGGGAAACAATGTTTTTTTAGTTTTTGGTTTAAAAAAAAGAAAGGCTTAGCCGTTTTCCAGTGTTTTGTTATCTTAACCAAAAAACGAGAAACACTGGAAAACTGCTCAGCCTTTCTTTTTTTTAAACCAAAAACTAAAAAAACATTGTTTTCCTGTTTTACCCAATAAAAGAAAATTGGCAATTTAGTTTTTTGCAAATTACTTTTTTTGAAGAAAGATGCAAAGCAAGAGAGGTGACCCCGAAGTAAAATTATATAAAAATAAAAGCTAAGGGGATAGAATGACCATATGCAAGCACATATCAGGCTAACACTAGATGAAAGTATATAACTATAAATAAATAAACCTAGGCCGATGGGAGTATCTTAGCAACAGTAGTTGATGACATGCGGTTTAATATTGTGCATTTATCCAGTTGTCCATTAATGAGTGCATTTTATGGTGCAATACAGTTCATAGTATAGTTAAATCAAAGTAATCAACGTGTGTGCAGGGTTAACACTGATACTTAACTGTTGCTTGAGTAAAGCAGAGCTTAGACTGAATAAGAAGACACAGAGGGAAAGTGTTTACCCTCCCTGCCAGTAGATGGCAGTATGAGTCTGTTTACAGTTTTTTTTTTCAATTGCTAACAAGCATTGGTGAATACTGAAGACACTTCTACTACAAAACACTTCCTACAGTCTGCATTACCAACATGCATCTTGGCCAAACAGTTAATCTCACCTCCAAAACTCTGGAGCTCAGAATGAGCTCATCGGACCAAAACACAGCAACTTGTAACACACCGACTAAAAACACTGACAACAGGGAACATCACATAAATCCAGAACTTTTAGCCATGTTTGGAATGATTAATATTTCCTTTTATTGTAAATATTTTGCTGTGCTTTTCTATATATTTCAATACAGTTACTTCAGAAATGCAGGACATTTGCCAGTATTCTGTTTTGAAAGTGTTTTTAACTGTTTTGAAAACAGTGTGTTAGCATTTGAAAATTGTGCTGTAAATATAAAGTATTTTTCAGGTGGTGGAGTATGAATGAGAAAATTCTGAACGAGAAAAGAATTCATGGATTTTGGAAAATGTGGTCATTGAATGCATTTTGTGTGAAAGCACTGAAAAATCTTTAATTTTGTTCCACATATACTTCTGTTTCACTGACTGTGTGAAGAGTTTTGACAACGTGACTTCAGTTTTGACTAATGCATGTTAGCAATAGACCAAAATAACTGTAAATCATAGATTTAAATAAATGCCTGTGTCTTTGTTAATCATCTGGTTTATTGATACAGATGGATTAAATGCCGTTCATTCATTTGATGTTTGATGTTTACACTATGAATTTCTATAGCATTTTAGATCCACACATAACTACAGAATGAGCATGTGTTTATTATGTAGCAATAAACAATTTGAATTGAAAAATAAGGAGATATTTGTTTTATTCTTATTCAATACCTTCAAGCTTCAGTTACCACACAGTCATAGCACGCGGCTTCCTGTTCTTACCTTATTAATATATTGTCACCATTATCACTGCACCCTGGTGTCAGCTTCTTAAGAGCTCTGACACATCATCATCACATCATCATAATGCTATTTGGTCTGAAGAATGACTTCGTAGCGTGCTTGTGTGTGAACACTGTTTTAGGGATTGGCTATAGGAGATATTGTATAGGACTGAAACATGGAGAGTACAGCTAGTCTCAATTCTAAAGAGATGTTGCACATCTTTCGTTATGTTTTGTTAAATATTGTGTTACCTCAGGACCGTGTCGCTATATTTTATCTTCAAATCCCAGCTTGTCATTAGCTTTCCAGTAGAGAGGGTGCGCAATGTGCCAAGGTTGAAATCCAACCCATGACTGTTTGCTACATGTTGACTTTAGCTATATCTAAAAACCCCAAGAATAATCTTTAAAAAACTGTTAATAAGTGCATAATAATTGATTTATTAACCTTAAAATGGCATTGTTCTTGCTTTAGATCTGGTACCTGCAAAAAAAAGCATAGTTTACTGTCAATAGGTGCATAGTTAACTGTGTACTAATCTTAATAGAGCAAAAGAAAAGTGTAAGGTTTAACAAAAATGTATATGTAACTTAAACTATTCTAAATAATGTTATTACAAACAAGTGATAATAATAAAAAAACTTACATTTATAAAACAGGCAAAAGCCAGACTTAAAAGTTTGTTGTAGTTTCTGTCTATAAATAAACTATAAATATTTTCAGCTACTCTCAGATGCTCTGGACAGCTGTTTAAACAGCTTGGAGCATAATAACTAAAAGCTGCATCACCAAATGTTTTATATTTAAACAAATACAAAAACTAACAGGCAACCAGTGTAAATATTTTAAAACAGGCTTAATTTGTGCTCTCCTTTTGGTCTTAGTTAATTAATACCTGGGCAGCAACATTCTTTCTTTCAATCATTTTATTTTCAGTTTATAGAGATTACACACTAACTCAAACTAGACAAAAATAATAATAAATAATAATAATAGTAATAATAATAATAATAATAATAATAATACATAACATAGCTTAACGACCAACTATAACTATAATCAGACTTGGACAGAAAACATACAAGAAAACAACACAGACATAAATCATCATCCTCCAAATTGAACCTGCTATAACAATTATATATTGAATGATCTTTTCTAGTCTTCTGACCACTCAAAGCTCAAACACATCATTCACCCATTCAAACCCTGATGGGAGGGGCTAAGGTGCCACCTGCCCATCAGGAGTAGCTACCATTCACACACCGTAGGTACAGCTACAGGAGCAAGTTGGAGTTAAGTGTCTTGGCCAAGGACACATCAACATGGACTAGCGGAGCCGGGGATTGAACCACCGATCCTCTGATTGAAGGACGACCCTGCTCACCACTAAACCACAGTCGCCCATATTAACGAATATTGTAAACTTAAAACCCTTGGATCCCAAAGTTGGAAACCCTCATTCTTACAACCATTTTATTTTCAGTTTCTACAGGCCACTCGCCAAATGTCAACCCCAAGAAAGATTATATATAACATGACAGCTACCTATACAGGAAGTCAGACACAGCGACAAACAATGTTAAAGAAAAAGGGTAAAAAAAAATATTTAACAGAGAAGGAAAAACAAAAAACAACAGCAGAAATGTAGATCATGAAACTCCATATTATACCTGTCATAACAATTAAATCATAATAGATATTGTGGGCTTATCCTTTCACTGGGTCAGTTGGGTCCCAAGGTTGCAAAGCCTCTTCATATGATTTCGGCATAGTCCTCGCCAATAAAATCCATAAAAGGGTTCCAATCACGATCATGTGTGAGCCTTTCCAATGGGAGTAGTTGTAGATCATGTGTGAGCCTTTCCAATGGGAGTAGTTGTAGAACATGTGTGAGCCTTTCCAATGGGAGTAATTGTAGAACATGTGTGAGCCTTTCCAATGGGAGTAGTTGTAGAACATGTGTGAGCCTTTCCAATGGGAGTAATTGTAGAACATGTGTGAGCCTTTCCAATGGGAGTAGTTGTAGAACATGTGTGAGCCTTTCCAATGGGAGTAATTGTAGAACATGTGTGAGCCTTTCCAATGGGAGTAATTGTAGAACATGTGTGAGCCTTTCCAATGGGAGTAGTTGTAGAACATGTGTGAGCCTTTCCAATGGGAGTAGTTGTAGAACATTGTAAAGCCAACTAGCAATAAATGGTTTGGCGCTGTCTAGCCAATGCTGTAAGATTGATAACTGAGCACAGTGCCATAGAAGACTAAGGGTTCTCTTAAATCTGTTTAATACAGGTGAGGCAGTGTGTAGGCCTAGGATACATTGGAGAGGATTGAGCTCAATAGGACATTGAATTGTGGAAGATATTTGGTTCCCAATTTCAACCCAAAAGTTATGAATTTCCAGACAGAGCCACATTAAATGCACATAGGTGCCAACATGCTGCGTACACCTTAAACATACGCCGGAACAGTCATTGTCATATTTGCTCCTGCAATATGGGGTAGTTTATAATTTATATATAATCTTAAACTGAGTTTCCTGGGATTTGTAATTACTACATATTCTTTTGCTATTTAACATGATTGTTTTCCATTGGTGATCAGTGATTGCAGTTTTAAGGTCCTGTTCCCATGATTGCCTGCTGCTGTGAGTACTTAACTTACTTAAGGAGAACAGTTTATGGTAATTATAGCTTATTTTTTTCCTCTTCAGCTGGCAGACTTGGTGAATTAGTGCCTCGATCTGCTCTGGTCCATGACCTTCCTTATATAGGGAAATGTTAGGAAATAGGAGTCTTTCCTTTCAAGGCCCAATGAGGAATCTGACAATAAAATAAAATCGAAAAGTGGTTAGAAGTTTAAGTAAAAAAGTATTTACTTTGATCGAAAGCATTTAACATTAAACACAATATAAACTATATTTGTCTTGAGAGTCCTCCGCTGCGCTCCGCGTCCACGAGCGCACCGGCAGCCCCGTCACGTCCACACGTGCCGTCTTTTATCCTGCTTCGGAGTCCTCCCACTCTCAGTACGTCATCAAGCCGCGAGATTTCCGCTTCCGGGTGCAAAGGTCAGCATGCTGCGACCTCGCTCTGCTCCGCTTCCGGGTCGAGTGCAAAGGACCTCCCACTATTGCGCAATACATGTGACAGTACTTTTTCATAACTAACTGCTTTGGCATAATTTGTACACAAGGTAATTATAAAATAGTTTAGGCACACGGTAATTATAAAATATTGCATGGCATAAAACAGTTCACATTAGGAGAGCTTTTTCTATTTAACCTTCACAGAAACAGAGTTTAAAAAACTACGAATTTGTAAAAATATGGAAAAACTGTGTCTTGGGTAACCCATACTGATCCTGAAGTTGGTTAAACGATTTCATGGTACCACTTGTAATGGTCGCATATGTCCATCCTTTGGTACGAATAAATGGGAAACGTGATTTGTGTTTATTTGCCTTTACGTTGTACCGGTAAGGATTATCAGTAGCCATAAAATAAGCATAGGAGAAGTTAGGATATTTTGTTATTGTTGTTATAATTTATATTGGTACTCGTGTGTGTATAAAATGTGTCAGGGGGGAAGTGACGCGAGGTGTGTGTGAAGCACGCAGACAGGCGAAGGAATCGATGGTTCAATGGACTCGGCTAGCCTATGATTCCGGCGACTGCTCCGTGGTGGATCGGGAATATACTTTTGTGTGGATTACAAGCTGGAGTCTGCACTGGATTACGGCACGCCGGGCCCACCAGCTGATCAGGACTGTGGTGAGAAAGCGCTCGTTCCGAGTGTAAGGAGCGGCGCCTGTCCATTAACTTTGTTTGCCGGCTTGGGGGATTATTTTGCTGCTGGACATTTCGGGATTATTGGGGGACTTTGGGATTGAGGGCTTTGAGTTGTAGTTTGGGAGGGGTTATTTGTTGTTTGTTAATTGTGTATTGCGCCGGAGCCCCGCGGTGCCTTTTGTTGAGTGTGTTTGTTTCAATAATTACATTTGGGTTACAACTGACTGTGCTGTTTTCGTTTATTGATTGGCTCTGCCCTTTTTGTTATTGTTTCAACATAAATTGCATGCACTTAACGTCAGATCTGCCGGTCCCTTTTAATTTAGCGTTGTGCTTTTCCCCTTCGGTTTGATGAGGAAAGCGAATTGTTACACACTTTCATAGAGATCTTTTAGCAACATTCTTAATTAATTGGAGACCTTTGCAATAGTCCAGCCTGCTCGTTATAAAAGTGTGCATCCATCGCTCTGTGTTGCTCAAAGAGAAGAAATCCTCACTTTGGTGACACTGTCTAGGGTTGGCATGTACAAATTCAAAAGCAACAGTCCTAAAATTGATCCTTGTGGTACCCCGAAGGTAACCTCTTGGAGGAGTGGTCATGTATGGATACAAAGAATTTTCTTCCACTAGCATATGAAGTGAACCAGTTAAAAACAATTCCAGGCCAACATGACCAGGTAATCTGTTTAAAAGAGTGTTTTGGTCCTCCATATCAAAGGCACTGAGGTCAAGCAGCACAAGAACTCAAGGCTTATTCTGGTCAAGATTTGTCTTGATATCATTCACTATTTATAGTAGGCCTGTCTCTGTGTTGTGATGTGTCCTGAAATCTGATTAAAACATTTAGAATTTTGCATTTGAATCTAAAAAGTTACATAGCTGATTAAAACAGTTTGTCTAACATTTGAAATTAGTCTAAAATTGCTGGGTGTTAAAATGTCCAAGTTCCCTTTTGTTAACTGCGGTTTTACGAAAGCAGTTTTAAAATCAGTTGGGAAGACACAAAGCTGTAGGGAGTAATTTACTATGTCAACGATGTCTTCAGATAAAAAAAAAAGAAGTAAAAAAATGACTTTGAGGGTTAAGGGAACACATGGAGGGCTTCAGTTATGTTACTGTTTTCCTGAGAGTTTAAGCATTAACCAGGGCAATGTTTAAACTTGACTTGATCATATACAAAATATGGTTAAAAGTGCAGTGTGCTTTCTCTGATGCCTCCTCTCCTTTTGATGGAGGGTGGGAGTTTAAGTAGGAGGTCCAAGAGTTTAACCAGTGTGACTGAGGATATGGCACCAGGGAGACAGTGTGCAATGGAGTTTGTGAGGAGTTTGTGAGTATTTTGAGTTGCAAGAATTGGGTAGTAGAGGGCAGATAAGGCAGTGCTCCATACTATGGTCTGCTTCTCCATTCACAGGGGGTTAGGCCAGTCTTGTGGCCCCACTGATCAGAGCAACTTTTGATCGTCCCGTTCTCGTTCTGAGGCGGTTTAGTGGTTTCCATTGAGCCCATGGTGCTTCAGGGCCAGGAAAAGGTTTTCAGTAGGGGGTATTCCCATGACAGTTGGAGGAGGGTCATTCTCAAGCTTTTCCCTCCAGAGTTGTTCCCGAGACTTTGTTAGGGGCTGGACATGGCTGAGAAAGCTTCTTCTTGACTTTAGCCGGTGGGTGGGAGGGTGACATCCTTGGAGGAGATTTTGTTTTCTCGACTCGGCTGGCAACTTCCCGTCTAATATCAGCAGGGGCAATGCCAGCGAGGAGGTGGAGGTTGCTTGTGTTGGTGGGTTTCAAGCAGCTAGTGATCAGGCGGCAGGTGTTGTTCAGTGCTGGGTCAAGTTTCTTGGCATGGGCTGACCTCTCCCAAACAGGACATGCACATTCCGCAAAGGAATAGCAGGGCCAGAGCAGTAGATTTCAATGTATGTGCTGTGGCTCCCCATTTGGAGTTGGTCAGTTTCCGTAGAATGTTGTTTCGGGAGCCGACTTTGGATTTTGTGTTATTGATGTGCTCCTTAAAGGAGAGAGTACGATCCAGGGTTACTCCAAGGTAGGCAGGGTGGGTACAGTACTCAAGTGGTGTTCCAGACCATTTGATGCTAAGTGGTCGGTTGGCTTTACTGTTCCTGAGATGGAAGGAGCAGTCTTGGGTCTTTGCAGGGTTGGCATGGAGGTGGTTTCGCTCGTAATAGAGGAGTAGCTCATCT
Source organism: Ophiodon elongatus (assembly GCA_016806645.1). Lineage (NCBI taxonomy): Eukaryota > Metazoa > Chordata > Actinopteri > Perciformes > Hexagrammidae > Ophiodon > Ophiodon elongatus. The sequence goes on from JACSYO010001636.1 coordinate 1,969,733, forward strand.
AAGGCTGTGGTGAGGTTTGGTTCTACTGCTTCGAACGAGTTCTCTTGAGATGTTCCACAGAGATCGTCTATCTCTCTAGATTTTTGGATCTGGCCTCTCCTCTCGTTTGTCTCTCTCCCTCCGTGTGTTTGCGACTTCCTCCTATCTTATTGAATGGTGTGCTCGGGTTATGCCTTCTGTGTGTTGCCGTGTAGAGAAGAGGTCATGTGACTCAGGATCTGTTTTGGCAACAACTGAAGTTGCTCAAACATCCTCCATTGGTAGCCAGAAGCTGTGTGACATGCATCTTACCCATCTTCCACTGATAGTAAACAAAGAAATTGTTGGTATAACCTTCATAAACAGGTTTAGAAGTGAACCTGCAGTACATGAAACGCGTTGTGAGTAGATAAGTAATGAGTTCGTCCCACACGCTGAGATCGTCTCTACTGCTGATGCAGGACCAGCCCTGCGGAGCTGAGCGGCCTGGTCATCTCAGTTGTCTGCTTTTCATTCAGAGCAGGCTGCCGGTTGAGTTCCTGCTTTACACCAACACATACAGGCCTTGCCTGCTGCACTGCCCCAGAGACAGAGACACAGGGAGAGAGAGAGAGAGAGAGAGAGAGAGAGAGAGAGAGAGAGAGAGAGATACATCATTTACATATGTGGCGTTACAGTTAGGGTAAGTAATGTTCCTCAGATGGAGATGAGAATAAAGTGGAGTATCAGGGATAACGGCAGCACTCACAATGACCAATTACGATGTGTAGTGATTTTCAAAATGCATGCTCTCTGTATCCTCAAAACTAGAGATGCAGTATCCTTTATGACTGCAATCTGCCATTCTGCAAATAAGATGACATGACTTAAAAAAGGCAACAGGTGCTGTGCGCATGTGTGGTCTGTTCACAAACAATACTGAAAGAATATTTTTGTTGGGCTATGTAAGTACTTAAACATTTTTCTCATTCAGTAGTTACTTGTACAGCTAAAAAGGCTTTTAAAGCAGTTATTTTTTAGGTTTCTTTCATTCATTTGCCTAGTGACTTTGTGCTCATCAAAGAGAGTGAACATGAAGGGCAGAATGACCTCAGATGAAGGTGTCTTTTTCTCTGGCACAAAAGCAGCAACAAATAACTGCCGGCTGTCAGACAAATTGCTATTTTTAAACATCTGTATCGGCCCAGAATTTCACAATGGGTGCATCCTTGCTTAAAACACATGTATTATTCCTGTCAGTGTTTCAGAATGCATATCAGGCAGCTCTGTCCTGGTTACAAATCACAGCCTGCACGCTTGCTTGGACTGAAGTGGGACTTTTAAAAGCTTGTTTATATCATTTCACAGTTGATTTGCATTATGAATCATTTATACATCAGTTCCTAGCTCACTTCACTCAGGGCCTTTATAGTTAGAAAATCTGTTGGGCTTGTTGGGAACATCATCCCTGACAGCTGTTATTATCTGTGATTTGAAGATGGCCACTGAAGACTAATGAATTGTACAACGATGTGATTACTGCAGCGTTAATGTGAAAGCCTAACAGTGGCAGGGATAATGATTGCTGTTTGTTTGATGTGATATGTGCGACGCTAAAGGAGTTTGCAGGGCTTTGAAGACCCTCAGCAATGTGCTGTAGCTTTTATCTAAAGTTCATGAAAGCATTATCTCCGGAGCGCTCTGCTCCTGCCAACAGATGTTTTTAAAAATGGCAGCCATAAAAGTAAGGCAAAAATAAAAAGGCACGATCAGCTCCCTGCAGCTTTACAACAAACACATTGCTTTCACGCAAAATCTTCAGTGATTTCATAATTCTGCATATCCTTCAGGATTTATTTTCATCTTATCATGTTTCACTCAAAATATGCTCACTGTCACTAGCAAATCTCAAAGAAGACAACCTTTCAGGGAACGGAGTAGGGATAGCATGGCCCACTCCATTTTCAGTGAATGTATATACCGTAAGGCATTCAGCACATGTTAATGTTTGCTACATTAAAACTGGCAAACAAAACCTTGTGAGGTCTGACGCGTTGCAGGACCTCAAAAAAAAGAAAAAAGAAAAGAAAAACAAACTGAAAAACAACATCTGACATTATTATTATACTTTATGAATTTGTACAATGTCCGTTATTGTTGTCTATACTGTGCAAGTTGTGCTACTTATCGTATGTATTGTGATTTACTATGTTTAAACCAACCTGTGAAGCCAGAGGCAAATTTCCATATTCTTGGACATAAAGATTATAGTTTGCCTATTGAACAGGCGGCTACCTCCGGGTCTGAAACGGATGAAGCCAAGGTCATATCTTAAGGATCTCATAGTACCATATTACCCCACTAGAGAGCTGCGCTCACTGACTGCAGGGCTACTTGTGGTTCCTAGAGTCTTAAAAAGTAGGATGGGAGCCAGAGCCTTCAGTTATCATCTTAAGACTTTCCTCTTTGATAGCACTCATAGTTAGGGCTGGCTCAGGTTTGCCCTGGTCCATTCTTTCCAGCCCCTTGATATGCTGCTATAGGCCAAGACTGCTGGGGGACAACTTAGGATACACTGAGCTCCTCTATCCTTTTCTCTCTCTCCTTCTGTATGAATTCATGTTCTATCAATGCACATTACTAACTATACTTCTTCCCCCGGAGTCTTTGTGCTTTCTCGCCTCGCAGGTTTGCACGGATCGTGGTTGCGTCTGGGACCTGGTCCTGCCTCCTGGTTCCTGCTGTGGCCCTGCTGATGCACATTCTTCTCTATTTTACCTTCTGTATGAATTCATGCACCATTAATGCACATTACTAACTCTGCTCCATCCCCGAAGTCTTTGTGCCTTCTCGCCTCACAGGTTTCTGTGGATTGTGGTTAAATCTGAACCCTGGTCCTGCGTCCTGCTGTGGTCCTCCCCGACACCTACTGCTACTATTACATGAATCATTTCTGTCATGTGAATTGAACGTGTTGTAACTCTGTTATGCTGTTCATTCTGTACACATGACATCTATTTTTGACGACAGAGGATGTCGTTGTGTACAGACTGTAAAGCCCTCTGAGGCAAATTTGTAATTTGTGATTTTGGGCTATACAAAAATAAATAGAAAATTGAAATTGTGCCTTAAACTTGCTTTCTCTTTACTGACCATGAGAAAATGACTCTACTTCTCTCTTGATTTATTCCCTCAGTAAACATTGTAAACATGAGTTTATGGTCTCAATCTCTAGTTTCAAGTCTTCTTCAATACAGCATGATGTTCAATTAGTAAATTATGGTCCATCTATAGTCAAACAGACCATAAAGCAGGGGATGCTTTAGGGCGGGGCTACAAGGTGATTGACAGGTCACTGCCACAGTAATGATTAGAGTTGTCCATGTTTTCTTCTGTCTAAATGCATGTTATGCATCCAAACATTGTTCAAACCCACAAAAGCCATAAACCTTTGAAAAAGGCTGGCCCGAGTTTGAATATCTAAATCAGTGTAAACATCAGAGGGCTGAAGCGACTTGGTGGATGCTGCTGTCTTCACTTTGGAAGTTTATTAAAGACACTCACTTCAGCAGTTTAAATTCCAGCAGCTAAAACAATCCCCCCACCTCAGAAATCAATACAGGCATTTGTTCTCAGACGTCTTCATCGTGACATGTCTTTGCATGCTTAATGACCTTTCCATGTTTACTGTCCAAGGCTGTATTGATCTTCAAATGGCTTGTTTTCAGCAGATATCTCTGTTTGGTCTGGGTAGAGCTGAAGCAGAGGACTCCATAGATCAAGCAGCTAGACGGAGCACATTATGCTTCTTTTTCTGAGCTGAACTGTTCCAGTCACTTTTCAGCCCCTGGCCATTTATCCACTGTCTTCTGCAGACAGCTGGTTAAGAGAGGCGAAAAGGGGAAGCGCAGTGAATCTTAATCTAATTAAATGCAAAGAGCCGACGGGAAAGTCTCTATCAGCTGCAGACGTTAGCTGCAGATCTCTCCCTGATACTAGTGAAAAATGTGTTCCCAGGTCAGCAGTCACATATTCACTCTTTCCTCCACTTTCACCTCCTCCTGCACACATTCAACATCCCACTCAGAGTAACAGAATCAGCTTCATTGGCCAAGTATGTTGGCACAGATGAACAAAGATTGCTGGAGCAGCATTTCCTGAAAAATTATGTGTGTGATTGCTGTGCACACTGATGCTGACTGGCATGACTGGCATGATGACATATGTTTTGAGTTACAGTTGAGCAAAAGAAAAGGTATGTAATAATAATTATAACCAGAGAACTCGGAGGGCGCAGACCTCCACCAAGGCCAATCAAATCCATTCCAAAATAGAATTCAGACATTATAAACAGTTTGGGCTCATCCCCAGCCTGGGGCTCGGGGCCTTTTCATCCCATTTACAGAATAAAATGTGATGCCTAAAAATCTGCAGATCTTTCTGTAAAAACATGATGAAAAGAAAAATCATCCTGCAGACCCGACATCCTATTTTGTGTGTAATTGTTCTCCAACTGTCTTCATCACACTGAAACTGTACCGCAACAAATGTTGAGGATGACTCATTTTCACTTCTGCCACCTAAATAGAGGAACAATATGAAACCTATTTTTGTTGTACTAAGCTTGAGTAGAGACAAATCTGCTACATTTGAACCCATGCCGTAATAATCGGGGCTGCTCTAACTGCAAATTAGGGAAAACCAACAATTACAAGTAAATGGGGCCAAAAGAAGAATACTTACTCAATTATCTTAGGTTTCCCTTCGGTAATAGCATAGTAGTCGTAGCAGGGACATGCGGTCAGGGGAGGCAGAGCCTAAATAATGATAAAATAAAATAAATATGAAGATTTCTCTACTGATCTGTGCTGTGAATGTAATGTATGTATGATTCCAATTATTTCAAGCATTTTTATATGTCCTGTTCAAACAGAGAGGAGATACGTGAGGTGAGGCAGCGATGAGCTGTGCCTCATCTCAGATTGCGCAATCCCTCACAAACTGGGTTGAGTGCGTGCCTTTTGATTTCTCATTGTTTGTGACTGCTGTAATATTTGTAGACACTTTTATTATATGTCCTTTCTTTCCATAGAATAAGTAGTGTATTTCACATATGTGTAGAACCTATTTAGTCTTGCTGATTGACATAAAACCGCAGTGAAGAAGCACAGAGGGGAGGCAGACAGTACCTCTGCCTCACTGAAGGGGGCGTGCGAGCCAGCCACGAACCTCACCGCATGTCACTGAATCGTAGTAGTAGTAGTAGTAGTAGTAGTACAACCCCCCATGACAATGTTAGGGCTGACATAGATGGCAATATATCCATGGTAATAGAACTTTAGCTCCATTAGTTTGCCTATTCTGCTGTGAGACTGTGTTGCCTCTGTTCTGAACTGTCTGTGCAACTAAGGATGGACCCCCAGGACAAAGGTTTAGGGAGACCAAGCAAATTGATTATGTGCATGATGTAATGTAATGTGGCTTAAATTATGACTGTCAGTAGACTGTGAGGATGGAGTGGAAGCTGTCATTAGGAAGGCAACAGAAGCCCAACAGAAACTAGCTCTACAGATTGTTATTACCACTTTGTTGGTCCAAAAACACAGAGCCTTGTGATTGGCACTTTAAGTTGTTAACATGAGCTGATTTCCATGTATATTTACTGCTAACTGTGTGTGTTTGTCAAACAGCATTCTTTCCAAAGAGGATTCATAAAATTCTCATTACTTTGATTGGGTCTCTCAATGAAAGAGCACACTTTCAGGTCCAACATTTAACAACTGGTCCAAAACAAAACCTACCAAACCATTAAAAATCAGAACTCAGAGACCCAATCTGGACACGAGGACAGTAAGGACCAAAAGGACAACAGGACAATTAGTCTAATCCAAAATGTGGTTGGTCCAAACTCTAATTGAGAGACAATAACAACACTGGCAGAGCCTGATGCTTCACCCATCAACAAGTAGTGCAGGTCATAAGAGCAGCAATACAAGTCATTTTAATGCATTTCACAAATCACACTCTCTGTCTGCAACGATTATAAATGTTAACATGTTGACAATAATTATCAGATTTGTATGATAATTCACAAGTAACATAGTCATTTTAAAAAGTTGTAAATGTAAGATAATTTAGCAATTATATTGCCAGAAATATCATCATATTGGATGATTTAATGGTTAAGATTAGGGAAATACTGTGGTTCAGTTCGAGGGAAGCTCTGCCGATGTTTAACCAGCTTTGTATCATTGCAATGTGGGTGATATGTGCAAATGGACAATGTTCAGCTTCCCGTTGTTGAAAGGTTTCTCTTCAAACCAAAAGGCAAACATTGACTGCAAGTCTCTGCCAGCTCGGATTTCCTGCATGAAAGTCCCCCGGACCTCAAACATATTTTCATTAAAGAGTAACTGCACACTTAAACATGTTTTTTTATATCCATATAAACTAAATTATACGACTGCCCTGCAATGAAACACTTCAATGCTGATGTTAATATTGATGTTTCTTACCAAAATTATAAAAAATTGGCATGTCATGGTTGAAAATGGCTCAAAAATGCCTTGTACTGATTTAAAGTATCTTCAAGGCCAATCCTCAGATATAGTCAACCGTTTAGGACTAATCTACATCCTGAAATAACAGAACGTTAACGCCCTCTCATCAGACCCCTCTTCTCCTATAACCCCCAGCGTCTATCCTTTTGACTTTAACCACTGTGTGAACTTATGATCACAGCACAAGCCTGTACTCTTTTATTCTGTGGACTGAAAAATAAGCTCTAAGCACTGGTAATTGAGCATTAGTGAATCAAGGTTTCATCTATCAGCCCCTTGATGACTTGCAGTTTTCAAAATTGTGCAATAGGTGTACTGGGGGTGAAATTACGCTTTCAAAGCTTGTTTTTTTGCAAAGCAGAAAAAACAACAATACTCTGAATTTATAGACCAAAACAACAATCAGATAATTAAACAAAACAAAAGGCGATGAAGCAATACAAAGTGACAAAAGATCAACAAAAAGTGGGAGTCTGGGAACCTTAGTGGACAGCTCTTTAATGCCTGATACACTCTGCCCTTCAAAATCCTACCAAGGACGGGTCCTTCCAAGTTGAGTCCTACACAAGACCTCCTACACAAGACCGTTTCCTATCACCTGGAGAGCTCACATTGGAACAGCCTAGCTAGTGTTAATGGTGTACAAAATAAATAATGTTTTCTTTTTTATTATTTATTTAGAATAATCTAGTACATTAAATCCAGTAGGAATACTGATTTTGCTTTCCTCAAAAAAATATACACAGATTCAAAAGATGCAGTCCTATTAAAAAATAAAAACAAATCAACAGGGATTTTCACAATTACTATAATTTATTAAAGTACAAAACAATACAATACAATCAAAATGTTCTCCTTAAAGCCACAAAACTCCATTGAAAAACACAGCAATTTTATCATGCCAATTGTAAAACACACTTCATTCAAACATTCACCAACACAGACCTTTCTGCTGCATTCGACACAGTGAACCACCAGATCCTTATTTCCACCCTACAGGACCTGGGTGTCTCAGGCCCTGCTCTCTCCCTTTTCTCTTCCTACATCAACGACCGCAATTACCGGGTAACCAGGAGAGGGTCTGTGTCTGAACCTTGTCCCCTCACTACTGGGGTCCCTCAGGGTTCCGTCCTGGGTCCCCTCCTCTTCTCTCTGTACACTAACTCTCTCGGCTCTGTCATTCGCTCACATGGCTTTTCCTACCACAGCTATGCTGATGACACCCAACTAATCCTCTCGTTTCCCCAATCTGAAACTCAGGTAGCAGCACGAATCTTTGCCTGTCTGACTGACATCTCTCAGTGGATGTCCGCACACCACCTGAAGATTAACCCTGACAAGACTGAACTACTTTTCCTTCCAAGGAAAGGCTCTCCCACCCACGACCTGACTATCACCTTCAACAACTCTGTGTTAGCCCCAACCCAGACTGCTAGGAACCTCGGCGTGACACTCGACAGTCAACTCTCCCTTACTGCCAACATCACTGCAACAACTCGGTCCTGTCGGTACATGCTGCACAACATCAGGAGAATCCGTCCCCTTCTTACCCAGAAGGCGGCGCAGGATCTGGTACAGGCTCTGGTTATCTCACGCCTAGACTACTGTAACTCCCTCCTGGCAGGTCTACCTGCTAGTGCCATCCGACCTCTGCAGCTCATCCAGAATGCAGCAGCTCGACTGGTCTTTAACCTGCCTAAATTCACCCACACTACTCTGCTCCTCTGCTCTCTTCACTGGTTACCTGTGGCTGCTCGCATCCGTTTCAAAACATTGGTACTTGCGTACCATGCTGCGAACAGATCGGGTCCAGTCTACATCCAGGACATGGTCAAACCTTACACCCCAGCCTGTTCACTCCGCTCTGCATCTGCCAAGTGCCTTGTAGCTCCATCACTGCGAGCTAACCGCTCAACAAAAACACGATTGTTCGCTGTCCTGGCTCCCAATTGGTGGAATGAGCTCCCCAATGACATCAGGACAGCAGAAAGTCTCTACATCTTCCGCCGCAAACTAAAAACACATCTCTTCTTCCGACTATACCTGGAAGAAAAAAAAAAAAAAAGTGTATATATCTCTCTTAGTACTCTAGTAGCACTTAAATGGCACTTATTTATAGCACTTGGTAGTTTGGCTTTCTTGAGGAATTGTACTTTCTTGATTCTTGTTGTTCTGGGTTTGAACTCTCATGGTTGAACGCACTTATTGTAAGTCGCTTTGGATAAAAGCGTCTGCTAAATGAAATGTAATGTAATGATTGGGTCAAAATTACGTAATTCATCAAGTTAGATGTGAAAAGAAACCGCTGTCATGCTCTCCTCAAATTCAGGATCTATTGAAAAATACACAAATGTTACCTCACCAATTGTAATTTCATTCAAACTGACGAAACAATATAAAACTCATCAAAATCATCTTGGTTAGTCTATTCCCATCCAACAATCTCCCATTTTAGTTTGGTCGAAATAAAGCCTTAATTCACAGATGTGAAAATATGCGGTTTCTCCCCCGCTGTATCTCTCTGCCGCTGCTGGCCTCAGTGCTATTAATAGCTTGCTGAACATGTCTGTCGCTGCGCAACGAAAGTCATAACAAACTTTTAAATTTGGCCTTCCAGTTCTAATATGAGTGAAAATTCAGCAACTGGATTGGCAATTTCTTGCCTCTAATTTGTTCAGAAACAGATTTTGGTGGACTGCTGGTGAAATAACTCAAAGGTTACCAGCATACACACCTGCATCCCTCTAAATCCTCTTTACAGAGGACTCAGTCGTCAGTACAATTCAAGGGGTCCTCGACATTGGAACAGTCCTTCTGCAGGATTTGATGAAGTAGCATCATTGAAATTTAGTCGCTGAAGGATCCTCCCTCGACATTGAGAAAAACCTTGTATGTAGCCTCTGATTTAGTTTAGGAGGTTTATCAGTGATGCACATGATAAGGATACATTTCTATGCAGAGTGCAACACATTATGCAAACGGTCTAAAACAAGCAGGCAACTCATTATTTAGTCCCAGCATGCAAGGCACATTCATATTGAGCTGTGAAACAATCATAGTCCAATCCCACATGAGAGCAGCTCCACAACCTAACAGCTTATGTCCCAATACAGCTAACAGATAATGGACTGACTCTTCTCAGACGAAGCATTAAAAAGTTAACATGAAGCGCTACACAGTGAACCGCAGTTTAATGTGACAACAAGTTTACAGTAAATGAATGTACTAAAGTATTTCAGCTGAATACAGTTTGGAATCCTGTTTCCCCGAGGGATTGGCAATCGTTCCTCTCTTGATTAGCACGCCAAGGAAAGACAAATGCGGTTTGTATTCATTCAATCAAAAAACCACAGGAGTGGTCATTTAAGACAGGGCTCAAGACTAATGGTGTCCTCTCAGCCAGGAACAATAATGTGTTCACAAATGACAAATTGAACAGAGTGCCAACTTGAGTGTTTTCTGGAAAACTGGCCATCGGACAAAAAGCTTTTTTGTCCAATGGGACATTTTTCAAACTTTTGGGACTATAGGGTTTTGGATTCATGAGCCATGGGTACAATGTCACAGCACCGATGTAGACACACCTGGAGGAGATCTACAACAGCCATTGTAGGTAAAAAAATATACATATATACATATATATATATATATATATATATATATTACAGAGCCAGGGGAATAGGTTACTATTCTGAGAAATAACTTTGAGATTAAAGTAATACATTTACAAGAAAAAACCTCTAGCGTTATGTTCCTTTTCTCTGTTGTTTTCCCTTCACACCGGCACAGTGACAGTTGGGCGTGTGTTTGTAACTATGGTAACAATGCAGTGTGTTTAAAGCAGCGTCTTCTCAAAGTTTGGTTTTAAGTGTTAGCTGTGCTGACATAAAAGACACACACCATCCTAGAGGGGGGGTCAGACATCGGAAACAGCGATCTCTAGGATTTATCTGACAACTCATTTGCAAAGTAAAACTTACAACAGCTCTAACATGAGGTTAAAGTACAATACCAATGTCAGCATTATGTTCATAAAATAACTAAAAATTCATGTTGATGGGAACTCAGTTACTCACAGACCTGGGATCTGCAGCAATAGAACAGGACACAACCTGCATCCAGTTTGACTGAGTAAAAGATGGAGTGGGCCTGATTCTGTTACTAAATCAGGTCTTGGTTAATCGGAGAGGACCTAACATGGAGCCCTTGTTTACTCAAAGAAGATGATGAATTTGATGCAGAAATTTCTCATAATTTAAGGCAGTTGTAAGTGTATTTTATTACTGTCGTAGGTTAATTTGGCCCTCTTAAATGTGTTCACACATTGAATTGAAGGACAAGTGTTCTCAGAGCAGTTTCTCATTGGCATCGCACCGTGAATCAACCCTTCACTATCACATTATCTCCTGCCTCAGTGCTGGAGAGACCAGCAGAGTGACTCTGAGTGTCTGAGTGAAGGAGGCTGTCTAATCGGAATTTATCTCTCTCCTCCATATTTGGAATTAGAACTTCATAATTCATGTCTGGTTTACAGTCCAGCAGCAGCAGCAGCAGCCTCCTACTGTCCTGACAGTTTATATTACAATACAATAATTAGGAGTAGCACAGATAAAAGCTGTAAAAAAACAAATTACTTTGGGGTTTTTCTCTGATCTCCACTGGATGGTTACCGTGGAAACAGAAGGAAGAGCTATTTATTCAGCTGCTCACCCAAGGTCATGTTATTTAAAGACCGTTCAGTTGTTTGCATCTAGTGAGGTTAGGTTTTTGCGATCTCATGAACGCAGCTTAATGATGCTAAACACTGTGTTTATACTGTGTGCCAGCAGAGCACACACTCAGAGCAATCATGTTCTGTGATCAGCAGAATCTCATTCAATCTGTATCATACTCACTGTGTGTAGAAAGAACTCATCTTCTTTTTCCCCACTTCTTTCCTCATCTCCTCTCTGCTCTCTGCTCTGAGGAGGTCCTCCGAGGAAATATTAGTTTGTCAAAGAGACAATGTTTTCAGTCCTTTATGTCTGCTATCATCTCCATCAGCTGTCATCTGCTTGGCTGGCAGTTTGGACAGAAATGGGATGAGTTTGTTGGGACATATTACAAATAAAGCTGGGCCAGAGTTACACAACACAGTCGTGGGGAGACTGTGGCTCAGTGGTGAGCAGGGTCGACCTTCAATCAGAGGATCGGCGGTCCACGTCGATGTGTCCTTGGGCAAGACACTTAACCCCAAATGTCTCCCGTAGCTCTGCCTACGGTGTGTGAATGTTGTATGAATGTTAGCTACTGCTGATGGGCAGGTGGAACCTTAGCCCCTCCCATCAGTGTATGAATGGGTGAATGATGTCATGTAGTGTTAAAGAGCTTTGAGTGGTTGAAAGACCAGAAAAGCGCTACACAAGTACAGTCCATTTACCACACAGATCAATCAACCCTGGATTCCGTTTTGTAGGCATTTGGTCATAAACCAAAGTATTGGACAAATTCAAAAGTTGACCTGATTCTGAATGGTCAGAGGAACCCCAAAGTGATAACAATTCATCCTGAGAGGATACTGTTTTTTGCACTATTCACAACCGCATCTGGGGATCCAGCACACAGACATGGTCCCATTGTTTACACCAGGGACCAGCTGTTAGCATTCCGTGACACGGCGATGCTGCTACCAGAAGAGAGACCCGAGGTTCCCTGCGAGCTGAGGAGGAAGAGATATGGTAGCTGTACTGGGGAAAAGCGTCGCGCCAGAAGGAGACGTTATGGACCCGTCCTTCCCTTCATCATCGTGGGGAATGTGAGATCTCTCCCCAACACGATGGAGTTATCGGCGCTGTGTCGACATCAGAGGGAATACTGGGAGTGTAGCATGATGCTATTTACTGAGACATGGTTAACTGCGGACACAGATTCCATATTATACGGGCGGACAGGACAGAGGAGAGTGGCAAGAGGAAGCGAGGAGGTCTGGTAGTATTTGTAAATGATAGATGATGTAACCCTGGGCACATCACTATTAAAGAACAAATTTGTACTAAGGACATTGAGCTGCTAGCCATTAGCATGAGGCCTCACTACCTACTATGGGAATTCTCGTATGTTATCGCGATAGCTGCGTATATTCCCCCCTCTGCTAATGCTGAGGCGGCCTGTGATGTCATCCACTCAGTGACAAGCAGGATGCTGACACAACACCCGGATGCACTTCTTCTTATCTCTGGTGACTTTAATCATGCCCCCCCCCCCCCCCCTCGCCCCGTCCTCCATTCTGTTCACACTCACACAACATGTTACCAGAGACAATAAAACACTGTCACTCTCAGAGTAAAAAAATGGTCCGAGGAGGCTCTGAAGGACTGTTTTCACTCCACCATGTGGGAAGTTTTCAGTGATGCCCATGGGGAGGGCATCGACAGTCTTACACACTGTATAACAGACTATATTAACTTCTGTATAGAGAATGCCGTACCCACCAGGACTGTACGGATGTTTTTCCAACAGCAAACCCTGGATTACTCCTGAGATAAAGGCCCTCCTCAAGGAAAAGAAGAGGGCATTTAGGTCAGGTAACAAGGATGAGCTGAAGACTGTGCTGAGGGAACTGAGGAAGAGGATCAGTGAAGGGAAAAAAGGTATAGGATGAAAATGGAGGATCAGTTGCAGCAGAAGAACATCAGCTGGGTCTGGGAGGGCCTTAAAACCATGTCTGGCCACAAGGAACCCAACTCCCAGCCTGTGGGGGACCAAAAGTGGGTGAATGATCTGAACTCATTCTTCAACAGATTTAATCAGTCATCCTCAACTCCCCCTATCCAGTCCTTCCTGCTGCTGCAACCCTCTTGGAGAGGCTGGTCCTCGTCCATCTCCGCCCCCTGGTGAGCCCCTCAATGGACCCACCTCAGTTCGCCTACCAACCTGGCATCGGGGTGGATGACACTGACACTTATCTTCTACATAGATGCCTCTTTCACCTGGAAAAGGCTGGACGCACTTATGAGAATCATGTTTTTCGTTTTCTCCAGTGCCTTCAACACCATTCAGGCCATGCTTCTGAGGGACAAGCTAGAGCACACAGGGGTGGACCACCACCGTACATCATGGATCCTGCACTACCTTATCAACCATCTGCAGTATGTGCAGATACGGGAGTGTGAGTCTGACTTGGTGTCCTGCAGCAGGCCCAGAACATCCAGGGAAAGGACATTGAGATGGTGAGATCTGACAAGTACTTGGGTCTTCACCTGAACAATAAACTGGACTGGACAGACAACACAAATGCACTATTCAAAAAGGGACATAGCAGACTCTATCTGCTGAGGAGACTCAGGTCTGTTGGAGTGCACGGAGCACTCCTAAGGACCTTTTTCGAATCTCTGGAGGTGTCAGCATCTTTTATGGAGTGGTCTGCTGGGGCAGCAGCATCTCGACTGCCTCAGAGACTGAACAGACTGGTTAAACATCATTCTCCTCTCTCCCACCACTTTCAATGGATCTAGTGGGCATCCCAGGACACAGCTGGCCTTCTTAAGGGACCTTGATAGATCCAAAACCCGATCCCACCACCTTGCTGAATTACTCAGTTCAAGGGACCTCGCTAAAATATTCAGTTTAAGGGATTTTGATAAAGCCAAACCCCTATCCTAACACCTTGCTGAATTACTCAGTTTAAGGGACCTTGCTGCATTACTCTGAGAATTAGATGGCGCCAAACCCAAACATAGAAAAATAGAAGCAACCTGGAAACCTCTGACAATCAGTTGACGGACTGATTCCTTGAAGGTCGGCAGTTGGAACGTACCCTCAAGGTAGGTGACTTGGTATTCGATATTATACGTAATTATTATAGACTGTATAACTGGATTATAGGGCAGGGCATTTGGTTGTAGAAGGTTTAGAAGTAGAAATATCCTGTTATTACGCCTAAGTGATCCAAAACCCTTAAAACTAAATGTGATGGAAAGTAAATAAATAACAAAATTCGGATAAATGAGGTTTTATTCAAACGAGTAGAGTCTTGTGGATTTTCCGAATCAACCCAACAGTAACAGTGCTGCACTATACTGAGAAAATATGTGAAACAATACTGTTCAGCATAAATGTTGTACCCTGCAGAGAGAACAATGATGGAGTGGGGTTTATGTGAACAAGTGCGTGCAGTCACAGCGAGAACACTTAATTCCTTCCCTTTAAGACATCTCCATTCACAATCCAGCAGCTTAATGCATTGCTCCACAGATACGGAAAGAACTAAATTAAATGTCTGTCACTGCTCAGATGCTGGAGTATCATCTGAGGGGGGGTGAGGTGTAAATGCATGTGTTTTGGGTGGTAGTGTGTTTTATAACTACACCGATGAGGACCAAATGTATTATCAGTCTTTGTTTCTTTTCAAGTGTAGAATTTACAATTGGAACTAAAAGCATAGATGTTGGTCCGTGACCTGTAGGACGACGTACTCTACTGGACAAGACTTCAGGTTAAACGTTAGACAACAGAAAAAGTCGAATAACCTCTAATGGAGCACTTTAGACCGATGCATATGCAGCTTTGACTTTATTCCATTAGCTGACGTTTAAGACGCCCTCTTCAAAGCTTAAAAGGGAAATTTGCTACCATTTTATGAGGATGTCCAATCAGTACTAATGGTAAATGTAGTCCACTGCAGAAAATAATTCCCTAGTGCGTGCTAAATTGATGGAGAAAGATGATTTCTCCTGCTGCAGAGTCATGCCGGCTGTGCCTACAGGCACCATGATGCATTGCGCACCAGTGGTGAGTTTGCTTGTCTGATAAACAAAATACACTCACAAAATGTAAGTAAACGAAATATTTACCTAAACAGAAAAATACAACTGTACACCTTCTGAATTAAATTTTCTTTCTTACACCGAACTAAGACAGGCTTGATTGCCTTGTTAGCTCATTGTAAAACACACTTCAGAACAGAACAAAATTGTCATGAGTATTTTACATTAACTGTCCTGTGATGCTACTTTAAAAGGATAGTTGTGATGTTTTGAAATGTTCAAATAAGCTACCTCTCCATAGTCATTGTTTTATCTAGAGTAGCTGGAGTTTGGAGAAACAGACAGGTGTAACAGCACAAGAGCGGCATATTTAAACAGCAAAAATAATCAATATACGCTGCATTAAGAATCATTTTCGACGGGGAACTGAATTAGTGAAACTTGTCTAGTTGCTTTGAAGAGAGCATAGATACATTTACTTCCCTGTCAGAAAAGGCTGTCTGACGCAAGGTAAAGAGGTGAAAATATTCTAGATATAGTGTACACTTAAACTGGTATAGAGGTTTTTAGGTGGCTGAAATATGTTTTGCTCTTCATCCTGATTTACTTGTATAACCAGATCCCTGCATTTGTCACTTTGTGACGAGATTACTGCAATTCCTTATTATCAGGCTGCTCTAATAAGTTTCTTAAGACTCCATTTGATCCAGAATACTGCAGCTTGTGTACTGACAGAAAATAAGAAAAGAGATCATATTACTCATGCATTAGCTTCTCTTCACTGGCTCCTTGTAAAATCCAGAATAGAAAAACTCCCAGAATGCAGGGTTACTTGTGGTTCATAAAGTCTCCAAACGTAGAACAGAAACCAGAGCCTTCAGTTATCAAGCTCCTCTTCTGTGGAACCAACTTCCACTTTCACTCCAGGGGTCAGACACAGTCACCACATTTAAGAGTAGACTGAAGACTTTCCTCTTTGATAGTGCTTATAGTTAGGGCTGGCTCAAGTTTATAGTTAGGGCTGGTTCAGGTTCATAGTTAGGACTGGCTCAAGTTTATAGTTAGGACTGGCTCTGGTTTGTCCTGGTCCAGCCCCTAGATATGCTGCTATAGGCCTAGACTGTTGGGGGACATCTTAGGATACACTGTGCTCCTCTCTCCTCTTCTATCTCCTTCTGTATGAATTCATTTCCCATTAATGCACATTGCTAACATGGCTTCTTCCTGTGTTCGTGGTTATACCTGGACCGTGCTGCTGCCGTGGTCCTGTCTGACACCCAGTGCTACTATAATGTTTTTATTAGTAGTCACATTTATATTACTATTACTGCCTTTAATATCATCAATATGCTATTATATTCACTGCTGCTGTCATTCCTATTTTATTCTTCTTCTATTATTACTGCTACTACTGCTATTACTACTCTCATTTTGTGAATAATTTCTGTCATATGGATTGTCTTTGTTGTAATTTGATTTTGTTCATTCTGTACACATGACATATATCACACTTCTGTCCATCCTGAGAGAGGACATTTTGATCTTTAATCTGTGGTCTGTGAAATATATCTTGTCGTGATAGCCTACTAGCGTTGAGATTCTCCTCCTGTCGTCACTGATGTCCTGACTTTCTTGAATCAGAAATGGTGGAAAAAAGCTGTCTGAAAGATAATCACTTAGCTAATTGCTTAGCTGTGAATGTATTTTGAAGATTTTGGAATTTCTTCTGTTGCTGCTCAAGAAAGATTAAGACTAATAAAGCAATGTCGATTCTTTACTGAATTAATTGTCTTTTTTTCTCATAATATAATGAAAAAGAACCAATAAGAGTATCGATAGGAGTATTAGTATCGATAAAATCCTAATGATATCCTACTTCTCGTACAAAGCTGGGAAAGAACTGAGGAGCATGGTAGGACAGTTATATCTGAGAGACAATGTCAGTAGACTAACCAAGTGTAAGAAAAATACTATCACGATACAGAATATCTAGAAACAAGGTTACTTAACGTGAAGTTTGTAGCTGAGCGTGAGGTTGTTGTGGAGTTGTTTCTTACGCCTTCTTCTGCAGACACAGGACCGTCTGAAGATTATTCTCAATAACAAATCAAAACTCCACACAGCTAAGATACAAGAGAGCTAAACGAAATAAGAAAGGCATTATGGAAATATATATGGAAATATTAGGAGTGTGTATGTCTCAGACCACAGCAGAGACCCATTGTGTTTAGTGAAGCTAGGCAGTAGGTCCGGTGAGCCATTGTGTAAGGCACAGAGAGACACCTGATACAGAACGAGCTCGTGTTTTTATCTGAATCAAGTTAATAAATAAACAAGGCCATTTTTAATAGCTTTTGAGGAAAAAACTTGAAACAATAATAGAAATGATCACCAGTGAAATTGGTTTATGATGTATTATAAAGGGGCACGGTTACACAAAGGCTTGTAAACAGTGGTGGAATATTTTCCGAAGTTATGAAAATGGGTGAAAACCTAGAAAATTAGGACCGCAAAAGGAGGAGTTGAATAGGGTATAAAAGTAAATTGAATTTTGCTCAGTGGACTAACTCTTGATATGTATTATCCTTCAATACATAGAAAACATATCGCATTGAACTCTAAGGAATCCAGTGTGTTTCCTTGACACTGAAAAGAGAGTCTATTGAGAAGTATAAATATCTTGAAGGGCCTGAAGACTTCCTGGTCCGGTTGAAGGTTTTTGAAGAACCTCAATTGCAAATATTAAAAAGTTCTACACATGAATCGTTTAAGAATCCAGCTGCCGGGCAAGGTAAAGCTTTTACTGCTACAGTCTTACTTGGTCTGATATGACCAGTAGCATATGGTGACTAATGTCAGTTACATTAGCAAACAATAGATAGCTATTGGGTAAAGGATATTACTGAATGAATTCACTGACTTGATGACTCATATCTATTTGCTATACAGTTACATTACATTATGTTACAGATATCGATGGTTTTATTACAAAAGTAAAAAAGAAAGGTAAGCATG
This sequence comes from Ophiodon elongatus, assembly GCA_016806645.1. NCBI lineage: Eukaryota > Metazoa > Chordata > Actinopteri > Perciformes > Hexagrammidae > Ophiodon > Ophiodon elongatus. The sequence continues at coordinate 1,988,010 of JACSYO010001636.1, forward strand.
TACTTCTCCAAGAGACATATTTTTTGGTACCAGTCTGCTTGCTTTCAGTCAGGTCAGTTTTCTTGTTATCTTTATCCAATTTGCAGCCATCTTTAAACTACTGCCAGCTCTGTCAGGCTCATGCTTATTTTTTTATTTATTTTTGCTTTCAATATAATTCAATGATACTTTTTAACTAAGAAATAAGTGACTTTTAAACTGCACCACAAGACTATTGCTTGGGTCTCAGATTGCCTTTTGTCTTGACCTCAGTTGGTAACGACTGATAAAAAAAACTGTCTTACTAAAACCGGAGCACCACAAGGCACGGCCTTATGCCCCTTTTGATTCTCACTTTATATCCCGCTACACACTATAAGTATAGTCAGGTGTCCTGTAAAATCCAGAAGCTGTCACAATGTCACAATTGGATTTTCCATTATGTACACTTTATCAATGTTCATGTGTTGATACTCAGAGCATGACGCTGCCATCCTGCAGCCCCTTAAATACCAGGTTTTATTGTTAAATAAACTCTCGTAGAGTGTTGATCTCTAAAGCATGAAATCAATATCACTGTATAATAAAGGTCAGCCTCTACAATGATAAATCATTCAACTGTATGGAATGCAATTCAATTCATCACCATGTATTTGTTTGGTTTCCATTCCACTTCCAATCTTATTACAAGCATTCATTAAATAACAGCCATATGCCATATTCAACAGTTCAATGTCTTCAAGCGAAAATGGAAATTCTCTATGTAATGCAATCAATTAAGAGATGCAGCTTGAAAAGTAGAAGAACGTTGCTGTACTGGGCTTTTTTCGACTTTATCTTTTTTTTTTAACTGAAAACAGAATATACTTGTACTCTGTGTGAATAGACATTGGGCAACTCAAAGCATTTATTTGATCCGAGAGGGACACTACTGTGAGGTATTTGTTTTAGTGGCTTGCCCGTTGGCTCTGGGTTCTAAAAATCTGCCCTGCTGCTGACTGTTGGACTGGTGCCACAACAGATGCATCCAAGACTATTCACTGGATCACTTTCAGCCCACAAAAAGTGGGAGTTTCATAGTGCTGTATGCAAAGCAGGGTCACCGGCTTTGCAGTTAATGGTGGGTTTAAAAACTGCATGACTCATCTATAATCATGCAGATGGAGGCTCTGGTTTTGGTAAAGCCCTTTCCCATCAGTAAGCCAGGACTTAATTGTACATCATGAGTAATGACACTTTGATAATTCTCTCATTATCATCAGGCCAATATAATGCCAGAAGAAGGAAACTTACTCTGGAGAATATTTGCATATGTGCAGCCAAATGGAAAGGGAATTCAGTAGGTAGACTTTGTATACAGCTCTGGAATGAATACACGACTGTCGAGACAAATGCCATGTTTACAACCAGAAAGCGTGGCTCCACAGCTCTTGCCCATTTCTCAAAGCATTTTTATGCCCCCAGATGAACATTTTCCAGCTGCATGGAATATTTTGCATTCCATTAGTGTGAATTAGTATCCTGCTTTGCATGCAGATGCAAGTTTGTTTTTGCAAATGTCAGACTGGCCTCTGCTGTTGTGTAATTTCCTTAATTACCAAATAATCAGTTCAGTTTCATCAATTTAAGCATTTCAAGATTCGATGTTTGGGGTTTTAAAAGTTAAAAGTTTTAAAAGAAAGCAAATTGGTTTTGCTCTCTTGATCATATTTGCTATGGTGATACATTTGTTATCACCATAGCAAAGCTGCATGCATGTCCATCCATGCATATACAGTGTGCCACTTTGGTCAATCATGAGTGTATGTACGCTATATTTACATACATACGTTTGCAGAAATTCAAACACAACTTAATGGAAGATTACACTCAATGTGAGCACAATACAAACAAAAATCAAGTTTAGGGTCTTAAAAGAAGATTTTGACACTTTGTTAACATTTCAATCAAGAGCGACAAGTCAGTTGAAGAAAAGATAATTGTTTATTATTAACAGATGATATGTGATGATAAGTCTTGATTGAGTCTTTGGCGAGATTTGTACGGGGGGATTTGTAATTGAGGGCCCGATCTGCCTCGATCAGCAACAAGATAGATCCCCCCGTGGAGTCCAGACCTGGTGGTGGTGGCTGATGAGGATGATAGAATGATGAGTTGATGAAGCTGATGGACCTGAGAAGACTGGGTGGAGATGGGGCGGTGTGTAACAGCAACATGAACGTACTGAAGGGAGAAAGACAGTCATATTTAAAAAGAGACAGCAGCAAGATGATAGGCTAACCATGTCATTGTTTCGTTGTGCTTATTGGATGGAGGAGACCAGCTGATTTTAACAGCTGATGTCATGATTGACACCCCCAACCATGACAGCAAGTAAATAATGAATGAGAATGCTGAGGAGTTAATGGCGTCTGCCCTGAGCAGCAGCAAGATAAATTCCTCAAAAATAAAAAATAAACCACATTCCTCCAAATTAACTTATCAAGCGGGAATGAAACAGGTCACAAATGATCGATGCAAATGGCATAAACTGCCAATAGATGAGGCATAACAAGGAGTAAGACAGAAATTTGAGGTTAAGAGATTAGAATCAACGGTTTGCAAAGCAATGTCTAGGTCAACACTGACCAGATGAGATCCACTTTTTTTAACTTAGCTATTAATGGCTAATGGTCAGCAGTGACCTAAATCGCAACATAACCTGACCTGTGTTCATCAAGTATCACCTGTGATAGGCTCCGCAAACTAAATAATTTTGTTAAAGACTTCACGATTAGGGTTTTTATTAACCCTGTCCAATTTCGTCGAACGTCCCAAAGAAAATCTCCAGGAAGCCACTGTAAGCTGTTCTTTAATGGAGCTGGGGGTGATTAACCAGACATAGTCCTCATCTTTAAAGCTGTTTCTCTTGTAAAACTAAGAAATACTGTTTGAAAACACTTACAATGAAGTGTAAATCTCACCTTGAAAAAGTTTTGAGTTTAGGTACGACTAAACTATGAGAACTAAGAAAACTCCACCAACGAATATTTTTAAGTACAGTTGAAAGTTTAAAAAGGGTAACTTGGGTCCCTATTTTACCATAACTTTTTTAAGTGACTAATGGATACAACAATGTTTGAACGCTGCTAAACGGGCTGTAATGTAATCGCTTGGGTAACTCCTCATTGTCAATGTACGTCCACTAAAAGTGCTTGTTTTTGCCACTTACAGGTCAGATTGTTATGATTGATGTCTGACAACATTATGGACAGAACCTTACAGAGAAATAAAACCTTTTTCGTTTCCATTTGCTTGATCCGGTCCATCTGTTAATGTGTCATGTGAGTTGTTGCCAGAAGACAAAATTGGATACGTGAGAGAGAGTTGGAGAGAGGAGTACCAGTGTTGTCAGAGTTTGTTGTGTTGGAGTACAGAGAGCATAAGTCAGTGTTATATAAAGGATTTTCAATGTCACAGTTTAGATGATTTGAACAATGTGGATGCGACGCAAGATTCCAGGCTGAGACTTCTCTGAATAAACAGAAAGACTCAGATAGTTATCAAGTGTCTGCAGTGAAATAAAACGTTTTACGTTTCACTTGATCCTGTCAGTGGAAGAAACAAACACTTTTAGTGGATGTACATTGATGGTGAGGAATTGACCTGCTGGCGTCTGCAGCGATCAATTTCAAACATTGTTGTCTCCGTCATTCACTTAGACAAAAGAAATACTGAAGTTACCCTTATGTAAATAATAGAGAACCATATCAGTTAATATCAGTTGAGTGTGAAAGTTAATCTTTACATTTACTACAAAAAAATCAAGATCCACTTACTAAGTTATCATCATATACATTATAAATAACACAACTTTTAAAAAAAGTTCAGAGGACACGCTGTCAGAGATAATGGTGACAGTTTCACTGACTTTCATACATAAAAAGCCACAAAAAGGGAAATGCAGTAAGTGAGGCTGACTGCAGATGGCAAGGGAGTAGTTGTATAGTTAGTTAGTTTGTGGGAGGCTGTTACCTTCAAATGCATGAAAATACATCAAGCAAATGGGAGGCAGGTGAAAGTAGCAGATATAAGGAAGCTGTGTGTGTGTGTGTGTGTGTGTGTGTGTGTGTGTGTGTGTGTGTGTGTGTGTGTGTGTGTTTGTGTGTGTGTGTGTGTGTGTGTGTGTGTGTGTGGCTACCTGGATGAAATCACCTTGAAGGCAGAAAACACTGAGAAACACCATCTGTCTCATCCTAAATAAAAGCCAGAAACTGAATTGGTGGATGCAATCCACCCAAAAAAACAATGGTATTACTAGAGAAGAGCAATATATACTATATTCATAAGAAAATACCTTTAATCAGATACACTTTGAAAATGTTATCAGTATTATATTGTTGCTAGGCTTGGCAAAAACTGATTGATGGACTAATGGCCGGGTGATAAACTGTGATCTTCAATATGAACTTATTGTGCACAGACACTTCATTTAAAGGAAGGGAGGCTGATTCATTACTCGAGACCCTGTTGAACAAGACTCTAAATTACAAGGCAATCATGAGAGCATATTCTCTTGACATCCATAAGGATGGTGAATAACAATAAGCACTTATGAAATAAACACTGCATAATTCTAGTTGGGATCCACATGTAGGTGAGCAAAGCAAACAACAGTTTATAGGTTATGTCTACCTGCTAGATGATCTGATTTATCACTCTAAATTACTTATCACATAATAGCTGCATGAAGGACTAATCTGCTTTCCTGACATGTTCACTAAATTAGCATGCTTTCTCAAAATGCAAATACATGCTCCATGTACAAGAGAATGAATGCAGGTAAAGAATGATAGTTCATCATGAAAGCATGGATAATGTAGAAGAGACATGATCGATTGAAGAAATAGCTTAGCAGTGAAAGTAAGGTGCAAAGAATGCAAGTAGACCAGTTGATTGGTAGGAGGATGTACCATATACACGTAATGTATCTGGGGTCATCAATTAAATTTGTCCATGGACCAGAATATTTTGAAGCAGACACTGTGAGGTTTACACTTTCAAACATTTTTATTCCAGCCAACCTTTATGAATTTTGATTGTCAGGCACACATTTGGTCATCAAAGTACGCAGGTACGAGTTGTTACCTTGAGGTAAGCAGAAAGACGCCAGCTGCCTTTTTGTTGGTAATGGTTAATATATAGTTAAGATATATGGTTAAGATATAGCCAAGCTAAATGAGAGTCATGGCATGATTGTGTCTTCTCCTACCAATAAGCTCTCTGCCAATAAAAAGGGACCAATGCCGGTTTATCTTATACAACATCTTTTAACATCAGTCATGATGCCACACAGTGTGGGCCGAGACGTTGCTGCAGGTTCATTTTATTTCTATTTCACCTGTCCCATGCTTTCAGATATGTCCACTTGCATGTGGTATAATATTGAATGGAAAATCCAGATTTTGTTTGCTTGACTGCTGCGTGTAAGCAAATGATTTCCTGTAATACGTACGTACAGTGTTTCCCATTTATTACTGTGACCAGCCATAATCTAATTTGTCCAGCCACAGTTTCAAAAGGAACCAAAAATATGTTTACACTTTTCAAAGGATGGCCCTCGCTGTGACCAGGTCTAGTTTGGTTCAGAATGGCTCGCCCTGACCTCGGCACTTCCCAGGACTTCTTTCCATGAGGAGAGGGCCCGTTCCTCTATCAACCGGGGAAGACTGTCCTCAGTGCGTCAGCTGTCTGCGGCAATGTCGGCCACCCACCAGACCCGTCTTAAACACAGACCGTGTTTCATTCAGCAGCAAGCCAATTAAAACTGTTTTACATAAAATAGCAAAAGCCAAAAGATAAAGTGCAAAAGAGACACAATATACAAATAAATTTAAATATAACTAAAACAGTCATGTAAGAGCCAATGGAATAGAAACATAAAACCTAGCTCAGATATGATAAGACAGGTATAAAATACAGGAAGAAAACAGTGCAGTGTATGGAATTATTTAATAAAAGGCAGCAGCAAACAGAAAAGTCTTCTGCTCTGATTTAAAAGAAGTGAGAGTTGCAGCTGACCCGCAGTTTTCTGAGAGTTTGTTCCAGATATATGGTGCATAAAATCTGAAAGCCCTTGATGTTTAGTTTTGGCACAGAAAGCCGACCTGTCCCAGAAGACCTGAGAGGTCTGGATGGTTCATAACTTCGCAGATATCCCCAATTTATTTGGGCCCCGAACCATTCAGTGATTTATAAACCAACAGTAGTATTAAATCAATTATTTTTCACAGATGTAAATTCAGTGGATAGACCTCAAAACTGGAGTGATGTGATCCACTTTCTTGTTCTTAGTGAGGACTCGAGCAGCAGTGTTTTTTAAGGAGACCTGTAACGACATGTTCACAGCAGTCGATTCTACCGAAGATAAATGCAAGTCCTGCTGAGACCTATATCCTTTAATCCAAGATATATTCAGAAAGTGATAGTAAACTGATTATTACAACTGACTATTGTAATTGGCTTAATGTGGCTTCTGAAATTCAGGTACACCTAGATTTCTGGCTGGGTTAATGGTTTTTAACATTGCCAGTTGAAGCTGAACGCTGACTTTTAATAGTTCCTCCTTCACTCCAAAAACAACATCCTCAGTTTGTTTTTTGTTTAATTGAAGAAAATTCTGGGACATCCAATTGTTGATTTATTCAATGCATTCACTCAGTGCTTGTATTGGACCACAGTTCCCTGGGCCAGAATCTCACATTGATCTCACAGGATTACATTGGTTGGATTGGATTATATTCTGATCTGTAACTTCAGATCCAGAATGAAGATTCCTGATCCCGGAGATTTGGATTCAGGTGTGGTAATCTAATCCTACCTTTAATCCAAACAAAATGCTGCATTTGGGTAATTCAAAAATAATTTTAGGCAGAAATCTGGATCAATTTGATGCCAAAATTCAGCATTATGTGGATTACACCTTGGAGGTGGATTTTTATAAAGATTGACAAATAGGCAAGACTTCAATTCTCTCAAATATTGTTACCCAATATGTTGATTATATTTAAACATGTGTTAAAAAGTGTTTTAGTTCTAACAGAGTAATTGGATACATGTTCAGCACTACAAACATATGGTTTGGCCATACTGGGAAAACTGATTTTCCTTGTGTAATGAACAATGCACCTCTAAATGATGTCCCCAGCCATGATCCCTCTCCTGGTGCGAAAGGGTTAGAAGGCCATTGAAGGCCTCTCTTGACACCCTAAAGTCAATCCTCAGTCAAGTCTCAGGCTGCCCAACCTGGCATAGTGGCTGCACTGGAATGTCTAAATTTACACCGAAACACTACATTAACAAGGATTTAAGATGATACATAAAACACATTAAATTAGAGCAATGCAAGCATATTCCAAATCAAGTTTATTCATCAATGTTTTAAAATTGTTGCTTCATGATGCTGTTTCGAGAGAAACAAGTAAATAGATTATTTGAGAATTACCTCTCGTCCACTCTGTAAGACAAGAGCCTGCAAGATATTCAAACCGGGCAGTTGATGCCTCCTAGGCCGCGAAGAACATAAAAAACGTAAAATAAAAATTCACAAACTCACAACAGTAAGTAACATGTTTTGGGGCGCTGTCAAGTTGACGTCATATGACACAAAGAGCTGTCCCATTCCTATTTATACCATTTTGAGCCCTTGCAGCCTCTCACACTCAATTGAGTCCCTGAGGGATCAGGGTTTAGGGGGGACATTGGGATTGGGCCTCTCAGGAACACCTGTACACTTGCTTATTTGGGAATATTCCAATCGGCCAATCATGTGGCAGCAATGCAATGTATTAAGATACAGGTCAGGAGCTTCACTTAATGTATGAATTATGTGACACACACAATCAGGTCAACAGGAATCAGAATCTCAAAGTAATGTCGCCAACATCTTGTGGAATCCATGCCATGAACAATTGAAGCTGTTTTGAGAGCGAAGGGAGGTCTTCCCTAGTATATACACAAAAAAAAAAAAAAAAAATCACCATTGCTATGAAAATAAACTTCCATCAACTTCAAGCACAATGGCATCCATAGGATCTTTGAAGTACGCCATCAGAAGGAGAACAATGCATGAAGCCTTGTCTGAAGCCTCTGGTTCAAAATGAGCCAGAATATCTTTCACCCCCTGACGGTTGACTTCTTGGCAGAACCTCAAAATGGTGTTGCCTTTGTTGTACAGGGAATCCCAAAACTTTACAAGGATGGAGACATCGGTCCAAAGTTTGAAATGGGAAAAAAGAAAAAAGAGAAAAAAGACCATTTCTCCTTAAGCACCGCTATGGCTGATGCAAGAGCACCGTTAGGATAGTGTTGCTGGATTACATAGGTCTCTTCCGTCAGTCGTTCAGCTCTCTCAGCACCACTCATCCCTTCTTCTGAGTAGAAGTTAAGGAGATGACCTTTGATGCCATCCAATGATGCCTCAGACTGTTTTGCTGTTGCATGCCATATTAAAACCCTTCAAATGAAAGAAACACACGTAAAGTTAGTGTATTTAAATTCAATCATTGTTTTATTTTACGTTAAAAATGTATCCGTAAATCTGCACAGCAATATCTTTTATTACATTTTCTAATTATTATTAGTAGTCATCATTTTTGTCTGCTCATCTGCTATTATTAGTGCTACTATTGCTATTACTTCTCTTATTATACAAGTTAGACATTACTGTGATGTTCTGTACCTTTGCATGAGGACATTCTTTCTAACTGGGCCTCGTTGAATATTAATTGAATACCCCTGGGCTATACAAATATATTGAAGGTTGTATTTCCAATATGTGCTGCTGTGCTTCTTTTAAAAATGTTGTATTTTTCTAGATTTTATGCATTCTTTTTTTAATTTTTATTATTCAATGGCTTTTACATTCCATTTTATAATATGCATTCTATGTATTATATTTTTTTAACTTCATTTTATTTGTTTTATTATTACTATCCAGCAGGTTTTATTTTCCATCTTATGTTATTAACTATGGCATTCTATACCTGTTTTTCACTTTATGTATATTTTCATGAGAAGCAGTCTGTACATGTAAGTTCTATTGTAGAGAACTCTCAATTTATAAATAAAGTTTTTTATTGTTATTATTATCATGGATTAGGGTCCTTGAAAAAAAAGTTCCTTTTAAAGGGATGCCATGGTCAAACAAATGACTTAATTGCAAGCTACTGCAGACTGTCACTCAAAATGTTTACCAGCTACAGATGCTCTGATCCTGTCATTGTAATGACTTACGTAAAACTCTGTACCTCTTTCAACATGCTCAGGTGAAGGGAAGAGACTGCCTGCACTCAAGTAGGCTTGCATTAGTTGGGGTTTTTCTGCAAGAGTTTTGCAAAGATTCTTAAAATTTAGCAATTTTCTGGCCCACTGTTTGAAGGTGTGTTTGCTCTCGTACCGTAACAGGCGTATAAGTGGGCCAAAGCGGAGAATAAGCTCTGGGTAATGGCACAGATAGTGATGCTTGGGTTTTAACGGACAGGCAGAGAACCGCCTTTGACAACTGAAGACATATTCTTCAATAAGGACTTTCAGATATGCCACTTAGACTGCTGTAATAGGTGGGGCACAAACAAGCTCCACAATCTCTCTTAGCTGCAGAATGCGTTGCCATACCTCATTGTCAGAAGGATCTTTAAGTCTGTCACCGACAAAAAGAGGTAGCAACCTGAGAAAGCCCCAATTCTGAACTGCATGTCCACTTAATCGTTCGCTAACGTGTCTGCTGGTTTGCTGCTGGCATCATTTCTTTGATATTTAAATTGGTTTTTAGATTTGTTTAATTGTAAGTAGGTAAATTTCTTCTCCTGAACTAACTGATCAACAAGCAAGGCAAGGTCATAAGACAAAATCGCCTCAAACAACTTATACCCCAGGCATGGAGGGAGCCCTGGCTGGAAAACTGAACTTACTCAAACTGAAAATGAGTAAGCTGGTTAAAAGGAGAGTCCATCTCAATGCTGAGACAGTAGCACTTGTGTCTAAGCCGTGCAAATGACTTTGATAGGACTGTGCAGTTCTTGAAGTTCCACCTATGTGCAGTTCATTCATAAATGCTTAAATAAATGTAGTGGCAGAAATGTGTCGCCCAAATTACGTTTTTGTCAAAACCCCCAATACCATGTGATCCCAGGTTGTCACCTGAAATGGCAACTATACCTACTTTTACAACATCTGTCAAAATACATCTTTCCGCAAGAACTTTGTTCATGCCAAAGCATTTAAAATTGTGTTCCCTACATGGAGAACAAGTTGCATGTGTTCTGTTGTGGCTCTTTTGTGTGGAAAAATGTCAGGACTTATTTCCGCTGTTCCTGACTGAAATAAAATTTACTTATGGGGGGATGGCCAGCAGCTTCGAAATGGCCCACAATAAAATTACCATAATTGGCATGACTGACTTTGTATTGGCTAGCAGTGCTGTCAATCTAATTTCACTGGTTTCCCTCTAAGATATATGTGAAGGTGGACAGGAGGTCTCACTCAGCTCTGTAAACAAAAAATAACAGCCTTTTTACTCTTCAGAACTCAAAATATATGCATTTTATAGAGATTTCAGAGCAAAAAACATTATTTTAGTTTGGCATCGTGTATGTTAATGCTGTATATTGATGTATTAAACATAAATAGTGAAGAAGTAAAAAAATTGTTTTGGTAAAATAAATTACTAATAAATCCTAATTTTCAGCGGATTTTTCTGACCTGTCTGTACTAAAAACTCTTTTATTGTTTTCTGCTTCACTTTATTCAAAGTCAAACTGTGCAGAGAGAGTGTTCACATATTGTTGTAAAACAGCAACTGCATTATTCTAAAGTGATGATCATCCTGAAAGTGCTTCTTTTTTTTTCTTGGCGAAACTGAAATATTTTCATTTTGTCTGTGTTCCATCTTCATTTACTTTTAACCAGTAACATATATACTGATATTTACACATGATTCACACATCTCACAGTTATTACCTTTATAATAACACCAAAATTATTCAAATAGACCTTGTGGTTGCAGAGTTGTACTCCTTTTAGTATGGGCATGCTTTTTTCGTGCGGAGGCCTCAAAAAAAAAAAAAAAGGTTAGGGTAGAACAGGTTTTAACTTGTAACTTTACCAGTGGTCTTTGTGTGAAAAAGCTCCAAAGCAACTGATGTGTGGAAAACACAACATCATCAGGGACAGAACACACCCCCACACAGACTCTTCTCGCTCCTACCATGAAGCAGACGCTACAGGAGTCTGAGATCCAGAACCACGAGACTGACACAAAGTTTCTACTCTTAAATCTCTCCAGTTGATCCAGAATGCTGCGGCTCGTGTACTAAGAAAAGAGATCATATTACTCCTGTATTAGCTTCTCTGCACTGGCTCCCTGTAAAATCCAGAATCCAATTTAAAATCCTTCTCGTCACCTACAAAGCCTTAATTTGTGAGGCACCATCATATCTTAAAGAGCTTATAGTACCATATTACCCCACTAGAGAGCTTAGAGTACCATATTACCCCACTAGAGAGCTCATAGTACCATATTACCCCACTAGAGAGCTTATAGTACCATATTACCCCACTAGAGATCTGCACTCACTGACTGATGGGCTACTTGTGGTTCCTAGAGTCTTAAAAAGTAGGATGGGAGCCAGAGTCTTCAGATCAAGCTCCTCTTCTATGGAACCAGCTTCCACTTTCAGTCCGGGGTTTAGACAGTCACCACATTTAAGAGTAGACTTAAGACTTTCCTCTTTGATAACGCTTATAGTTAGGACTGACTCAGGTTTATAGTTAGGGCTGGCTCAGGTTTATATAGTTAGGGCTGGCTCAGGCTTATAGTTAGGGCTGGCTCAGGCTTGCCCTGGTCCAGCCCCTAGATATGCTGCTATAGGTCTAGACTGCCACAGGACTTCCTAGGATACACTGAGCTCCTCTCTCCTCTCTCTCTCTCTCTCTCTCATCTGTATGCATTCATGTCCTATTAATGCACATTACTAACTTTGTTTCTTCCCTGGAGAATGGTCCATATATATCCACATGGATCGTGGTTATACTTGGATTGTGGTCATGTCTCCTGCTGTGGTCCTGCCCAACATCCACTGCTATTATTTTATTATTAGTCACATTTCTATTACTATTAATCATTTTATCATCATTATTATTCTATTATAGACACCACTGCTGTTATCGTTAGTAGTCGTAACGTTTCCATCATAATTATGCTTATATTTATTTATATAGATTTATTTTTATTTATATCATATGCATTGACTATGTTGTAACTTATTATGTTGTTCATTATGTACACATGACTTCTATTACTTTTCTGTTCTTTGTTGCTCTCGCTAAAGTTTCTTGTTTCCCTTTAAAAAAAAATTGGGGGAGCTTTCCTGTTTTCCGATGAGATGGTCCTGGGACAGAAAATGCCGTATGCTGAACAGATTGTAAAGCCCTCTGAGGCAAATTTGTGATTTTGGGCTATACACATGAATTGAATAGGTACTCAAAGGCACTTTATGTGGTAAAAACAGAAAAAGCAATAAGAATAAAGACAATAGCATTACATAACTATAAATAACATGTTAAAAGCATTTTTAAATGAGTGAGTTTGAAGTGCAGCTTTGAAAGAGGGGAGTGAGTGAGAATGTAGGAGGTGTTGGGGAAGAGAGTTCCAGAGGGAGGGAGCAGCAATGGAGAAGGCCCTGTCCCCCCAGGTCCGGTGCCTGGACCCAGTGAGAGGGGTCAGGAGGTTGGCGTCGATGGATCTGAGGTTGCGTTGAGTGTCAGTGCAGGAGGTCAGAAAGGTAAGAAGTGGCTAGGTTGTGTAGGGCTTTTTATCTGATCAGGAGCATTTTGAAAAGCCAATGGAGAATTTTTAATGTCAGTGGAGATTTTGACAGACTGGGGTGAAGTAATCTCTGGTGATGCGCAGCTGAGTTTTGGACATATTGGAATGTGTTGATGATTTTGGTGGATGTGCTGTACAGGCTGCTATTGCAGCTGTCAAGTTGTAAGATGTTAAAGGCGTTGTTAAGCTCAGCTGAGGCGGAGAGGGAGGGCATAGACGGGCGATGTTTTTAAGATGAAAGAAGGCGGTTTTTGTAATGAGGTTGACGTGGTGTTCAAGGAGAGGGTTTGATCAGAAATTACACCAAAGTTACAGATGTGTGTAGAAGCAGGAACAGTGGAGCCATCGATGCAGAGGGAGAAGTTGTGTCCGGATTTGTAGAGTCATTTGGGGCTGATGATGAAGACTTAAGATTTATCGCTGTTGAGTTTGAGAAAGTTAGCTTGAAACCAGGTCTTTATATCTGTGAGGCAGTTGGTGATGGTTGAGTGGGTGGTAGAAGTGATAAAGTTTGTGGAGATGTAGAGCTAGGTGACATCAGCATAACAGTGAAAATGGGGGCCATGTTGGCGTATGATGTTACCAAGGGGGAGCATGTAGAGGATGAAGAAGAGGGTACCGAGCACCGTACCTTGAGGGACACCTTGTGAGACACCTTGTGAGATTGGGGCTCTGTTATAGTAATATTTAATAATATTAATGACTGGTGGCGGTCAGAAAGGTATGATTTGAACCAGGTATGTGTGTGTAAATGTCTATCTATCTATCTATCTGGGCATGTTATTATTAGCAGTCATCATTTCTCTGTTATTATTAGTTCTACTACTGCCAGCACTTCTCATTATAGGAATCATTTATATCTTATGGAGTTACTGTATTGTAATTGTTTTATGTTGTTCATTCTGTACACATGACATCTATTGTACTTCTGTCCATCCTGATAGAGGATCCTCCTTTGTTACTCTCCTGGATGTTACTTACTTTTTTTATCTTTCACACAACACAGAGTGAGATTCACTACACACGCATCACATAATTAGAAAAAGGCCAGCAGCAGAGCCACATAAAGATATGCACGCATGCAAACACATGACCAATACAACACCACCACATGCATGCACACATGAAGACATGAGGAGTTGTGGTTTAATCTCCGTGAACCCGTCGCCTGACAGCAGTGATTCTATTGGCTGGCTGTGGGCTTGCATTCATAACGAAGGTTTGAAGTGAGACGGGTCGGAGCAGAGTGATGCGTTCTGCTTTGAGTTCTTGGCAAGATGAGGAAGAGGCTGTGCCAACTGCTGTGCCTCTGAATACGACATCCCACTCTGTGAATCAGCACAGCAGGACAAACCAAGCAAGGCACACTGTCAATCTCACTATGGAACATCTACGTCTCTGAGTGATGCAAACGGCCGCCGGAGCAGATGGGGAGGTTTGTAATCATAATCTGACATGTCATGTCAATTACTGATCCCATCTGCGGTGAGGCAGGATGAATCGATGATCATAATTATGCAAACTGTGGTATTGTGTGCCTCAATTATTGATATTCAAAGCTATGTATTCCACTTTTCTATTGCAAAGCCCGAACCAAGGGTTAAGAATGAGTTGCACTAACTAGGATTACATTTTCAACTACATTGAATCATGATTTATTTCATAATTCTGTTTTAATGAGGAGGCAGAAAACGTTCTGGAGTGTTTGGAATTTTAGCAGGCTATTTTTTTTAAACTGATCTCTGTACACACACACATTTTAACACTGTTTAGAAATCTCCATCCATAACACCCCTGTAAATGCATATGACATGACCATTTACGTACACTTGGTTGTTTAGTTTTTAAAACAAAGGCGCATTATTGTACTTCCGAAAATAAAAAGGTCTTGTTTGAAACTTAAGGCTTTTCAAGACCACACACACACACACACACACACACACACACACACACACACACACACACACACACACACACACACACACACACACACACACACACACACACACACACACACACACACACACACACACCAAGATAGTAATTGGAAAGTCCTCTGTTATTGATCTCCTCAAAGCAGCAAACCATGCCTTCAAACACCCGCTCCGTAGGACTGATAACGCCGCTGGACACACCGCTCACAAAAAGCGTTCAAATAACAGCTTGCTTCCTCCACATGGAGCCAGTAGTAGAATTATAAAATGTAGAAGTCAACTGCACAACAGCTGCTAGAACAGACAACAAGATCAGCAAGGCCTGTAATCCATGTTGAATTAACCACTTGCAGTCGCTTGGTAATCATGGCTGATGTTCTTTGTTTTCTTCAAGAAAGGTTTCACACCAGCACGACAAATCAGGACAGGACACATTGTGGGGGGGGGGGGGGCTGTGTGGGGGTGGGGGAGCCAATCCCAGCTGACATTGTGTGAAGGCAGGGTTCACCTGGACAGGTCGCCAGACTATCACAGGGCAACGTGGGGATGTGAAGCAGCATATCCATTATTAGAATGGCAGAGTAAAGACTCACTGTTTTTCACTATTCATTCTCTCAGGGACATGATTGAGTCGCCTCTTTTGTAGGATAGTCGGTGATGCAAGTGATTTGCGGCAAAACAAAATAAAAAGTAATGCGGTGGTGGGTTTTCTGTACCTGTTGTGGATACATTTGTGTGTACAGTAGGAGGCAGATCATTATACTTCCATGGTAGCCCCTGTCATCAGTGGATGAACGATGACATGTAGTGTTAAAGCGCTTTGAGTGGTCAGAAGACTAGAAAACTGCTATTCAAGTACAGTCCATTTACCATTTAAAACTTGTATTCTCTCTACTGGCCATCAGGGGGTGACTCCTCTGGTTGTATAGAAGTCTATGAGAAAATTACTCTACTTCTCTCTTGATTTATTCCCTCAGTAAACATTGTAAACATGAGTTTATGGTCTCAATCTCTAGTTTCAAGTCTTCTTCAAAACAGCATGATGTTTATACGGCGGCTCTACGTCTGAATTCCAAATATTGTAACTTCTGTTCATTGGTTGTTGCATATACACGACTATATACGTTTTTTATTCCTCCCGTTTTTTAAATATTATCAGATTGATTGAGTATACCATTCAGGTATCCTACTCTTTACTCAAGTTTACGCTCCGCTCAAGGGATTAGTGATAGCTTTACATCAATTAGGCCTATTATTTCTAATATTATTAATACTAGTATTATTATTTTAGTTGTTTTTATTTATTATATTATTACCAGCAAGGAAAGCATATGAGATCACTGGCTTTTCTAAATCCACTGAGTTCCAGAGGAATTATAAAGTGATCAGTAAGCCTTGTGTTCATGTACATTTGGATCAGCTTCTGTGTGCTGCCGAGATCAGAAGACATGGGATTCAACAAGCCATTTAGATTTAGCTCCCCTTCCAATGTTTCATTAGAAATAGCACCCACCCACAGCCTGCCCTGGCCATCTTGATGCCCTACAGGCAAGCTTTTAGCTTGAGGCCCTTGCTGCACCCACATCCACCAACAATCATTGGGTACATCCCAAGTCTCTTAATTGCATCCCCGTTTCCCTCACTTGCGTCTTTTCCTTGCGTCTTAGTCCCGCCCACCAGGGAAGCATGGAGAGACACAAGGAAACCATGCGAGGAGAGAGGAAATGAGGAAATATGTTTTAAGAGAAATGAGACGTCCTTTCCTTGAAAGCGTCAAGTGAAGCGACGTCTGTTTCTGATGATGGAGGCCGGCGGCCGCTGATCACAGCTGGATCAGCTGTTAGTCGGCTTTAACAGCTGGAGAGACTTTTAACGGAGTTCGTGTCTGAACACATGATCAGTCTCACGTACAGTTTTTAGCTCACATTCCAATAACAATCCACTTAAAATATTAATAAAAATGATCGTATATGATTTCAGTTAATTTAATGGTGTTAAACTACTACTTATATGAATAAAGACAGTTATCATCACTGTCAGAGTGGAGATGTTTTCTTTCTGTAGTCTGTTACCTGTTTAACAAACGGCATTGTGTATTTATACACAGTGTGTTGTAGGTTATTCCCCAAACACATCAATCGTCTTTCCAACTTTCCCTGATGAACTGAAGGTGGGAGTAACTGACTCTAGCTATTCACTAGCTGGCAGGGTGATGCTGCAGGCAACCAAGAAAATAGAGCAGAGGCTACGTAGTTATTCTGTTGCGAGCTTCTTTGTAATATTTAGAAATAATATTATTATAATAGTATTTGTAAAAAATTGTAAAAGTTACAAATTTAGATTTCTTTTCTCACCTCATCTGGGGCGCCCCATGGACGGATGGCAACGGTTGCATTCGCCGGTACTGCCTATGAAGGGCTGGATCTGATACAGAGATCTCACATTAATGCATCAATAATTACAGGACTGTCATTTTTTCACAAACAAAAACTAAAGCCACCAGAATCATTTGAAAGATGCTAGAATTGATTAAAAAGCTTTAAATCATCCTGGAGCCAACTCACTGCAGGATAATAATTTTAGCATTTATTGTTGGATAAAATAGATTTTTTTAGCTGTAGGAAAACTTAAAACGTTTGACATTTTCATCAGTGTGGGATGAAATGACCAAACAAATGGGATTCCAGGAAATGTCAGATGCAAATGAGGGCTGCTGATTCTCATTGAGGATCTGCATCTATTGGTTTGTCAGGCTTCATTTCATCCCCCGTTCTGACTGGAGGACCTTTCCAGATCTCATTTCCAGAGCTGCTGACATTCCCTGATGAGGCCTTCAATGCACTGCCAAGAATGGACAGACAATAACGGAATTATTGCAATAAACTTAAATACATTGTCAATCTTGTTGTTATAGTAATTCCCATAATTGTTATTGGTTATGATAACATGTTACTCCAACTTTATTTCAGGGGATGCAGCATCTTTGCTAGACAATACAGTATTTAACTGTAGCAAGGAAGACTTGATCAGTTCATTCCAATGGGTTCAGGGAACAGGCTGCAACCTCCGGTTCTGAAAAGTGAAGTCAATGCTGAAGTACCTTAATGCTGCATTATCTCTCCTGACCACCAGGTGGGGACACCTCTGGTTGTATAGAAGTCTATGAGAAAATGACTCTACTTCTCTCTTGATTTATTCCCTCAGTAAACATTGTAAACATGAGTTTATGGTCTCAGTTTCAAGTCTTCTTCAATACAGCATGATGTTCATTTAGTAAATTATGGTCCATTTAGAGTTAAACAGACCATAAAGCAGTGTATGCTTTAGGGCGGGGCTACAAGGTGATTAACAGGACTCTACCACAGCGTTGTCCGTTCTGGGAGTTGTCAGTGTTTTCATCTTTCAACTTTAACCCTTTCAGTGTGTTTTCACTTCAGTTAATTGTGACTGTTTTGGTCCCCTATAAATGTCCTCCTGGACCCTCGTAAACCTTTGATCCAGACACCTTTCACACACACAAAGCTCCATTTAGCACCCATCTATTTTCTAGTCCAGCGCAGCCTGTCTGTGCTGATCATTTAGAAATCATGAACAGTGATGCGTGCAGCTTACAAGGCACGTCCATCCGTCTCATCTGATACTGGTTTCCAATTACTTGGGTGGTTCTGGCCTTTGTGTGCTCTCAGCATGTGTTAAATGGACAACCATTAAGCACATGCTGAGATGTTCAATGAAAAGAAACCTGTTATGATTCATACTGTAGCATTTCTATCTGTGCTAATGTATTTGGATCCCACCTGTGCTTTTTCACAGCTGGAGGCTTTAATATATAATCAAGTTTTTATTAAATCTTGTTTTGTTGTTTTTGTCTTTCATTAAGAGGACAGGCCTTTCATGTGCCAGCAACATGTGCACACTGAGTTACGTTCTTTGTATAATTCTGTAAAAATTGTGATTCAAGGAACCTGGGGGAGTCTGCATTCTGGAGTAAAAGCCTACAAAGATTTCTGTATTGTTTTTGAGTCAATATTTTTAACATTTACATCTTTCATCAAAGGTTACTTTATTCCTCCACTAGATGTGTATGTGTGCTGAAGGCCTTGAGACAACACTTAAACTTCAGTCTATGGCTCTATGGTTCTCGACCCATTTCATTATTGGTCCCTTACCACCCCCCATCAATTCAAACATAGGCTAACTGTCTCCCCTAATAGTAATATTCATTATTTTATCACAAAATAAATCATGTGAATATAAATTATATTTATGAGTGTTAAACACATGTTGACACACATATGAAGTGGGAGATATATGGGTCTTCCTCCAGGAAATATGGAGCTTCAAACACTTACTGGTGAATATTTAGGCACCGATTTATAGTGTAAATGTCTTTTTCATGTGAAGGAAAAAAATATATAATGGGACATAATGCGTGTGCTCATATGTCAATAATAATAATAATAATAATATCAATCCAAAATTAAAAGCAGATACTCTATTTATGGAACCGTGAAAGTCACTGTTAACAAATGAAGGGATTCTGTCCACAGAAAGTGTTGCGTTCAAAATAAATATGAACTTTTGTCATGTCTGTGTGATGTTGTACAGATATAGAAATCAAAACTGTTGTAATGTTGCTGGTATGATTTCACCCGGGCATTACGCTCATCGAACAGACTCCATTGAAAGAAAAATTTGACCTTAATAAAAAACAAAAAGCTAAGCTAGCTAGCGACACGATCGATGACTGTAGAAACTATAGACTTCATTGATAACATTTTAACTATTAGAAACAATAATAATAATAATCTCCTGCCCTCAACCAGTACCGATCTATCCTCAAACACAGTAACCTTAGAAACAGCTGTAAACTCTGATATATACATTGAGACTGCTTTTCTCCCATCGACCTTGACCAATTGACTTCAACAATTTCTGCTTCTAAACCTTCTACCTGTCTCTTAGACCCCATCCTGACAAGGCTGCTGAAAGAAGTTTTACCTTTGATTGGCACCTATCTGCAGGATATTATCAATTTGTCTTTACTAACAGGCCATGTACAGTCCTTCAAAGTATTACCTTTAGTTAGTACCTCTACTAGATATGATCAATCTGTCTTTAGTAACAGGCCATGTACCACAGTCCTTCAAAGTAGCTGTGATTAAGCCTCTTCAAGAAGCCCACTCTTGATCCAGAGGTGTTGGCTAACTGTAGACCGATCTCTAACCTTCCCTTCCTCGCTAAGGTCCTTGAGAAAGTAGTCACAAATCAGTTGTGTGACTTTCTACAGAACAATAGTTTATTTGAGGATTTTCAGTAAGGATGTAGAAAACACCACAGCACAGAGACTGCACTGATGAAAATTACTAATGACCTTCTAATTGCATCAGATAAAGGACTTGTCTCTGTTTTTGTCTTGTTAGACATTAGTGCTGCGTTTGACACCATTGACCATCACATCCCATTTCAGAGATTATAACATTTGATTGGCATTAAAACCGCACTAAACTGGTTTAAATCGTATTCATCAGATCAATCTCAGTTTGAATATGTAAACAATGAAACCTCGATGAACACCAACATCAGTCACGGAGTTCCACAAGGTTCTGTGCTTGGACCAATTCTATTCACCTTATATATGCTTCTTTTAGGCAATATTAATCAGGAAACACTAAATAATCTTTCATTGTTATGCAGATGATACCAAATTACAGCTAGCGATCAAGCCAGAGGAAACTAAACATATGACCATAAAACAAATCTCTTTTTTCACCTACGTAACATTTAAAAAAAAAAGAAAAAAATCAGACACATCCTGTCTTAAAGTGATGTAGAGAAATTAGTTCACGTATTTGTTACTTCTAGACTACTGCAATTCCTTATTATCAGGCTGCTCTAATAAGTCTCTTAAATCTCTCCAGTTCATCCAGAATGCTGCAACGCATGTACTAACAAAAACTAAGAATATAGATCATATTCCTCCTGTATTAGCTTCTCTGGACTGGCTCCCAGTAAAATCAAGAATCAAATTTAAAATCCTTCTCACCTACAATTTCTCATTGGCCAGGCACCATCATAACTTAAGGCGCTTATAGTACCATATTACCCCACTAGAGAGCTTCAGCTATCAAGCGCCTCCTCTGTGGAACCAGCTGCCAGTTTCAGTCCGGGAGGCAGTCACCCTTACCACATTTAAGAGTAGGCTTTTCCTTTTTGATAATGTTAGGGCCGGATGAGGTTTATAGTTAGGGCCGGCTCAGGTTTATAGTTAGGGCTGGCTCAGGTTTGTCCTGGTCCAGCCCCTAGATATGCTGCTATAGGTCTAGACTGCTAGGGGACATCTTAGGATACACTGAGCTCCTCTCTCCTCCTCTCTCTCTCCTTCTGTATGAATTCATGTCCCATTAATGCACATTACTAACTTGGCTTCTTCCCCGGAGTCTTTGTGTTTCCTGCCGTGGCCCTGCTGACACCCACTGTTACTATTATTACAAGTCAGATTAATATTACCATTAATGCCTTTATCATTTTTTTTAAATCCACTGCTGCTGTTATTAGTTGTAATGTTTCCATCATTATTCTGCTTAATACTCTCAT
The DNA here is from genome assembly GCA_016806645.1 of Ophiodon elongatus. Taxonomy (NCBI): domain Eukaryota; kingdom Metazoa; phylum Chordata; class Actinopteri; order Perciformes; family Hexagrammidae; genus Ophiodon; species Ophiodon elongatus. Next base: position 2,009,385 of record JACSYO010001636.1, read on the forward strand.
ATGAATAATTTGTCATATGCATTGAATATGTTGTAACTCTGTTATGTAGTTTATTCTGTACACATGACATCTATTGTACTTCTGTCCATCCTTGGGGAGAGATCCTTCTTCTGCTTCTCTCCCTAAGGTTTCTTCTTTTTTCCTCTAGCTAAATTGCGCTCCCTCTGTGTGCTCTAATCAGAGCTTCACGTTGCTTTGTTCACATAGTCAGCCGCGCATGCTTTATGTGCATGTTAGTTTGCCATAGTTCGCACTGTTAGCACCTTTAACATGTTCCGATGTTCCGTCTAAAGTTAACAGAACTAGATCATCTGAGCAGCAATGCAATTTTTCTGGTTGATAATGTGACAAGTTGGAAAGTATGCACTCTTGAAAGGTTAAAGGAAATTGTAATTTCATTGTCAGTTTGTTAAAAAGATTGTTTATAAATAACAGGTGTATAAGATAGATATAACTGTGATCTACATAGTGGTCTTGATCTTGAGTCTGAGATCGATTGCTCTAGTCTCCGCCCACATACCTCGGGGGAAACCGCGTTTTTTTTTCCCAATTGAAGTAAAGCCCTTGCTGAGGAAAGATACCATATCACTCTCGTGATTATTTATCCCCCCTTTTC